>CM045728.1:121742297-121779797 GCA_024760905.1 Plotosus lineatus | reverse complement strand
GAAAAAAAAGAAAGTACTGCAGCTGGTCAATCCTTGTGTTGTGGTAATAGGTATGGCATGGTATGGATAGGATCAGAAACGAGTACATCAGAGGGACAGCACATGTTAGATGTTTTGGAGACAAAGTCAGAGAGGCTAGATTGAGATGGTTTGGACATGTACAGAGGAGGGATAGTGAGTATATTGGTAGTAGGATGCTGAGGTTGGAACTACCAGGCAGAAGGCCCAGAGGAAGACCAAAGAGAAGATTTATGGATGTGGTGAAGGCGGACATGAAGGTCGTTGGAGTAAGAGTAGAAGATGCAGAGGATAGGGAGAGATGGAGGCAGATCATTTGCTGTGGCGACTCCTGAAGGGAACAGCCGAAAGAAAAAGAAGAAGAAGAAGTGGTAATAGGTCTGGCAGTGTATGATGCACAGCTAGAATAGGGTGAACCCCCTTAAAAACCTCCCACACCTCAAAGGTTAAATAAAAAACATGGTAAAGTTATCAAATTGATGGCATGTTGACGCAGTGGTTCGCACATCTGCGTTGCAGTGAGAAGGCCTGGGTTTGATTACTGTGCTTGAGCATTTCTGTGTGGAGTTAGCATGTTCTTGGTTGAGTGGGTAGCCTGGTTTCCTCCTACAGTCCAAAAACATTCTCGGTAGAATAATTGGCTGTTGTAAATTGCCCCTAGTTATTAGTGTTTGTATGACTGGCTGTGAGTGTGCCCGGCAATCAGGTCAAGGTGTACCCTGCACTTGCCCAAAGTCAGCTGAGTTGGGTGCCTGTTCTCAAATGATTATTTGCACAGATAAAATTTCATTCAGTACGATTCAGTTTTTAGACATCATTATTTGGAGATGTTGTGGAGAGGTTAGAGCATATCTACATCCTGAACAATTTGCCAGACCATTACAAGAACAACACACACACACACAAACATTCACACTCATAACTTGGATTTAATAAGCATCTTGTGGGAGGTAACCATACTAAGTGAGGAAACATCCACGAGTATGGGGAGATCATACAAACTACAGATAGAAATGCCCAAGCCTGGAACTTGAACCCAGGGTATTCTTGCTCTGAGGTGACGTACTAGCCCAATTTGATTCCCATTAATCACCTTTTTATCTACATGTCTTTTAGTGTGGAAGGTTTTTTGGGGGTCAGCCTGTATTTTGGGTTTTATATGGCTTGATTCAAGTGTCTTTATAACTGTGGTGGGGAAGGAGCCTAAACTTTTGCATGAGGTTTGGAGATACCAACTACATCTAATTAAACTAACCTTGATGCACCTCTCTTGAGATGCTGGACCTTATACCATCCTGGGGTTGTTTATGGGGAGATGCAGTGAGTTGGTGTGGGCATCCTTGTTGCCCCTCATCTCAGTGCCCACACATTGGGGTTTTCCCCAGTTGATGAAAGGGTAGCTTCATGCTGCCTTCAGGTGCAAGATGGGTCCTGATTGCTGTTTGTGCTTATAAACAAAATGATAGTTCAGAATGCCCACCCTTTTTGGAGTCTTTAGAGGGAGTGTCGGAGAACGCTCCCTCCCCCTGGGGACTTCCTAATTGTCCTGGGAGACTTCAGTGCCCATGTGGGCAATGATAATATGACCTAGAAGGGTGTGATCGGTAGGTACTGCCTCTCCAATCTGAACCCAAATGGTGTTTCGTTGTTGGACTTCTGTGCTCATCACGGTTTGTACATCACAAACACCATGTTTGAACATAAGGGTGTCCATAAAGCGACTTGGCACCAGGACACCCTAGGCTGCAGTTTGATGATTGACTTTGTAGTCATGTCACCGGACTTGTGGCCACATGTTCTGGACACTCAGTTGAAGAGAGGAGCCTCCTGTGTAGGTGGAGTCTCCTGTCAGAGGAGCCTTTAATTCCCACCTCTGGCAGAGCTACGACCTCATCCCAAAGAAGGCTAGGGACATGAAAGACTGGGTGGAATTATTGAGGCGGAAGCGCATAGTTGTGACTGGAAGCTCATCGCTACCTGTCATGGCAGTCACCCCTGAACCCAGAGATCGACACCAGCAATGAAGGGTGCCATCCAGCTGAAAAATGAGGACTATTGGGTCTTATTGGCCTATGGCACTCCAAAGGCAGCAGACAGGTAGGGCAGGCCAAACATGCTACAGAATTTCTAGGCACAGCATTGAGGGGTTCTGATTTGGTGGCCATAGGATCTCGCCTCGGCTTTTTGTGGATGATGTTGTCCTTTTGACTTCATCAATCCAGGACCACCAGCTCTCACCAGATTTGGAGGTACTGATGCCATGGTTTTCAGCCAGAAAAGGGGGGAATGCACCCTCTGGTTCTGGTATGAGGTTGTGCCCCAAGTGGAGGAGTTCAGGTATCTTTGGGTCTTGTTCACAAATGTGGGAAGGATGGAGCAGGAGATTGACAGGCAGATCACTGCAGCCTCTGCTGTAAAGCAAAGATTGTACCGGTCCATCTTGGTAAAGAGGGAGCTGAGCCACAAGGCAAAGCTCACAATTTACCCGTCGATCCATGTTCTAACCCTCACCTATGGTCACGAGTTTTGGGTAGTGATCGAACAAACAGGATTGCGAATACACGTAGCTGAAATGAGCTTCTTTCACAGGGTGGTGGGACTCTCGCTCAGAAATAGGGTGACAAGTTGAGATATCCGGAGGGAGCTTGGTGTCGAATTGCTGCTCCTCCATGTTGAGAGGAGCCAGTTGAGGTGACTCGGGCGGCTGGTCAGAATGCCTTCTGAACACCTTCCTGGTGTGATGTTTCGTACATGTCCAACCGGGAAGAGACCTCGAGATTGACCTAGAACATGCTGGAGGGATTATGTCTCTCGGTTGGCCTGGAAATGCCATGGTGTCGCCCTGGAAGAGCTGGAGGAAATGGCTGGGGAGAGAAAGGTCTGGACCTCATTGCTTAGGCTGCTGTCCCCCCAACCCAATCCCAGATTAAGTCGAAGAAGATGCTGCTGCTGATTTTCCAAATCACACACCTTTCAACACATCTTTAATTTAATTAGGGGTGTGTTCTTCTATACATATTGTTCACTTACAAAATTGCACTGGGTTTTAGATATTTGTTCCTATCAGGACAGACTGAGGCAAGGATTGTTTGCCTGTTTTATTTTATCTAAGGCACTGATTCCACATAATTAAACTGATTCCTGAACATCATCCTTCTCATTTCATTGTGCTGGTGTAGTGAATCTGCAAAAGATCTTCAATTTTCAGATCATTAGTAAGAGTCTTTATGGCATGAACTGAAATACTTAGCATTCTCATGCAGTTCAAAAAGTAATTATGGATGGCTGATGTTATGTACAAAGTGCAAATCTTCGATGACTGAACAATGAAATACAGAAATGGCAAGTTTGCTTGTAAATTATGATAAAACAGAGAACAATTTCTTACAAATAATGTGTCATTAGTATTTTCTGCACCAACCTTGAAATGCTTTATACTGTCACCAGCATCAAGCTGCATGTGACATTGCGAATCACTATCATTATGAATGCCAGTAGTTCCACTTTCACCTGCTGGGCTAATGATAGAGTCCATTAAGTTTTCCTCTGTACCATTTTATGGTTTTCTTGACAAATAAAAGGTAACTGTAGATACCACAGTAAATATTTTATTGCATTGCTGAAAAACACATACTAGTACAACAGCTTGCCCTTCCTTGTTGCGCTTCAATATATATATTCCCTAACTGAGGGTTTATATATATATATATATATATATATATATATATATATATATATATATATATATATATATATATATATATATATATATATATATATATATATAAACCCTCAGTTAGGGAGTTGTGGACTACTGAAGTAAAATAGGACATGGCATGTCCACTGACACATTCAGTTTGGGCTTATTAGCACATTCCTTATTATTTCTGTGTATATTCCTGTGCACAGCCAACTCGCTTAATCGTATTAGGGTTATGGGGGTCTGGAACCTATCTCAGCCAACACTGGGTGCAGACAAGGGACACATTGGACAGGTTGTCCCACCATTGCAGGACCAATACATACATGAGTTCACACCTAAGAGTAATTTGGTACAGCCAGCTAACCTAACATGCATACCTTTGTAATTTGAACCTTCTTTTTGTGAAGTCGATGTGCAAAGCATTACATCACGATGGTGCCTGCCATACAACATACAGCAAATTAGGTGTGTTGCTATGAATTTGCATATGCCGCAGAGATGTTAGACCGATATAGACAAGATATGACAAGATATGACGATATCTTTTTTGATATGCCATTTGAGATGACAAGAAAATATCACTGCAAGTCCATCAGAGATGCCTTTTATGGCTCAATAGACACTAAACTGCAGTTGCAACACTGTGAAGCTAAAAAGAAGACAGCAGCTCTATTTACCAGTTCACAGAGCATGTGCCTTTTTTGAGCTGAGTGATATGAAAAACTACTTAATGAATTCTGTTATGGGACGAACAGGAGGTGTTGAACATTGATTAACAAGGCATTGAAAACAGTCTGGTGCACCAGTAAAAGTACAAGTTCATACCAAAATGAACCCTCATACAACACTTCAATTGAATAATACACAAAAGCTCCAAGTTTCAACCGAGATGGGTGCCAGCCTCCCTGCGACCCTAATTAGGACTAAATGGTTCAGAAAATGAATGAATGAATCAAACGTTTCGAAAATGAACGAATAAATGAATCGTCTAAGTGTTTAAATCTGCTTAAGTTACCAATGCGATACAGTACAGTAAAATACCATGTACTGGCTCCAGTAAACCTATGTGTAATGAACGTACGGATTTGAATAACTACAAAATTAAAGATTACCCTAAAAGTCATTTTAAACATTTGCTTCTCACTTAACATCAGCTGCATAAAATAAACAGGCTTTAAAGAACTACTTTAATATACATTTGTAACTAAACACAACGTGCAGGATATAATCACATTTAAAACAGCATCTGTATGATGCTTTAGAAATGATGGCAGTGTAAACTGCAAACTTTCTTCTAAATAAATAAATACATATTAAACACGCACACACACATACACACACACACACACACACACACACACACACACACACACACACACACACACACACACACGCACAATACATATATATCATTTATTCATTTTCTGAACTGTTTAGTTCTAATTAGAATCATGGCGAGGCTGGTGCCCAGAGTACATCCTGTATAGCTTGCCAGGCCATCACAGGGCAGAAATATGCTATGGTTATTTAACAGCCTCTCATCATAGACATAGTGAGAGACATGGCTGGTCTTTGATAACCCAGTTAGCTGTACTGGTGTGTGTGTGTGTGTGTGTGTGTGTGTGTGTGTGTGTGTGTGTGTGTGTGTGTGTGTGTGTGTGTGTGTGTGTGTGTGTGTGTGTGTGTATAGGCAGTGGTTGTCTGGTGGTAAAGGGCACTGGATCGCTGCTCTGAAGGTTGGGGGGGTTTGAGTCCCACTCTTTACAAAGTTGTCACTGTCCCCCCAGTGCAGCTAACTGGGTTATCAAAGGCCGGCCATGTGTCTCACTGTCTATGGTGTGAGATTCATATAAAAGAACCATTGCTGACTTTCGGAAAGAGTAGCTGCAAAGCCGTCAGCGTGTTTCTGTCCCTTGCTAAAGGGTTGTGTCAGGAAGGACATAAAACCTATGCCAAATCAAACATGCAAATTTGCTGTGGGGACCCATGAAAAAAGGGAAAATGCCAAAAGGAAAAGTAGAATGAGCCAATATTTTACGACAAAATTTTGTTAGGACTCATCAGCATAGCACATCTTGAATTGGCAATCTTTGCCCATTCTACCCTCGCAAAGCATTCCAAAGCTGACAGATTGAAGAGACATCTCTTGTACACAGGCCTCTTTGGATTACTCCTCAGGTTTTCAATTGGATTTAGGTCTGGATTCTGACTGGGGCATCCCAAAACATTTCTTGAAAGGCCATTCTGTTTGTTTATTATGAGATAAAATGTCAGTGGTTGTCATGCTTATCTCACCTCATGGGGCTAGACTGATAGTGAGAAATGTGAGGAATCAGCCCAGACGTTCACAGGAGGAGATTGTTATTGTCTCAAGGCAGTTGGGACCACAGTCTCTAAGGTAAGACTTGACAATATACAAGCAATAATGGATTGAAATTTTGTAACACCAGCAAGGTCCCACTGCTCAATAAAGAGTAATACTTCCATGCAGCAATGTAGAGAGGTGAATGTGCTGACTTCCTCAAATACACAAGTCCACATCCACCAAACTCTTCTATGTAGAGAAAGAAGAGATTCTCGAGGAAACCAGGACATGACCAACTTTGGAAAACTTTTTTTTTTTTTTTTTTTACGTTAACAAATAGGCAAAATAACAAATAACTCTAAAAATTATTGAATGTCAATGCTGGGGCTCAAGAATGAATAATGGCCAGTAATAACGCCAGAATATTTCAGGTTTGTCATGTCACCTTATTTGACCCATGATCTTCATATCACAATGGACATTTTTTCCCTTTTTTCATTGCAGAAATGATGACCATCCCTCAGCGTGTAGACACAGCCCATCGGTGACTGTTCTACAGAGATGCCATATGTATGAGTTCAATGGATGTATATGACCCCATACCTGGCAAAATTAACAACTTCCCTACTCCTTCTCAAGACATCCACAATAACTGAGGTATTTGAGCAGTATCTCATCAATCTGAAAGCAAATGCTATTATTACAGTTCTGATCACCGAACAAATCTTGATCATTCCATAATAGTCATGAGAAAAGCTTCACCAATCATGTATAGTGTATGGTGTATTGTGGTGGATTACAAATACCTCGGAGCTCATATTGACAATAAACTGTACTGGGCTAGGAGCAGTTTACAAGAAGGGTCAAAACTGCCTCTATTTTTGAGGAGGTTAAGGTCATTTAACATCTGTTGGACACTGTTCAGGATGTTCTATGAATCTGTTTTGCCAGTGCTATATTCTATGTTGCTGCATTCTGGGGAAGCAGGCTGAGGGTTGCAGACACGAATACCCCAATTTCACTGGAGCACGGCATGCAATGATCATGGCGGAAAGGCACGGAACACAGTCTACGGAAGAGCTTCGGCTTTTTTACACGGAAAATTGGTCAAAATCCTATGAAAAATTGTACATTCAGAACACTTTTGGAATGTTCACGGCATGTGCGGAACAGGCACGGCAAAACTACGGTACAATTTTGAATAAGTACGGAAAAGCGCACGGATGAACTGCGAACAAGTGTGAATAATTATGGATTACAAACGAAGACTTTCAGATAATTCACAGATCGTTCACGGAAAGCACGGAACACTCGAGGAATAACTACAACACTAATCCATTTGAGAAGGAAGAGCTTCAGAATGATTGTGGAAACACACGGAATAAAAGTGGAACGTTTAAGTTCAACACGGAATGACTGAGGAATTCCAGTTGTAACCACATTTCAATATGGAAAAATCGACAAAGATCAAAGGATTTCCTCCTGATTCCACCTATAAATTCACGGAATCTACCAAGGATTCTAATTCTGCCAAGCGCACACATACTGGAAACACCTCAAGAAGATCTCCCAAAATGGACAAGGATAGAGAAATGGCTGACTTGGAACTGCTCCACATGCTGATGTTGCTTCGTGAATACAACGAAATGCAACGAGACATTGTTGTCGACCGCAGAAGAAGAGAAAAAAGAAGGAGATACACACCCAAACACTTCTGGGTATGTCCACGGATGAGGGTGGAACAAAAAATTGGTTTTGGGAACCATGACAACCTTACGGAAGAGCTCCGTTTCAAAGACAAGCAGTCCTTCAATTATCTCCGGGTCCCACCTTAGCTGTTCGATGAGTTGGTGATGGTTTTGGCTCCTCGACTGACAAAGCTGGATATTAACTTCAGAAGTGCAATCAGTCCTGGTCTGAAACTAGCTGTCACTGTGCGTCATCTGGCCTCGGGCGACAAGTATCCAACTCAGGCCTTCAACTTCAGGGTATCTCATCATACTATCGCAAGTTTTCTACCGATGGTCTGTTAGGCCATCATCGATCACTACAAATACGAGGTTATACAGTGTCCACATACTGTGCAGGAATGGAAATCACTCAACTGGGACTTCCTGGATAAATGGAACCTGCCTCATGCTGTTGGAGCCTTAGAGCGTTGGCTCCCACACATTTCACAACCTTCTGATCAGTCACAGGAGCCGTTCACTGAGATACTGATATCATCTAAATGCAAAACTGAACGACATAGAAAATCATTTCTACCTTTGGCAATTAAACTGTAGAACTCCTCCACATAGCAACAACATTGATCCATCCATTTATTCATATTCTGAACTGCTTAATCCTAATTAGGGTCAAGGGTAAGCTGGTGTCCATCTCAACCAACTCTAGGTCAGGGCAGAATACACCCTGGACAGCTTGCCAGGCAATCACAGTGCAGAAACACGCTGATGGCTGTGCAGCTACTCTTGACGAAAGTCAGAAATAGTTCTTGTACATCCCTCTCGCCATGGACAGTGAGAGACATGGCCGGCCTTTGATAACCCACTTAGCTGCACTGGGGTGACAGCTGTGACAACCGTTGACAGTAGGACTTGAATCTCAACCTCCTGTTTATCATGCTGATAATACTGTACATATCACTCACTGACAATATTAATTATCTGTCTGTTTATATAGATATTATTAACTTCTAATTTTAGACTTACATATTGATCTTTTATATATATGTAGATTCCATATTTATATTTGTATATATAAATATTTGTGATTTTTCTTCAATTTTCTATTAAGACGTTATCTTTATCCCACTCTTACTGGTATGGAGCAACTGTGTATGCACAATTTCCTCCAGGATCAATAAAGTATTCTCAGTCTGATCCTGATATAGCATGATCTGCAGGCTCAAGAAGTTGTACAAGTTCATGCAAAGTACACTCACAACCCTGTTAATGGAAATGCTGCAGTACCAGCAGCAGACAATGAAAGTGGTACAGTGCTAGCACTAATTGCGCTGGAGACAGGCAGTAGTTCCATGGTGAATTCTAATGCAATGATGAGTGGGCTGAGCCCTGTTGAGTCTGTTGTAGATAAGTGGAGTGTGGTATTGTATAGATTTGATGGTAAGTCATATCCTGATATAATATAAGGGCATAATGATATTAACTCAGAGTCCAAATGCTCCTCGTATTGGTTAAAAAAAAAAAAAAAAAAAAAAAAACATCTGGCAAGCAATTGGAGACATCTTTACCTACCCACCATGTGATGTCATTACATCGATCAATGAGCCAAGGAAAATCACCAACTGTTGTGACCATTTTAGGGTTGACCCTGATGTTTGGGCACTTGTGCAGGGGTATGTTCAAGATTAGCACCATATAAATTAAACTGTGAATTAAATAGTGTGTGTAAATTTGAATGCACCATTTCAAAATCATGATGTCATGCATTGTTAGTGCGGTTGATGACTTGAAATATTTGTGATGTTTGGGTGCAAGACTGACAATTCAAGGTATTTCAACAGTAGTAAGTATGATGACATGGATAATAGATAGATTGGCCTGTGGGTTCTTTGAATAATGAAATTTTTTCCCCACAACATTGAAAAAAGTTATTTCCATTTTGAGGCACCGATTGAGGACTTTGTTCATGTATTTTCAATTATTGTTGCTCTTTGCCTTAAGAGATTTGGGCACTCAATATTTTTGTTAAGGATACTGATTGTTTTGTACGTTATTAAAAAGCTACACTACAGAATAAAAAACCTTCAAATTAATAGTTTTCCAGTACAGTCGGCCCCCTTCTTACAGAAATTATCCGTTCCAGCGCCTTTTTCGAAACATGGAGTTTTCGTAAGTAGAGGCGCATTGTACATGTAAAACGCGTGATTCGTTCCAAGGCTCCCAAGGCTTCGCTTTAAAATGATAAAAGCATACCTTTTAAGGTACGTACTGTTGAACATGTCTTCTTAGCAGAGTTATAATTATACAACGACCATGGCACCGGGCATCACTTTCACAGGGAATCACACATGTGCGTGTGTGTATGTGTGTGTGTGTGTGTGTGTGTGTGTGTGTGTGTGTGTGTGTGTGTGTGTGTGTGTGTTGACCATGTCTTCTTAACGACAGTGTCATCCCTCCTAGCCAATGGGAAGCCAAGCGGGGCTGGATGTTGAGAGATAGCCAATGGGAGAGAGCTGCGTCATCCCTCCTAGCCAATGGGAAGCCAGTGGGGTGGGATGTTGGGAGGCAGCCAATGAGAGAGCAACTTGCGCATTGTTTGAATGTTTGAATGGTGCGTTTGAATGTTGGAATGGCGCATTTGGTGCTTTTCGTAAGAAGATGTTGTTTCGTATGCAGAGGACAAAAATGTAGGAATTTTTTTTCGTATACTGGATTTTCCGTATTAATGGGTTTTCGTAAGAAGGGGGCCGACTGTACTGTTACCCACCAATCAGTAGTTGATATTTGACAGACCATGTCACATATATATTTTTTTCTGATGAGATTTATTAATTTATTTATTAATTGGCATTAATTCTTCCTGTAATTCACAAAGCATGTTTAATGTTAGAGGTTTATCAATTTTACGTTCAGAGGTATTCCAGGGTTTCTTTTTTAATACAGAAATGTTGCACTTCATGACTTTCAACAAGAGTAGCTGCATAGCCATCAGCATGTTTCTGCCCTGCGACGGCCTGGCGATCTGTCCAGGATGTACTCTGCCCTCTCCCAGAGTCAGCTGAGATACCCATCAGCCTCCCCATGGTCTCAATTTGGATTAAACGGTTCCGAAAATGAATAAATGACCGTTTCACTTCTTAAATTAGAATGCGAATGGGACCTATTTCTTGTCTGTAAGCCATCAGTCTCCCCTAAGAATCACTTCGATTTAGACAAACTTGTGGCGCATGGTGTCCGTTAACAGCCCTGACAGATTTACGTGTGATCGTGAAATAAAACTCACCACTAAATATAAATTCATATTAGGTGTACTGTTTAGCTGTGAAATATTATCTATATCTTTATGCCAATATAAATTGATGTTTAAATCAAAATAATATACCTAACTTTTATCATTTGTACAGGAAAATTTGCCCTGCAATGGCCAGGGAAGCTTGTCTAGGGAGTACTTTGCCCTTGCCCAAAGTTGGCTGAGATTTGCGCCAGCCTTGCAGTGACCCTACTTAGGATTAAACACTTCAGAAAATGAATGAACAAATGAATAAGAAAATTATCATTTACTGTGAAATGAGCCGTTTTATAAGGATTTACTTATGCTAATTAGAAGTAATGGCAAGTGCGTTTAATTTGCATAGACACTGGGGTTCACTATTCTAAAAACACATCTGTAAACAATTCTGAAGTTCAAGAACATGTCATCACTCTGACATTTCAATCAGACTTTTCTTACGCTCAAAGGCCAGCCATGTCTCTCACGGTCTGTGGTGAGAAGCACGTAAAAGATCCATTGCTGTGATTTGTAAACAGTAGGCCATTGAGCTGCCATCCGAATGTTTCTGCCCTGTGATGGCCTGGCAAGCTGTCCAGGATGTACTCCGTCTTCACCCAGAGTCGGCTGAGAGTGGACGCCAGTCTCCACATGATTATAATTAGGATTAAGTAGTCCAGAAAATAAATGAATGAAGAAAGGAACTTTTCTTATATATTTTCTTCAGAACAAATTTAAGAAGAAACTTATGATATTAATAAATTAAATCCATTGAGAATAAATCATCTTTCAGAGGAATGTTCTCTCACCCCTTTTCTTTCACATTGCTTTTGCACTACTATCCTCACCACTGAACAAATGCAGTATTGGACAGTCACAAAAGCAGTCACACAATCATTACTTCATCTGTTCCAGGTGAGGTGTTTCACCTCAAATCATTGGACCTCCCTCCATGCTCCACTTTATGTGCTCTGACCTGCTCTACCTGCACACACTGGGGCTCAGGTCAGAAGTTACTGCTACCAAAAGAACAGAACCAATCAATGCTCCTTCTATCCAACATCCTCACATACTGTAGTTTCTGCATTGTCAGCTCGAACTGGAAGAATGAAAGAAACTCAAGCACAAAACAGAAAGCTGCTGACAATGGAAATGATGCACTACCTAAAAGCTGATGTGGTTAGACTACAAATCTGAAAGAACATCAGGTGGAAAGAATCTTCTCCAAATTGAGATCACATACAAAACAACCATGATCAGCCTCGGTACATATCTGGAAATCAATAAGGACCACTTCATTAGAGTAGGTAGTGAACACAAAAAGACTGAAAAGACATGGCGAGCTCATTGTAAAGTTGCTACATTAATGAGAGCGATCAATACACTAATAGTGGGAAACGAGACAGCTACCAAATATATCTGAAGAACAAAACTGAAGGCCAAACATCAAGCTCTATAGCGGTTTTAATGAACTGGGAAGATAAGTCTCTACCTGGATCTTATCCAAAAAGTGTATATGAGAACATTGTCAACTTTTTACAGACAAACGGATGTTTAAAATCTGAAACAGAAGCACTGCCCAAGACCAATTCAGTGATGTGGTGGCTTAGTGGTAAAGGTGCTGGGTTACTGATCTGAAGGTCAATCGTTCAATCCCCATTATCACCACTGTTGTTAGGATAATTGTAAGTTGCGTTGGAGAAGACCGTCTGCCAAATGCTGTAAATGTAAATTCATCAACACCACCTACTCCCATAATAAGATGAAACAGATGACACCAAACTGTATTTTTAGCAAATAATAACACACCATGGGATGTCTAGTCTCTGGCTGCTCAGAACTGGCCAACACAGAGTACATGGCACAACAAAACAGCAGCATGCCTCCATTGATCAATCTACAGCATGACAACATTAAAATCAAAGACACGTATTACAAAAGCGAGCCCCCGAAAGTTACAGAGAACATTAAGGCTGCTATACCCTGTGACACGCCAACACAAACCAACAAAGATCTGAAGGTCAACAGACCAAATATAGTGGTGAAGGATGAGACTGTCTCCTCTTTTTTAGTCCCCACTGAAAGAAAAAAAAAAAAAAAGTCTGTCCATTGGGCTTTTTACACCCGAGCCTAGCGAGTCATCAGGCCGGTGCATACCCCCGGTTTCCATAGCGTGAAGCGGCTAGGAGTTCAACTCTCCCTGGATGGGACGCTAGTCCATATCAGGTTACCCTCCCAGTATATTTTTTTACTGGTACCCATTTATACTGCTGGGTGAACAGAGGCACACTTGTGGTTAAGACCTTCCCAGCGGTCTTGAAAGAAAGACTTGATTTAAAAGACCAAGAAATAGAAAGAATGTGGGGAAAGAGAACTACAACAATATTGGTAGTTGTGTGTGATCTTAGTCTGGTGGGGACAGGGGAAGTGATTATAGAAAAGAAAAACCACAGATTCAAATTCATTCATGGGGCAGTGGTGGTCTAGTGGTAATGGGCGCTGGATCGCTGATCCAAACGGTTGGGGGTTCGAGTCCCACTCTCCACAAGGTTGTCACTGTCCTCCCCAGTGCAGCTAACTGGGTTATCAAAGGCCGGCCGTGTCTCTCACTGTCTATGGTGTGAGGCATGTAAAAGAACCATTGCTGACTTTCGACTAGAGTAGCTGCAAAGCCGTCGGCGTGTTTCCACCCTGCGATGGCCTGGCGAGCTGTCCAGGGTGTACTCTGCCCTCACCCGAAGTTGGCTGGGATGGGCGCCAGCCTCCCCGCGACCCTAATTAGGATTAAGCAGGTACAGAAAATGATGAAATTCATTCATATTTTACAGCCTGAAATGGACACAAACTTAAAAAAACAAAACAAAACAAACAAACAAAAAAAAACAGACGTGTTAATCAATGCAGGCTATAACAGGCAAGTGAACAGACTAGGGGAAAAAACCAACAAAAAAACAAACCAAACCAAAACAAAACAAAACAAAAAAAAAACAGCCCAAATATGGTTAAAGGATCATCCCCTGATAAAAGTACCCGGCTGTAAACTTGATCGTGTAGTGAATTACCTTCTCCATTGCACACCAAGTGAATTGGTTTCCAGCTACAATCAATAGTTATCATTCTGGACAAAGAATAAACATGAACAAAGTTCGTCAAAGCCTCGCATGGGGGCACATTAAACATATTGTTTTTGTACTGTATATTGTGTCCATTAATTACTTCTCATTTGTCCTAATTTTATAAATTATGCTACCGCGATGTGTTTCATAGCGCATGGGTGGAGTCATGGTATGTGCACCGCGGTTGCTGTGAGAGTGACAGTGCTCCCTGTGACTACTTGCGTTGCAGAATCGAAGTATACATGAAGGCAGAAAAAAATATATCAGAACCCCCGTTGTAGAACATAGATCCTGGGTGGTTAGGAAAACATGCAGGTTTAGTTGGCACTGGTGTGACTGTATGGCCTGGCGTTGACGGCGGTGCAGTCAGAACAGACGCAGCGGTGTAGGTGCAGGAGTCGGTGCTGATGCAGGTGCAGACACTGGCAGCATGTAGGTGCAAGAACCTGTACCAGTCAGCTGGTGCTGAAGTGAATGTGAAAGGCAATGCTGAAGCAGAGGTGGGAGCTGATGTTCTCTCAAGTGCAAGTCCTGGAACAGTCTCTACAGTATACTGCAAACTAATTGCTGGAGTTGAGCCATAAGCTCAATCAGAGATATCAGAGGACTCGGAGAGACAGGCTAGGCCAAACAAGCAGAGTCAGAAACGGAGATGAGGATCTATGTGAAAGCCAAAGCAACGAACTGCTGTGAAATTACAGATGAGAAACTTCTCGAAGAATAAAGGCGAGGACCCTCAGACAGAGGTACAGGAAGCTGCAGAATCTCGGACAGATACCAGCGTGTCGTCAGCTACAGCCGTCTGCGTAGTCAAAGGATAATTAGCTTTCACCTGCAATTACTTGTATTCATTCCGAACGAAGTACGGACATGAACAAAGGATGCCAATAGAAAGCAAATTAAACTCACTGTTTCAATAGTATCGATTAATTGCTTCCCATTTGTTTAAAATAAAGAAATGGATTATCGCTGTTAAACATTTTATCGTATTTATTTATTTTTATTTATTTCACTTTGTCACAGGGAGATAAAATAAACTAATTACTATGAATAGAATAAATATTTGTTACATAGCACCACATAAATCACAGTTAAAATAAACAACCTGATAACATACAGCCAAAATACAGTATCAGATTTTATGCCAAAATTTATACAGCCAGTGACAAGTTGGTGGCAACAGGTACATAGCACCTCTAAAAAGCCATCTCACCTTTGCCATTCAGTGGAAAAAAGAAAAAAAAAAACCTAATTCATCATCATCATCATCATCATCATCATCATTTTCTTCTTCTTCAGCCTAATCCTGGGTCAGGTAGTGGATGGATGCAGCAGCCTAAGCAGTGTGGTCCAGACCTCCCTCTCTCCAGTCATGTCCAGCTCTTCTGGGGGACACCAAGGCATTCCCACAACTGCGGCCTAGGGTGTCCTACTGCCAAGTGCACTTATGAACACCCCTATATTCGAACATGGTCCTTGTTATAGACAAACCTCTAAATTTTAGAAATTATTTGTAGAACTGTCTGTCTTCCTTTCGGCTTTTTCCCTTTTACTTGGGCGTCGCCACAGCGAGTCATTTGATTCGCTCATTTGATCTGGCAGAGGTTTTTACGTCGGATGCCCTTCCTGTCACAACCCTTTTTAACAAGGGACAGAAACACGCTGACGGCTTTGCAGCTACTCTTTACAAAAGTCAGCAATGGTTCTTTTACATGCCTCTCACCATAGACAGTGAGAGACATGGCCCGCCTTTGATAACCCAGTCAGCCGCACTGGGGATGAAGGGGGGGGGGGGGGGCAGTGACAACCTTGTGGAGAGTGGGACTTGAACCCCCAACGTTTGGATCAGCGATCCAGTGCCCTATAGCACTAGACCACCACTGCCCCTTTATTTGTAGAACAACTACCGGTAATTAATACATTGGCAGGACGAGACCCAAGTGCAAGGACAGTGAGGATCAAAGCTGGAGACAAATTTGGACTTGTTAGTCTAATTGTTTGTGTAGATCTGATTTCATATGGGAGTTGATTCCAAATGTGAACAATTCTGTAAAAATGGGAATATTTGTGAGATTTTGTGTGACAAACCTGGGGCCAAAGTTTGAGGTGATCAGAAGAAAAAATGTGGGAGTTTGGCTCAATTCAGTTTCTCGGATAGAAACATGGTTGCCAAAAACCAGAATGGCCTGGGACATGTAAAAAAAACCCAAAAAAACAACAACAAAAAAAGTTATCAATTATCTCTTTCCTGTAAGAGAGGAGCGGTAAACTATTTTATAATCCATGTCCCCATGTGGCCCTCCTCTGGACCCCCTCAAACACTTTTTTATTATATTTGAAGTCGGGCGTCACAGTGGTGCAGTTGTTAACATGTCTGTCTCACAGCAAGGAGGTCCTGGGCTCGATTCCCAATTTGGGTATTTCTGTGTGGAGTTTGTATGTTCTCCCCGTGCTTGTGTGGGTTTCCTCCTGGTAATCTGGTTTCCTCCTACATTCCAAAAAAAAAAATGCACAGTAGATTAATTAGCTGTTCCAATTCACCCCTAGGTGTATGTGTGTGTGTGTGTGTGTGTGTGTGTGTGTGAATGGTTCTGTGAGTCTTGACCCTGCAATGGCCTGGCAAGCTGTCCAGGGTGTACCCCATCTTCATCCGGAATCGGCTGAGATAGGCGCCAGCCTCCTCATGACCCTAATTAGGATTAGGCGCTTCAGAAAACGAATGTATTTGAAGACATTTTTGCTCTAAAGCATTTCCTTGGGCTCTGAATCTTACTGTGACCTTAAAATATAGTCATGACAAGGAGTCATGCAATGTCTCATCCCCATGGCAACTGTCCATCATCCAATTCCAGTCCTGATAACGCCCACTGCTCACTAATGCAGATGAGCACTTCAGTTGTACACTGTCTGTAGATCAGTCAGCATTAAACTGATTGCTTTTCACCTCTCTAAATCACCACCTCCACCAGCAACAAAACCCTCCCTCGCTGACATTAAGATACGAGAGAAAGAAATACATATAGGGAGGAAAATAGACAGTAAAATACCGTGATGTTGGCAAGATATTTCTCTCACCACAAGGTAATGGTTTAACCTGTGTTGGGTTATTAGTTTGAATGCAAAATAACTGAAAGTATTTTAATGATGTTTCCTTTTTTTTAAAGGAGGGTTTGTGACTTGAACCAGACTTTCAAAGTAATGCATGCACAAGATCAGTAAATAAAGCGAAAATACAAATAAACAAATGAATTTAAATCCAGAAACAAAAAAGGCATCTGTAAATATGCTCCAAAATGTTTATCAGATGTCCACTAGGGGGAGACATTTCATTATAGTTCTGCAAGGTTACAATAATCTATTTGGACTTGGCATAGGTAAATTTGCCTCGCTAGTTTTAGATATTTTTGAACATGGAATAATTTTGATCAGTCAGAATCACATAAATATAACATTGTGAAGGGACTTTGAACCAACATCGTTCTGCATTTCATCTCACTGTTTAATTAATTGCACTATGAATTGATTTGATTTTCCTCATACGGGTATAAGAATAATAATAATAATAATAATAATAATAATAATACTACTACTACTACTACTACTACTACTACTAATAATAATAATAATAGATTGTAATGATTTACAATGATTTACAAATCTCACAAACCCACATTTTATCAACAATAGAACTAATACTATATAAAAAAATAATAAAAAAATAAATCCAACTGTACATGAAACATATTCACTAAAATTGAATTAGATAGCAGAAAACCTAAAGGGCAACAACAGTCTGGAAAAATAACAATGATATTAAAATGTAGCAGCTAGGAGAACATTTTGCAACTTTGGTTAATTGGCAACAGTTCAGTAAAATTACTCGGTGAAAAAACTACAAATGGGCTGAAAAACGTGTTTACAAAGCTGTAACTTACACAAGTCTACAGATTGTGGAATGATTTCAGAATGATCTCTCTAAGTATAAAATTGGGAATACTTTACAGATCTTACCATATACAATACAAAACATCATAAAAGATTTTGAGCATCTGGAGAAATCATTGAGAGTAATAGTGTGTGTGTGTGTGTGTGTGTGTGTGTGTGTGTGTGTGTGTGTGTGTGTGTGTGTCTGTGTGTTTCATTTACCAAAAAAAAAAAAAAAAGAAAAAGAGAGAGAGAGAGAGAGAAGGTTGGCACAGGCACCAATCTGTTAACTTTATTAACTCCACCACATATCCAGTTCTAAAATTGTTATTTTCTTATCCTCAGCTTAACCTGAGTGTTTTATTCTCATAGTTTTCTGGTCTGTACTGGCGCAATACAAGGTAAACAATAAATAAAATGTAGTATATTTGTTAAGGAGACACTGACACTGTTTATGGTGAAAATTTCCGTATGGCTCTCCCAGACTATTTTTGTCTTCAATGTATCGTAAAAAGTTGTGTGTGCATTCAGAACCATGTGTGCAGATTGATTTTCCTGTTGCTTTCTGAGTAGGGAAGACCTCAATGGCAGCATGGTTTAACTTAGAGGGTAGTGCTTTCAGAAGCATTTGATATGCTGAACCACAAGACTCTCTTGTCCACCCTGAGGCGTCTAGAAATTTGTGGTACAGGTTAGGAGTTGTTTGCTTCCTATCTGGAAGGTACGGGCAGTGGCTAGACCCAGCTTGGCTTCAGTCTAGAATGGAGAAGTAAGAGGCCTTCTTCCCTCGACTAGTCTGGGTGCTCACCTTGGGCAAGTGACAGTACACCCTTAGCCCTCCTTACCAGGGTCACGGTCCCCCTGTGCGTAGTGGGGTAGAATTGGCCCACTCCGCCCCAGGATGTCGTAAAAGGCGACTAAAGGGGAAACAGGATATGATAAACATATTTTCCTTTTCTTTCTGTACTCATTTTGTAAAATTGGCTTATAACGTAAACACTTCATGATTTGGGGAAAAAAAAAGGTTTAATTTCTCTGTTTTGTAAAATTGATTGCACAGTCTGTTTCCTTTTTTTAAATTTCAATATGGATTTGTTATTGATATCGTTCAGTGATTTCATATATTTAAAGGTTGTTCATTTATTTATTTATTTATCGTACCCAGCTTCAAATGTAAAAACATAGAAGCGTGAAATGCTCTTCTGCATGTACTAAGAGGTGACCCGTTTGCCGTGGGTTGTGACTCTTGTCGACGGAAGAGGGGATCCTGGTAACTGAGTGAGGAAATCTCCAAAATGGGATTTCATTGCAACACGTTGCTTTGGCCCTAATTTTGCCTAGACAAGAGGCTTGGTTAATTGGGTACTCGGGTTCTTCCTGGGTGATTGAGTATACCATTGTAAGTGTCCCTGACATCTGTATGCTGGAGGTCCAAGTACAAATAGATGTCCCCCAATAAGGCTCCAAGGAGGGTGGGGAGCTTCGATGGTGAAATATTATCCCTTCAATATGGCTACAACTACAAAAAAACCCCCAAAAAAACCCAAAAAACATTTAAAAGATCATTAGGTAACGACTCGGACAGTGACTCTGACTATGGACCCAGCACTACTTGGCCCCATTTCCTTGTTATTCAAGGTACAGATCAAGCGAAACCATTACGCAAACTATCTCCCTTTGCTATTGCAAAGGGAATCAAAGGACTCACTGGTGAACCTAAACAAGTGAAAAGGCTGCGTTCTGGCGATCTTCTTATTGAAGTAAGCCAGAAGAGTCACGCTACCAACTTACTAAAATCCACCATGCTAGTCAACGCACCAATAAAAGTTTCGGCCCAAAACTCTTTGAATACGAGGAAAGAGGTCATAAAGTGTAATGAATTAAGATCTGCGAGTGAAGAGAAGATCCTGGAGGGTCTTCGTGCTCAGAGGGTTAGGAAGGTTCAGCACATAACAATCAAGAAACAAGGCCAGAAGGTTCCAACTGGGACATTAATACTCACCTTTGACGCTACTACCCTTCCTGGGGAAGTCAGGGTGGGATATTTAAATGTCCCAGTTTCTGTCTATATACCTAACCCCCTACAATGCTTTAAATGGCAACATTTTGGCCACCATCAGGGTAACTGTGATAACAGACCAACGTGTGGGAAATGCGGTAAAGAGCACAAGGAACAAAATTGTAGTGAACAGGCCAATTGCATGAATTGTAATGGAAATTACCCATCCTTTTTCAAGAAATGTCCGAAATGGTTAGAGGAGAAAGAAATCCAAACCATTAAATGCACTAGAAACCTTACCTTCAAGGAAGCAAGGAAACTGGTTGAGGAAAAATAGATCTCAACCACAACAGACCTATGCATTGGCTATCCATGGCAAAAAAGGCTATCCATTACAATTCCGTAATAGTACAAACTGACATAACTTGGCCTGAAAAATCCCAAAGCCCTCAAAAATATCAACCAAAACAAGCTAACACAATGGCCTCCTCTTCACAGGCCACAAAAACTCTGTAAGCACACAGACACCGTCAAACCCCAGACCAAAATCTAACCAAACTTCTGCTAAAACAGATGACAAAACTGTTCAAATAAACCAAACAGCAAATAGAAATCCTAAGGGATCAGAAAACAAAGTGCCCCAACATAATACATTTCAGGTGTTGGAGGATTCTGGAGTGGAGGAGGAGAACATGGATGTTGTTCCTCATACTTTCCCACCTAATAGCAAAAGAGATAGGAGCAAAGAAAGAGCCAATCCTAAGCCCTCATGAGTAGCAAATTAAAAGGTGTCATAAAATGGAATTGTCGAGGACTTAAAGCAAATTATGAAGAAATTAAATCACTTCTTTGTGATAGTGTTCCTCAAATTTTCTGTCTTCAGGAAACACTACGAAATAAACTAGATAATGTAACACTTAAAGGATATGATATATCCAGTAAAACATCTGTGTCATCAGTTGATGGGAGAGCCATAGGCGGTGCTACCATTCTAATTAAATCAAATGTCCCTCATGAGCTTATTACATTAAATACACGCCTGCAAGCCGTAGCCATGAGAATGCAACTTCATAAAACTATAACAGTGTGTTCCGTATATGTCCCTCCCAAACACAGGCTTCATGCAAATGAATTGGATGAACTTTTAGACCAACTCTCCTCCCTTGTTCTGTTGCTTGGAGACTTCAATGCACATAATGCTACTTGGGGTTGTCAAAATCCAGACAATAGAGGCAAATTGGTAAAAGATTTTGTTACACGTCATGATCTGTGCCTTTTAAATTCCAAATCTCCTACATATCTTCATCCATCTTCAGGCTCCTTTAGATCTATTGATTTGAGCATCTGCTCTCCTGCCTTGTTTATGGATCTTTTTTGGGCAGCTGGTGACGACCAGTGCGGTAGTGACCACTTCCCAATCTTCATCAATACAATCACCCCTATAGATGCTGGAAAGCCCCCCCCCCCCCAAATGGCTATTACATAAAGCTGATTGGACAGCTTTCCAGGAATTGTGCAATGATGAAATCAGTCTAAACACATTCCAAACCAATATTAAAACAATAGATGACTTTGCTACCGATGTCACAAATATTGCCTTAAAAACTGTACCTAAGTCCTCGACAATTCCAAAACCCATACATCAACCATGGTTTACTGATGACTGTCAAAAGGCTATTAAAGAACGCAAAAAGGCCTTAAATATCTTTAAACATGACTCTACACAAGCTAATTTAGATAAATATAGAGCAGCCCGTGCAAATGCACGGCGTACAATTAAAGAAAATTAAAGGAAATCATGGAAAATAATATGTTTCAAAGCGAAATATGCGATCATCAGTGGGAAAAACATGGGAAATGGTACGCAAGATACGTGGAAAACCAGTCAATAGTTCTGTAAAACACATTAATAAATCAAATGGGAACAAAGCCACTGGTAGAGTTGACATTGCTAACACTCTTGCAGAAGAATAAAAAAAAAAAAAAAAAAAAAAAAACTTCTACAGAACACTACACTCCAACATATCAAAAGTATAAAAATCAGCAGGAGAAAACCAAACTCAAGTTTAACTCAAACAACTCGGAAAATTATAACGATTCCTTTAGTCTGCATGAACTCAGGGAATCATTAAACAAATCTCATGATACTGCTGTTGGACCTGATGATATCCATTATCAGTTCCTTAAACATCTCCCCGATGAATCTTTACATGTTTTGTTGCATATTTTCAATGATATATAGGAAACGGGTAGTTTTCCAGACTTCTGGAGGGAAGCTACCATTATTCCAGTTCCAAAACCTGGTGAAGATCACACAGACCCTACAAACTACCATCCCATTGCTCTAACTAGTTGCTTGTGTAAGTCCATGGAAGGTATAATAAATGCTCATTTGATTTGGTATCTTGAGAAGAACCACTTAATATCAAAGTCACAAAGTGGGTTTAGACATTTTAGAAGCACTACAGACCATTTGATAGCTCTTGAATCTAACATTCGAGATGCATTTGTAAGAGGTGAACACATGGTATCAGTCTTTTTTGATTAAGAAAAAGCATATGATACCATTTGGAAATACGGAATTTTAAAGGATTTACATGAGATGGGCCTTCGCGGAAGAATGCCTGTATTTATTAAAACATTTTTAACCAATAAACATTTTAAAGTTTGTGTCGGTAATTCCCGTTCTGCTTCTCAGAAACAAGTCATGGGCGTTCTACAAGGAAGTATTTTATCTGTGACTTTATTTAATGTTAAACTTAACAGCATAACTAACGCCGTTAAAGATGGTATATCAAAATCATTATTTGTGGATGATTTTGCAATTAGCTGTCGTGCAAAACACATGCACACTATTGAAAGACAACTGCAGCTATGCTTAAATAAAATTCAAAAGTGGGCTGATAATAATGGTTTTAAATTCTCTCGGTCTAAAACTGTGCGTGCATTTTTGCAATAAAAGAAAAATGTATTTAGATACAGATATGTTGTTGATCAGGTGAAATTTCTTGGTGTGATTTTTGACAAAAAGATTCAATTTTAAAGCACACATCGACTATTTCAGAACAAAATGTCAGAAATCTTTAAACCTGTTGAAAGTTGTCTCTAAAATGGATTGGGGAGCTGATCGTGAAGTTTTGTTAAGATTATGCCGATCTTTAATCCGATCAAAATTAAATCATGGCTGCATAGTTTATGGTTCTGCTCGAAAATCTTATTTAAAAAAGTTAGAAACCATCTAAAACCAAGCATTAAAAATCTGCCTCGGGGCCTTCAGAACTTCTCCTATTCCTAGTCTGCATGTTCAAGCAAATTAACTACAATTACATTTGCGTAGGGAAAAAACTCGCACTTCAATATGCAATAAAACTGAAGGCAAACAAGGACAACCCTACATATGAGCTCGCCTTTCAAACCAGAAACACACGGTTTTACGAAAGCACACCAACAGCTATCCGTGCATTCGCTTTGAGAATTAAAGATTCACTTAAAGCTGTGTGTCTAGATCTCAAGAATATTGAACCATATGATATACCTGATATCCCACCTTGGAAATTAAATAAATCTGTCATTATCTGATTTTCTTAAAAAATTCTTCGGATCCTTCAGTGTTTCAGATGATGTTTGGTCAATTGAGAGATCTATATAGGGACTTTAGGGCTATTTATACAGATGGCTCTAAGGATAACAACAGAGTAGCAGCCGCTACAATCACCAATGGTTTGAATGTCCAGGTCCGACTTTTGGCTGGAGCTTCTATTTTTACAGCAGAATTGCGGGCGATTCTGCATGCACTTCTTACGATGGAAACAATTTTATTATTTTTTCATATTCTTTGTCTAGCTTAACTGCCTTACAGGGTAATGATTTTGATAACCCTACACTTTTAAAGATTTTACAAAGGTGCCATGATTTCATTGAGGGTGGAAAAAATATAGTGTTTGCTTGGTGCCCCAGTCACATTGGCATCAAAGGTAATGAAAAGGCCGGTAAACTAGCGAAGGAAGCTCTGTATCATCGTGTTTCTGAGAACAAGGTCCCTTATACTGACGTAACGTGTTGTATAAATAATGTTGTTTTTAGTCAGTGGCAGAGACAGTGGGATGAAGAGACGAACTTCATCTCATAAAGCCCAGTGTAAAAGTTTAGATTCTTACTCAAGTAGAACTCGTAGAAGAGAAGAAGTAGTGTTGGCCAGGACTCGTATTGTACACTACTTTTGTACACAAGTGCACTACTTTTGCAATACACTACTTTCGGTATTGAGCGCTTCACATATTATAAGCGTTGATTGGCTGTTTTAAGCTTCATGTAAAGTGACTCAGTATAAATAAGTGACTTATTTGAAATTAATGTTGATATTATTTGATATATTTGATATTATTTTACAATGTTTTGTTTATAATAATTGATTTAGGGGTGTTTTATGAGATACGGTAATGATATTTATGTATGTATAGTACAGTATGAGTGTCATACGTCACACGTCATACGTCATATGTCACTGTAACAACTTACCTTCACTTTCAACTTATGTTCGGCCGTCCAGAACCAATTAAAAACGTAAGTCGGGGAGCGTCTGTACACCACACAACTGCTATGATCTCTACTGGCTTCCTGTATCTGCTTGCATTAGATTTAAAACACTAATGCTTGCCTACAACTACTAGCTTCTTACTTCACTATCACACCTTGCACTGGACTGCTTTCTCTCTGATCCTCCTGCACTGCTAGACTGGCCCCACCCTGTACCAAGGAACAAGAAAAACAATGCATCTAAACTCTTTTCTGTTCTGGCTCCAAGGTGGTGGAGTGAACTTTCTCTGGATGTCCGGACAGCTGAATAACTGGGTATGTTCAAAATATGGCTGAAAAGTTACCCTTTTTGGCAGTACATAGATTAGCATTATGCTCTACACCAGTGCTTCTCAAATAGTGGGGTGCGCCCCCCTGGGATGCTGAGGGGGGCGCGTGTGACCCAGGAGAACATGCTTTTTTTCCGCCGTACTACAAGAAAGTGTAATTGCACATCCACTCCAGTAGTTGGCAGTGGCGCCCTCGTTGCCCATTGTGCGCAGCGAGTATTAACTCTACGGTGTAGGTTTGTTTTGCTACGAGCTGGCGATGTGTAGTGCAGTACACACACCCTCACAACATGAAGAAATTTGCAGTGTTTGCAGTGTCATGCTTCAAACCTCGCTTTGAGAAGCTGTGCGCTGCAAAACGTGCTCATTGTAGCCATTAATCTTGGCTTCCTCATTTTGAGAAAAAAAAAATCAGCACAAATTGTTCTATTTGTTCTTGTTTTGTAGGTTAAAGTGTTTATATATTGTGCTCCTGAGTTAATGTTTCTGAAGTCAATTTGAATTAATTATTTATTGATTTTATTTTCAGCAGCAAATGGTGTGGTAAGTTTGTCAAAAATGTAACAAGGATATTATTATTTTTAAATTTAAGGCAAATTGATGCATTGAAAGTTATTCTTGTAAGTTGAACTATATCTCTTTATTTTTGTGTTATTTATGTTAACAAGGATACGATATAATGAAGAGATATACCTGTAACTATATTATAGAAAAAAGTTATAATTTATAGTTGCGGCAGAAAGTGGGTGGTGGGGGGGAATTGTTTTCTTCTTGCTAGGGGGGGCGTAACAGAAAATAATTGAGAAGCACTGCTCTACACACACACACACATACACAAAAAAAAAAAAAAAAAAAAAAAACAGCAACAAACAAACAAACAAATAAAAAAAAAAAAAAAAAACAGCTATTGAGTTTGACTGACAGTATACTTTGTCTGTGTTCTAATAAACCAGTGCAATAATATATTCACTGATAGTGACTTTAAAGCCCCCTGTAAGTCACTCTGGATAAGAGCATCTTCTAAATGCTGTAAATGTAAATGTGGTGGTATCTTTACTGCCTGACAGCAGTCTCTCTACTGTGGGTAATAGTGTTGCATTATCCTTTTATCCCGAGTGCTACAGTTTATGTGTGGATAAGAGTCTGGGAAAACTTTTTTTTCAGGTTGGTCCTGTTGAATTATTTGGTATTCACTATTGCTGTGTCTAGGTTTTTTAGTACTTCTAAAGCCCTGTGAAGTACCATTAAAGTGTTGTCTGTATTGGCCTGATGTCGAATATTAACAGTCACAATGATAGTGGAGGTGAACTCTCAGGGTAAATCCAGGTCAACTGTGGATAATTCTTCAAAATGGTGATGCTCGCTGTGCTGCACCACTTGTTAATCATCATACACTCTCCACAACCAAGGCTTTCCCTGAGGTCTTTGTCCTGTAAAAGTGGCGAAGGGAGTTCCCTGGGAGTTATAGAGTATGGCTGAGGTAAGATGTACCTGGTATGCCATAGATCATTGCAGTCACTGAAGTTCAGCTAAACCTGCAGCTGGAACCTAAAGACAACCATTTTACTGTCAAATACAGACTTGCAAATAGCCCAGATAGGTCCATAAGTATGTAAACAAGTCACACAATGATTATAATTATTTTTATTTGTTTGTTTGTATGCATGTGTGTGCGTGTCTGAGAGAGAGAGAGAGAGAGAGAGAGAGAGAGAGAGAGAGTAATCAAGAGGTGATTGAACTGTGGACCTTCATCTTTAAATAAAGTGGTTTATCAAAAATATTGCTTTGACCCATTGACCATTTCAAATTATATCCAATTATGTTTTCAGAGACTCAAAAGTAATGGAAAAAAAAAACAACCTTAAATAGTAATACAGGGATCCCTCACTTTCCACGGTTAATTGTGACCGAGATCCCCACATGACCATCGAAATCCGTGAAGTAGCATCACTCCCCAACCGCCCCCTGACTGACATATACGTACATATATATGTGTATATAATATCAATAAATACATATTCAATGCTATAAATGCTTATACTTTGGGGCTTTTACACCCGAGCCATAGTGGCTCATCAGGCCAGTGCTTATCCCCGGTATCCATAGCGTGAAGCAACTGGGAGTTCAACTCGTCCTGGATGGGACGCTAGTCCATCGCAGGTTAACTTCCCAGCATATTTTTTACTAGTACCCACTTATACTGCTGGGCGAACAGAGGCACACTTGTGGTTGAGACCTTGCCAAGGGTTCCTAGCACACTGGGAGTCTAACTGGGATTTGAACATACAACCTCCCGATCATGAGCACAGCACCCTAACCACTACGCCACCAGCCCCACTATAAATGCTTATAATAACAATTAAACATTAAAAAAATAATGCATAAGATGTAAATAAAATATATATACACACACACATACAGATGCGTGTGTGCGCGCGCGCGTGCATGCACTTAGATGCGCACCTCACAACAATGTTACTAGTTTTGAAGAGAGATTTTGGGTTGCTTTTGTTTTTTTTTTGTTTTTTTGCATAATTGGCCTTGTTTTTGTGGCATTTTCCATAACGTTTCCCATACTCTTCCTCAATTTCCTTATTTTTTTAATTTGATGAGTAATAATTATTAAAAAAAAAAAAAAACACAATGCACTGAAGCCGCATGAATTGAAGTGCGAAGTAGCGAGTGATCCCTGTGTTGCTTTTTAATTTCTTTGGACTGTCTGAATTGTTTGTCCTTATAAACATCACCCGATGGTGAGTTTATCTCCTTGAAATGGTTTAATTTTAGTTTCATTTTACAAAAAAAAAAAAAAAAACTTATTCCAGAAGTGGGTTTATATATATATATATATGTGTGTGTGTGTGTGTGTGTGTGTGTGTGTGTGTGTGTGTGTATATATATATATATAGACACATATATGTATATATGTATATATATATATATATATATATATATATATATATATATATACACACACACACACACACACACACACACATATATATATATATATATATATATATACACATAAATAATATAATTGAATAAATGTCTGTCCGTTTATACACACACACACACACACACACACACACACACACTCTCGGAGCAGTGGGCTGCTACTCACTTTTGGGGTGCCCGGAGAGCAGTTGGGAGTTAGGTGACTTGTTCAAGGACACTATTGCCATAGAAGTGGAGGTAGGGAGGGTGCAAATCACTACCCCATTGCCACAGATTTTTCTCAATGGTTCAGGAATTGAACCAGCAATCTAGTAGTCCAAAAGCCACTTTTCTAACCCTTAAGCTACTGCTGCACCCATTTCTAATCAAGTCTAATGTCAAGAAGCCCAATTCTTCAGTATTACTGGCAGTAATCACTTCCATCTTAAAAGTTCCATCGTAGGCTGCATAGCCGTCAGCGTGTTTCTGCCACTTGCTAAGGGTTGTGTCAGGAAGGGCATCTGACGTAAAACCCTATGCCAAATCAAACATGCGAATCATTTAATATAACTTCCATGCAGATGGAGGCAGATGATTCGCTGTGGCGACCCCTGAAAGGGAACAGCCGGAAGGAAAAGAAGAATGACATCCATCTTAAACTCAAGCCTCTGGTTTTTAGATTAATCAGGGGGTCTTTTGATTGAAGACTTTTACAAGGATTCTCCAACCTGCTAAAATGTGTGTTGACTTGGTTTGATGATGCGGCCCGTACTTTATTCTACAAGAAAATCATGCTGTGATCATCCACTTGCCATTCCTAGACTTCCAGGTGTTCAAGTGTTGCTGAGTTTGCCGGTACATTCCTTCTGTTTTAAACATGTTTTAATATATATTTTAATAATTGAATTGTTTATTTGGCCTCTCAGGTTTATGCTGTCTCTCTACAAGGGTTTTTATTATTGTTGTTATATGTTTTCCTTCCAGTATAATAATGGTCTACTTGCATCAACACAGCTCTGGACCTCTATAGAGATATTCACTGAACAGCTACTGAATGCAAAATGAACACATTTGGAATGTATTCCAACACTTTCTGTTTAATTTATGCTTATGAAAAAATAAGCATTGGTCAGAGGTTGCAAAATGGCCATGGCACTGTTTATCAGTCAATTGTCCAAATATTTATTGAGACTCTTAAAATGGAGTAGCTATAAAAATAAAATGAAAATGACTGTAAAGCTGGTGGTGCAGTGGCGCGGTGTGGTGGTTAGCACATTTGCCTCACAGCAAGAAGGTCTTGGGTTTGATTCTCAGCTTGGATGTTTGTGTGGGAGTTTGCATGTTCTGCCTGGGCTTGTGTGGGTTTCCACCAGGTACTCCGATTTCCATCCACAGTCCAAAAACATGCAGAGTAGGTTAATTGGCTATTCCAGATAGTCTGTAGGTGTGAGTATGAATGATTGTGTGAGTGTTGACCCTGCGATAGCCTGGCAAGCTGTCCAGGGTGTACGTCACCCTTGCCCAGAGCGGCGCCAACCCCACGACCCTAATTCGGATGAAATGGTTCAGAAAATGGATGACTGTAATTCTGAAAATGACAGTTCAATGTTGTTGTTGTTGTTTTTTTCAATCCCCCTTAAAATATAAGTTTACCCTTTAGTCACATTCACTGCTTCATTTCAATTTAATTGGGTTGGAGAACAGAGACACATTTGTGATACTGTTTGCATACTTACGGGCCCAACTGTATACTGGGTTGTGGACAGTACTGTATATATCATATGTACCATATGTAGAATGTTTGTTAGCTTTTTCTCTTCATTGCTGCTGTCTTGGAACAGTAAGTCCTTCATTTTCAGCACCTTTGCAGGCTGATCTCGAGTCCTTCAAGTATTTTATTAATTACAGTTAGTCAGTCATATGCTATGTATCATGGGTTAACTCAAAAATAATACAGAAAATAAGATTTATGGACAAACTAATCCCATTTCCAAAAAATTTGATCTTTTGCAATACTTTATCTGACGAAATTAATTATATATATATATATATATATATATATATATATATATATATATATATATATATATATATATATATATATATATATATATATAACTCAAATGCAATTCCAGACCAATCCTGGATATCATCCAGCCAAGTTCGCTGTGGTCTCCCCTGGTACCTCGTTCCATTGATGGTTTCCTGCATAAGCCATTTTGTTAGAGCATCTCATCTCACGTGGTGACCAAAGAAAATAAGCTTCCTGCGCATTACGACTTCCATGAATCTCTCTGGGTGGCTATTGGCATTAATTTCGCAGATCTTGTTCCAAACAAACTCATTTTTTCTTTTGTCTCTCCATGAGAGACCAAATAGACGATGGTAGCATTTCATTTCGAAAGCTTTGATCTTCTTGTATATTTTCTCTGATGTTGTCCAACTTCTGCATCCACATATCAGAATACTGGTAAACATTGCATGCATGAGTCGTATCTTCCGTTTGAGTATAGTGGTTAGGGCGCAGGGTCGCTGATCCTAAGGGTGGGGGTTCGAGTCCCCACAGGGTTGTCACTGTCCCCCCAGTGCAGCTAACTGGGTTATCAAAGGCAGGCCATGGCTCTCACTGTCTATGGTGAGAGGCATGTAAAAGAACCATTGCTGACTTTCGGAAAGAGGAGGCTGCAAAGCCGCCAGCGTGTTTCTACGACATGGAGAGGGATGTGCTCTGCCAGGCCAAATCAGCCCAAGTCTCGCCATGAAGGCACCCCAACAACATCCTCGGATGCGAAGGGATAAGTGAAGTGAAGAAGATATATATGTGTGTGTGTGTGTGTGTGTATATATATATATATATATATATACTAGTCCTTCTCAAAAATTTTGCATATTTCATCCGATCAATAAAAAAAGTGTTTTTAATACAAAAAAAGTAAACCTTCAAATAATTATGTTCAGTTATGCAATCAATACTTGGTCGGGAATCCTTTTGCAGAAATGACTGCTTCAATGCAGCGATATATATATATCTTCTTCTTTTTCTTTCGGCTGTTCCCTTCAGGGGTCGCCACAGCAAATGATCGGCCTCCATCTCTCCCTATCCTCTGCATCTTCTACTCTTACTCCAACGACCTTCATGTCCGCCTTCACCACATACATAAATCTTCTCTTTGGTCTTCCTCTGGGCCTTCTGCCTGGTAGTTCCAACCTCAGCATCCTACTACCAATATACTCACTATCTTTCCTCTGTACATGTCCAAACCATCTCAATCTAGCCTCTCTGACTTTGTCTCCAAAACATCTAACATGTGCTGTCCCTCTGATGTACTCGTTTCTGATCCTATCCATCCTCGTTACTCCCAAAGAGAACCTCAACATTTTCATCTCTGCTACCTCCAGCTCTGCCTCCTGTCTTTTCCCCAGGGCCACTGTCTCTAAACCATACAACATCGCTGGCCTCATCATTCTTGCCGATACTCTCCTATCACACATCACACCGGACACTTTTCTCCATCCATTTCAACCTGCCTGCACACGCTTCTTCACCTCTTTTCCACACTCTCCATTGCTCTGGACTGTTGAGCCTAAGTACTTATATATATATATATATATATATATATATATATATGTGTGTGTGTGTGTATATGTATATATATATATATATATATATATATATATATATATATATATATATATATATATATATATATATATATATATATATATATATATATATATATAAGATACTGCAAGAACAAACTTCAACCTTTATGTCTGCACCACACTTAACAAAACTCGTGAGAAAGGCATGCTACATCCCCTTCTATTCTCATGACACTTTTTAATCATTTGGAGGTTTGAAATTGAAATCATTGTATATACTTGCTCAATACACTGCTTTAGCTCCTTTTCTGCGCTTAGATTGGACAAATTAAATTGAAATTGAAACAAATAGCACTAAAAACCCCTGCAAGGATAAATGCAGTGTGCATTCAACTGAACTCGTTTTAAATCAGTTACAAAGTGAAGAAATTGATGGAATTCTGAAACGATGAAGGAAGAAGACTTATTGCTTTGAACATGTCTTGTGGTTGCAGAGAGAGGATATATAAATGGTAAAATTTTCTTGATTAAAATTAAATTTACAGCATCGGCCGTTTCATTGGCACACCTCATATATTTAATGTAATACAACAGATTTCAATGTGGATCTTTCTTCTGTTATTGCAGCATTCAAGACTAATCTCTGTAAGCAGGTGTTAGATTTAGAATGACAATTAAATACATGCTTAATAACTGTTCTTATACCAAAACCTTGCTGTACTACTTCATCACAGTCAGAGAAGTCAGGATTTTTGCTGTTTCAACTGCTATGTGCAATAACGATCACAGTAACTACTGTACTTTCTAATTCGTTTATACCAATGTACAACATTCCATATTTGTAGCTGGATGATCTCTCTCTCTCTCTCTCTCTCTCTCTCTCTCTCTCTCTCTCTCACTCTCACACACACACACACACACACACACACACACACGGGGTGGTGGTTATAGTATTCACAATTTTTGTTGGAAACTGAAAAGTTAGAGATGGACAGACAGCTCACTGTGTTTACAGTCGGCCCTCAACATTCGCGGGGGTTCGGTTCCGAGCCCTCCCACGAATCCAGATAATCCGCGAGTTCTGTACCCAGAAGTAAAACCCCATGTAACACATCACATGCGTGAATGAGCAGCCGGAAGTAAAATACTATGTATCTGTTACATGCGTTAAAATATGCTTCTTAAACACATTCTATAGACAGTCTTACTCATTAATACAGTATTAATATAATAAAATATAGTAATGATTCAGAAAAACTTTTCAACTTTTACTCGTATTTTTATTGATGATAAAATATAAACATTATACAGCATATACTGTTGTAAAGCACTCGTTTTAAAGTCTTTTTCAATTATTATTCCAGTACAGTACCGAAGTTAATTCTGAGAATGTCTGTGCGTGAGATTTTATGTTCTGTAGCATGTTTAACAGATGATACCAAAAGGATAAACTTTATTACACTTCATGTCCTTTTACATTGAACTTGGAGTGACGTCCTGGAGTGACGTCTCCAAAATGGCGCTGCCTAAAGGCCAACGTCACGGAGTTCTCAGAGTCAAATTGTCTCTTTATTTGTTTTAATTTGTTTTATTTGTTTGTTCATGTTTTGCACTATGCTCGTCTATGACCGGTCGACCCTACTACAGCTATGAGCAGCTTCAGCTTCGGGCAACTCAGCACGCAACAACTTCTATCATGAGCTGCTATGCTATGGGAGCTCAATGCTAACCGCCCAGGCGGAGTTCTCAGAGGCTTGGTTAGCACTTCCGGCCATACTGCTTGAAAATGTTTAGTCCCTGCGAAACAAGATGGATGAGCTTCATGGTCTGATTGCAGCGCAGAGGGATCTACAGGACTGTGTTTCTGTGAAACATGGCTCGAGGAGAGTACACCCGATAAGGTGATTATACCAGCCGGCAACACGGCCTTCATCCCCTGCAATCCCAAGCGCCGGAGTCGTTGTTCGGCCCCTTCCCGCCTGGGCGTATTGCTAGCTGGGATGCGACTCGCATTGAGCTACCTACCATAGCATGTTAGCTCTGCTAATAGCATATTAGCTCTCCTTAGTTATACACGCCCGAAGATACTCCGATCTTATAGCTGTAGTAGAGCCGACCGGTCGTAGACGAGCATAGTGCAAAACATGAACAAACAAAATAACAAATAAAACAAATTAAAACGAACAAAGAAACAATTTGACTCTGAGAACTCCGCGACGTCGCCCTCTGGGCAGCGCCATCTTGGAGACGTCACTCCAAGTTCAATGTAAAAGGACATGAAGAGTACTGTAATAAACTTTATCCTTTTGGTATCGTTTGTTAAACATGCAACAGAACATAAAATCTCACGCATAAACATGAACTTAGGTACTGTACTGGAATAATAATTGAAAAATATTTTAATACAACAGTTCAGAGAAAACCGTCGTTTCTCAGGATAAAGTCTTATTTCTTCCGAAGAGACATCCAGCGTTTTCTCTCGCTTCGCCAAAGAAGACACATAGCGTTTGAGTGGAATCATAGAGCTTAACTGGTAACTAAAACAGGCTCATTGACAACTTGTGAGCTAATAAGGGAAAAAGGGGTGGGACATCAGCTCAACCAATCAGGAGAAAGGAGGACAGCCATTGGCTGAATTTAAATCACGTGCCGGTTGCTCGGGAGTCAGCGAATACCCAAACGTGGGTGCAAAATCGCGAATAGTCAAGGGCCTGCTGTATTCACTTTTAAATAAACCCTGGTGATGTTTTAGTTGTTAAAAAGTAGATGTTTTAATTCTCACTCCTCACTCTAAATCTTTGTAATGCACCAAACCGCATACCACCCACACCTTTCACTCGACTCTCTCTGACCACCAGCTTATCTCACACACACAGAACACTCATAAATAGAGCCAATAATTGCACTCAAGTGAGACTTATCATCAAGTTATCTGCTGGCTTTTCCCGAGTTCCTCTCTACAAGACGAGACACTTGATCACGCCCTTGCTGCAACATAACCTCACCGTCCGCCTCAGGCCAGGGAGTAGTAAAGCCTGGCTCCAGCTATTTGTTCTAATTACATGCACAAACCAGGATTTAACTTACAAATCATTGTATTTGGGTGATTGATTACACCAGTCAACCAACCTGAGGATTGTACATGTGGTTCTCAAATCTATATGAGAATACCCACAAGGAAGGAAAAGGACACAGAACGTTGCAATGCTACATTCAGAGATATTGTATAATGCAGTGGTTCCTAACCTGGGTTCGATCGGACCCTAGGGGTTCGGTGAGTCAGTCTCAGGGGTTCGGCGGCGGTCAAGACACACACCTGACTCATATTCATGATGACACACCACGCTTGGCCATCACTGGCTGCAGGTGATCACGCTACATTGCTTGGCCAATCTGTGCTGCAGGAAATTTGGTGCGCTCAGTAGTCGAATTGTGACTGTTATGATGGTACGTCGTGTGATTTCTTTCTTAATGTTTCAATCCAGACTATGTTGAGTAAAAAAGAAAGTGGTCGGATGAATATGTACAACAAGGATTCGCATATATATAATGGAACGGGATATTAGTCGGTGTCCTATCTGCATGATTTGCAAAGTAGGATCAACCTACTTTGTGCTGACTGACGTATACAGACATGTATATGTGTATATAATCTCAATAAATATATATTCAATACTATAAATGCTTATAATAACGATTAAACATTCAAAAAATAATGCATAAGATGTAAATAAAACAAATACATGCACATACAGATGCACGCGCACACGCACTGAGATGCGCACCTCACATAAAAATGTAAGTAGTTGTGATGGGGGAGTTGATGCATTGTATTGGTTTTGTTCTTTGAACACAGTGATGTTAATGCACGGTTCATTTTGGTGCCCCAGTAAAAACATATACCGATGTCTTGAATTTGAAAAAAAAAAAAAAAATCACATTTTATTTTTCACTAATGAAAGGTTTGGTGAATAAGCATATGAAACTGATGGGGTTCAGTACCACCAACAAGGTTAAGAACCACTGGTATAATGGTACTGAAGCGATACAGATGTGCAGATCTACGTATTGCCCTGAAGAGACCCGTCCCAATTCTTTTGAAGGGGAGCACTATTAATATGAAAGGGTACATTGGTTCTTTTGGACTGTCTGGTGGATGAGCCGGCTGACATCTACTGAGGACTGCACACCACTGATAAACAACATGATGAAGGTCCAGCCAGTAGAAATAACCATGACACACTTTAGTGTTTTGGTTTTTTTTTTTTTTTGTTTTTTTTTTTTCTTTGCCTTCGTGGCCTGCTTCTGCATTATAAAGAGACACATGGAAAAAAAAAAAAAACAAACAAAAAAAACATTGTAAATTTCAACTCATTGTGGCACGGGAGTGTCCAGAATCATTGTGTCCACTTCTGCAGACTGATGCACAAACCTACTGAATAAATAAACAAATACATAAGTGAGTAGGTACAGCTTGAAATATATTTGTGTGTGTGTGTGTGTGTGTGTGTGTGTGTGTGTGTGTGTGTGTGTGTGTGTGTGTGTGTGTGTTTATTTCAGGCTGCAAAGAAAAATAAATATAAATATTTAAGGGGTGATTCTTTTTGATACCCACTATATATTATCTATCATAGAATGTTCCAGATTTTTAATTCAGTGAGAATGAAAGGGACAGAAAACCAAACTGACAAGCGACTAATGCAACAAATTGAAAGTGAAGAATAAGCATCGACCTCCCTGATACTAAATAAAAGATTAGGTGGCATGCTGCAGATGGATAATGGCATTAATGTCATCGATCTGGCCAGGAAGAAATGGATAGCAATAGGGAGGAAGCTTACCTCCTCGCTTATGGTCTGACCTGAGTGGGTCTGCTGCCTGGATGTACACCATGCAGAAACAAACAAACAAACACTGAAGTACACTTATTAGCATTACTACACACTATTGCAGTTGCAATGAAACTGGGTTAGCATAACTTAACTTAGCGACTAGCATTAGATACATACTATTAACGAAAAAGACTGCCGTTCTACATTACTGAAAATAAGCTGATTTAAAACATTAAACATTTAGAATGAGAAAATATTCAAGGCGAAAGGGGAACATGATGTAATGTGAAATCACAGCAAGACCATAAGAAGAGAAGTATGTTTCATATACCATGAGAAGAGTAGGACCTGGAGCTAATCTAGGGATAAACAACTGGGTGGATAAAAATATTAAACATTCCAGAAAACCTATCCGAGGTATTTTTGAGGATCGTGAGAAGAAAATTCTGAAAGCCTGCATGGCAGCAGATTAATCTTGCATTAAACATTTTTATGGTTATGCACTTAAAGGAGCTTATCGTGGGTTTCCTGTTCTCTCTTTTTATTGCTGACTATAGGCAGAGGGTATAATCCTCCATACGGTTCACTTTTCATCTGAACATTTTAGGAAACTATTAGCTAAACTGGATCAATAAGTAATTAACACCTACGTTCTTTCTGACGACCCTCAGCTGCTTGTAGTATTACTTACATTTTCTCTCAGTCTGAAGCATTTGCAGTCAGAACGTTCAGCTGTTTGCTGAGCTGAGCTTAATTTTTCCTTTTTTTTTTTTTTTTCCAGTACCAGTACTTCAATTCATAAAGGAAATGAACATCCATGAATCAGCTGGGCATTATAATAAAGCTACGCTTTTTTATCTCACATTAATGAGAATAATGTTCATATTTGTTCTCAGTTCTTGTTTCCTATGGTTGAAAAAATAATGAGACAGGATGTAATATTATATATTAACCCCACCTTCACCCTGCAAAACTAATAGTAATGTAGATTCAAGTTTGGAAGTCAGTGATATTATTCATTCTCATAAGTAAATGCCATTCATTTTTAAGCCCATTATCAGCTCATTAATGTTAAGACGAAGTAAATGATAGTTTGTGTTGTTTATTTTTATCCACAAAAAAAAAAAAAAAAAAAAAGAAAAACCCTGTATATTAGAGCAAAGACGTTGTGCAAGCTAAACGTTATTATGTTACTATGGATGCAAACGTCTGATCTAATATGAAGATCAGACGGCAACGGCTCAC
>CM045728.1:121704797-121739797 GCA_024760905.1 Plotosus lineatus | reverse complement strand
TTTGTGCTTGCGTGGGTTTCCTCCTGGTAAACCTCTCACAGTCTAAAATCATACCTAGAAGGCTGATAGGTAAGTTTGGTTTTTACACCTGAGCCTAGTGGCTTAACCTCGTGGCTCATCAGGCCAGTACTTATTCCCAGTTTCCGTAACGTGAAGTGACCAGGAGTTCAACTCCCCCTGGATGGGATGCCAGTCCATCACAGGTTACCTTCCGAGTATATTTTACTGGTACCCATTTATACTGCTGGGTGAACAGCGGCACACTTGTGATTGAGACCTTGCCCAGGAGTCTTAGAACAGTGAGGGTCTCAGTGGGATTCGAACTCACAACCTCCCGATCGTGAGCACAGCACCCTAACCACTACGCCACCGGCCCCACAGAAGGCTGATAGGCAGTCCCAAATTCCTCCATGATTACCTCGCTGTGAGAGTGAGTGTGAATGGTTGTATTTGTGTTGGCCTTGTCATGTCCTGGCGAGCTGTTCAGAGTGTACCCTGCCTTCGCCCAGAGTCAGCTAAGTTAGGCATCAGCCTCGCTGCTACTCCAATTAGAATTAAGTAGCTTAGAAAATAAATGAATTAAATAATGGACATTGAAAAGATGTATCATTCTTTTTTTTCATAGAGATTTAACTCCAATGTGAAACGGGTTTTGGAAAAACATGGTGGCATCTCAAGGTAAGTTTATTGAAATCACTCTAAACACTTACCCTGACTTCTTCCTTTGAATTAAACAATTACCCCACAACACTTGTAGGGCGGCAGTGGTGGTCTAGTGGTATAAGGCGCCGGATCGCTGATCCAAAGGTTGGGGGTTCGAGCCCCACTCTCCACAAGGCTGTCACTGTCCTCCCAGTGCAGCTACCTGGGTTATCAAAGGCCGGCCATGTCTCTCACTGTCTATGGTGTGAGGCATGTAAAAGAACCATTGCTGACTTTCGACAAGAGTAGGCTGCAAAGCCGTCAGCGTGTTTCTGCCCTGCGATGGCCTGGCGAGCTGTCCAAGGTGTACTCTGCCCTCGCCCTGAGTTGGCTGGGATGGGCACCAGCCTCCCCGCGACCCTAATTAGGATGAAGCAGTTACAGAAAATGAACTGAAGACTTGTAGGAATCTATATATGGTTCTCCATAGATGTGACAGGCTATTGCTTCAGCAGGTAACTAATCAATCACTGTCAAAAGTAATCCAAAAAGCAGATTACCCCATAAATCTGCCTGCAGTGCCAAGGAGGCTTTAGTGATACACTTAATTTATTTGTGCATTCCTGTATATACAATACCTGACCCATGATAAGCACGCACATATACACACTCACATCTATGAAAAATTTGGAACATCCTATTACCCTAATGCGCATATCATTGGTCTGTGATAGGAAACTGGAAACTGGAGCACCAAGAGGAAACCAATGCAAGCATGGGGGAGAACATACAAACTCCACACAGAAATATCTTCACCCAGGACTTGTTTAAAAGCATTTTTTAAGATAAAGACTTCGTAACCGTGGAACTGGTGCTGTAGTGGTTAGGGTGCCAAGCTCAACGTCAAGCGGTCATAGGTCCAAATCCCGGTTAGACTCACACTGAACTAAAGCCAAAGTCTTATCACAAGTATCCCTCTCTCCACCCAGCAGTATAAATGAGTACCAGTAAAAGGAATAGACATTTTGTATATAAAACAACAACAACAACAAAATATTCCTTTGCCCAAAGCCCACCTAAGATAGCCCCCATGGCCCAAAACGTCCATGGCCCAAACGTATGTGTCAGCAGAATAAACTGGGGATGTAACCTGCAATGCACTCACGTCAAAGCCAGGAGGAGCTGAACTCCTAGTTACTTCAAGCTAAGGAAACTGGGGATAAACTTCACCCGATCAGCCAGTCGATTCGGCTGTAAAAGCTCAACAGACTTTACTTTATAGATAGAAAAGTGAAAGCAGACACAGAGGAAGGATGTAGGTGACTTTGCACTACAGTAAATAGAGACTTGTAAAATGTCAGCACTATATTCATTCAGTGAGAAGAAGCTATGGTTCAGGCACTTCGTTCAAAAGTACCCTGTTTTTTTTTTGTTTTTTGTTTTTTTTATCCTGCTTTTGCCTAATCATGGTAGAAGAGCCGTGACCTGCAATAAACAGCCTTTATGTTTTTCATCAAAAACATATTCAGAAGGTTAATAATCCCTCACTAAAAAGCAGAGGTACAGGCCGAAAAATAAACAGGCCAAGGACAGATTAGGTTATGACCTGAATAAAGCCATCATGTCCGAATACATGTTGCATACTTGTCTAATACTCTCACTTCTATTTAAAGCTATAATTTGGTAAAAAAATAGAAATAAATAAGTACAATTTATACAACCTAACCAATAGGTGGCATGGTGGTGTAGTGGTTTGCCTCACAACAAGAAGGTCTTGGGTTTGATTCTCAGCTAGAGCGTGTAAGTGTGAAATTAGCATGTTCTCCCCATGCTTGTGTGGGTTTCCTCCAGGTAGTCCGGTTTCCTTCCACAGTCCAAAAACATGCACAGTAGGTTAGTTGGTTATTCCAAATCTCCCCTAGATGTGAGGGTGAATTGTTGTGTGAGTGTTGGCTATGCGATGGCCTGGCGAGTTGTCCAGGGTGTACCCTGCCCTAGTTCAGAGTTGTCTGAAATGGCTGCCAGCCTCCTCGCAAACCTTATCAGGATTAAACGTTTCAGAAAGTGGAGGGTGGGGTACACCTTGGACATCTCACCAAAACCAACACGTGCATACACAACCATTTGCACTCACACCGAAAGCTGATTTGGAATAGCCAATTAGCCTACTGTGCATGTTTTTTGGACTGTGGGAAGAAACCAGAATACCTGGAGGAACCATACCTATGCAAACACTGGGAGAACATGCAAACTCCACACAGAAATGCCTGAAGCAGGGATTTGAACCCAGGACCTTCTTGATGTGAAGTGGATGTGTTAACAATTTGCCACTGTCCCGTCTGATCCAGGATCAGTTCGGAGTATGTACTTATGAATTGAAGGTAGACGGTTGTATGGTACATACAGGCATTCAGCTTCTCAAGGGCAAAGTGTACAGTAAACACGTTTACATAAAACTGTTTAGAAAATCCTTTCAGCGACCGGAACACTGTTTAAATGTAGTTTCAATCACCTTTTGTACATTGTGACTCAATAAATCTTCTCACATTTCAAAAGTAAATAGAAAACAAAAATGTTAAAGATAATTTAATTATTATTGGCAAAAATGAAACTTCATTCAATACAGTGTTTAATCATTAAGGTTTGAAGATGATCCTCGAAATGATGGCTGACGTTGTCTATAAACTCTTTGAGGTGATTTTTAAAGGCTGCCATGGCGAGACATGTCATGTCGAGTGGAACAGCAGTGGTCTCCTTAGTAGCAACCTTAAAGGCTTCAAGAGTTTTGGGTGAATGAGCATATACTTGTGATTGAAGGTAGCGCCACAGGAAAAAAAAAAACAAAAGAAAAACAAAACAAAACACACAAGCGTTGTAGTTAGGGGACCAGGCTAGATACCTAACATTACCACTTAACGGGATCAACCGATCCAGAAATATGTCCCTCAGCATTTCCAATGATCTTAGTGCTGTGTGTGCTCTAGCTCCATATTACTGAAGCCACACATCCACTTCTTCAACATCAATGAGTTCACGCTATATGAAAGTAAACGTTGTGATGATGCTTAAATTTATAAACAATGCCATAATGATTACACACTGTAATCAAGGCTATAGGTGGTCTAATAAAATATGATACTGTGGGCTTTGTTTCCGCTCAACAAGTGCATACAGGAAACAATCACTACTTCAAAATATTTCCTTTTTTGATTTGTAGCTTGAAACACACACACACACACTGTTAGAGACATGTATGTAAATGTGACTGTGTAAATGCTTTACATAATTAGATTCAGAGTGTGCTGCAACTAGTGTCACATGGTATGAGTCAGCTGTTAGGGGGTCTAGAAATTTCAAGATGTACCTGGTTGTGCATGCCCCCTAGTGGCGGGTCAGGTGATTTAGAAACTTCGAGAATGGAACTTTCCAAAACTTTGGGGAGGTTATATTAAGGACCTGGTCTTACCTTCACTGGGTCGTACAAACATTATTGAACACCACATTAAGAAAGCCTCCGGGCGTAGTTGTATGCGGACTCTGCAAACAAAACAAAAATGCACTTTGGCGGGAACTCAAGGCTATATATGCTATATAGAAGTAAATGAGAAGCTGTACAGTGTGTATGCCAGTAAAGACAAATTTATGTCTTAATTTTATATCTGCGTTGATGTACTGCTTGATGGATTTAAGCAAGGTTTATTTTTTATTTTTTTGATCCTGGATATAACAAAGGGATACTATTAGATTTGGTTTGTATGCCATATCCCAAGAACAATTTCATTTTCCACACCATTCAGATAACACAATTTGTGACACCTTTTTGGTTGTTCGATGCTATCAAGGGTTTCACTTGGGCTATTAGCAGATGCAGCCCCAAATTAAAAAGACAATGGCAATTATGGACTCCCCAAGAGCCAAGACTCAAAAAGGAGTAAACCAGTTCCTGGGGCTGGCTGGCTACTACCAGAGGCTTGCATCTAATTTTTCAGCCCGCTGAATGATGTCACTAAAAAGGTTTCACCAGATGTGAATGGGCAACTGTGAGTCAAGTAAAACACTTTTATTTATAGGCTTGCTGTTTCATGCACCAGATTTGTCTTTCTCTAGATCTTGGAGATTGACGACAGAAACCGGTAGTAGCTTTGTCCCTTGGGTGAAGGGAGAGGACCGTCTGCCTTCAAGTCTCTTATGTCCCAAACTTTTTAATCTGTTAGATCTCTGTCCTAACATCCAAAAATAACTGGGAAAAAAAAAAATCAATAAAAACTGCAAAATATTTTTAAAGAAGGTTTCACACTGCTGCTCCCCTTCAAAAAAATTCCTGTGGGTTCACAGACTTTGAAGGACCACTGTACATCAATCAATATTACTGAGCAGTTATTGATTAAGTATTCCAGGAAGGAAGAAGATCAGGGGAAATGGGTATACTTTTCTCTGCTACTTTTCTTACCTGAGGTCGATCCATGGTATTCAAAATTATTTGCAACGGTCAGTGAGTTTCCTGGCAGTTTTGACAAAACAACAATTTGCAATAAGCACAAACCTCTGTAGTTCAGGCCCACTTCATGTGGGCGAAATACATTTTTTCACTAAACATATTCGAAGGCCTTCGGGTCATTGTGATATTGTGATTTATATTTGTATGAATGAGATGTTGCATACAGCTGACCTACAGTAAGCTTGTAAAAGTGCAGGTCATTTGTCAGGGTTTTCATGGGTGTTGACCGTGAGACAAAGTACTACTGTTAGTTGCAATATAGAGAGCATGGCCAAATTCTGAAACTAATCCTTTTATATTGGTTGGTTTCAGCAAGCGTGGCAGTAACTGTGACTGAGGCATGATTTTTACTTTAAATCTGTCACATTGAAGTAAACAGATCAATCACCCAAGGGATTTATTTACAAGGTTACAGTATTGTGAGACTGTTAATGCCTACTTGCTACTGGTGTTGTTTTTGAAGATATGCCAATCCACACTTTGTGGTAGTTAATTGGTGCATGCAATAAATCAGTATTATTCATGAAGATGGTGCATGAAGCAAGGTTGCATAATGGACTTTGTCTCCAAAACCTCTAACATGTGCTGTTCCTCTGATGTACTCATTCCTGATCCTATCCATCCTCGTTACTCTCAAAGAGAACCTCAACATTTTCATCTCTACTACCTCCAGCTCTGCCTCCTGTCTTTTCCTCAGTGCCACTGTTTCTAACCCATACAATGTCGCTGGCCTCAACACCGTCTTGTACACTTTTCCTTTCATTCTTGCCGATACCCTCCGAACACAGTGGCTTGGATGGTGAATGAGTGAATTTAAAAGGTTCAGTTCATTTTCTGTAACCGCTTCATCCTAATTAGGGTCACGGGGAGGCTGGTGCCCATTCCAGCCAACTCAGGGCGAGGGCAGAGTACACCCTGGACAGCTCGCCAGGCCATCGCAGGGCAGAATCACACTGACGGCTTTGCAGTCTACTCTTTTTACGAAAATCAGCAATGGTTCTTTTACATGCCTCACACCAGAGACAGCGAGAGACATGGCGGGCCTTTGATAACCCAGTTAGCTGCACTGGGGGGGGGGGGACGGTTACAACCTTGTGGAGAGTGGGACTTGAACCCCCAACCTTTGGATCTGCGATCCGGTGCCTTATACCACTAGACCACCACTGCCTCCGAATTTAAAAGGTGACACTGTAAACATTGGTTTGTAATAACTTACTGAGTGTATATTCATTCATGGGTAGTGGTGGTCTAGTGGTATTAGGGCACTGGATCGCTGATCCAAAGGTTGGGGGTTCGAGTCCCACCCTCCACAAGGTTGTCACTGTCCCCCCCAGTGCAGCTAACTGGGTTATCAAAGGCCGGCCATGTCTCTCACTGTCTATGGTGTGAGGCATGTAAAAGAACCATTGCTGACTTTCGACAAGAGTAGCTGCAAAGCCGTCAGCGTGTTTCCGCCCTGCGATGGCCTGGTGAGCTGTCCAAGGTGTACTCTACCCTCGCCCAAAGTTGGCTGGGATGGGCACCAGCCTCCCCGCGACCCTAATTAGGATTAAGCGGGTACAGAAAATGAAATATTCATTCATTCATTTTCTGAACTGTTTAATCCTAATTAGGGTTGCGGGGAGGCTGGTGCCCATCTCAGGCAAGGGCAGAGTACACCTTGGACAGCTTGCCACGCCATCACAGGGCTAGTGAGAATATACGTACAGATAATATTTTGCAGGTCTTGGACAGGAATTAATTTACACCCTTGATTCGTAGCTTGAATCACTTTGGTAGTTTTGTAGCATTTCTGAATATGCAAAGTGAAACTGTACTTCCTACTTACGACTGCAGTGTATGCCTGGTCAATTGGTGGGAATTTAGTTTTGTCAGTCCTGTCTTATTTAAAATTGTTTGCACCAGCTGCGTTCCTGTCTCAACCATGATGAAGAACTACATTAGAGATACAGTAACACATAAAAGGTCCTTAAACTCAAACTGTGATAGTTGCAATCCATGCTGCACCAGCACTTCTCTTCCCCCCATTTACCACAAGCTTTTTTTTCCCCCTGAGGTGATGTTTAAAAGTTTCTTCTTCTTCTTCTTCTTCTTCTTCAGCTATGTCTTAGATTTTAGTGGATGCCTAAGATCTTTGCTGAACAATTATGATGAACAATTTATTTATTTATTTATTTTAATCATGGTTTATGGTTGCTACTCAAAATCAAATTCATCGTTTCATTCATTTTCTAAGCCGCTTAATCCTAATTAGGGTCACAGGCAGGCAGGCACCCATCTCAGCCAACTCTGGATGAGGGAGGGATACCATTGGAGAGCCAAAACACACACAATCATTCACAGTCACTGTCACACCTGAGGGTGATTTGGAACAGCCAGTTCGGCAACTGTGCCTGTCTTTCTGCTGTGGTCCTGAAAGTGTTTCTTAGAAAATGAATGAATGAATGAATGAATGAATGAATGAATGATTAATAATTAAATTACTGTTTATAAACAGAAATACAATACATGTCTATTTTATAATAGTTACATTTTTTTTCATGCAATAAAAATATTATATTATTTTAAATTCAATAAAAACATAAATCTTTGATTGCTCATTTTTGTAATTTAAATGAAAAAAGAAAATATTTTAAACATATTTTTAGGAACCAGCTTAACTGTATTTTGTGAATATTAAACATGTATAAATGTATGCCTGCAACAAATAATTGCAAGGTAGGTACCATGATCAGGTAATAAAGCAGCTCCCACCAATAGCTCAGACGTTGCAATCAAGGTTGGGTCACCCATTTGTGCCAAAATTTGATAATTGTTCATTTGTTTAAAAGCAACATTTTTAATGCACAACTGAAAAAAAACCCCAGATATTTAAAATTGAGTTTAAATTTGTAATTTAATGTATTAAAATTTAAACTATATAATATTGGTAAACAAACAAACAAACAAACATAGCACATTTAGGCACCTCTTAAGGTGCAAAGTGCAGGCCTGAAAACCATTCTGGGTATAACTTGAGAAACTATTATTCATTCATACACTTTCTGAACCAGTTAATCCTAATTAGGATTGCGGGGAGGCAGGCGCCCATCTCAGCTGACTCGGGGTGAGGGCAGAGTACACCCTGTACAGCTCACCAGGCCATTGCAGGGCAGAAACACGCCGACTACTATGCAGATACTTCTTGAAGAAAGTCAGCAAAGATTCTTTTACATGAACCTCACACCATAGACAGTTAGAGACATGGTCGGCCTTTGATAACACAGTTAGCTGCACTGGGTGTGGGGGTGGGGTGGGGTGGGGGGCAGCAGTAACAACCTGTTGAGAGTGGGGCTTGAACCATCAACCTTAGGATCAGTGATCCAGCACCTTTCCACCATACCATACAATACCATAGTATTACAATACCAACTATTATACCTCTGTGTCAAATATACCCACATGGTCTCTGAAGTGCTCTGGAAAACTGTTGTCAGTTGTTGTCATCCAGAAATACAACATCAAACTGTGCTGTGGTTAAATGAATTCAGATTTATCCTTGAGGAAATAAAGAATTCCGACTTCTCTGTGCCCCAGATGGAAGTAACCATCCAGATTATTAGTGAATGATGCAAAAAAAAAAAAAAAAAAAAAAAAAAAAGCCACAGCATGTGAGTTGCATCTGTCTGTGGAAAATAATGTGTTCACTTTGTATATGTACTTCTGTTGGAAGCTTGAGTCAGTATGTATCATTATATTTTATTTATTTATGTTTTATATAGTAGATATGAGTCCATCCATGAGTCCAAAATGAGTCCATCAATGGGACAGCCCATGTAAGATGTTTTGGAGACAAAGTCAGAGAGGCTAGATTGAGATGGTTTGGACATGTACAGAGGAGAGATAGTGAGTATATTGGCAGTAGGATGCTGAGGTTGGAACTACCAGGCAGAAGGCCTCGAGGAAGACCAAAGAGATTTATGGATGTGGTGAAGGAAGACAAGAAGGTCGTTGGAGTAAGAGAAGAAGATGCAGAGGGCAGGGTGAGATGGAGGCAGATTATTTGCTGTGGCGACCCCTGAAGGGAACAACCGAAAGGAAAAGAAGAAGAAGAAGAAGAAGAAGACAGTAGATATGAGTCATTTTGTGGCTATTGTCAGCAAAATGTCACAGATGCAGTCTAAAAAATGTTATGTGATAACGATCCACAGATTGAAGTCTGTGAAGATCGTTCAATGATACAAACACCAATGCCCAGACACATGTCACTACCCCACAGAAGGAATGCGTTGTTCATCCCAAACACCTTTACAAAATAATTCGGTTATCAATCGAACAGAATGAGCACCCAAACTGTCCACAGTTGGTTACAGGAAACAGGTTTAAGCAACCAGCATCCAGGTATTGGACTGGTGTTGACACCAGCTTGTCAACACATGCATCTTCAATGGGTCAGAGCTCTCTAGGCTGAAACAATCTTAGATGAAACAGGTCCTATTTTTTGACAAATAACACTTTGAATTCAGTTTTTTAATTAATTGATTGTAATATTTTAATTATTTTTATTTTTCTCCATTTTTAATCTGCCTTCATTTTAGCTGTGTCTTTCTTGTCCGTGAAGCATTTGCTTCCTATCACATTTGACCACCATCAACCAGCAGGGATGGGGGGTGGGGTGGGGGTGGGTTTAAACATGCATATGCCTCTCCATGATGCTGCCACGTGCATCTTCACAAATGTCTGTACATGTGCATATAGAGGTGGCATAACACACTTGAAAGGTAAGCCCTGTCTATGTCTTCTGTATGAATGGTTTTCCTTTTTGAGTGTTGTGTTGAAAGGTTTATTCAGTACAGTTACAAAATGTAATTAGGATGGTCAGAAAATTGTCCATGATAATTCATAATAATTGAATTCAATTCAGTTTTATTTGTGTAGCTCTTTTTACATTTGGCATTGTCGCAAAACAGTATTATACAGTGAAAGAAGGAGTTTACAAAATATTTTTAAAAAAATGTAAACATTGTCCATAACCCCGACACATACCTAATGATCATCACCCATGGCAAGATAGCCCAAGGGACATGGACAAAAGCCTTCTCCCAATCCACAATGCACATGTAGACAGGTTAGGCAAATTCCCATGCCCGCTCCAGAATCCCATAGAGTGCGTAGAGCTGGTCAAGAGTGCTACGGCGGAAATCATATTGTTCCTCCTGAATCCGAGGTTCAACCATTGGTTGGATCGCTCTCTCTAGTACTCCTGAATAGACTTTCCTGGGTCGGCTGAGGAGTGCGATTCCACAATGGTTGGAATACACTCTGTGGTTACCCTTTTAAAAAGGGGAACTACCACCTCAGTTTGCCAATCCGTAGGTACAGCCCTCTATGTCCATGTGATGTTGCAGAGATGTTTCAGCCAAGGCAGTCCTACAATGTCTAGAGCCTTGAGGTATTTCAGGTGGATCTCGTCCACCCTCAGAGCCTGGCCAACAGGGAGCTTTTTAACTACTCAGCAATCTCTGCCCCAGTGATGGGAAGACCCCAATCCAAATCCCCAGGCTTTTTCTATTCCACAGAGGGTGTGTTGGTGGGATTGAGAAAGTTCTTGAAGTATTTTTCCACCTCCCAACAATCTCCCCAGTCAAAGTAAGCAGCTCTCCCTAAACCCTGAAATGGAGTTGGAAAAATACATCAAGGACCTCCTCAATCCCACCAACACACCTTCTATGGAAGAGAAAGATTCAGGGGATTTGGTGGCGATGTCTCCCCCCACCGAGAGATTGGTTGGTGGTCCAGAACATTTTTGAGGCCAACTTGTGACAGCCTCTTTTGGCCTGTCTGTACCTGTCTGCTGCTTCGAGAATCCCACAGACCAAAAGGATCCAGAAGGCATCCTTCTTTAGCTGGACAGCATCCGCCATGGCAAGTGTCCATCACCTGGTTCGGGCTTGCCCCCATGACAGGGACCAATGACCTTCAGGCCACAGCTCCATGCTGCCACCTTAATAATGGCAGTAATCCACATCTGGACAAAGGGAACCCTGTCCTTGAAATAATATTGGTTATTAAGGTCTTATATAGCCTGTTTAATCTACACCTTCAACTGGGACCTGTTTGAATTGGGTGACCCTAACAGGGGCATCATGCCCAGACAACATAGCTCTTGGATCATTTGAACACGCAAGTCCCTTCACCAGGATAAGGTGGTGATTAGGAGGAGGGGATTAATAATAATAATAATAATAATAATAATAATAATAATAATAATAATATTTTACATTTTTTTGTTCACTAAAGGTTCACATGATTTCACAAATCAGAAAAGTTATGCTTTTATTGCATTTTGGAAAAAAAAATAAAAAAACAAACAAACAAAACCCAACAAGTTTTCTATAAATAGGGTTATTACAATTGTAATAATTAAGTCTAAATTGAGCTAAAATATGCACAGTAGCAGCATAAGTTTCAAACTCATTACCATTCAGCCTTCACCGATCTGCCATCACCCTGAATCTGTAATTATCATTTAAATTAAACAGCACTTTTCAAGAAAGTTTTGTGGTGACATTTCAAAGAAATGGCTAATGCAGCGAAGAAATCATGAATCTCTATTTATCTCACTCTAAATGCATCATGAAAACATGCATATTAAAGGACATCATGAACTTGGTAGAAATTACATTATTAATCTACAAAATTTGTTTTGTATTTGCATGCATGTAACATACAACTGAAATTCAAATAAAAAAAGAGCATTGTCATGTTATTTTATGAACAGCTTTATTTTTGATTAGGTTCACGAGAAGGCCACAGCCCATCAAAGCTGACTATAGGCAAAGGTAAATCATTGGAAATGAGGAGGTTGGGAACGGCAACACAGCCATCACACTAGGGGAAATTCGAAATACCTTGTTTGCCCAATGTACATTCCTTTGGACTGTGGGAAGAAACTGGATGTAAACTCCACACAGTAACACCCTCACCAAACATGAGGCTCAAACACCAAGACCTTTTCCCTTCAAGGGAACCACTATGACACAGTGCCACCCAGGAAGAATCATGTCATTTGAAAAGTTTCTGGTGCCCATCTCAGCCTACTGTGAGCGAGGGTGGGGTACACCCTGAACAGCTCACTGGGCCATTGCAGGGTCAACATTCACACAACCCTTCATACTCCCACTCACATCTACAGGCAATTTGATCAATTTAATCTACTGTGCATGTTTTTGGACTGAGGGAGGAAACCGGAGTACTCGGAGGAACCCATGCAAGCGCAGGAAGAACATGCAAACTCCACACAGAAACGCCCGTTCTGGGGATTGAGCCCAGGAACTTCTTGCCGTGAGGCAGACGTGCTAACCACTACACCACTGTGTTTCCTGCTGGTCATTATTCAAGATGAATCAGGCTGCTGCCTTATGTTGTAGCATTTAGCTACTGAGTAGAGAAATTCATAATGATTCTAAACCACATTAGCAAACAATACAATAGAATCACTGTGAAGCTTGTTGCAGTTTGAACTAAATCTTTTAAAGACAATGATTTTTGTGGGGTGAGACAGACTTTAGTTTAATATTTACTACACTAATATCTACAAAGCAAACACCCAACAAGAAAATATTAGACACTAAACCAATAGAGGCTGATCAGCAACAATGCTTTATTTATGGAAAATTTGATTATTATTATTTTTTCTTTTTTTTCCACCGTTGTTTTTGTTTTATAATTCAATTATTGGAAAGCATTTTCTGTTGTGTAGCATCTGTCTCTGAACACATAAGGAGGTTAAAAGAAGACAGAAGTGGAATTATCAGTGGGATTACATTGAGGGCAATTTGATTGGGGCACATATAGGCTTAAAGCAAGGCATAGAAGTAGATGTGCATTTTATTGATAAAACATCAGTTGAATAGAAGTAGAAAATTACATCAGGGCCAGAAAGAAGTAATGAGAGAAAGAGACAGTGGGTGAGATAGCACACGCTTGAGAGAGAGAGGGGGAGAGAGAGAGAGAGAGAGAGAGAGAGAGAGAGAGAGAGAGAGAGAGAGAGAGAGAGAGAGAGAGAGAGAGAGAGAGAGAGAGAGAGACTGCCTTAAAAATTATCACCATAACTCTGGTGTAAGTATAACTTCTACTCAAGCTCTCTCAGACTCTCTTGAAGGATAACTATTTCTTTGGCTCCTTCTGTCCTCAATCACTGAGCTGTACTGTGATCACTGCCAATTCCGCACAAGAAATCTAGTTAGAGTAATCAGTCCATAGTAATCACTTGGAGTCCCAGATAGATTTCAATTTACCGTTCAGTGGGCTCGAAGTTCTGGATGTATGCTTGGTATGGATGGTACTCTATGGTAAAACTGGATGGTAAAACTCACCCATGCAATGGACACCGATGTATTCCCACAGTGCACACAAGCATTGACTTTAACACATTTTAATAACTATCTGAATGGCTATTTTTATCTGTCTTAGAACAAGCTAAAAATGTGCACTCATCTGAAGTCACTTCCACACACTTCCACTTTCTTCAGGTCTATCTCAGGTGTCTTTGATTACAGAAATAGTAGCAGCATATCTGTATGTAAATGATGTATGGTTTCCTCCATTCATAAAACAGCTGCAGGTTGTATTTCTGAGTACACCAGTTCAACTATGTTTTCCTAAGTACTCCCAAGCCCACGTGGCTATACTTGTAACAGTAGCATGACATTTTTTTTCATGCAATGCCTTTGTGAATCTGGAGAAAGCATATGACAGGGTGCCAAGAGAAGAACTGTGATATTGCATGAGGAAGTCTGGAGTGGCAGAGAAGTATGTTAGAGTGGTGCAGGACATGTTTGAGAGATATATGACAGTGGTGAGGTGTGCTGTCAGCATGACCAAATAGTTCAGGGTGGAGGTGGGACTGCATCAAGGATCAGCTCTAAGCCTCTTCTTGTTTGCTATAGTGATGGACAGGCTGACAGACGAGGTTAGATAAAAATCTCCATGGACTATGATGTTTGCAGATAACATTGTGATCTGTAGTGAGCGCAGAAAACAAGTGGAGGAAAATTTAGAGAGGTGGATGTATGCCCTGGAAAGGAGAGGAAAGAAGGTTATCCTCAGTAAGTCAGAATACATGTGTGTGAATGAGAATGACCCAAGAGGAACGGTGAGGTTAATGAGAGCAGAGATAAAGAAGGTGGAGGAGTACTTAGGCTCAACAATCCAGATTAATGGAGAGTGTGGAAAAGAGGTGAAGAAGCATGTGCAGGCAGGTTGGAATGGTCGGAGAAAGGTGTTCGGTGTGATGTGTGATAGGAAGGTATCACTAAGAATGAAAGGAAAAGTGTACAAGACAGTGATTAGGCCAGAAATGTTTTATGGTTTAGAAACAGTGGTGCTGAGAAAAAGACAGGAAGCAGAGCTGGAGGTAGCAGAGATGAAAATGTTGAGATTCTCCTTGGGAGAAAACGAGGATGGATAGGATCAGGAATGACTACATCAGAGGGACAGCACATGTTAGCGGTTTTGAAAGTAGAGCACGCATATGGAATTTCTCCAAGTTCTTGATGTGCTTACGGTACAGTGTCCAACTCTCACAGCCATTGAGGAGGGATGGAAGAACCACTGCATTGTACACTTTCATTTTTTTACTCAGTCTGATATTGTGTTGGCTGAGCACTTTGTTTTGGAGTCTTCCTAAAGCTTGGCTTGCTTTGCTGATCCGAGCATCGATTTTTTTTGTTTAAGGAGCCGTTGGAGGAGATGGTACTTCCTAGATATTTGAAATGTTCCGCATTCTTCAGCTGAGTGTTCTCAATGAGGTTTGGGGTTTGGTGCAGGTTTGGGGTTTGGTGTTGGTGCAGGTTGGCAAAGCACCTCAGTTTTACCAAGGCTGATTGTTAAGCCGAAAAGTTTGGAGGCTTATGAAAAGCGGTCTAGCATCAGTTGCAGATGGGATTCAGCATGTGCCACTAAAGCACAGTCATCAGCAAAGAGGACTTCTTGGATGAGATCTAGAATGCTCTTGGTCTTAGCATTGAGTCGACGCAGGTCAAAGAGGAAGCCATGTAGACAGTAGAGAATGTAGACTCCTTGAAGGTCTTTCACTGCATGGGGCAGCATGCAGGTAAAGAAGATGTTGAAGAGGACTGGTGCTAGTACACAGCACTGCTTTACTCCATTGCTGATCTCAAAGGTCTCAGACACATTGCCGCTTGTCCTGTCATGCCATCATGGAAGAGCCTAATCATTGAAAGACATTTTGGGGGACATCCGATACGCTCAAGCACAGCCCAGAGAGCTTTCCTGTTGACTGTGTCAAAAGCCTTTGTGAGGTCAATGAAGACAGAGTACAGAGGCATGTTCTATACACTTCACTTGAAGTTGTCTCATGGCAAAAATCATATCAATGGCACTTATCCCCGGCCTAAAGCCGCACTGTGCCTCTGGCAAGTTTATTTCAAAGACAGTAATGAGTCGATTGATAATGACCCTTATGAATATTTTCCTGACAATGGAGAGAAGTGATATGCCTCTGTAGTTTCCACAGTCAGTTTTTCTACCCTTGTTCTTATACAGGGAGACAATGAAGGCATAACAAAAGTCGTCTGGCATCTTCTCCTCCTCCTCCCAGATGCTCTGCAGTACATCGTGAAAGGCTTCTAGGGTGTTTTTGGCCTGCCACTTTGAGGATTTCAGCAGGTATTCCCTCCTTTCCAGATGCTCTGCCTGAGTTTGTTTGGAGGATTGCTTTCCTGATTTCAGCCATTTTTGGAGGCTCAACAAGAGTATCTTGTACCAGTTGCTGAGGGATCTGATTGATTGCCTCCATGTTGACTGAAGATGGCTGATTGAGCAGATTATTAAAGTGTTCTTGTCAGCGTTTGCTCAACCCTTCTTGGTCTTTGATCAGAGTTGAGCCATCAGAAGATAGTAAGGGAGAGCATCCCGATGAAGATGGTCCGTAGACTGTCTTCAGCGAACTAAAGAATTTCTTTGCATTGTGTGTCAGCATAGTGTTGGACTTTAGAAGCTTTTCCCTGCCATCATTTGTCTTGCATTGTCCATAGATCAAATTGCACTGGCTTGCAGAGTTTTGAAAATTTCGCGTTTTGATACAGAAGGATTGTTCTGCCGTTCAATATAGGCCTTGATCTTTGCCTTGAGGGCTTCCTTGATTTTTTCATTATTCTGATCGAACCAATCTTCAAGAACTCTCGTTTTTGCCCAAAGAACCTCTTTAGCAGTCTCAGAGACAGCCTCCTTAAACAAGGACCATTTTGCAGTGCCATCCTCAGGAAAGTTCATAATGACGTTTGTCATCAAGCTGCTACAGGAACTTTGGAAGGTAGGCTGGGTCTTTTAACCGAGCAATGTTGAATGAAGCGCTATCTGTCTGGGGCTTGTTTCTGTGAGGCAGTGGTACGTGCAGCATCATTTTGGCCCTGACAAGTCTGTGGTCAGTCCAGCATTCAACACCTGTCATGGTGCGTGTCACGTGTACGTCACTGATGTTGCGTTGACGTACAATGATGAAGTCAATCATATGCCAGTGTTTGGACTTCGGGTGCATCCATGTGGTTTTATATTTCTCGGCCATCCTGAAGAAGGTGTTAGTAATGCACAGGCTGTGTTTTGGCTGTGTTTGCACACTTGCTGAGGAGCAGCAGTCCATTGTTATTGACCCTGTCTACTCCTTGCCTGCCGAGAATGCCCTCTCAGTTTGTGTAGTCACTTCAAACTCTTGCATTGAAATCTCCAAGGATTATAAGTTTGTCATTCTGAGGGGTGGATCTGATAACTTCATTAGGTTGTTCATAGAATTGATCCTTGATGCCATCAGGACTAGTGAGAGTGGATGCATACACACTGATGATGGTAAGGTATCTTGATTTGCTCAGAGGTATGCGCAGCTTTATGAGGCGTTCATTAATCCCAACTGGAAGGGTTGGGATACTTTTGAGCAGAGATGTTCTAATGGCAAAGGCTATGCCATGAATTCTGTCTTCATCTTGAGCTTTTCCTTTCCAGAAAAAGGTTAACCACACCCTTCTTCTCACAGTGAGCAATCGTTGGCAGTCTTGTTTCGCTCAGTGCAGCAATGTCTATTCTGTATCTCCAAAGTTCATTTGCAACAAGCGCTGTTCTCCTTTCTGGTCTTGATGTGTTGGCTCTATCCAGTAGTGTTCGGACATTCCATGCTCCCAGGAAAAGTTTGTGCTTTTTTGTTTTTGTTAAACCTGGGGTGTATGCGTTGAACCCAGAGATGCAGGAGACCAAAAGAAGGTTCAAACGATTTATTAAACACTAGGAACTGTAAATCATGGGGATACTAAGTCATTGGAACTGGTTGAGCATGAAGCAAGAACTGGGGGTCAAAGAGAAAGCCGAGGAGCAGAATCATGGGGAAAACAATCTTCTGACAGTGGAGGGGAGCATACCGCTCCCATTTATAGCTGGCTGCTTTCTGATTGTAGATTGGGACTAGGTGCGCTCTGCTGGAACTTGCCTGCCAGCAACTGCCACGCCCCTCACCAGCATCTGCAATGACTATAGAAGAGAATTAATGCCGTCAGCCGGCACAGACCATAACAGTTTTGCTTTTTTTCTACCGCAATGAGGGTGAGTCTGTCAACCGCAGTAAGCTGACAAGACTAGGAATGGCAAGCATCTGTTTGAAACACCATTTCTAGTCCCTTCCCCCATGTGAGGGTGGGCGGTGCTGTCCTAAAGAGGCTGCCCAGTCGTCCACGGGTGCTGCCGGACTCTCCAGTTGCTCTCGGATTCAGGAAAAAAAGAACGACCACTTGCCCATGGACCACCTATGCGCAGGATTGTGACTACAACTGCCAGTGGTCATCGCCACCTGTTGCTTCGCCATGTGCCCATCACTGCAAGACTTGAAGGTGTGCATACACATCAGTTGATGTTGAAGAGTTTCCAAAAATGGACTTGTGCATGAAAATTTTATGGTGTGAAGATCGTTACACAGGGACAATCCCACTCTCTCAGTCTGGGAAGCCTTAATCCAGTGGTAGGGATAACTGTTACAACAAGAGACTGCCAGAATGCAGTGGATTACCAGGACTTCTTAAGATGCCACGTCCATGCTTTAGGGCTCTCCACGAATGCATGCTGCCACTGTCTTCACAACCGTTGGATAACTAAATCATCTATTCAGCTTGTTCCACCGGGAGTCAGTCTTCACATGCAGTAGGCTGACATTGCCCATTCCTTAACTTGCCAGAGGGTTTCAGACCAGACCGACTACCCTCAACCTGTTTAGGTGGCCCACCAAAGCCGTTGCCCAGGGGGTGGCCGATGTTGCATGAGACAGCTTTGAGGATCACAGGTTAGAGCTGGGTACAGGTGAGGACCAGTGGCAAATGAGCTGTCCTGAAAAGGACATGGTGCGCCCCCTACTAAAGGTACTACCTCTCCCTGACACCCCCCCCCATACATACATACATATATTTTACTCCAGGCTTCTTTTCCCTTCAAAGGCTTACCTTACTGACTCCAATGAATTAGCAATTAGCTAATTAAGAATCTGTTATTGATTAAGGTACAGGCACGTACCAATATTAAAACATTTATTCAGTTGTTTTGATTAAGATTTATTATCATTTGATTACTAATTAGTGTGAACAGGGAAACTCTCAAATCCCATAGATTTACTCTACGTTTACCAAGATTAATTCATTGTATAATAACTTATTAATAAAAGGGAATAAAAATGAGTAAAGCAAACTCACAATCTTTGTCTCCACATCTAAGGTGCACCGTTTATAAACATTTCAATAACACTAAAATACAATTGAATATAATTACACTCAACAAAAATATAAACCCAACACTTTTGTTTTGGCTCCCATCTTTCGTGAGCTGAACTCAAAGATCTAAAACAATTTTCTGCGTACAGAAAAGGCTTATTTCTCTCAAATATTGTTCACAAAGTTGTCTAAATCCGTGTTAGTGAGAACTTTGCTGAGATAATCCATCCACCTCACAGGTGTGGCATTTCTAGATGCTGATTAGAGAGCATGAATATTGCACATATATCCTTTAGGCTTGCCACAATAAAAGTTTTCTCTATAATGTGCTGTTTTATCGCATAGCACAATGGCACAGATGTTGCATGTGTTGAGGGGGTGTGCAATTGGCATACTGACTGCAGGAATATTCACCAAAGTTGTTGCACATGAATGGAATGTTTATTCCTCTACTATAAGAGGTCTCAAAAGGTGTTTCAGAGAATTTGGCAGTACATCCAACAGGCCTCACAACTGCAGACTATGTGTCACCACACCAGCCAAGAACCTCCACATCCATCATCCTCACCTCCAAGTTCGTCTGACATCAGCCACCCAGACAGCTGCGGCAACAATTGCTTTGCATAAGCAAAGAAATTTTGCACAAACTGTCAGAAATCAACTCAGAGAAGCTCATCTGTATGCTCATCGTCCTCGCCGGGGTCTTGACCTGACTGCAGTTTGTCATTGTATCTGACTTGAGTGGTCAAATGCTCACATTTGATGGCATCTGGCATGTTGGAGAGGTATTTTCTTCACAGATAAATCCCGATTTTCACTGTACAGGGCAGATGGGAGACAGCATGTATTCTGCCATGTGGGTGAGTTTTTTGCTGATGTCAACATTCTGGATCAAGTGGCCCATGGTGGCACTGGGATTATGGTATGGGCAGGCATATGCTATTGACAATGAATGCAGGTGAATTTCATTGATGGCATTTTGAGGGAATATAAAAATATCTTCAAGTTTAATCTCTGTCTGTTTTTTTATTCCAATTATTCTGGTACAAGGTAATTTTGGCAGAACATCTTGTCTTAGAAGAGTGTGGCTTGGGGTTTGCATCTAGTGGTGACCCCTCTATATGTACATTTCTGAAAGTCTGTTGATTTCTGCTTTTAGCAGGCTGATACCTACCTTGTTCATGACCTACCTGGATATTATGAACTTATTTTTCTTTATCAAGGAATCAATTCTGCAATCATCCAGTTTAGCTGTCTTTATTATTTATTGACAACTGATGACTTTCTGTACTGCTGAGTTTGCCAGATCATTAATAATAATAATAAAAAACTCCAGAACTATTGCTGACTTTCATCAAGAGTAGTCTGCATAGCCGTCAGTGTGTTTCTGCCCTGCGATGGCCTGGTGAGCTGTCCAGGATGTACTCTGCCCTCGCCCATAGTCAGCTCATATGGACGAATTAGGGTTAAGCAGTTCAGAAAATTAATGCATGAATTAATAATATTCCAGATTGTTAGTTTCTACCAACCTTCTAAAAGGTCAGCCTTCTTTGCTGGCACCATGATGCTTTCAGAACACATATTGAGAGATCCCATGAAAAGTTGCCAGATCCAAATTCACCATTTGGATGAAATTATGCATCTTTTTTTTTATTCTTAATTTGTCATAAAATAATGAAGGAACAGGCCATAAGTGGATCTGAAACAGCTTCACTCAACAGTCCAATTACTTTTTCCGGACTGAAAAACATATGTAAGTCATGAGTATTTTTTCAGCAATAACAACCTGTATTGAAACCAAATTTAGTTAATTATGTTCTTTATTATATTGTTGAACAAAATATAATCTTATCAGACACTCATAGTAACATCCTCTATCTGTTTCTCCATTATCGTCACTTGTCATGGAGAGGGTGAATCTTGTCCTTTTATATTCCTTTGTATTTTATTAATTAGTAATACATTCTTTCCATGCCATTTGAAACCGTGTGTTTATTTCCCAGTGATTTAAAGTTATATATAAAGCAGTCACAAAGCATGTAAAGAATAATTAAACACCATTTAATTACAGTGCTTATTATTCTGAAGGTTGTACCGGTTTGTAATGCCATTGCTGTTTTTATATTTACTACAGCTTGCTTTCTTGGTGAGAGTGGTGACATCACTGTGTTAAACATACTGCAAAACATTCATCACTGATTTATTAATACCGGTTGTCCAATAGTTAGAGCATCATTGCTTAGATGATATAACCATATTTTAATCTGAACAAGAGTAAAATGAGTCACACATTGTCTATGGTGACTCAGATGTACTAAATTTTTAGTTTGCCTTTGAAACTAACCTGGAGAAAATGATGAAATCATTTGTGGTTTCTGTGTTCAGCAACTTTTTTGAAAGTCAAAAAATTCATTCATTCTGGTTGAAAACTACAGAATATACTGCAGTGATTTCAAGCCCCTTTCATATAAATTGATATTGATATTAGGTTAGGAAAATACTTTCATGAGGCATATTATTAGGTAGTAATATTAAAAATATTATGCTAAAGCACGAAAGTATTCACCCCCTTGGCATTTTTTTTTTTTTTTCCTTTACAACCTAACCTGTAATCTAAGTGGACTTTTTAATGCGATGAACCTAGACAAAATATTCAAAATCAGTAAAGTATAAAAATACAAAATAAAAACTGTTATCCCTCTTTCGTCCACTGTCTGCAATGCCACCAATCAGGCACCGCAAACCAAGTGATACTATGAAGACCAAGAAGCTCTCAAAGCAGCTCAGGGAGGAAGTTGTGGAGACGTCGGGTTCTGAAAGAAAAATCCTCAGAATCCCACAGATCTCCATTAAATCAAAGTAAAAGGAATATGGCACCACAACAGATCTGCTTGGAGAAGGCCGTTCACCAACATCAACGTGCGGACGAGGAGGGAATTAATCTAAGACACTAAAGGTAACTCTGAAGCAATTCCAGGCAATTCCAATGGAGATAAGATTACGGTGATGCATTTTGCAGATTCGTCACACACAAATGAACCCTTTCTCTCCCACACAAAAGTGGGACTGGTGGTGTAGTGGTTTGAGTGCTGCGCTCATGATCGGGAGGTTGTGAGTTCGAATCCCACTGAGACCCTCACTGTGCTAAGACCCCTGGGCAAGGTCTCAACCACAAGTGTGCCTCTGTTCACCCAGCGGTATAAATGGGTACCAGTAAAATATACTGGGAAGGTAACCTGTGATGGACTAGAGTCCCATCCAGGAGCAGTTGTACTCCTGTTCATTTCATGCTACAGAAACCGGGGATAAGCATCAGCCTGATGAGCCTCTAGGCTCAGGTGTAAAAAAAAACCAACAGATTTTCCCTTACCTTACTTCACACACAAAGCCACAGACTACATCCAACGTGTTTGAAGGTACTAATATTTACCAGTTTTTCATGTATGACTTCATTGTGTTTCTGCTGATGGTTGCCGTTTTGAGTACAGCTCTTCATTACCACTCTGAGATGGCATATACACTAAGTTCACATTTATCATCATTTTTCCTGGTGCAGAGGTCATTGACGCCTACAGAAATCAGCAAAACGGTTTCAGAAAGACATTGCACGATTGAAATATTTGGTGTTTATTTCTTTTTTTCTTTTCTTTTTTTTTCTTCTTCTTCATTTTTGATCTAATTTCCATTCAAATTAATTTTATACAATTCCCAATCATCGGGTATTGCCTTCCCCATCCCACAACCACCACCTCCCAGGGATGGGCGAAAGAATGCACACGCCCCTTCGTGGAATGCAATGCTAGCCACACACCTCCTTTCAAACTGCAGCGGCATGCATATTTGGGGTCAGTCAAACACACTCAGAGGGAAAGTGTGATCTGCCTTCTCATACGAATGAGCTCACAATGCACATGATTGGCTGGCAATCGCTGTGAATGACAGAGAAATGAGCATGTGCCGTCCCTCCCTCTTGTGAGAGCTCAGCCAATTAGCTCCCATGGAATCCTCACTCCGGATGACTGTGGTATTAACCTGGATTCAAACATGAAATATTCTTGTTTACTTCTTATGCCTGGGAAGGGAAATGGGCTGCTAAACCCTATGGCCAAAAATATCTGGACTACTGACCATCATATCCATATATGGGGCTTTGGCAGTAATTTACCTAAAATGCATTCGTATTCCGTAACCTTAGGAATTATTGTTAGTATAAATATGGGGCCCAAACAATCTTGATAAACTTTCCCACACTTTCTTCAAGTCTTGCATATGAGAGAACTATTACGTTTGCCCTTTTGGCAAAACAGCGATCTTAAAGTCTTTAAAAGCACTGCATAAAATGAACCACTTCATCTGAATTAGGGTCTTGCAGCGGCTGGCACCCATCTCAGCCAACTCTGGGGCAGGGTACACCTGGGACAGCTTGACAGGCCATCGCAGGGCAGAAACACACTGATGGCTATGTTGCCTACTCTTGATTTACATGAACCTCTCACTATGGACAATGAGAGACACGGCCAGCCTTTGATAACATAGTTAGCTACACTGGGGGGCCATTGAGAGTGGGGCTTGAACCGCCAACCTTGGGATCAGTGATCCAGCACCTTATCACCAGGCCACCACTGTTATGGATGCTTCTTTTATTCACGATCATAATTCTTTATCTGCTACCAATCACTGTACTAATGTGAAGTGACTAGGTGGTTTACTCTTCAATCTTATATTACCTCTGTCCTTTGTTGAGTATGTTGCAGGCACCGAACTCTGAAACTGGACTCTCTAACTTTATTCATATTAACAAAATACAATTAGGTTGCTCTGAAAACATATTGAAAATCTTTTCTTCAGAGTTTTGTTTTTCATATAGAGTATTTTTATAATATCCCAACTTTTTTTGTGGAACTTAGATTCATAATAAAGAGCTGAAGATTCTGGCTGAGTCAGAGGGAGATACGTGATTTCCTTGCTGTGTGGGATGGAACGCGGATCAATAGATCCTGATCATAACCAGAGAAGTGCATGAATGTGCTTAAGGTTGAAGAGCATGCCTCTGTTTTTAGAGCAGCACAACCTGAGAGAGTCTGGGGGAGTATAAGGGGGCGAAAAAAAATGCGGAGGTTTAAAAAGGATCTTAATCACGGATGCCATATGCCTTCAAACTTCTGGATACGATTTCCCAGGAATTTATTGAAATGTCTGTTGGTCTCTGTCTTAAATGTGCACTAAGATTATGTGATTAATGCACAGTACACTTATTTTTAATAGACTTTTACTCAGAACTTTTAAAAGGCCATTATGTTTACTTTAAACTTTCGACAACCAGCATTAACCTTCAAGAGACCGAGTGGGGTTATATACGATATATTCAGATGCATTTTTTCTAATTTTATTCGGAACAAAATTTCCTATCAATAATTTGTCAATCAATTTGTCTTGCATTTGTTTATATAATTTTGTAAGGATCGGCCAAGCCGTGTGGAAATAACAATCCAAACTTGTACGGGATCACTTATTATCCCAGGAAGATCGATGAGATTTTTGACATTATAGCTTCAGATGGTATTGATGGTGCTTCCTTCTGACAGTTACATGTTTCGGATAGTTCAGTCAGATAATTATAATTTCTATTACACTAGGCCCTCGTTATTTCTGTGGGTTTGGTTCCAGCCCATCCCGCAAATGAAGATAATCCGAGAGTTCTTTACCCGGAGGTAAAACCCATCTATTACATGTGCGAATGATCAACCTGAAGCAAAATCCTATGTATCTATTACATGCGCTAAAATATGCTTCTTAAAACTATTAAAACTATTTTTTTTCTTTAAAAAAAATATTGTATAGCGCATTCCCTGCTTGACAGATCAGAGGTCCAAACTCAACTTTAACTTGATTCCTTGCGGGTTTGGAATTCCAGATGAGCTTAAATGCGCCACATTTATTAAACATTTACAGAATTAAACAACTTAAAAAACTAAACTAAAACTAAAGAGTTAAGCTTCCTTCTCTCTCTCTCTCTCTCTCTCACACACACACACACACACACACATGGGCGGGATGTTTTATTTAAAGTGGAATTACAGTACCTGTTTGAAAGATCAGAGGTCCTCACTGTATTTCCACTTTAAGGTCTCCTTCTGGTTCTGCGTCATCCCTCCTAGCCAATGGGAGGCCAGCGAGGCAGGATGTTGAGAGACAGTAAGTCTGGGACCGACTGTATATATATATATATATATATATATATATATATATATATATATATATATATATATATATATATATATATATATATATATATATATATAAGCAAAAGAACACTGTTAAATGTAGTTTTCTTGAAACATACAGCACTGTAGTTTTCAAAAATGCCCACTAGAGGGATATATCACATTGCTATTTGTGAGGCGCATTTCCAAGACAGTGTGAGATGGCAGAGTCTATTTATTATTCAAAGGGGAAGCCCTTAAGCAGTGCGCATCAACTGAAGTGAGCCTGTGGTTTGTGTTTATTGGGAGTAGATGAGGACTGCATTCAGTCCGAGCAGCTCAGCCATGTCCCTCAGCCGGAGCAGGTAGAAAACAGAGTTTTAGAGTTAGAGAGTTATAGTACAAAAGAAGCAGTGACATGATATGAAGTTAATCCTCTGGCGCAAAGGTGAGCATGCTTGTGTTTATTGAGAGTAGATGAGAATAGTGAATTCAGGTGTGTACCACCGAGCAGCTCAGCCATGCCCCTCAGCCAAAGCTGAGAGAAAACAGCTAGAGGCACAGCCGCCAAAATCAAAGTCCCCCCAAAAACACAGACCATAACAAAAAGAACATGAAATGTAATAAATTGGATTAACAAAACAAAATGATAAACATGCTACACCACAGTACATAAAATCACACACACACAAACATTCTAAACATTAACTTAGGTACTGTACTGGAATAATAATTGAAAAACACTTTAATAGTGGAGTGTTTTAAAACAGTTCAGATTATTATTCCTCTTTAGGCACTTCAGAAGAAACTGTCGTTTATTCAGGAGAAAGTCTTATTTCTTCAGATGAGACATCCAACATCATTACCTTTTTCTGGTGCTTAGCTGGCGTTTGAGTGGCATCATAGAGATTAACTGAGAATTAAAACACAATAAAAGAAGGCTCATTGACAACTTATGCTGGAATAAGGAAAAAGGAGCGTTACATCAAATCAACAAATCATCAGGAAGGAGGACAGCCATTGGCTGAATTTGAATGAAGTGAGGGTTGCTCGGCAGTCGGCGAATATGTAAACCATGAGTGCAAAACCATGAATAGTCAAGGGCCTACTGTACCATATGTAAATTATCCCACAACATTGTAACATTGCTTTACTTTTTACGATTTGTTTTCATTTTTTATGCAACAAAAAAAATGCAACGAAATAAAAGGTAACATCATATTGCAAGATGGAACAGGGAAGCGTTGTCCAAATAAATGTAATATTGTTCAATCATTCTGTGGTTTTGGCTGCTTTTTTGTAATCAAATTCAATATCGTATGGCATAAGATGGTGGACAATATATTACAGAGTGAAATAAATATGAAGAACCCTAAAACAATCTTTTATATAGAAATATTCCTATATAAAGTAAATGGGGGTCACACATGACCCCACTTGGTCATATTAGTAACTGAAATAGATTGGTCGCTTGAGGGTCAATGTGTTTGCGGATCTTGGGACTCAGTTTCCAACCGTTATTATTAAAATAAAAATCATTGTTAAATCTCTTTTAAAAACTTTGGCATTAACTTCAAGACACAGTCCACTGTGAAGACATTGAAGCCTGGTGGAAAAAGTATCATGATCTGGGGATGTTTCTCATAGCACGGTGTCGGGCCTCTTTATCACGTACCAGGGATCAGTTTGAATACATAAAAATATCTCAAGAGGTCAAGCTGCCTTATGCTGAAGAGGTAATGCTATTGAATTATGTTCCAACCAAACAATGACACAAAACACACCAATAAACGAGCAACATCTTTCTTCCAAACCAACAAGGTTGACACTGTGGAGTGATCGGCCTGATACCTGGACCCTAATCCAATAGAAATCTTGTAAGGTGTCATCAGAAATGCAGTTTTTGTGGCAAAACAAGGAAGTACAGAAGAACTGTGGAATGTTGTGAATCATCCTGGGCTGGAAATACATAGCTCTTCTTTGCTGAAAGTGGCCAATGATTTATTTTCTGCAAATAAATCCAAGTGGGCTTTGAAGATGTGTTCTTTCCAAAGCTCATGAAAAGTAATTTATTCTAGCTGCAATAAATATGCCATTGAAAGAATAGGGCTACCGTAGCCTGAAAAAATAAAAAAAAATAAAATAAATATATATATATATATATATATATATATATATATATATATATATATATATATATAATGCAGCCATGAGGCGGGGGCACTAACCAGTGTCTCTCCCCTTATGCCGGTCCCAAGCCGGATAAATGCAGAGGGTTGCGACAGGAAGGGCATCCGCGTAAAACTTCTGCCACATTTAAAAATGCAAATGATCAAAACAAAATTCATACCGGATCGGTCGAGGCCGGGTTAACAACGACCGCCATCAGTGCTGTCAACCAACAGGGTGCTGATGGAAATTGGACTACTGTTGGTCGAAGACGTCGAAGAAGGAGAGGCGGGAGGCGTGTCCGTAGGCAGAGAGAGAAGAGGAAATGCGTGAGCCTCGGACTGAGAGTAGGGACTTTGAATGTTGGAACTATGCAAGGAAAAGATAGGGAGCTGGCTGACATGATGCAGAGGAGGAAGGTGGACATACTGTGTGTTCAGGAGACAAGGTGGAAAGGTAGAAAGGCTAAAAGCTTAGGAGCAGGGTTTAAACTGTTTTATAATGGTGTGGATGGGAAGAGAAATGGAGTAGGAGTCATCTTGAAGGAGGGGTTTGTCAGGAATGTTCTAGAAGTGAAAAGAGTGTCAGACAGAGTGATGAGTCTCAAGTTAGAAATTGAAGGCGTGATAGTCAATGTTGTTAGTGCTTATGCCCCACAGGCAGGATGTAAGCTAGAAGAGAAGGAGAGATTCTGGAGTGAGTTAGATGAAGTGATGCAGAGTACCCCCAGAGGTGAAAGAGTGGTCATTGGAGCAGACTTCAATGGACATGTTGGTGCAGGCAACAGAGGGGACGAGGAAGTGATGGGCAGGTTTGGTATCCAGGACAGGAACACAGAAGGACAGATGTTGATCGATTTTGCAAGAACGAGGGAAATGGCTGTGGTGAATACTTTCTTCCAGAAGAAACAGAAGCATAGGGTGACTTATGAAAGCGGAGGTAAGAGCACACAGGTAGACTACATCTTGTGTAGGCGAGGTAATTTGAAGGAAGTCAGTGACTGCAAAGTAGTAGTGGGTGAGAATGTTGCCAAACAGCATAGGATGGTGGTGTGCAGGATGACACTGATGGTGAGAAAGGTGAAAAAGGCAAAGGTAGAGCAGAAGACAAAGTGGTGGAAGCTGAAAAGGAAGAGTGTCGTGGTTGTCTTCAAGGAGGAGTTGAAACAGGCTTTGGGTAGTCAGGAAGTGCTTCCAGAGGACTGGACAACCACAGCCAATGTGATCAGGGAGACCGGTAGGAGAGTATTTGGTGTGTCCTCTGGAAGGAAAGTAGATAAGGAAACTTGGTGGTGGAATGAGGAAGTGCAGGAGTGTGTACAAAAGAAGAGGTTAGCCAAGAAGAAGTGGGACATTGAGAGGACCGAAGAGAGTAAACAGGAGTACAGGGAGACACAGCGTAAGGCGAAGGTAGCAGTGTCAAAGGCCAAACAGAGGGCGTATGATGACTTGTATGATAGGTTGAACAGTAAGGAGGGAGAAAATGATCTATACAGGTTAGCACAGCAGAGAAATAGAGATGGGAAAGACGTGCAGCAAGTTAGAGTGATAAAGGACAGAGAGGGAAATGTATTGACTGATGACAGAAGTGTGCTGGGAAGATGGAAAGAGTACTTTGAAGAGCTGATGAATGAGGAAAATGAGAGAGAAAAAGAGTAGAAGGGGTGACCGTTGAGGAGCAGGAAGTAGCAAAGATTAGTAAGGGAGAAGTGAGGAGGGCATTGAAGAGGATGAAGAGTGGAAAGGCAGTTGGCCCTGATGACATACCAGTTGAGGTATGGAAGTGTCTAGGGGAGGTAGCAGTAGATTTTCTGACAAGAATATTCAACAAGGTCTTAGAAAGTGAGCAGATGCCAGAGGAATGGAGGAGAAGTGTGCTTGTGCCCATTTTTAAGAACAAGGGCGATGTACAGAGTTGTGGCAACTACAGAGGGATAAAGTTGATGAGCCATACAATGAAGCTATGGGAAAGAATAGTGGAAGCAAGACTAAGGGCAGAGGTCAGCATTTGTGAACAACAGTTTGGTTTCATGCCAAGAAAGAGCACCACAGATGCAGTGTTTGCTTTGAGGATGTTAATAGAGAAGTACAGAGAAGGTCAGAAGGAGCTGCATTGTGCCTTTGTGGATCTGGAGAAAGCATATGACAGGGTGCCGAGAGAAGAACTGTGGTATTGTATGAGGAAGTCTGGAGTGACAGAGAAGTATGTTAGAGTGGTGCAGGACATGTATGATAGATGTAAGACAGTGGTGAGGTGTGCTGTCGGTGTGACAGAAGAGTTCAAGGTGGAGGTGGGACTACATCAAGGGTCAGCTCTCAGCCCCTTCTTGTTTGCTATGGTGATGGACAGGCTAACAGATGAGGTTAGACAAGAATCTCCATGGACTATGATGTTTGCAGATGACATTGTGATCTGTAGTGAGAGCAGAGACCAAGTGGAGGAAAATCTAGAGAGGTGGAGGTATGCCCTGGAAAGGAGGGGATTGAAGGTTAGTCTTAGTAAGACAGAATACATGTGTGTGAACGACAAGGACCCAAGAGGAACTTTGAGGTTACAGGGGCAGAGATAAAGAAGGTGGAGGATTTTAAGTACTTAGGCTCAACAATCCAGAGCAATGGAGAGTGTGGAAAAGAGGTGAAGAAGCGCGTGCAGGCAGGTTGGAATGGATGGAGAAAAGTGTCCGTGTGATGTGTGATAGGAGAGTATCGGCAAGAATGAAGGGAAAAGTGTACAAGACGGTGATGAGGCCAGCAATGTTGTATGGTTTAGAGACAGTGGCCCTGGGGAAAAGACAGGAGTCAGAGTTGGAGGTAGCAGAGATGAAAATGTTGAGGTTCTCTTTTGGAGTAACGAGGATGGATAGGATCAGAAATGAGTACATCAGAGGGACAGCACATGTTAGATGTTTTGGAGACAAAGTCAGAGAGGCTAGATTGAGATGGTTTGGACATGTACAGAGGAGGGATAGTGAGTATATTGGTCGTAGGATGCTGAGGTTGGAACTACCAGGCAAAAGGCCCAGAGGAAGACCAAAGAGAAGATTTATGGATGCAGTGAAGGCGGACATGAAGGTCGTTGGAGTAAGAGTAGAAGATGCAGAGGATAGGGAGAGATGGAGGCAGATCATTTGCTGTGGCGACCCCTGAAGGGAACAGCCGAAAGGAAAAGAAGAAGAAGAAGAAGAAGAAGATATACATATATATATATATATATATATATATATATATATATATATATATATATATATATATATATATATATATATATATATATATATATATATATTATAATTCTTCTATAATCACCTGAAGAGAGAGGATGGTTTCACCACCCCTCAAAACAGATCTGTAGTGTTAAATGGAGTTTCAATAGAAAGTCTTTGTCCTGTCCTTTTATTTTTATTGTTATTTGCTCTACCAAAAAGTATTGAGCACTCTCCTACGGAAGGATCTACTCAGAAAATCCCCCCCCCTCTCTCTCTCTCTCTCTCTCTCTCTCTATATATATATATATATATATATATATATATATATATATATATATATATATATATATATATATATATATATATATATATATATATTTTTTTTTTTTTTTTTTTAGTGATGAACTCTTCTACATAAAGTGCGATTACTGTACCCCAGTGTACCAGGCAGTTTTACCTGCATTTTTCACTTTTATCTGTAGCTACTATTCATGTAACTTAATACCTGAAATTTACTTCCTGTAGCATCATTTTTTAATTCACAGGGATAAAAATAATTTCTTCTTTAAGATTACAGCACTCTTGTGTATCTTTGCTTTACCATTGTTTTCTTCATAACACATCCCATGTCCTTTTATGTTGATTTAGCATTCTTCTATACTATTAGAGCACACCTATTTACAAAGACAGTGAAATTCTCCATTGTAATAACCTGGGAATATTTTCAGGGTTTAAAAACACATCTTGAATGTAATGTAGATTTTTATTATACATTTTCTTCATAAAACATTTTGAGTATGAAAAAAAAGAAGATATCAATGAATGAGGCCCGGTGCCTTGTTGTGCCCATGTTTTAACCATCTCACTGATGGTTTGAGGTTATGTGGAACTTCCTGAGGTGCACAGTAAGATCCATAGTGTTAAATTAATAGCCGGCGTGTTCACCTGAGCCTGCCTGGATGCATATGAACAAAGTATAGTGTTATTTCAACACTGAGTTAATTCAACATTGGGGATTTTTCTGTGCAGTCCTCTTGTATTGTTCCAGCCACTTTGTTTAACCATGCCTATCACTTGTTGGACAGTTGACATAGTGTTCATGGGGTTTAATTCCAAGCATTTACTTTCTCCCTCCTTTACTTATTGTGGCCAGACAAGGTCTATGTTGTTCCTGATCATGCAAACCAATTTCTTCTCAGCTGGCAATAAGAGCTTATTCTTTTCCAGACCTTGGCAAAATGATTTTATTTTCCATTAACTTGTAAGTCAAAATAAAGTTTAAGTACACGTTGAAACTTTCAGCACCACTCAATTCAAATTGCATTCAATACAGGGCATGTAGTAAAATGAAATGTCATTTTGTGCAAGCTTCAGGTGCAGGTACACATAATATTAACAGAATAATAGACAATAACAATAACAGTTAGCAAAGAATCACAAGCCTAGGACTAAAAAAAATATTACTTCATAGTGAGTATTTTAAGTATTTACTTACTGTATGTAGCCTACCACTGTGCATTGGAAAAATGTAATCAAACAAACCCGAAATAAAACCCAGAGATAGAACTGTTTGTATGTGTGGCTTTTTAAGAAGTAGGTTTCATGCACCTCACAAATAAAACATGGATATAAATCAAATACATATCTCGATAAAAAATTCAGAATTTTGCGATGTAAAATCTTGAGACCATAATAAATAATTTCAAACCTGCTTCAGCTTTGTGATATATATAAAATCTGTACAAATATTAAAAAAAAATAATAACAATGAATTAATTTAAAGTGTGTTTTTTGGCTAAGGGTATAATACTATGTTATGTCTTGCCCTCTTTTTCTCGCAAAAATGCTCCAAATTTGTTGGATTGTCAGATATCATCAAGTCAACCCACACGTTTTTTTAATGCATACAGGCCTGGGCTCTGGGCTGGCCATTCCAAAACAATAGTGAGATCCCTCTGATGGTTTTAAGCTCGATGCAGACCACAGCTTTTGTTATAACAATCAATTAGACTCAGGATAATCCTGTGAGAACAGTTGAATCCAACAGGACTTTATTTGAGGTTGATGAAATCACTTATTATGGCAGCTGTCTGCGGAATCATACTTAACATAAATTTTAACATAGCCCCATCCACATGTATAGCAGAGTGTGTGCACTTCCAATGTGACCACAACAATATTTCAGTTTTAGCCTGCCTAGTGGCAGCATGGACATGGACGGGTGCCCACTGCAGGTAGACAGGAGTCAGGTAAAGCCAGCAGGTAAATGAATGAGCGCACCTGTGTCTAATTATTGGCCCTATTTATGTGTGGTATTTTGTGTGTCTGTGATTGCAGATGGAGAGTTGCTGATGATGATGATGATGATGATGAGTGAGTGAGTGAGTGTGTGTGTGTGTATGTGTGTGTGTGTGTAACAGAGAGAGCCAAAAATCATCGCAATGTTGGAACCTTAAGCTGTTTACACAGTTGCATCACAGGGGCTTGTCTTCCTTATTGAACAAAACTCAAGTCCCCATGACATAAAACATAAATTATTAATTTTGAAGGTGAAGATAGGTTTTAAGGTTTGGGTATCTGCCTAATTTGATAGTGTGAATAAACAAGGTGAGCTCTGCATCTGTCTCTGAATCTTATGTATCCCAAGCCCAAGATATTCTTAAAAAAAAAAAAAAAAAAAAAAAAAAAAAGGCAGTTTTGCTTTTCTGATAAATTGTATGAGTTATAAGTCACAAAAAAGCAGAATGAATTCTGAAATTATTCATTTTACTGTCTTTTTTTTTTTTTTTTTTTTTTTTTTTTTTTTACATGACACAATCTTGGCATTTTATATCGCATGTCAACTTTTAACATCCATTTTAACATCCATCCACTTTCATCTGGTCCTCGTCTGCTAACAGTATTTAACCCCAGGCTAACTCCACCAATCTGTTGTAACAGCCATCAGGCTACCATCGATACCGTATGTGCTTGGTCCTTCGTCTGCTAATTTCTTCTGCCAAATTACACTCTTGACTGGATTTTCTGTCTTTTTTTCCATTCAGGAATCCCACTCATCATCATCACTCCACTGGCTAGCACCGACATGCCTCCGGCTTCCCTAGCTACACACTCTCCATGCCGGATTGCTTTCCCCCACTGTAACCTGCCTCTTCTTGTGGCTCCCTGGTGGTTCAGTGGATAAGTGTTGTGTTTGTATCACAGTGATCCAGGTTTGATTTTTTTTTTTTTTTTTTTTTTTTTTTTTTTTTTTTTTTTTTTACTTTAATCAATCTATTCTATCATCCTCACCTCTTTCTCCTATACTGTAAATTACTGTGCACTATTGATGTCATTCTTTGTTCTGTGTCCTGCACTTGAGTTTGGCAAAATTTTACAGTGTAAAAGTAACCTGGATATTATTTTATTATACTTTATCGATTATATTAAATTAATAAATGTGTTACCTTCTTAATTTATATCTTAACGGCTAAAAATGTATGAATGTATACACATACTAGACTCAAATATCAAAAAGTAAGAAAAGACAGATATAAACAAATTGTAATTTATAAATACAGTACAAATAATAATAATATTCATAAACAATCAAATTGTTATACTAATACCTTACTACTAATAAACGCACATGGATAAAATGAAAGTGCACAAAGTGCTATAGCCCACAAGTACAAAAAACAAAAAACAAAAAAACAATGTACAAAGAAAAAAGAGATTCTGATATACTTTTGGAATTCAGCAAAATGATGACTGTTCAGTTCAGTTCATTTTCTGTAACTGCTTAATCCTAATTAGGGTCACAGGGAGGTTGCCGCACATCCCAGCTGACTCTGGGCAAGGGCAGAGTACAGCCCGGACAGCTCGCCACCATCACAGGGTGGAAACACGCTGACGGCTTTGTAGCTACTCTTGTCAAAAGTCAGCGATGGTTCTTATACATGAACCTCACACCATGGACAGTGAGAGACATAGCTGGCCTTTGATAACCCAGTTAGCTGCACTCTAATTTTTTTTTTTTTTTTTTTTTTTTTGGGGGGGGGGGGGGGGGTGCTAACTTGTGGTGAGTGGGGCTTGAACCCCCGACCTTAGGATCAGTGATCCAGCACCTAGGCCACCACTGCCCCCAAAAGGATGCTTTACTAATTGTATTAATGTTCTACAAAGTTAGTGGTACTCTATTCCATATTATACTTATAAGTCGGGGATATCCTCAGGCAATATGCAGCCTAGCTTGCAGATCAGGCTTGGGGTGTCCACTCGAACACGTTTAACTAAAGCAGCTGGTGACATGAAATTATTGGTATCTTGTGTGAATGGAAAGCATATTGCACAAAGTCACCATTCTAAATGTTACTGTGTGCCAGACCTTGCAAGGTGGCTCTCTGGGCAACTGACTATGCCACCCATGTCATGATTTCTCACTGCCACCAGGTACGTATTAGCATGTATGAATGGATTAAATGCTGGATGCTAGAAATGCCTCACATAGCAATCTTGTTGTCTGTGATCTTTGTCCTGTGAAAACATCTGTAGTCCCTATT
>CM045728.1:121657297-121702297 GCA_024760905.1 Plotosus lineatus | reverse complement strand
CTGTTCACACTTCGGCTGCCTTCTTGAATCTATGTCTGTATGTATGAAGTAATCTGGACAGTAATATAGTTCCAGTGCTCACCGAACAGCTGTATTGCACTTCTTGCTCATGTGTACTCAAGAAAAGACTGCTGAGAGTAAACAGGTCTCAACTGAACAACACTTGTGGTAATTGGTAAACTTCATATGTTTCAGACTTAGATAAAATTGACACTCTAAAAAAATGAGTTCAATCATGACTGAACAAAGGGCTTATTTTTATACAAACAGATCTGAGTCACATGTTTTCAAATAAAGTCTTAACACCCACATGCCTGACTCTGAACTTCATGTACAAGCTGATGAGTAAATAAAGTGTGAAGGAGGAGGGGGAACTCTAAACTAGAACACCAAGTCATGCAGTACGTGGGGTTTACTTTATTGCACTGCTCCTCAAGTCCCGCCACTGCCAGACCACATTGGGTGTCATGTAGACGTGCTGTTAGATGTCTCAATTAAATATTCTTGACTTACTTTTCTGGAGGCACTTTACCATACTATAATGTGAAACCATAAGATAAGAAATAAGACAGTATTTAAATGACTTCAAAAAAATTGTAAGTGATTACATGATCCTTGATAATTTATGCTAGCGCTGTAATTATTACCATCAGGAAATGCTAATAATTACTTCAGTTCACCCCATAGGGCACTAATCTTCAGATTTTATGACACTGAACAAGGGGCTTTTTAGTAAATGAATAAGTCTGTTACACACATATTCAAATGAAGTCTTTACACCCACAAGTCTGACTCATGAAGTTCCTGAAGGGCTTGTTAATGAGCTGATGGAGTGAATCAGTTGTGTAGGAGAAGGGAAAATACTAAAATATGCAGAACATGAGGATTCAGAATATATCTGATCTCACTACCATTTGCTGAGTGATTTACTGGAAATATATACGAAACAGTTATTCCAAGACTTAAATTTGAGTATTATCTTACAGCTTATTTAGATCTACTAGATTAGGGATAATTGACCATTCCCAAAGGGAGCGAGCAGAAGAATCATTTTAATTTATTTTATATATATATATATCTTTTCCTTTTGGCTGTTCCCTTCGGGGGTCGCCACAGCGAATCATCTGCCTCCATCTCACCCTATCCTACATGGTTAGCACGTTCGCCTCACAGCAAGAAGGCCTGGGTTTGATTCCCGGCCTGGGTGTTTCTGTGTGGAGTTTGCATGTTCTCCCCGTGCTTGCGTGGGTTTTCTCCGGGTACTCCAGTTTCCTCCCACAGTCCAAAAAACATGCACAGTAGGTTAATTGGCTGTTCCAAATTGTCCATAGGTTTGCATCGTGCAGAAGGCAATGGCAAACCACTGCACTATCCTCACCAAGAAAACCTCCATGAAGCTGAGCATGAAGCACGGTGGTGTAAGGGTTAATGTGCTGGCCTATCACCGCAAGGGCCTGGGTTCAAATCCGGGTAGAGACACCAAAAAAAAAAAAAAAAATAATAATAATATGACCTGGGTCTGAAACTGTGTTGGGTCCCTGGGCAAGGCACTTAATCCACATTGTCCTCAGTCCACCCAGATGTTGAATGGGTACCTGAATAGCAGGATGTATGGACCTATATGGTGGTGCTTAGTAGCAGCCTTGAAGTACATTCCTGCAGGGTAATGATGTGCAGCTAGATACAAGGCTTAAAAATTGTCATCATCATCATCGATCCTCTGCATCTTCTTCTCTTACACCAATTACTTCCATGTCCGCCTTCACCACATCCATAAATCTTCTCTTTGGTTCTCTTTGGTCTTCCTCTGGGCCTTCTGCCTGGTAGTTTCAACCTCAGCTTCCTACTACCAATAAACTCACTATCCCTCCTCTGTACATGTCCAAACCATCTCAATCTAGCCTCTCTGACTTTGTCTCCAAAACATCTAACATGTGCTGTCTTCTCTAGCTTCTGGTAAGGAGCCTAAGTGCTTTATTTATTAATAAATATTATTACAGTACAAAATGAAAAAGTTTTTACTTAATCATTACTACATTTTACTACATTATTATTATTCTCGTTGATTAGTGGCAAACCCGGAAGTTACTGGCACGTGATTAAAATTTAGCCAATGGCTGAGAGCTTTTCCTTTCTGCCTGACATGGGGTCTGGTATTGGATTGGCTTTTTCCGGAACTCCCACAAAAATCCCGGCAAATGCCGGTGGACTGGCCCTAATTTCCTTCTTAGGAACAAGCACAAGCTATTTATGAAAATCCTGAAGAACAGATTAAAAGAACACTGGATGAACATCAGCCACCAGAACAAGTTGCCTACCAAAGTGGTCATTCCACCATAAATCACCTAGAAGCTATGGTGCAGCTCAAGAAGACCAGTGAATACCAAATTCCCATCCACATGACGTTCATAGATTATGAGGAAAACTTTTTACTCAATCCAGCACAACTTTGACCCTTAAAAGAACTTGGTGTACTAGTAGAGGATCAGGACATCAATACCCTAAAAGAGACCTACAGAGAATATAAGTAAGAACTGATTTGCTGAGCAGAAAATTCCAGCTCATGAAAGAAATTTTGCAGAGTGATACACTATCATCAATAATGTTCACAGCGGTGCTAGAGGAAATTTTATGGAGTGTGAACATTGAAACAGGAGTGAAAATCAACAAAGAATTATTGAATAACCTGAAATTTGACGATTCCATCATCCTGTTTAACCCTGTATCTCCCGATGTTTCATACGTGCAACACATTCTAATTAGAGTTTTTTCCATGTTGCTAATCTATGACTGGGATCTACAGGGTTAAACAAAGTGAAAATGAACTCAAACTTATTGAACAGCCTGAATACAGGAGGAAAAGGAGATGGAATGAACATGAACAAAAAGAAAACAAAGACCATCTGTACAGAACTGCCTGAAGACAACAAAGGAATGAAATACTAATTAATGGAGAAAAGCTGGAAGAAGTTGAGGAATACAAGTATTTCGGACGACTGTTGACACCAAGAAATGAGATGTCCAGAGAAGTCAACGAACGGATAACTACAGTCTGTAAACAGTTTGGACAGTACAGGACTTTCCTGAAAGATCAGAAGATGCACATCTGCTTGAAGAAGAAAATCATGGGTACAGTCATAATACCAGCTATGACACATGGAACAGAAACATGGTCTCCCACAAAGCATCAGAAAAAAAAAAAAAAGCTAGCCGTGGCCCAGAGGAGCTTGGAAAGATCAATTCTCAACATAACAAGGAAAGACAAGATCCGGAATGAAGTGATAAGAATGAAAACAAAGCTGAAGGATGTTGTAAGTAGAGCATAAGATACAAAAGGCCAGTGGGCAGGACATCTTGCCAGATTGAACACCAGCAGTTGGGCCAGAATAACAACAAAGTGGACGGCAAGGGATTATAAAAAAGTGAAGCAGGATCAAAGCGAAGGTGGATAGATAATATTGAGCTGAAAGATGGCAGCGCATGGACACAAGTGGCACAAACTCGTTGCGCATGGAAATGTTTGTGGAGGCTGAGATGATGATGATGATGGAACCTATTCGTATAAGTATCATCAAACCACTCCTTGAGTTTAAAAAAAAACCCTGATCATGTCAACCAAGGCCTGAAAGATGTTCATGCAGTGATCATTCCAGGGACTAGCTGCATTGTCATGGTCGATGTTATCAATATCCATAATGACACCTACAATGCTATCTCTAAGGGCATCTCATGCCTCAAAAATTCAAATTTGGTGACATCTAGTTTCTTTGCCCACTGGAAACTTCAGTGTCTGTGTATTGATTTGAACAGGATAAGGACCCTACCTCTCAGGATAGTATGATTAGAATGACAAGTTTTGTTCTAGCAGCACAGATGAGCTTGACAAGTGTTCATATAATTGCATACTACACATCAGTCTTTGCTATTAAAGCTCATCAGTCAATGTTGCATCTGCATCTTCTTCCAACACCCAGCAATATGAACAATAATTGGTTTAATTACTCTTTTCTACATACCAGCTTTACAAATTCAGACGGTTATATATTAAAGAAATATAAAATATCTCTTGAATATAAAATTGTGTTGATGATGATAGGGATTCATGGCTTAAGTCAGAGGTATATAACTGAATATCATGAATATACCATTAAATTAGTGAATACACCACATTCCTATGGCTAAACATTATTTTTTAGGGTCGACAAAAAAGTAAGTATAACACTTATTTAAAAGCAAAAAGGTTTTATATACCAATACAGTAAACATGGTACTCAAGACATACAAAGGATGTACAAAAATCAATAAATAAATATTTAAAAAAATAATAATAATAAAAAAAAAACATCGTACATACCTTGTGATTTTGCAACACATAATATAGATGCGATTTTGACATGACACTGTGTACGATGAACGTGGTAAATGCATTAACAGTGAAACAATAGTGTACATTGGACAATGTGTACAGACTAACAACATATGGGGATTGCATGCTTTGAGCGTAGTTTTGTTATAAATTGAATGCATTGGGCAGAGATAATGCGTACAGTGAATGTACAATGAATTTACTTCAGTGACAATCATTTGTATTCCCCCTTACCACCTAGTTCTCCAAGAACGTGGCGGAATGCTGCCATACCTGCAGCCAAACATCAACCTATGAAATAAGCATTAGGAATTAATTAGAAAAAAAAAAAATACAATTACAAATATAAGCATATTACTACAATGCAAATCATGGCTCTCAGTGACCACTCGAAATCTGGAACCCATGAACATCAACAGATGCTGGGTTTTCTTCCTGGAGAAGCTTCACCTGGCGTTAACTCGAATTGCCCTCAGCTGCTATATATATATATATATATATATATATATATATATATATATATATATATATATATATATATATATATATATATATATATATATATATATATATATATTTTTTTTTTTTTTTTTTTTTTTTTTTTGTGGGTTTTTCACCTTAAAGTTTGGCATCAATAATTGAAAAACATGCTCAGTTGACTGATTCAATCATTTATGAACATTTTGTTTGTTTGTTTGTTTGTTTTTTAGCAGCTCTTGGGTTGTTTTCACTGTATGATTTGATTCATTATCCATGTGAACTGAATCAGTTTTGGATAATATTCACATGAGACAAAGCCAAATTTAACTGGATTTTTAGTAAGTCCCAGCTTTGGCCTTTCTGGAACTACCCTCACAGAGGTCAGAGCCACAGGACCTTCACTACTTTACAATTTTATGAGATTAAATAAATTAAATTTAAAAAGCGTCACCTTTCTCGGGCTCCTGACCTCATAGTCAACTTCTCTGACTTGCCGTGTGATATCAAAGGGGCCTTTTCACTGTTCAAGTAATTTCGAACTCGACATGGTCAGTAAAATGAGTACTTTATCTCCTGGTCTGAATTTCCTTAGCGAAATCTCTTAGAATACAGTCAGGCTTGGTGTTCTTACACCAGTAGGGAATTCTCCTGTGTTCGGTAACTTATAGTGTGAGGTTCTTACAATCATGTTAAGCATGTACTCAATTTAACTTTTACTTTGTGACGATCCCTCCTCTCAATTTTCAAACGAGGAAAATTCCCTGAAGGCTTGAGAAACCTCTTATCCACCAAATAAGCCATGGCTCAAGCCATTTTATCCCAATTTTATGTATCTTTGTGAATGGGCTCAGAAATCATTGTCTGCTCAATCTGCTCATATGTCTGAGGTGTAAATGCTGCTGCAGATCAATTTAATCACCAAGAAATCATAAAACGTGTGTGGTGTACATGGCATGGATGACAGAACACTAAACAGTGCGACGACAACCCTATGTGTAGAAATGACACTGCTGCCGGGGATCATGTTGCATAATCCAGTATGACTATCACAATGCGATATCCACATACAGACCTATCTACTAGCCTGACAAGATCACTGCATCCTTTCAAAAGATCTTAATTAAATAAAACTTCCACAATGATGCTTTTAGAGTCGCTGATGGATTAACCATCTGGCATTCACACACCACTGATCAACATCAATGAAAGCGTGGCATGAGACATGAGAAAACCATTTCCCTGCAGCTCTTTGGGATCAACTCTATTTGCTTGCAAGTGGTCAACACCACTCAGAACGATCTATGTTTGATAATTGCAAAGTACATAAAGATGATTGTAACATTAGGCTGCACTTACTTGGTCAAAAGCCTTAAGATTAATTCATGCATTCATTTTCTGAACCACTTAATCTTAATTAAGGTCACGGGGAGGCTGGCACCCATCTCAATCGACTCCGGGCGCAGGCAGAGTACACCCTGGACAGCGCGCCAGGCCATCGCAGGGCTGAAACATGCTGACAGCTGGGCAGCTACTCTTGATGAAAGTTAGCAATGGTTCTTTTACATCCCTCGCACCACAGACAGTGAGACACATGGCCAGCCTTTGATAACCAGATTAGCTGGTGGGGGGTTGGGGGGGGGGGGGGGCAGTGACAAAAACAATTGAGAGTGAGGCTTGAACCCCCAACCTTAAGTCAGAGATCCAGCACCTTACCACCAGGCCACTGCTGCTGCTCATGCCTTTAGATTTCATCCCACAACTGCTCAAGCAGGAAATGGCCAAGGTTGGTCCTTGCACAGGGTGGAGTGTCAGAGCCCAACTTTTTCCAGTGTCACTCTGACTTCCCAGTAATGGCTGCACTGGAAGCTCTTTGCATTTTATCATGATAGAACCCATCCACCAAGCAGCGCATTCTGAAAACAATTCTGAAATTCAAATCAGGCTATAAGGTAAGTATAAACCGGATTCCAAAAAAGTTGGGACGCAAGACAAATTGTGAATGCAATGATGCAGAATTTCAATATTTTATTTCAAATAGAACACAGTTGAAAGGTCAAAAGTTCAGTTCACTTTATTTTCTGTAACTGCTTCATCCTAATTAGGGTCACGGGGAGGCTGGTGCCCATCCCAGCCAACTCAGGGCGAGGGCAGAGTACACCCTGCTCGCCAGGCCATCGCAGGGTGGAAACACGCTGACGGCTTTTCAGCTACTCTTATCGAAAGTCAGCAATGGTTCTTTTACATGCCTCACACCACAGACAGTGAGAGACATGGCCGGCCTTTGATAACCCAGTTAGCTGCACGGGGGGGGGGGCAGTGACAACCTTGTGGAGAGTGGGACTCGAACCCCCAACGTTTGGATCAGCGATCCGGCACCTTATACCACTAGACCACCACTGCCCCAGGTCAAAAGTTTAAAATGAAAAAAAAAAAAGAAAGTATTATTTTAATGGGAAAATGTGTTGATTTTAAATTTCATGGTGTCAACAAATCTCAAAAAAGAAGGGACAGGTATCAATAAGAGGCTGGAAAAGTCAATTGCACTTATAACAAACTGCTGGAAGACCAATTACCACTAATGCGGCCCACTGGCAAGATGGCTGATTATTAAAAAGAGCTTCTCAGAGTGGCAGTGTCTCTCAGAAGTGAAGATGGCTAGAGGATCACCATTTCCCCCAATGTTGCGCAATGCAGCAATATAAGAAATGTGTTTCCCAGCTAAAAATTGCAAAGAATTTGAAGTCATCATCTTCAACAGTGCATAGCATCATCCAAAGAATCAGAGAATCTGGAACAACCTCTGTGCATCAGGGTCAAGGCCAAAAAGCCCATACTGGATGCATGTGATCTTCAGGCCCTTTGCACCACAATGAGGAATGCCACTGTCAGGGAAATCACAGAATGGGCTCAGCAGTACTTCGAGAAACCATTGTCGGTGAACACAATCCACTGTGCCATCCGGCGCTGCCAGCTGAAACTATACAAAGCAGAAGCCATTTCTAAATAGGACCCTCAAGCGCAGGTGTTTTCTCTGGACCAGGGGTCATTTAAAATGGAGTCTGGTAAAATGGAAAACTGTTCTGTGGTCGGACGGATCACGATTCACAGTTCTTCATGGAAAACTGGGACACCATGTCATCCGGACTAAAGAGGACAATGGCAGTCCAAGTTGTTATCAGCGCTCAGTTCAGAAGCCTGCGTCTGTGATGGTATGGGGTTGCATGAGTTCATGTGGCATGGGCAGCTTGCACATCTGGAAAGGCACTGTCAATGCAGAAAGGCATACTCAGGTTCTAGAACAACATATGCTCCCATCCAGATGTTGTCTCTTTCAGAGAAGACCTTGAATTTTTCAACATGATAATGCCAGATCACATGCAGCATTAATTACAATATCATGGCTGTGTAGGAAAATGATCCAAGTATTGAAATGGCCAGCCAGAAGTTCAGAGCTTTCACCTGTAGAGAATGTTTGGCACATCATAAAGAGGAAGGTCAACAAAGAAGGCCAAAGACAGTTGAACAGTTCGAGACCTGTGTTGGACAAGAATGGGACAGCATTCCTATTTCTAAATTTCAGAAACTTGTCTCCTCGGTCCCGAAACATTTGCAAACCGTTGTAAGAAGAAGAGGGGATGCCTCGCAGTGGTGAAAATGACCTTGCCCCATTTTTTTTTTAGATTTGTGACCACCATGAAATTTACATCAACATATTTTTCTCTTATGATGATCATTTTTTTTCAGTGTAAACTTTTGTCCTGTCATCAATGTCCTATTCAGAATAAAATATTGAAATTTGGCACTCCCACATCATTGCATTCATTTTTTATTCACAATATGTATAGTGTCCCAACTTTTTTGGAATCCGGTTTGTATTCGGGTAAGGCAAGGACTAACCACTGCGTCCACTTAATGTTAACTAGAGAGTTAAAAAAAAAAAAAAAAAAAAAAAAAAAAAAATCACCATTGTTTCACTTGAGCACACCTTATCTTCACCAATCATGTCCCCTTCACAGACCCACACTAAATGCGGCTTTAATGGATTGTGATTTTATTGCAACCTGAATTGCACTGGACACAAATGGAGAGAGAAGACAACCACATTGAAATGCTGTGCATAAGAGAAAAAGAGAAAGACTTATACACAGGCAGGCAATGTCCTCTGTTTATTCACTTTGAATTAAATAGGTCCCTTTTCAGATGTCCCTCAATCCGAGGATTTTTAATGCACCAAATCACGCTCGATGCACATGCAGTCACATGACTGCTTGCAGCGTCCATTCTTTGGTCATCAGACACACTGAACACACAAACAGTGGTAGTGATTGTACAGGTGAAACTCGCATTACCTGCTTATGCTTCCAGACGACTCCTCTGTCTCAAAAAAGTGTTTAATCTGCTGGCATAATAACATTCAAATTTTTCAAACGACATGTTGAGCAGTGGTGGCCTGGTGGTAAAGGTGCTGGATCACTAATCCTAAGGTTGGGGGTTCAAGCCCCACTCACCACAGGTTGTCATTGTCCCCCCAGTGCAGCCAACTGAGTTATCAAAGGCCGGCCATGTCTCTCACTGTCTATGGTGTGAGGTTAATGTAAAAAAAAACATTGCTGACTCTCGACAATAATAGGCTGCATAACTGTCAGCGTGTTTCCGCCTTGCGATGGCCTGGGACGCGGTCCAGGGTGTACTCTGCCCTCGACCAAAGTTGGCTGGGATGGGCGCCAGCCTGCCCGCGACCCTAATTAGGATTAAGCGGTTACAGAAAATGAATGAATGTTGAGTGATCAAGGGCACAATTATTTTTCTCACATTGGTGATAAGTAATCAATAAATTAAAATTTAATTTTCATTTGTTTTTTAAATTAAAAACACAGGTTTTGTAATAGACTAAATTTGTTTGTATACCAGAAACACAGAAACAGAAAAGGGCAATGATATTTTTAACAGCACTGTAAAACTATAAACAATATAAACACTATTCACCAACTGTATAAGTGACATACGCTCAATGGGTGGCTTGCTGCCTGTATTGAGTTTATTATTTGATTGTTTTGACTGATCTGAAAATGATGACGATCAACAGCCAACAACAAAATTATAGCTGATGTCAAATGTATGTAAAAAAATGGCTTGTTTTCTTCAATTGCCTTTCATAAGCGTGTTTATAACTCAATACAATGCTTTTAATGATCATTGGCATCCCTTCTAATGATAATTTTAAAAGGTCACTTCAACTCACATGAAAACAAAGCAAAGCTCTTTTGAGGATGGCGAGATCAACACAACACATTACCAGGACTGAACTTCCTGCCACTCAGAAAGTCAATATACAGCACTGTAGGAGGAAGGCCCAGTGGAGCTTCTCAGCTCTGATTAACTCTGATCATCTCAGCCATCCCAGCCACACATTCTTCATGCCCCTACATGTATGGGAGCATCCAGACAAGCACAGGCAGATTCACAAACTGTTTTTACCTGCAAGCCAATAGGCTACTGACCTTCAGTGGAATAAGAGATAGTTTGCGCACAACATTTTCCACATTATATTATAGATTATATATAGACGCTTCCCGACTTAAATTTTTAATTGGTCCGGGACGGCCGAACGTAAATTGAAAGTGAATGTAAGTTGTTACAGTGACGTATGATGCTCATACTGGGCTATACATCCATAAATACCATTACCGTATATCATAAAACACCCCTAAATCAATTATTATAAACATAACATTTTAAAATAATATCAAATATCTCAAATAATATCAACATTAAATTCAAATAGATCACTTATTTATACCGCGTCACTTTACATGAAGCTTAAAACAGCCAATCAATGCTTACAATATGTGAGGCGCTCAATACCAAAAGTAGTGTACTTGCAAAAGTAGTGTACTTGCTGTGGGTTATACGGACTTCCGGTCTTTCAAGTGTACAAGGGTGCCGTTGAACTCGTTTAGAACACAGCCTGCACTGATGTGAATCACCAACCATATTTGCTTAGGGTTACAAAAGTCCGAAAAATAGTGTAAACACAAGGATCACAGAGAAGATGTCTTAACAGAAGGGTAACACGCAGTGAACTAGGAAGAAGGAGGGGCACGTTCAGTCTGTCGTTTCTAAACAACGGACCCAGCATCATTACGTCATTATGTCAGCATACTATGGAGGTACGTCTAAACTCAAAATTTGATTTTTTTTTTTTTTTTTTTGAAAAAAAAAATAAACAAAACCAAAAAAAAACGTAAAATCGAAAAAAAAAAAAAAAAAAAAAAAAAAAAAAACGTAAAACGGATAAGCGTAAGTCGGGGAGCATCTGTATATTAAGCAGTATGAATAAATGAATCAATGAATGAATGAATTAGCTAATTTAAAATGTTTGTTCAAGGTTTCCGATATGTAAAATGTATTCAAATTTCCAAGTTGTAAGCATGGACTTCTACCGTGATATATTTACCTAAATGTTTACTTATCTATACTTAAAATTAAACTTAGACAAATGTGTCGTCTGTGTTTCAGAGGTCAAAACCAGACCTAGACAGGATAAAAGCCATCAGAGAAATGGATTGAGCACAGAACAAAGCAGAACTGAAGACAAAACTGGGGATGACCTACAACTTGGCCAGATTTTTGCTCAGATTGTCGAAACAAACAAACAGTCAAACAAACAAATTAAAAATAAATGTTGCAACTACTAATGGAAAGCTACTAATGGAAAGCAAAGAGTTTGTCTGGTGTACCATACATAACCCAGGATTTCAGAACATGAACTATCTCCCTGTACAGGAAGCGGGGCCAGTCCTTCTGCAATTTGTTCTTGAAGAGGATTTGATAGTCATTCAAAAGCAGGCTTGGAGCAGTTGTTCTATAGAAAGGTCAGCCAATTACATGTGCCAATTACATGTGCTTCAAAGTCATTAAACAGGGCTGAAATAAACAGGACCTAAATTTAAAATTTACGTTCATGCAGTCTTTATCAGATTTAAACTTCCCAACGATTTATGGCCACACGTTTGACCACAAACCTCTCAAATTATTCCTGTTTTTTTTTTTTTTTTTCTCAGCACATTTATAACCTCACTGAATGGTACTGCAACTACAAATGAGTGACCGTGAGGGCAGCGGTGGCCTGGTGGTACAGGTATTGAATCACTGATCCCAAGGTCGGGGGTTCAAGCCCCACTCTCAATAGGTTGCCAATGTCCCCTTCAGTGCAGCTAATTAGGTTATCAAAGGCCAGCCATGTCTCCCACTGTCTATGATGAGAGGCTGTAAAAGAACCATTGCTGACTTTCGATAAGAGTAGCTGCAAAGCCGTCAGCATGTTTTTGCCTTGCGATGGCTTGGCGAGCTGTCCAGGGTGTACTCTACCGTCCCTCAGAGTCGGGTGAGATGAGCGCCAGCCTCCCACAACCATAATTAGGATTAACCGGTTACAGAAGATGAACTGAACCATACACCACACCATAAAAGATATTCAAGTCACTGACACTCAGTCTAGAAAATCACTAACCGGCCACCAGAAGACCATTAACAGTGAAGACATGGCTGCTGTGCACATGCTTGTGATCAACCTATCTCTAACTGACAACACGTGTGTGTGTATAGATACACAAACAGAGTGAAAAGAAATGCTAAGATGTATGCACACATGATGCTAGGAATAGAAAAAAAAAAGAAAAAGAAACATACACAGAGCGAGAAGCCTGGCATGTCTGCATAGATAGGAGTGAGAATGAGAGAAGTTCTATATGGACAGAGCATTGCAGCTTGCAAACAAAGGAACCAATAATCTTGCATCCTATATCTCAGGCGCCAAGGGAAGTTGTGGGTACAGATTTGTTCACGTCTGAGGGAGAAAAGTCTATAAAAGTTATAGATTACAATAGTGGGTACTTCGAGATCAAAAGACTGCAGCTCACCATGTGCAGTCATTCAGAAAATGAAAGCTATATTTGCTAGACAAGGCATAACTGAAAGAGTTATCAGTGATAATGTTTCTTGCAACAGCTTGGAAGAATTCAGAACTTTGCAAAAGCATGGGAGTTTAACCCACATCATTTTCAGTTTCCAATATACAATGGATAACAGTCTTAGAGAGAGAGAGAGAGAGAGAGAGAGAGAGAGAGAGAGAGCGCGCGCGAGAGAGAGATTCCAAACACTCAAGAGAATATTAGACAAGGTCAAAGCGTAAAGAAGGGATGCATACCTCAGTTTGTCGAAAACTGCAGCAATCCAGGCGAAGGTCTGAAGCCACAAGCTCAGCGACTGATGCATTGATCATTGAGATTGCTGCTTCCTATTACAACTAAACAACTACAGCCATAGGCTGTTTGTTAAAAGGCTGCATATGATAGGAAAGTGCAGAAGCAATATTATGACCTCAGTACACGATTACTATCAGGATTATCATGTGCAGCTACAGACAATGTTCTCCAGTCAATCTGATATTAGAGACCTGCCGACACAGACAGATTCTATGTACTGATGAGGGTCAAGCCTATTGGTGCATTTGCCTTCACCTGCTACAGGCAAAAGAAAACACTACACACAAACTGAGTGGCAGATACAGAACCAGGTAATGACATCAACAACCAAAGACATTCACACCGAACACTGTTCTTTTACTGTTCTCTCACTCTCTCTCTCTCTCTCTCTCTCTCTCTCTCTCTCTCACACACACACACACACACACACACCGCCGGATTTATATTTACAATAAACCCTAGGGCAATCTGTAATCTGTAAATGTAACAGGTCCAGATAGACGGTTTTTCAAAGGACATTTGTTTCCAAAAATTATCCCCTTATAGAATTGCATGAACGGAACATGTTTAATTGCGCTGGGAAAAAAAAACAAAAAAACAAAAAAAACAAATAAAAGCTGATACTTGAACTACCATCCATCCATTTTCTGAACCACGTAATCCGAATTATTGTCACCGGGAGCCTGGCACCCATCTCAGCTGACTATGGGCGAGAGCAGAATACACAACCATTTCATCTTCTTCCTCTTCTTCTTCTTCTTCTTTTCCTTTCGGCTGCTCCCTTCAGGGGTCGCCACAGCAAATCATCCGTCTCCATCTCACCCTGTCCTCTGCATCTTCTTTTTTGACTCCAACGATCTTCATGTCCTTCTTTACCACATCCATGAATCGTCTCTTTGGTCTTCCTTTAGGCCTTCTGCCTGGTATTTCCAACCTCAGCATCCTACTGCCAATATACTCACTATCCCTCCTCTGTACATGTCCAAACCATCTCAATCTAGCCTCTCTGACTTTGTCTCCAAAACATCTTACATGGGCTGTCCCTCTGATGTACCTCTGATCCTATCCATCCTCGTTACTCCCAGAGAGAACCTCAACATTTTCATCTCCGCTACCTCCAGCTCTGCCTCCTGCCTTTTCCTCAGCGCCACTGTTTCTAAACCATACAACATCGCTGGCCTCAACACCGTCTTGTACACTTTTCCTTTCATTCTTATTCTGATTTGCATCATAAAAGTTTGGCATTGGTTTTACGTCGGATGCCCTTCCTGACACAACCCTCTGCATTTCTCCAGGCTTGGGACCGGCATAAGGGGGAGCGTCACTGGTTAGTGCCCCCCCTGCCTCATGGCTGCATTAATACACTACCTTTTCATCTCTTTTATATTCATTCATCCATTCATTTTCTGTAACCACTTAATCCTAATTAGGGTCGTGAAGAGACTGGTGCCCATCCCAGTCGACTTGGGGTGAGGGCAGAGTACCCCCCACCCCTACAGCTCAGCAGACCCTCACAGGGCAGAAACACACTGACGGATATGTAGCTTACTCTTGTCAGAAGTCAACAACGGTTTTCTTTTACATGTCCCACACCATAGACAGTGAGAGACACCACCGGCCTTTGATAACCCAGTTAGCTGCAACGGGGGGGCAGTGAAAACCCGTGGAGAGTGTGACTTGAACCCCCAACCTTAGGATCAGTGATCAAGCATCTTCAACACCAGGCCATCACTGTCCATCTCATTTTTAGATTCATTTATTTTCAGAACTGCGTAATCCTAATTAGGGTCACAGAGAGGCTGCTGCCCATCTCAGCTGAATGTGAGCAAGGGCAAAGCATACCCTAGAAAGTTCATCAGGCCATCATAGGGTCCTTTTTTTTTTATCTCATTTGCTTTAAAGACAAAAGTTAATTTAAATAATTAGGAATAAAGGCAATTGTGGCCTAGTGGTATATGTGCTGGATCATTGATCCTAAGCTTGGGGGTTCAAGTCCTACTCACCACAGGGTGTCACTGCATTCCCCAAGGGTGCAGCTAACTGGGTTTTCATATGCTGGCCATGTCTTCCACTGTCTATGGTGTGAAGTTCATGTAAAGGAACCATTGCTGACTTTCGACAAGAGTAGCTGCAAAGCCGTCAGCGTTTTTCCCTCCTTGCAATGGCCTGGCGAGCTGTCCAGGGTGTACTCTGCCCTCGCCTGGAGTCGGCTTGGATGGGCGCCAGCCTCCCCGTGACCCTAATTAGGATTAAGCAGTTACAAAAAGATGAACTGAACTAATTAGGAATTAGTTGGCCTATCAGATATATATAAATAAATATATATATGGGGCCGGTGGCGTAGTGGTTAGGGTGCTGCGCTCATGCTCGGGAGGTTGCGAGTACGAATCCCACTGAGACCCTCTCTGTGCTAAGACCCCTAGGAGAGGTCTCAACTACAAGTGTGCCTCTGTTCACCCAGCAGTATAAATGGTACCAGTAAAATATACTGGGAAGGTAAATCTGCGATGGACTAGCGTCCCATCCAGGGGGGAGTTGAACTCCTGGTCGCTTCACGCTATGGAAACCGGGGATAAGCACCAGCCTGATGAGCCATGAGGCTCGGGTGTAAAAACCCCTATATATATATATATATATATATATATATATATATATATATATATATATATATATATATATATATATATATATATATATATATATATATATATATATATATATATATATATATATATATAGGATTTTCTGAGTAGATCCTTCCGTAGGAGAGTGCTCAATACTTTTGGTAGAGCAAATGAACAAAATAAAGGACAGGACAAAGACTTTCTATTGAAACTCCATTTATCACTACAGATCTGTTTGAGGGTGGTGAAACCATCCTCTCTCTTCAGGTGATTATAGAGAATTCTTCTATAATCACCTGAAGAGAGAGGATGGTTTCACCACCCTCTAAACAGATCTGTAGTGATAAATGGAGTTTCAATAGAAAGTCTTTGTCCTGTCCTTTATTTTTGTATATATATATATATATATATATATATATATATATATATATATATATATATATATATATATATATATATATAGTGGTATTGTTCTAATTTCAATTGGTCATTACATATTTTGTTTGGTGTGATATACATTTATTTTGAAATATTTTGTTGTGCTATATATAAATTTTACCTCAACATAGAGTTTCCATATTCCTAAAACCAATTACACTGCAAGTGATCAAAAAGGATACATTATATTAATATGCCATATTTATATAATGTGTATTACCTACTACCGTGAAACAGTTAACAACTTTCTGGAACCACCTTTTGCTTTGATTGCTGCCATAAATCTGTGGGAATATTCTAGACCAACTTTGCACCTCTTGACTGTTGGATATTTGCCCACTGTTCTCCACAGCACAATTCAAGCTTATTAGTTGAAAAGTTTTAAAGGTCCCCAAACAGAAAATGTGTGAAAACAGCATTTCTCACTGCCATTGTAATTTTATACTGTGAATATGAATTTCTCTGTGTTTTTTTTAATGCAGGAAATGTTGGGAGGGCAATGAAATATTGCTGGGAAATGCCCAAGAAAAAGGAAAGAAAGAAAAAAGAAGAAGCTAATATGATATAATCCATGCAATGTCTTCTTAGGAAGACAGTTGGGGCAAGCGGACATAATTATGGATGACTCATCAAGCCATGCTGATTAGGTTAACAGAGAAGATTAATCTCTAATTTCTGAGACAGATTCAGACTCGAGACAGATAAATCAGGCATGGGGAACTGTGTGAAAGATATTCATGCTGATATCTGAAGATGTTAGGGCTTTGCTTATATCAAACAGTTTTAGTGTACCATGAATATCACAGTAGACTTTCTATTATATGCTTTATTCCAACAATCAGACTGGCACATAATAATAATAATAATAATAATAATAATAATAATAATAATAATAATAATAATAAAATTAACAGTTTCTGATATAATACTGTAATCATTTAATTGGATGGTAAAAGGCAGTGTTTACAGGGACATTTAAAAAGTAAATACATGCTATCATTTCTACTTTCGCTTTATTTTTAGCTGCTCTGCCATAGTAGATACCTCATAGCACTACACTGACTTACTCGCAGTTTCTCTTCAACATGAGTTGTCTTACAACGGGTATTATTTTCAACAACCCACTTGACAATCCTAAGACACCTGTCAGGGGGCCCAGGTTGACCTGAGTGGGAAGCTGTTGCTGGTGATTTTTTTGCAATAACTCTGTTGACTGTGGGAAGAAAAATCCTAAAGGTTGGTACAAGCTGATGATCACTAAATTAACCCTAAAATTAACTCATAAAATGCCCAGTTTTAAAATCTTGTTTTACACAGCAGTTACTGTAAACACTGTATATGCTGTAACATATATATATATATATATATATATATATATATATATATATATATATATATATATATATATATATATATATATATATGTATGTATGTATGTATGTATGTGTATATATATATTGAAATTATATATATATATATACATAATTAATATATATACATATATATATGTATATATATGTATGTATGTATGTATGTATGTATGTGTATGTATATATATATATATATATATATATATATATATATATATATATATATATATATATATATATATATATATATATATAATATCTCGGGATGGACATTAGTTAGGTAAAATTTTAGTAGTATTAGTAGTAATTTTACTCATTTTTGTAGCCGACTCTCAATTTCAACTGCTGGTCTCGTCGCATTCGCTTCAAGATTCTGGGTTACTGAACCTGTATTATTGTGAAAGGCATTGAGCTTCAATCTTCTCACCAATTTCAAATTAATCTAAAAATACAACTGTCTATTTCAAGAAATGGGATCACACTTGAGTCCAGTTGCCTCTTGTAAGATAAATGTAAGCTTGACTTTTGTGGTTCAAATCTTTCTCAAATTACCACCTTTGGAAATTCATCTTCTGAGGTCTTGCTGCGACCTGCTCTAATGCATCTAATAGACATTTTTAACAAACATTGTATTTTCAGAAAGCTTTTAAAACACAATGCACAAACACAATAGCCCTATTTCTGTAGATTTTGTTGGTTTATTCTTTTATTCCTTTCTTAACTGTGCCAAGAACATTAATTTGCACTTGTATTGTTGTGGCACTCATACCTTATATTTCTTCAATCCTCAGGTGTTAATACTTTAATAGTTTTTCTATCGTTTTCAGAGATGTGTTTATTTTTGTTGGGATGGACATATCAATCAGGAGATCATTGATAGTCCCTGCTTGTTTGTTTCATATTCTGCACATTGGGGTGGTCCTGTGTTTTAAGATCTTGTTTCGGTATTAGGTGGTGCTCATGCATTGATCTTGCACCACCTTTAGTTTCCATCAAGCTGTTTTCGCCAATGGTTAGTTTGGAATCCATCTACATCAATATCATTAATTCTTTTGAATATTATTATTCATTTACTCATTCATTCGTTCGTGAAGCTTAGTCATAATTATTGTGTCAGGTCAGGGCTTGCCCTGCTACTAGTAACATGTAAGCCAGTATAACCTGCTGCATGGTTGAGTGATCGACGACTAAATGAGCTCCCCCACCAGATTCCAAATTTGGTGAGTATATTGGCTATTAACCCAGTAAGAATAAAAACAAGACCTATCAAAGGTTGGATGAACTCTTTAGAGTCAACAGCCATCTAGCTAGAGATGGTGTCACAATAAAAAACACCCTGCAGAAAGAACTTTGGGCCTCTACTGCGGATTTTTTGCCCTTTGCATACAGCCATGACAAGCTGTTATGGCTGCCGCCCACGCCAGAACTCTGGAATTGCACCCAGATTGATTGATTGAGTCATAATTAGGGTTTCGGGGAGATTGTCACCCTTCTCAGCCAACTCTGGGCGAGGGCAGAGAACAGCTAACAACAACAAATAACAACAACAACAACAATAATAATAATAATAATAATAATAATAATAATAATAATAATAATAATAATGTGACTCTTCAGCACAAGACACGAGTTAGGTAACATATTAGTAGAAACTTACCGTCATTTTCCACTCTCCTCACAGTTTTCTTTCTTTTTTTATTGCTTTGAGATAACAAACTTCCAATTTTTTAATAGCATCAAACATAAATATCCTCAGGTGTCACAAATTAATTTCAGATCATTTAATATTTTTCTTCGATATTTTCAATTTTCATGCAAATCAGAAATTTCTGAAATTTCTAACATTCACCTTTGATGATCACTTCATGCACTTTCACTCTCTAAGATAATGTAAAATGCCTGCACGACTTGTGTTAGGTGAAAGGCAAAAAAAAAAAAAAAAAAAAAAAAAAAAAAACTGGGCGGGGTTGGTTGTGGTGTGTGGTGTGTTCATTCTGAAGCAAGCAAAAATTATCATTCAACATTGATTCTTTCTCAAATATTTGATGTTAATTAAAAAAATGAAGTGGAAAACAAAGGTATTCTAATATACGCTAGCAGTCAAAGCCTGGACACACCCCTTATTTCAGTTAGAATGAGTGGGTGTGTCCTCACTTTTGACTGGTACCGTTCATCAGCGCAGCTGTAATTAATCGTTCAGGCCAGTTTTTCCCTTCCCGTAAAGTTACGTATGCTGCAATACACTCTTCCCATTACTTTGACTTTGAGAAACTTTCTGCAGTCAAAGTGGGACGGTCATTCAACTTGGACTTTGGGAAATTAGGGACTTGGACAATATTCAACTTGTCTGATCTTATTCCACGGTATTTAAATGCTGTTAGCATAAATTAGATTGAGCATGTATGGATAACAAAATTATATGCATTTACATATAACACTATTTAAGTATATCTAACATATAAATCAAAAATTAATGGAAATAATTTGTAATTTTTAGTGTTAAGGGATTTCAGTATGCGAGTTCTGGTACGGTGACGATACTTCTTATAAACATACCAGCCAAAATTTACAAATAAGAAGCTGTATGAAAACTTTTGATTGGTACTATATATTCAAGCAAATATGTGTATAATAATTGATATCAGAGAAATGCCTTTGATTTGAAGAGACACAAAACTCGGACAATGGCTGGAGGGGATCATGAATGTTGGTGTGCATTAATACGGAACCTGGCACTGGCTCATTGATACAGGTGTCACCAGGTGAGTTCAGAACGAAATGTTACTTTTATTTTATTTTCAATTTAAAAAAAAAAAAACATTATACTTATCCGAAGGTCAGGGGTTCAAGCCCCACTTTTACTGGGCTGTCACTGCTGTCCCTCCAGTGCAGTTAACTGGCTTATTATCAGTCAGTCATGTTGAGAGGAGTGTAAAAGAAACATTTTTGACTTTCATAAAGAGTAGGTTGCATTGCTATCAGCATGTTTCTGCCCTGCGATGGCCTGGCGAGCTCTCCAGGGTGTACTCTGTTCTCACCCAAAGTCAGCTGAGATGGCCACCAGCCTCCCTGCAACCCTAATTATGACTAAGCTGTTCAGAAAATTAATAAATAAATGAATGAAACAATGTATTTTATGAACAGTGTGCATATTTGATTTATTTTGATTTGCCTATCAGACAAACCGGCACCTGAATACCTGGGTTCTATCATAACTACATTCATCTCTCTTTTTTTTTTTTTTTTTCTTTTTTTCTTTTTATTATACCATTAGCTACTGCGTGACAACTGTTGATAAGTGTCATGCTGGAAGTTGAACCACCTTCCTGTTGACAACTTTCTGGCACAGGTCAGCAGATGTCTCCTAATATTTTTTTTTTTTTTTTTTTAAGTCAAAAGAGCATCACTCTCTGATGTAGAGAAACAGAACCACAACATAATGCTACCCCATTAGATGAGTTTTAATACGCCAAATAGTTAAATTTTGGTTTCATTGGTCTGAGCTATACTACCTCATCAGTCCTACATGTATTTTAATATATTTTACATATAGTCAGATACTGTACACAATAAACATTAAAAAAATAAAAAATAAATAAATAAAACACACCCATTTTCTGAGCCGAATTCTTCGTCGTATCCAATTCCCACCCATCAAGTATTACCTTCCCTATCACATGAACACCCCCATCTAGGGTTGGAGGCAAGCATGTACACGCCCCCTCCATTTCAAGCAATGCTGCTGCCCGGCTCTTTTTGAACTATTGCGCATACATATTCTAGCGGCAGCCTGATGCACTCAGAGGTAAAGCTCCATCTCCCTTTTCATACTAATGAGCTCACAGATACCCGTGATTGTCTGGTGATTGCTGTGAGTGACAGGAAACTTAACATATGCCACCACCTCTCCCTTTTGTGAGAGCTCGGCCAATTTTCTCTCATTGACTCCCAATCACGGATGACCAAAGATTATTGTTAGTACTTCATAGTTGCCATAGGCCTCCTGGTGGCCACTCTGACCAGTTTCCTCCTTGCACTTGCATTCAGTTTGGAGAGACAGCCTGGTCCAGGAAGGATCCTAGTAGAATCAAACATATCTCACTTCTTGTTTATGGATTGTACTGCGCTTTTAGGGAATTATAAAATCTAAGAAGTGTTTTTTTGTATCCATCCCCTCATGACTTGTGCTTCTCCACAATCTTACATCTGAGATCTTTTGAAAGCGCTTTGCCGCCCAAAGTTGATTGATCGCTTTTAGTTACACTTTGAAGCACTGAAGCACTGTAGTAATATCTGTTTTTAGACCGAATAAATTATTACAATTGATGACATGTTACCGTTCCCGGACTGTGATTTTAGGATGGGGTGAACCTTTAATAATCCGGGAAGAATGGATAGACATGAAGTGCGTACATTTTATGTCACAATAGTAATAAATTAGATGACAAAATTAGGAGCGTACGCTAAAAAGCTTTCTATCAAAGAAGTCACTTTAAGAACACAGGACTATAGTAAATATTGAATACATGTGCATGAATGACAAGAACCCAAGAGGAACAGTGAGATTACAGGGAGCAGAGATAAAAAAGGTGGAGGATTTTAAGTACTTAGGCTCAACAATCCAGAGCAATGGAGAGTGTGGAAAAGAGGTGAAGAAGCGTGTGCAGGCAGGTTGGAATGGTTGGAGAAAAGTGTCTGGTGTGATGTGTGATAGGAGGGTATCGGCAAGAATGAAAGGAAAAGTGTACAAGACGGTGATGAGGCCAGCGATGTTGTATGGCTTAGAAACAGTGGCCCTGAGGAAAAGACAGGAGGCAGAGCTGGAGGTAGCAGAGATGAAAATGTTGAGGTTCTCTTTGGGAGTAACGAGGATGGATAAGATCAGGAATGAGCACATCAGAGGGACAGCACATGTAAGATGTTTTGGAGACAAAGTCAGAGAGGCTAGATTGAGATGGTTTGGACATGTACAGAGGAGGGATAGTGAGTATATTGGTAATTGGATGCTGAGGCTGGAACTACCAGGCAAAAGGCCCAGAGGAAGACCAAAGAGACGATTCATGGATGTGGTGAAGGAGGACATGAAGGTCGTTGGTGTAAGAGAAGAAGATGCAGAGGATAGGGTGAGATGGAGGCAGATGATTCGCTGTGGCGACCCCTGAAGGGAAAAGCCAAAAGGAAAAGAAGAGAAGAAGAAGAAGACTATAGTAAATATTGAGCCATTAAACAGATGTTAAAATAAGAAATATCATTAAATACTTTATATCTGATAATGTGAGAATTAAGGTAGAAATTGGGAGAATCAGATGGAAATGTTAATGTTAAATATTAATTTTATCTGTTTAGTACATTTAAAAAAAATTACAATAGCATGAACATTATACTGCTTCTTTTCCTTTCGGCTGTTCCCTTCAGGGGTCGCCACAGCAAATCATCCGCCTCCATCTCACCCTGTCCTCTGCATCTTCTCTTACACCAACTACCTTCAGGTCCTCCTTTACCACATCCATAAATCCCCTCTTTGGTCTTCCTCGAGGCCTTCTGCCAGGTAGTTCCAACCTCAGCATCCTACTACCAATATATTCACTATCCCTCCTCTGCACATGTCCAAACCATCTCAATCGAGCCTCTCTGACTTTGTCTCTGAAACATCTTATATGTCTGGATATTAGACCTGAATACATAATATTTCATTTACTGGCAGCAAATAACTGGCAAAGAGCATGTTATTCATGAAAGAAAGATCCCTTCCCAGGAAGAATAAAGATAAACAAGCTCACAAATCAAATGTGACTTATAGATGGTGTTGTCGAAAGTGTTGCATGCTCAATCCATAGAGAGCTTTAAATAAAATATGGAAGATAGGTGCTTCTAGGTGTATCATGTGTGAACTTCATCCATATCGAGTAGTCAGGTTTCTGTAGGTGCAGTCTGAATATCATATCATGCATGTGCTGTTTGCCTTTCACCCTCCATCACTCCCTCTCACTCCTTTCTTTTTTCTTTCTGTTTTTCTCCCACTCTCCTTGGCTTCACCGGCTGGTGTAATGTGAGCATTTATTAGCTGCTGCTTGGCGCAGGCACCCACATGGATTTAAAAATAGCTGCCTGTTCTCTCATGCTGTCAGGCATGATGAGATATAAAGTGTTCTACTGTAAAAAAAAAAAAAAGAGGCAGAACTAAAATAACTAGGAAATCAGCACTAGAGGAAAAGAAGAAAGGGAGGAAAGAAAGATAAGCTTCTAATTAATTCAATTGGACAAAAAAATGGTCATCTCAACCACTACAAAACATCACTTAGCAATACAGTAAAACAACTAACATGGCAACACCGGTAATAGTTAAAGAAATAAAATTACAGTCCATCTCTGGAAATTACATTTTATGTCAAAATATTTGTATGCAGAAGAGGAAAAAAAAAAAAAGCAGGTCAATCAAACAGAGGACAAGAGCAGGACTACTAGTATAATTGCAGTTCCCATTTTTAATTAGTCAGTTCATACCATCTTTATTTATTTATTTATTTATTTTATTTTATTTTATTTATTTATTTATTTATTTATTTATTTATTATATATTTTTTTATGGCAGGGTAGTGTGCAATAACCTGGTAACACACCTACCTACACATTATCTGCACTGGTCAGAGATAAAGCTGGAGCTAATCCCAGCTGACTTTAGGCAGGATACACCCTAGAACAGGTCTATTGTCTATTGCAGGGCTAACAAAGACAGAATTATTTGCTTACATCTATCAATAATTTCACATAATTTACCTTAATGTGCATGTCTTTGGACCATGAGAGGACAGCAGACCATCCAGAGGAAACCCATACAAGAATTTCACACAGGACAGTCTATGGGACAGATTCAAAGCAGGAAACTTCTTAATGTCATTAATGACATTCAATGAACTAATAATTGGGCCACTATGCTGCTCTCCTGGCTTTGTTCACCTTCGTTTTTAGCCACAATAAAGATATTTGGCATTTCTTTCATCAGGACTTCCATGTGCCCTGAACACTTAATATATGAGCATGATATGTCTATTTTTTTTTATCTTTATGTGATGGCATGGTGGCAGAGAGTTAGCACATCTGTCTCAGAACAAAAAGGTCCAGAGATTAAGTGAAAGTGTTTTTGTGTTGAGTTTCACCGTTCAATTCAATTCAGTTGATTTGTATGGCACATCCCCAAAGAGCAAGTTCATGGCAAATAAAAACTCCTTCAGTTGACATGAAAAAAAAAAAAAAAAAAAAAAATCAAGGAGCTATACTCAAAGGGAAACACAGCCTTGCTTGGGTAAAACTACATAAAAAGGCAAATAATGCAGCAACAACTTCAGTATAGTTTAACATAAATTCCAATTGATAATCTTATCGCTGTAATGGTAATTGTAGTCTTAGAGCTCCTGTTCTTATTGCCTGTCCTTCCTGTACTTTCTTGGTTTTCTCGAGGTACTTTGGTTTCCTCTTCCAACCCAAAGACATAAACATTAGGCTAATTGTCCTTTGCTGTGAGTCTTGAATGATTAGACATGTTGGCCATGCAATGGATTGGCGAGCTGTTCAAAGTGTACCTCGGCTTTGAAAGTTGGCAAAAAAAGCCTCAAGCCTTTCCATTTCTGTAAGTGCTTACAACCGATTGAATGTAATTGGATGCAACATCAATGCAATTCTATTTATTTTATTCTGAACATCTGTTCACTTCTGAAATACAGAATGAAAGAATAAATAATCAGTTGTTTAGGCATCACAATGCAAACCCATCACGGTGGCCCAGATCCCTATACATTCCCATTTCTTCCTCTTTCAACACATCAAGTTTCTGCGTAATACATCCAGCACCTTGGCAGGTGCCACTGTAATTAGACTCTGGCAATGAGGGTGTCATTTAGCACTCTCTGTAGGCAGAAACGAGTCAGATCACACCAGCAGGTAAGTGATTGATTGCACCCGTGGCAAATGGAAAGTGTTAATTATGTACATGTTTGTATGTTCTCTCCATTTATTTTCAGATATAGAAATGGGTAACTAAAGAGATAGCAATGCATATGAAGTTATTTGTGAGAATTAAGAGGCTCGGAATACAGTAAGATTTAATATGATTGCACCAACCCATCCCTACTGCAATCTCCATGCAGCTCTCAGAAGAAGGAATGATCATATAAGAAGCAAGTCGTCAGGCTCCTGCTGCTGCTGCTGCTGCTGCTGCTCCTGCTTAGGGAGGCTCAGCCTGTGTCAATGCATCTCCCCCACCATCTGGCTTTAGTACCCATAGCTGAAGCAAACAGTGCTCCAGCAAGTTGGCTGCACCACAGAGCTCCATCGCCAGTATTTCCAAAGCTGGCTCTAGCAAAACAATTCCTCCTCAGTCAGGAGTATTATCAGATGGCATTTCCAATTGAACAGCATTCAACTACTCAAATGACGAAATCTCTCCCCATCATCCCCAGTGCTTCCTTTTTTTTTTTTTATCCCTGCACCACAGAAATATAGGGTACTTCAAAAATTCACACCTGTGTTCCTTTTCTCAGTGCGTCATCCAGGTCTAAGATGCAGCCACTCATGCCTTGCAGAGCTGCAGTGAAGCCCAGACAATCCCATGGGTGTGGCCAGTAAGACAAGATGTTCCAGCCTCAGCACTGTTTATTGTGCAGTGATCAGGATTCGCATCACACCCATTTTCCATGATTTAGCAAGATTCAGCAAGATGTTTGAGTTTTAAAGGGAGTTTTAAAGGGAGCAAAACATATGGGTTCGAAGTGATAGCATCTGCCTTTCTGACCACTGATTTTAAACGTTTTAAAGCTTTTATAAGGTGCAATTTGGTAGATGGTTCCAGTATGCCAAAAGCACCACAAACGTCCAGTGCAGCATTGGCTTGGAACAAATATCCAGAGCCATCTCTTTAGGTCAGCTTCACATCAGATGGATGCCGCAAAGATGAAGCCTCACTCTATGGCGAAATACAGAACAGCGAACTACCTCTTTCAGGCAAACTATGTATTTTATATTGTATATTAATATTGTACATACAAATTATTGGCAAGCAAATAGACTTGTGCCAGTGTGAACCATTCTCACACGAACATGATGGCCAGTCAGTTAAATAAAACACTGAAAACAATGATTTGTAAATTTGTATTAATTAATGGACATGATTGGGATGAGTGGCTTGAGGCTCTCTTGTTCACTATGTCTGAGGTCCCGAAAGGATCTACAGGGATTTTGGATTTCTCTGCAGCCATAAATCCAAGTGCCATGTGAGATCTTAAAGAAGATTAGGAGATGAGTTTCAGAAAACAATGTAAAATCAATATGTTTTTGACCTGAGGGCAGCGTTTTTGACCCCAACCTTGTGAGTTCAAGCCTCACTCTTAATGGGTTGTCCCTGCCCCCCCCCCCCCCCCCCCCGTGCAGCTAACCAGGTTATCAAAGGCCAGCCATGTCTCTCACTGTCTATGGTGTGAGGCATGTAAAAGAGCCATTGCTGACTTTCAACAAGAGTAGCTACAGAGCTGTCAGCGTGTTTGTGTCCTACGATGGCCTGGCAAGCCATGCAGGTCAGTCAGTTGTGTAGTGGTTAGTGTGCTGGACTCATGATTGAGATGTGAGTTTGAATCTCCATTAACCTCCACTGGGCTAAGACCCCCCAGGCAGGGCCTTATTCTCTAGTGTGCCTCTGCCACCCAACCCTAACCCCAACCCCAACCCCAACCCCAACCCCAACCAACCAACCAACCAACCAACCAACCAACCAACCAACCCCAACCAACCAACCAACCCCAAAAGGGCACCAGTAAAAATATTGGGAAGGTAGGTAACCTGTGATGGACTAGCATTCCATCCAAAAGGAGCTGGTTTTCTAGTTACTTCATATTCCAAAAACCAGATGCTATCTGGCCCTGATGACTCGCTAGGATCAGGTGTAAAAATCCCGACATACTTAACTTATGTTCTTGAACTGAAAGCAGATCTCCACACTATCAGTCACATAACAAAGGATAATTTTCTATAGGCTCAAGAACATCAAGCATGGCTATATAGCATGGGTACATGTGCCAAATTCAACCTGGGGGTCCCGAAAAGACCACCTCGTACCCTCGCAGTAAGTACAGATTGCAGAATTGCTTCGGTAGAAATGTAATTGTGCTGTCTGTGTTCTCTGGTACTCAAGTCTACCAAGGTTGTCCTGTGTGGATTATAGATACTAGATTTAACAAATTAATAAATCTGATAATATTGGGATAAGGGATATTGGCAGATTTTGTTGACTTCCAAGAGAAAAAGCTCTTTTCTCACCAATGTTTTTACACCTAGTTGTGACACTTCCTTCTGGGCTTTACACACACACACACACACACACACACACACACACACACACACACACACACACACACACACACACACACAATATATATAGTTTCTGTTGTTACTGAAAAAAACAAGACTGTGAATACAAGTTGTTGAAATGAGCTTCCCTTGTAGGGTCGTGAGACTCTCCTTCAGATATAGGGTGAGAAACTCGGTCACCTGGAAGATGTTCTGAGCAGAACCACTGCTACTCTGCGTTTAGAGAAGACGGCTGACTGGCTTAGGCAGTTGATTGATTTAAATGCCTACTGAATGTCTCAATCGTGTGGAGTTTCAGGCATGTTCAACTGGAAAAATTCCCTGGGGTTGACGAAGAAGATGCTGGAGTGACTACTAGTATATCTCTCGTCTGGTCTGGGAGCACCTCAGTGTTTTCCTGGAAGAGTTGGAGGAAATGGCTGGGGAGAGGGACATCTGGATTTCACTGCTTCGGCTGCTGCCCCTGTGATTTGACGCTAGGTCAAGCAAAGGGAGATAACTGACATTAATAATTTGAAATTGTTTTTATAACACCCAAGAGGTGTTCCGGTGCATCTCCAAATTGTTTACATGGTAGCAATTGTGGCATGCCCATGGCCCAAGAGCAAAAAAAGGTTGAGGAGTTACTGGACTATTCCATCTGTCTCGCTATTATCCTAGATTTGTACCACATCTTTCGGACGTCTCCAGCCTGTTGACTGTCCTCGACTAAAAAGAGAGCCAGACCCGGTGGATAAGCTGTGCAAAAGGGCTTGTAGGTGTGTAAAGGCAATAAGGTTATCCTTATTCTGATGCTTTCTCTCTACTGTCTTATGATGCTTATTAACCTAGAGATCCAGAGTCAGGATAATCCATTCAAAATTATCAGCTGTCTGGCTCTAGCTCTAATAAACACAGAGAGCAATGTATTTGGTTAAAAAACAAAACAAAAAAACATAGACAACAGATATTAGTGAAGCTGGGTTAGAAAAAAAAATACCCATAACCTTAAAGAAACAATATAATATGGTCTCACAGCAAAGCTGCCTAGAGACGGCAGTCTACCAAAAGTCACCGACCAGACAAGTTGGGCATTAATCAAAGAGACAACAAATAGACAAAAAGTAACCCTAAACAATCCTAAATGTGTATCTGTACACTGATATGCTTGTGCAATATTCACAAAGCTGGGCTTTATAAAGAATGGCCATAAAAAGCCAGTGATTATAAATAAAATTATGAAAGCCTTGTGGTAGACTCCCCAAACATATGGAAGAAGGTCACCTCTACAGATGGGAATAAAATTGAACATTTTGGCTATCTGCTATGTCTGGTACAAACTTTATACCTCTCATCATCTCAAGAACACCAGAAGAACCATGTTTTTCATTGGCAGGCACTAAAAAACTGAATTAAGGGAATGGGTGATAATGCTAAATACAGGCAAACTCTTGAGGAAAATAAATTGAAGGAAAAGAGCTGGAGCAGTTTTGCTTAAAGAAACTGGCAAAAATCCCTTTGGCTTGATGTGCCAAGGTCAATAGCCATGCCCAAAGAGATGTTTAGATGTAATTGCTTCAAAAAGGTGTCTCTACAAAGTACTGATGTTGAACAGCGGTTTTGTTAAATTAATGAATTAATTTTTAAAGTACTGTACAGCCTTGCTGATACATGGACCTGCACCTGAGGTCATCCCCATATATGAAAGTGCAAGACACTGATTTGTAGACAGTGGTGCCTTGTGATGTGTCAAAGAGGGGGAGTATCATACAATCTGGTAATTACTTCATCATTTTCTGTAACCGCTTCATCCTAATTAGGGTCGTGGGGAGGCTGGTGCCCATCCCAGCCAACTCAGGGTGAGGGCAGAGTACACCCTGGACAGCTCACCAGGCCATCGCACTCACCAGGCCATCACAGGGTGGAAACACGCTGACGGCTTTGCAGCTACTCTTGTCGAAAGTCAGCAATAACCATTACATTCTTTTACATGCCTCACACCACAGACAGTGACAGACATGGCCGGCCTTTGATAACCCAGTTAGCTGCACTGGGGGGGGGGGGCAGTGACAACCTTGTGGAGAGTGGGACTCGAACCCCCAACCTTTGGATCAGTGATCCGGTGCCTTATACCACTAGACCACCACTGCCCCAGCCTGGTAATTACTGATTTGTTTTATTTATATATAAATATTACACATGTGCCCTGTCAAAGTTAGCCAGGCCACCAAAACCCAGTTTTGGACAAACAGCATGGAATGGTTTGATAAGAATTCCATTTTTTTTTTTTTTTTTTTTTTTTTTTTTTCATAGCATTTCCGGTCAGCTAACTCTCCTTGTCATTTATAGTTTTTTTTTTTTTTTCTGAACTTTGAACCAAATCAATCTTGTGTACTGAGCTGCCTTGCTGTTTAATTCTAAGTCTCTCACATTGCCTGACCTTATACACAGCTAGCTAGCAAACTTTACTTGACACATATACTTCACGAAACTAAAAGAAGGTACAAACTTTTAAATGAATAAAGCACTTAATGGTCTTGCGCCATATTATCTTGAACTTCTTGTTATTTATTATCTAGCACGCCCCCTTAGATCAAAATATGCAGGATGCTTAGTGATACACCCTTGAATAATGAAGACTACAGCAGGCGAAAGAGCTCTCTTACAAATCCACACAGTTATGAATGGCTGTCCAGATAATGTCCAGGACTCGGACACAGTCTCTGTTTTTAAGACAAGACTGAAACACGTACTTGTTTAGTCAACAAAAAAAAAAAAAAAAAAAAAAAAATTTAAAAAAAATAATAATGGCCTTTTATTAGGTGAAGGAGCCGATCTGGGGGTATCAGGCATAGAGTGTTCTAGTAAACTGTGATGGTGGGATGCTGTCACTCCCCCATGCTACATTCTCACCCAACTTTGTTTGACAGAGGGATAGCTGATTGTCCAATGGCACAGGCTGCCCTCATGTCTGCCTTCCTCTGATTCTCTCGCTTTTGGTGATAATTAGTCATGCCAGATTCACTGCTTGCACTCAGCAGTAATAAAATCTTTAATTTCCATTCCACTATTATGAGTATACCTAACAACCCCCCACAACCACCCCCCCTCTCTCTCTCTCTCTCTCTTGACGTTGCACTGCTGGAGATATTAACTCTCTTCCACACAATTATTTACAACTTGATTGCATAACCAACCGAACTACATTTTGGATTGTAATGAATTCCTCATATATGTTTGTATTCTAATGATTTTACCCAAATGAAGATGGTATCCCTTTTGGGCCTGGATCCTCTCAAGGTTTCTTCCTTGCATCTACTGAGGGAGATTTTCCTTTCCACCGTCGCCATGAATTTAGTCATTCAGAATTTGTCGGGGTAATACGAAATGTTTAAATTCTATTATACTTTGTAAGCCCCTACTTTTACTGTTTTATTGTGTAAAGCGTTAACGACAATGTTAATTGCATACCTGTCAAGTTGTACGGTTTTGGCGTAATTTGTACAAGTGAGCACTGATTTTTAAATGTGTACGCCGTACGTCCGAAATCTGTACGTTTTTCGATCATTTCGTATTTTTTTTTTAACTCCGTTTTTTGTGTCACCGTTTCGGTAAAGAGACGATACGCCGAATTGGTCTGTAGCCGTTTTCTCGCGAGAATCGCGCGTTGCGTTTATCATCTGCTATCGTCTGCTCTTTCCGACCATGTGACCGCACTTTCACTTCCGCCATCATTCCCAGTTAGTTTTCGTGACTCGCAGTGGATACAGTTGATACAAACGTGATAACAATATGGATGGAACAGCTAAAAAGAAAAGGAAAACTAATGCCCACGGACGCCATCTACCAGAATGGCAGCCCGGAAGACCTTGAGAGAAGATGACACCATTCCCGCTGCAACAACAACAAAATTCTTGAGGCTGTTAGAGGCTTTTATGAAGCTGTTGTCAAAAGGTGATTGATAAATTTCCTTTTGAAGACAGCATTTTGAAAGACTTGGTAGTGCTGGAACCCAAAAAACAGTGTGACTATACCCATGTTGTGTCACTGAACAGGTCTCTTTCAGTGTATGTGGATGAAGAGCAACTCAAAGAGGAATGGGATGATTACCAGTTCTTGGTGATGGACATGACTACAGAAATGGACTCTGGGGACTGTGACAAATACTGGGCCAATATTTTGAAACAAGTCACTCCTCTTGGACACATCAGGTTCCCACAGATGAAGGTATTGTTTTCAAGTCTCCTTTGTCTACCACATAGCAATGCAGACAGTGAGCGTGCATTTTCACATGTCCGAAAGATCAACACGAGTACAGGAAATCTCTTGGAGTGGACACACTTACAAATTACCTTCAAGTCAAACTTAATTCTGCGAGCTCAAGTGCCATGAAGTGAAGCCATCAAAAGAAATGATTGAAAGTGCCAAAAGTGCTACATATAGTTATAATAAAGATCACTGTTAAATTTTCTTAATCATGCAGCTGAAGATATTACTCTTTTATTTGATTGCACCAGGTTATATGTTACAACATTACCAATAAATTCATATTATATTAAAAATAGAGTTTAATTTTTGTTTCATATTGCACGCGATAATAAGACACGTAAGATTAGTTGCTATTTTGTAAGGGCATAAGTAGCCATTTGTAAGATCGCCAACGGCCTAGGGTTGACAGGTATGTAATTGTATAAGTGTTATACAAATAAAACTCAATATATACACTATATATAGTGGTACCTCACTTTATGAAAGTCTCGCCAAACGAAAAATTCAGATTACGAAACGCATTTTCTTAAAATTTTTGTCTCCGGATACGAAACAAATTCACGTTACGGAAGCGCCATCTAAAAAATTCAAGCACGCCACTCAAACATTCAAACAATGCGCGAGTTGCATTCCCATTTGTTGTCTCCCAACACCTCGCCTCGCTGGCCTCCCATTGGCGAGGAGGGAGCTGAATCTCCATAATACAGTACTGTACCCATAATGCTTTTCATCTGCCTTCGACCCTTTGTTCGACGCACGTGTGAAGGTGAGTTGTACTGTTGGTTCATGAGTTTCGTGATTTTTTAATTTTTTTTTTTTTATTTTGAGTCTGCTAATTGCAGCATTATTTTTTGTTATTAATCATGAGCCCCAAGAAAGTGATTCCCGGTGAGAGTGAAAAGAAGAAGCAGGCTCTGTTGAAATCCCCGCTATACGAAAACGGCTCTGGAACGGGTTAATTTCGTAAGTTGGGGGCCGACCCATTAAAAGTTGTCTATTTTGATATTGACATATTTTTCCATGGCTGTATATTCACTATATGTACTGTATATTGACATTTTGAAGGTAGTACCTTTTACGCCTTGAGAAATGAGACATCCTAGCTTACTGCTATGTTGCAGAAAACTATCCGTAGCAGGTGACTGACTAAAATTTCAATGGAATGAGGAAAAAATAAAAATAAAAAAAATAAATAAATTCCTGAGCTCACAGAAATGATCTGTGGCAGAGTGGTGGAAAAGTTTTGGGTGTATTTTACCAATTAGAGAAATTAAAGCCAGTCCTTGTTTTGTCCTTAACAGAATGTTCTCAGAAATTTCTAGAGCTCTTAGTTGGCATGATACCTGTTGGACTGGGGTTGACCTCTATTTTTTCTTAGAACTGGTTAAAATTAAGAGACCCCTACTGATAGCTTTTTTCTTCTGAAATATCACAGGCAGCAAGAGAAATAATTTATCAGGCCTCCATGTTGTCTTGAGGTCATTCATAAAGTTCAGAGCAATGTAAGTTCAGATAGAATGGAGCCGGTGGTGTAGTGGTTAGAGTGTTGGGCTCGGTTGTGAGTTCGAATCCCACTGAGACCCTCACTGTGCTAAGACCCCTGGGCAAGGTCTCAACCACAAGTGTGCCTCTGTTCACCCAGCAGTATAAATGGGTACCAGTAAAAATATACTGGGAAGGTAACCTGCGATGGACTAGCGTCCCATCCAGGAGGAGTTCAACTCCTGATTGCTTCACGCTAGGAAACCGGGGATAAGCACCGACCTGATGAGCCGCTAGGCTCGGGTATAAAAACCCAAACAGTTAATCAATCAAATCAATCAATCAAAAAGTTCAGACATGTTGTGGGATGGGGACAGGCATATGCTGGAAAGTTTTAGGAACTTAGTCCTGGGTACATGAAAAAATAAGATTGTGCTTTACATATATGTGGATTTCCGTTTGCAGGTTTGGCCCCCAGAAATATCTAGTATGGGCACTGAGTGTTGAGTTCCCTCTCAATGACCCAGATTATGGCATTAAGAAAACAGGTGGATCAGTATAACGGATGGCCAGCATGGTAATCCTGTTCATTAAACATATAAGACAGTGAGTAAACTTTTACTTGGAAATGACAGAGTAGTAGCAGTGCTTCCACCATATCTCTGCGGTATCCACCTCCAATACTAATGGGCTAGTATGATCTGGATGATGCAGTATTTGGGCTGTTATGAAAGCCTTGTTTGAGAAGTGCTGCGAGGGAGTCTGCTATAGCAAAATAAAGAAATCTTTAATCAGTCATTGATTGTGCAGGAAGTGCCAGGGAAAGAGATAGCAAATACGTGAAACTGGTTTTTTTTTTTTTTTTTTTTTTTTTTTTTTTTTTTTTTTTTTTTACCTTTGAAGTATATCTAGTTATAAAAGAGCAAACATACTATAGCACATATTTCAAGGATGCCTCACAGCATTTTACTAATGAAGCCTTGAATGCAGAGGGAGCACAAGATAGATCATTAGGCATGTGTCAGTTCAGGTAGTGATCTGAGATGGTGCTAAAAGCTGTCTTCCATTTATTCCCAGCTCAGATTGTACACAGTGCATGGAGACAGCTGGTGAAGATGCCTGTTGAATTAAAGTTCTTTGAAAGTTAGGGGCAGCCAGAGTGGGTAAGAATTTAATAATTCATTCAACAACTGAAATTTATTAGGGGGCAGTGGTGGTCTAGTGGTATAAGGTGCCGGATCGCTGATCCAAAGGTTGGGGGTTCGAGTCCCACTCTCCACAAGGTTGTCACTGGTAAAACACCCCCCCCCCCAGTGCAGCTAACTGGCTTATCAAAGGCGGGCCATGTCTCTCACTGTCTATGGTGTGAGGCATGTAAAAGAACCATTGCTGACTTTCGACAAGAGTAGGCTGCAAAGCCGTCAGTGTGTTTCCGCCCTGCGATGGCCTGGCGAGCTGTCAAAGGTGTACTCCGCCCTCGCCCTGAGTTGGCTGGGATGGGCACCAACCTCCCCGCGACCCTAATTAGGATGAAGCGGGTACAGAAAATGAACTGAACTGAAATGTATTAGGACATATCACCACATCACATAAAGGCTGGGGCACCGACTCTTGGCGAAAGCAAGCTACGCTCAGGAATAGCTTACCAATCTGTCCCAGAGCAACATCCATATAAACATCTACACTTACACCAAGGGGCAATTTGGAGCTGTCCATTCGGCGACTGTGCATGTCTTTGGATTGTGGAGGGAAACCGGAGTAAACTGAGGACACCTAAGCAGGGATAACATGCAAACTCTCCCCAGAAACACTCACGCGGATGCGTCTTAGCATGTCCACTTCTTGCTTTGAGGTGGACATGCTAACTACTACGCCACTGTTGATTGTCATCCAGTGTATTGAAAACAACTAATACTATTTGCACCTTTAAATTCACTGCTAATATTTTGCAACTTATAGATATGTAACGTTGGAAGATTTTTTTCTCGGTAAATGGTAACTTACTGTGTAATATGTTCATGGAATTTGTTTAATTGGGTTCACTTTTACTTTTAGGACTTGTGATGTGATGATGTTTTAGTTCCTATTCATGCAGAAAATTAATGTTCACCACTGCACAACTGAAGGGCTGAGAACCAGAGTTGTCTAATTAACAACCCCCATTTTCCTCCTAAATTAGTCATATCCAATTCCCACCCATCAAGCATTGCTTTCCCTATCACATGATCATCACCAACCAGGGAGGGGTGAAAGCACGCACATGCAATGCTCGCCCCGTTCCTTTTTCGAAATACGGCACATGTGTATTTGAGGGCAGTCTAACACACTCGGAGAGAAAGTGCTATCTTCTACGAATAAGCTCACAGACACCCATGATTGGCTGGCAAATGCTGTGAGTGACAGGGGATTGAGTATATGGAATCCTTCCCTCCCATGAGGGCCTGGACAATTAGCGCCCATGAACTGCTATTCATGGATGGCTGTGACATTTGCTCATTTCATTCATTTTCTGAACCGTTTAATCCTAATTAGGGTCAAGGGGAGGCTGGCTCCCATCTCAGCCGACTCTGGGTGAGATTGGGGTACACTCTGGACAGCTTGCCAGGCCATCACACGGCCAACACTCACACAATCATTCACACTCGCACTCACACCTATGGGCAATTTGTAACAGCCAATTAACCTACTGTGCATGTTTTTGGACTGTGGGAGGAAACCGGAGTACCCACACAAGAACCCACATGAAGAAACCCACACAAGAACCCACATGAAGAAACCCACACAAGAACCCACATGAAGAAACCCGCACAAGCACGAGGAGAGCATGCAAACTCCACACAGAAATGCACAGCCTGGGAATCAAACCCAGGCCTTCTTGCTGTGAGGCGGACACGCTCATCACTATGCCACCTACGCCACTATGCCTTGTGACATTTGTATGTATGCAATATGTTTAAGTGGTACAAAGCTTATTTTAACATAAATTACCATGAAAAGTGCAAAACTGGGTCATTTTAACACATGGATGTGTTGCAGCCATGTGCTGGTCTGTGGGAATTGGCTTTTTTCTTCATAATTGATGTCAACACACTGAGTGGGGTTGACATCTCGTGTTTGTAGGAACAAAAATTAATGAACTCCATGATTTCTATTCTTGATTTTTATGCAGTCCAGCGCTGGCTGATAATGTGTTATGATGCAAGGGATCAGTTACATCGTCCAGACAATCCGACAAATTTACATAGTCCAGACAATCCGACAAATTTGTGTCACTACCAGGCTGGAACAGCCGGGGCAGTGGTGGTCTAGTGGTCTAGGGTGCTGGATCGCTGATCCAAAGGTTGGGGGTTTGACTCCCACTCTCCACAAGGCTGTCACTGCCCCCCCCCCCAGTGCAGCTAACTGGGTTATCAAAGGCGGGCCATGTCTGTCACTGTCTATGGTGAGAGGCATGTAAAAGAACCATTGCTGACTTTCGTAGAGTAGCTGCAAAGCCGTCCCCGTGTTTCTGTGCCTTGCTGAAAAGGGTTGTGACAGGAAGGGCATCTGATGTAAAAACCTCTGCCAAATCAAATGTGCGAATCAGATGATTCGCTGTGGCGACTCCCGAGTAAAAGGGAAAAAGCCGAAAGGAAGACAGACCAGGCTGGAACAGCCAATCAGAAAGATAGCATGTCTTTGAGCAAGACTAGATTCATAACACTCATCCACACTTTAAAACCAGGCATGGGCTGATGTTGCCGGAAGATGCTACAGATGTTATATGTGTCCGTTTTAAAGGATTAGTAGCACTAATTAATCACAGGTACCCTTTAATGCATGAGATACATATTTTAAACCAGTGTTTCCCAACCTTTTTCAGCCAAGGCACACCTTTTACATTAGAAAAATCACGAGGCACACCACGGAACAAAAATGATACTGCCCTCTAGCAGAACAGCACTGTTACTACACACTAAGTGAAATTGGTTAATCTTCCGCGGCACACCTGATGATTTCTCACGGCACACTAATGTGCCGTGAAACAGGGGTTGGGAAACACTGTTTTAAACTAATGTATAGAATATTTCTTATTTTCTGATGCACTGTACTTATTGGTAAATACTCATTAAAATTAAAAATACTACTTTGCCCCCACGTCAGCTAACTGGGTTATCAAAGGCTGGTGATGTCTCTCCCTGTCTTTGTTGAGTGTGACTGCAGGAGCATATGAGTCAGACCCAAAGATGCAGGAGACCATGTACGGAGATTCAACGACTTTATTTTGGCACATTGGAAACCAAAATCACTGGGAATAATTTTTAAATGGAAAACTGGTCGAGCACAAGGCAAGATACCAGGAGTCAGAGAGATCACGGGGAAACGGAGTCACATGGAAAGGACAACCTTCTGATGCCGGAGGGGAGCGCACCGCTCCTCTTTATAGCTCACTGATTGCTGAGTGAATTCAGGTGCGCTCTCTGGATTTCACCTGCAGGTAATAGCCACGCCCCTCGCCAGCGCCTGCAGTGAATGGGGAGAGATAGAGTTTAAACGCTGCTAGCAAGCACAGACCATAACAGTGAGAGTCACGAAAAATAACCATTGCTAACACTCATCAAGAGAGTAGGCGGCATAGCCGTCAACGTGTTTCCTCTGATGGCATGGTGATCTGTCCTCTTCCCTCTCCTAGACTCGGCTGAGATGGGCGCCATCCATCCCACAATCTCAATAAAGATTTAAGCGAAAATGAATAAATGAATGAATGAATTCATATTTTTATGGCCAGCTCTATTTTTTTTTTTATATTAACATTTTTGTGTTTGATAAATTAGGGTTATTTAAAGTCAAGAGAAGGAAACTCGTTTATGCCCCTTTTGCATGTTCATATTTAGCCACGTTTCACCATGTTTCACATTTGATCGAGGAGGTGAGAATGGTTGCTGCTGAAGTACACTCACTGTACATATGTGTTAACTACATCCAGCATTTTCGACTTAAAACGATATTCTGCCCAGCAGATATACAGAACTCTGATACACGTCATTGTTATGATGTCCAATTCCCTAACACTTACATCTGTAGTAGGTTGTATGTGAGACACTTCTAAACTGCGAGACACCATAGGTACACGGTACAGATTTCTACATGTTAAAATACTTCATCAGTTCATTTTCTGGAACCTCTTCATCCTAATTAGGGTCGCGGGGAGGCTGGTGCCTATCCCAGCCAACTCAGGGCGAGGGCAGAGTACACCCTGGACAGCTCGCCAGGCCATCGCAGGGCGGAAACACGCTGACGACTTTGCAGCCTACTCTTGTCGAAAGTCAGCGATGGTTCTTTTACATGCCTCACACCATAGACAGTGAGAGACATGGCCAGCCTTTGATAACCCAGTTAGCTGCACTGGGGGGGGGGTGACAACCTTGTGGAGAGTGGGACTCGAACCCCCAACCTTTGGATCCGGCGCCTTATACCACTAGACCACCACTGCCCGTTAAAAGACTTCAGGTTTTTTTTGTTTTGTTTTGTTTTTGTCATTCTGTTCTGTCCCTCTTCTATTTTTTTTTTATTTAAATATGTGACAAAATATATGTCTTTCTTCCTTAAGATTACATCCATCCACAGGGACATGATGAATTTATAGTTAAATAATATGATGTACAGTTTGTCATGAAGCTGTACTATCTGATTAAACAGAATATTTTATATATGCTTACATTTATTTATTTATCTATTTATTTATTTATCTATTGAAGATGCAGAGCGTACATCAATTTCTGTTGAGAGATAGGTATGCATGGGCATTGATGTAAATTTGGGGTTTGTCCAATTAGGTATTCTTGCAGTATCCAGTGGGTGTATGCTGGACATGCTCTGATTTCAGGCATCTTAAAACTTTTAGTTATAAAAAAAAAAAATCATATCTCGGTATAAACTTGTAAATAATATGTTAATTACATATCTAATTAATGTGGACCTAATCAAAAGCAGCTACCAATATGCAACAAATGACAAACATGGCAGAATTATTTTTAATCCCTTCATGAGTAATTAGCCTCCAAATGACCAGTAGACACTTACACTCTCCCCATAGAGGTCTTTTATGGACTAAGCTGAATTGACACATGATGCTGGCCCTGACGGAATTCCTGGTTGTGTGCTCAGAGCCTGTGCTGAACAGGTCACAGGGGTATTCACAGCTATCTTTAACCTGTCTCACCCAAGCAGCAATACCACCATGCTTTAAACCTGCTCAAGAGTGCCAGCGCCAAAACACTCCTGTCCAACGTGCCTAAATGAGGACCGACCTATTGCACTAACACCCATTGTGATAAGGACTTTATGTGTGTGTGTGTGTGTGTGTGTGTGTGTGTGTGTGTGTGTGTGTGTGTGTGTGTGTGTGTGTGTGTGTGTGTGTGTGTGTGTGTGTGTGTGTGTGTATTCACACATAATACATTTGTATATTCGTCCATACTACATCTGAATATTTCATTCTTTGGTATAGTAATATAAAACATATGTATATTGCTCCTATGCAAATTAATGCTAATTTATTCTCATCTTTGTGCTGTGGTTATCTGTACATAACTGCCCTAAATTGTTCATACTACACATACCATGTATAATATACACACATTGCACTTGCTGCTCTCTGCATTTCTGATTGGATGCTAAACTGAATTTCGTTATCCTGTATTTATAGATGCGTAATGACAATAAAGTTGAAATTGATCTAATCTAACCTAATGTAATGTAATCTAGTCTTTGACATGGAAATAGTGAAAATATTAAAAATACACGAAACTGGATTACTGTCGGCAGCATGGCAGAACAGTTGTTATCATGTCCACCTCACAGCAAAAAAGGTCCTGGGCATCCTGGGCATGTTCTCCTCGTGCTTGCGTGGCTTTCCTCTCAGAGTTCAAAGACATGCACATAACATTAAATGGCTGCTCTAAACTGTCCCGCGGTGTGAATGGCCGTGTATATATTGCCCTGTGATGGTCTGGGAAGCTGTTGAGAGTGTACTCTGCCTTCATCCACGATTAGCTGAGATAGGCTCTGTCTTCCTCATGACCCTTATAGTAGTATGAAGTGGTTAGGCAAGTGAGTGAATGATGAGAGTGGATTAACGAACATATACAGAAAGTGAAAGACAATTTGATGTTTGCTAAAATCAATCTTCCCGCAATTCTTAAATAAAAAAAGATGACTTTGTCCACCACCATGTGATGACTCCAAGGCCAAGTTGGAGGAGATACCGTGTAGTTGCACTAGATAGTGTGTGTGTGTGTGTGTGTGTGTGTGTGTGTGTGTGTGTGTGTGTGCCTGCCTGCACAGCTAATGAGCTTTGCTGTACATATGATCAAACACCCCTTTATGAACCAATGAGACGTACCAGATCGAGGGCTTAGTCAAATGGTAAAGTTTGTAAAAGTGAATTGCTCACTGTTTAATTAATTCTGTTAGATCAATTCAATATACAAAGGCCTTTTTTAGTAACCAGGAGCTCAGATTGGCTTTATTCATTGCAGGCTATTTTGTGTTATTGGTGCTTATCGCATAATCAGTTTTGTTTAAAATGATCTAGCGAGTAGCTTACTTTGATCTTCTTTAATCTGAATAAAGGGGCCTGTGAGAGATACACACACACACACACACACACACACACACACACACACACAAACCGGTTTCCAAAAAAGTTGGGACACTATACAAATTGTGAATACAAACTTAATGCAATGATGTCAAAGTGCCAAATTTCAATATTTTATTCCGAATAAAGCATAGATGACAGGTCAAAAGGTGTCATGATGTCATGGTGTCAACAAATCTCAAAAAAGTTGGGACAAGGCCATTTTCACCACTGTGAGGCATCCACTCTTCTTCTTTAATTTAAACTGCAGTTATGGAAAACTAAACTTTTCTGCTATCTGGGCTGAAGTTCTGCTCTTGTTAGCAATTCCCTGTGCAAGTGTGTGCTTTATTTCAATTGGCTGGCAGGCCTTGTCATTCAAATGGCATGGGCAATCAGATGACATTACAAACCAACATTACGTAATGTATCAGTGTATAAATATAATTTGAAAACAATAATAAAAAATGATATTTGTTAATAAGACTCTTGTTTACAACTTTATCTCAGGACCAGATTCACAACAGGACTGATTCCTTTGGTGAATCTGCCGTAAAAGTCAGAGATGTGAGAAGACAATGCATCATTTTCATCATTCAATGCTCTGGACACTCTCTGTGACCCTAATAGGATTAAGTGGTTCAGCAAATTACTAAAAATTACTCAAAAAAAAAAAAAATACTAAAAACTACAGTAATTAATTAATGAAATTTAGTATATAGCCCATGCTTGTGCAAGAGGGAAGCCTGGGCAGGCTAAGTATATTCATCAAATGAATGAAGGTATCATTTATAAAATCATATATCAGTTTTCCATATCTTAGCAGATATTGGTCATAAAAGGCTTCACAAACTGAAGGACGACAATGAGCCCATATGGCGTTATATTTGCATATAGTTATTAAACTATTCTGTCTGTCTTCCTTTCGGCTTTTTCCCTTTTTTTTACTCGGGAGTCGCCACAGCAAATCATCTTGATTCGCATGTTTGATTTGGCAGAGTTTTTTTACGTTGGATGCCCTTCCTGTCACAACCCTTTTAGCAAGGGACAGAAACACGCTGACGACTTTGCAGCTACTCTTTACGAATGTCAGCAATGGGTCTTTTACATGCCTCTCACCATAGACAGTGAGAGACATGGCCCGCCTTTGATAACCCAGTTAGCCGCACTTTGGGGGGGGGGGGGGGCAGTGACAACCTTGTGGAGAGTGGGACTCGAACCCCCAACCTTTGGATCAGCGATCCAGTGCCCTATACCACTGGACCACCACTGCCCCATATATAGTTATTAAACTATATGTGATTTCCATTCATTATCCAATCGCCCAATCACATACTGATGAGGTTGTACTGAACAAAGCTGTTTAACAGTGAATACTTTAGTGATACTTTACTGTTCACTGTGACGGCATTGTCGCATGGCAGTTGAGGCAGGGCTGGTGCCTGGCAATTTGTTTTTCTGTACAGAAGAAGCTGGAGAGGTGGAGTGGTTAATGAACTCCTGCCTAAGCACTTTGACCATGTAATCCTCTTTGCCAGGGTTTCAGTCTTGAACAAGTGATATCTTCCATAAAGTAGGAAGTCTGCTGCCAAGTCAGAGCACAATGGCACAAGCCAATGCTGGTTCGAAAGAAGACAAATGACTTTTGGCATGGAAGAACTTATGTCAGTAATGTGCTTTGTGGGTTATGGTAGGGGACTTTCATCAGAATTAGCATAAGTTATGTTCAAAATAATTGCAGTCAGACATTATTAAACTGATGAGTCACTGTTTGTGGAGGACATGATATTTCTACATGGCAAATTATTTACTATCAGGTGTCGTAGAGTAACAGAAGCCAACAAACCCAACAGTCATGACCTGCATGCTGCTTATCCTGTGTAACTGAATCAGTAATTGAAAGGGGCGTGTTCAAACTAACAGCAGTGTGATGTTCAATTAGTGATGCTATTCATTCCTTGAAAAACAGATGCCAATTATTGCCTTATTTATGAAAGGAAGGAAGGAAGGCAACAAATGCTGTTCATACAGGTTATAAAGCATTTCTTCCTGAAATTCTGAGGAAAATGGGTCATTCCAGACATTGTTCAGAAGAACAGTGTACCTTGAGTCAAAAGTCATTTGGAGAAGGGAAAGCATATATAGAAGTGCAGAAAATGACAATCTGCTCAGATAAAATGATCACAAATGCTTTAAAATGGCAACAAAAAAAACAAACAACATGGAAGAAAGTTAAAAAAAAAAAAACCCTGCCATTGGAATGGATCGAAGAAGAGCAAAAATGGCAAGGACTCAACCAACAATCCGCCCCAGGAAGATCAAAAAAGGTCTAAAGTTACCTGTGAGTCTTGTTACAATTGGAAGACGCCTATGTGAAGCAGAGCTATCAACAAGGAGCACCCGAAAAGCCCCACTGTTGAAAAAATATATGTACTGCAAAGGTTACAATTTGCCAAAGAGCACATTGACTGCAATAAAGAGAAGTGTAGACACTTTTGTGGACTGATGAAAGTAAGATTGTTCTTTTCTAGCGTCCAGTGAGATGTTGTTTAGTGTCCAAAGACAGTTTGTCAGATGACCCTCAAACGCTGAATTCATGCCACAGTGCACTGTAAAGACAGTGAAGCCTCGTGATGCAAGTATCACGATCTGGGGATGTTTCTCATATCACAGTGTCGGGCTCATTTATCGTATAGCAGGGCTCATGGATCAATTTGAATACATCAGGATATTTGAACAGCTGCCTTATGCTGAAAAGGAAATGCCCTTGAAATGGGTATTCCAACAAGACAACAACCCCAAAAACATCAGTAAACGGCAATATCTTGATTCCAGACCAACAAAATTGACATTATGGAGCGGTGTCCCGATCTCTGGAGCTTAATCCAATAGAAAACTTGTGGGGTGACAACAGAAATGCAGTTTCCTGGCCAAAACCAAGAAATACAGAAGAACTGTGGAATGTGGTCTGATCATCCTGGGCTGGAAAACCTGTTCACTGGAGCCAGAAGTTGGTTGACTCCACAACACAGATGTGCAACAGTTCTGAGAAATAGTGTTTATTCAACTAGTTCAGTGATTCAGAGAAAACACATATCATAAACTAAAATATGTTAAGATTTTACATTCCCTTGAATCACTTATTTCCAATTTTTTTAAAGGAATCACACAAACACAAATTATATACATACATATATATATATATATATATATATATATATATATATATATATATATATATATATATATATATATATATATATATATATATATATATATATATATATAATATGTATAAAGAGAGAGAGAGAGAGAGAGAGAGAGAGAGAGAGAGAGAGAGAGAGAGAGAGAGAGAGAGAGGATTTTCTGAGTAGATCCTTCCGTAGGGAGTGCTCAATACTTTTTGGTAGAGCAAATAACAAAAATAAAAGGACAGGACAAAGACTTTCTATTGAAACTCCATTTATCACTACAGATCTGTTTTGAGGGGTGGTGAAACCATCCTCTCTCTTCAGGTGATTATAGAAGAAGATTCGAAACAGATCTGTAGTGATGAATGGAGTTTCAATAGAAAGTCTTTGTCCTGTCCTTTTATTTTTGTATATATATATATATATATATATATATATATATATATATATATATATATATATATATATATATATATATATATATATATATATATATATAAAGAGAATGTGTCTTGTTCGCAATGCATTTGTGGGTATGGACATAAAAGCTATTATAAGGA
>CM045728.1:121644797-121649797 GCA_024760905.1 Plotosus lineatus | reverse complement strand
GGGACAATGTGCTTTGGTCAGACGAGGCCAAGATAGAGCTATTTGGCAACAAATACTCTAATTAGGTTGGGTGGAACACAAAAGATGAGTATGCAGAAATGCACCTCATGCCCACTGTGAAGTATAGGGGAGGATCCATCATGCTGTGGCCTGTTTCGCTTACAGAAGCCATGGGAACCTTGTTAGGGCGCATGGCATCATGAACACTTTGAAATACCAGGATATTTTAAATTAAAATCTAGTGGCCTTTGCCCGAAAGCTGAACATAGGTCGTCACTGGGACTTTCAGCAAGATAAACACACACACACACACACACACACACACACACACACACACACACACACACACACACACACACACACACACACACACACACACACTGGTCAAAGGTTTTCAGTTCTACTGAAATGTAAACAGTTAAAGTCCAGTGAACGACTTGAAAAGGAATAAACGTTCGTGGTATGTCAGAAATATTCAGTCATCCATTTTCTGTAGCCGCTTAATCCTAATTAGAGTCACCCATCCCAGCCTACTCCAGGCAAAGGCAGAGTACACCCTGGACAGCTCGCCAGGCCATTGCAGGGTTCAAAAAAACGCTAGACGGCTATCTAGCCTACTCTTGACGAAAGTCAGCAATGGTTCTTTTACAGCCTCTCATCATAGACAGTGAGAGAGACATTGCCGGCCTTTGATAACCCAGTTCGCTGCACTGGGGTAGACCAGAACTTTCTGAAAAGAACAAAAGAGGATGGTAGGATTCAAATTCAAATCATGGAGCGGCCCCTGCACAGTCTCCAGACTTCAAACCCATAGAGCTGATTTTTGATGATGTGTACAGACGGGACAAAAACCAACAACAAGAGAAATACATTTGTTGAAACTTCTGCAACAGTGTTGTTGGGGGAAAAAAAAAAAACAAACAAACAAAAAAAAAAACTTCCACAAAAAATATTTGATCTCCATATTGTAAAGAACACTATAGGTGTACAAAAGTTTTGGCAGGTAGTGTATATACTATATATTTTTCTCTATCCCAACTTTGAATAAGAGAGCCTTTGTTTTTTTTTTTTGTTTTTTTTTTTGTTTTTTTGTTTTTTTTTATTCAGCTAACTTTTCGGTCATGCTATAACCGTACTGATGTGCACTACCAGTGTAAACTTTTGGAAAACCTCCACTTTTTCAGGTTTTTAATAAAATTTATGCATTTTAGTGCCTCAGTGTAGTGTGAAATTAAAGCATGAAACTATACCATTCATAAGTAAATACTCCATTCCCAAACTGTTCCCACAAAGTCGGGAGCATGAAATTCTCCAAAATCTCTTGGTATGCTGAATTATTTAGGATTCCTTTCACTGGAACTATGGGCCACATCCAGCTCCTAAAAAAAACAAAAAAAACCCACCATAATTACCCCCCACCAAATATTACACTTGGCACAATGCAGTCAAGGAAGTGATGTATGGTGATTTATGGCTTCAATGCAGCTACTCGGCCATAGAAACCCATTCCACGAAGCCCTCTACACTCCTAAAACCAGTGATGTAGTGGTGGGTACATGCCGTTACATGCCGTGTACCCACTTGCTTTAGTGGCCGAGTTGCGTGTACTGCCTTATTTTGGTCTACTTTATAGTTGATCAATGTACATTTCTGCGACTGTGTAAATAAAAAGCAGAGATGAAGTGATAAATAGTTTCAAAGCCAAAGGTTATTTTAGTAAATCTAGTCATAAACACGATTCTATAAAAACCACAAATCAGCCTGATATAGTATTATACTGTATCTCTGATTGGATACTGCTAGCTGAGCTCAAGATTTCTGTCCAATGAACTTCCGGCTTCTCAATTGCATTCATGCATAAAACAAAGAAAGCCAAATTATCTCCCCACAGGGAACACAGTCACTGGCCATGCGTGGGTTTACTCGTGTAAAGAGTGCAGAAAGCTTGCAAGCCGAGTCCAACAAAGTCCCCGGTAAGTAATGCTAAGCTAGCCTGTGTTTATATTTGGTTCACACGGTCACACCCGGTGACAGACCGACATACCAGAAAAGTGTTATTTTAAAATCAAACAAGCATTTCTGCAGTCACGTTATGCTCTGTTTGTCCTTGTTGACAGGTCTTACTTTTTGGTAATAACTAAATAGTTAATCCAAGCTAACGTTGTAAACATATTATACACGTACTAAAAGCTACTAAAAGATTTTATGCCTATCCATACTGAACGAGTACTTTCTTGGATATTTTCATTTAATAGGTCACCATTAGTTATTGAAGGAATGAATAATTATAATTAGCATTAACACCACTTGTTTATAATTACATATGTATATGGAACATTGGGAATGGCCTAATGTCTTGCAGTGTAAATATGATATATTGTCATTTGTGGTTTGCATATTATACGTTTAATACATGTACCAAGCAACTTGTGTGTGCTTTTTTTATGTATTTTTTGATAGCTGTTAGATAAAATACATATATAATATACTCATTATAGATTTCAGCAATAACATTTTAATAATAAAATGTCTATATGTAAATGATAATGAACATACAGTATTATTTACTAATTTCTTTGTTTGTTTTTTTTTTGTTTTTTTTTTTTCTGATGACAGATATAATTGTCAAGTTCTGTAAATTTTATAATAGCTCAGAATAACTGCTTTTAAAGTTGAAATGCTCAAAAATGCACCTCTCAGCCTTTCAAATTTCACAATTTTCAAAACATCATGGGCTGAGCTTCTGCTGCTTCTCGACCCCGAATGGTGGCTTCACTACCATAATGTACTCATTTATTTTTTTGACCACTACAGCAGTGCCTAAAAACTTTCCTGAGCTAATCTGAAGGCTACATGAAGTTTGGAGGTCTGTCAGTTTTGATTCTGTTGAAAGTTGGTGACCTCTGTGCCCCTACTGTTGCGGGTTACTGGTAATGTAGCGTGTGCATCTTTTTTTTTAAGGAGAATTTTGAGCTCTTGCTTATGGAGAAATTTGTTGTTCTAGAGCAGAGGTCACAAACAGGCGGACCATGGTACGGGAAGTTGTCCCATACGGACCCAGACCTACAGCCAAAAGAGAATGTTATGATTTCACCTTCTTTTAAGCTTAAAAAAAGAAAATAAACAACTTTGAGTATTTACAGTAGTGGTTTAGTGGCTGAGGAAATGAGCAGACCAATTGCATGCGAGTTAAGCCCTTGAATCATGCTCAGACAATCTAGTGTGTGCATTCCTGACCATAAACACGGCAAATTAACAATACAGAGAGCTGACAGCTTGAAGAAAGTTACATCTTCTTCTTTTCCTTTCGGCTTTTCCCTTCAGGGGTCGCCACAGCGAATCATCTGCCTCCATCTCACCCTATCCTTTGCATCTTCTTCTCTTACACCAACGACCTTCATGTCCTCCTTCCCCACATCCATGAATCGTCTCTTTGGTCTTCCTCTAGGCCTTTTGCCTGGTAGTTCCAGCCTCAGCATCCTATTACCAATATACTCACTATCCCTCCTCTGTACATGTCCAAACCATCTCAATCTAGCCTCTCTGACTTTGTCTCCAAAGCGTCTTACATGTGCTGTCCCTCTGATGTGCTCATTCCTAATCCTATCCATCCTCGTTACTCCCAAAGAGAACCTCACCATTTTCATCTCTGCTACCTCCAACTCTGTCTCCTGTCTTTTCCCCAGGGCCACCGTTTCTAACCCATACAACATCGCTGGCCTCAACACCGTCTTGTACACTTTTCCTTTCATTCTTGCCGACACCCTCCTATCACACATCACACCGGACACTTTTTTCCAACCATTCCAACCTGCCTGTACACGCTTCTTGACCTCTTTTCCACACTCTCCATTGCTCTGGATTGTTGAGCATATGAAACAAAAAAGAAAGATAATGATACAATAGAGAAAACTATGGGAGATGTATGGGCGAGTAAGGCAAAGAAATTAATGGGAAAGATGGAGAACGTTAAGAAAAAGACTGAGAAAGAGAGAGAAAGCATGTGTAAAATGGAGAGATTCTGGACCCTCTCATGCAATTTTTTTTTCGAACTGGGCCTTGTTCTTTACCTTTGTTCTGGCTGGCACGGTAGCATAGAGGTTAGCACGTCTGATTCACAGCAAGAAGGTCCAATTCCCAGCTCGGCGTTTCTGTGTGGAGTCTGCAAGTTCTCCTCATGCTTGCATGGGTTTCCTCCGGGTACTCAGGTTTCATCCCACAGTCCAAAAAAATGCACAGTAGTTTAACTGACTGTTCAAATCGCCCCATGTGTGAATGTGAGCATGAATGTTTGTGCAAGTGTCGACCCCACGATGGCCTGGTGACCTGTTCAGGGTGTACCCCACCCTCACCATAGTCAGCTGAGATGGGCGCCAGCCTCCACAACCCTAAATCGTATTAAGCGGTTCAGAAAATGAATGAATAAATGAAAAGGATACCCCTGTTCTTCAGAATGACACAATATTTGCTTTTATTGGTATTGAAGATCAAATTCAATTACCTTGAATGACAGATGAAGAGCAGTTAATAATGGTGCCATCAGTAGAAAAATGATACATGACATCACAATTTTTACACAGATCCTCCATAAAGAACAGATAATAGTATTTGTTCGATGAGTAAATTTTAAGCCTTTTTATACCTCAATGACCGGCGATGTGAATTCTGAATTTTGAACGCACTGCGTTCTCAGTGACATGTAACTTGCAAACCAGAATACTGCTTGTTTTGACAAACCAATATGGTGAAGGGTTTTATAAAATATATTGTAATTTACTGCATTAAATCACCTTGGGAGGTCAGTGAATAAATCAGCACTAAATTGTTTTCAGTCAACTGCCTCAATTATATCATTTAAAACCTTCAGTGGAGCTGTTACAGTGCAATATTCTTTCATAAAACCAGACTGAATGTTTCAATTAAATATCATTAGGGCCTAAGAATTTATTGAGTTTTTGAGTGTTTTTATTTATTTATTTATTTATTTATTTATTATTAGT
>CM045728.1:121589797-121639797 GCA_024760905.1 Plotosus lineatus | reverse complement strand
ATATTCTTTTTGAGAAGCAGGTGCTTTTTCCTTGCATCCCTCCCATGTTCATGACTGCAGTTCAGTGTTTCCTTGATGGTGGAGTCATGAATATTAATATTACACAATGAAGCCCTTTTGTTCCTTAGACATTACATTGGGTCACTTTTTGACAACATGGCCTATTACATCTTTTGCTCTTTGCGTAGTCTTTGTTAGTGTACTACTAGAGAGCGTAACTAAGGTTTTAAATTTCCTCTCTGTTTGAGTGTGAACTTGTGGAGTCCAAACTCTTTGGAGATGGTTTTGTAGCCTTGTCCAGTCTGGTGAGCATTATCAAATAATTTTCTGTTGTTATAAGACTTTGTTTTTTCCTGTGATGATGCAACTCCATTACTGGTGGGTGGTCAGGGCCAGGAGGAGGCCAGCTGTGTCCAGTGATTTTGCATAGGTGTTTGCGGTGGCATGCATCCCGTTTCTTCAGGTTGCTTGATGTTAGGGCCCAGCTGTTGCAGTTGTATAGCATGATGGATGTGCATTATGCGTCATAGAAGTGGAGTTTCTTCTTTCGTAAGATCTTTGATCTACACCAGATTTTCCAGTAGGTTTGGAAAGCGATGTTTCCTAGGTTGCAGCGCAATGTGATATCTTCTGCTGGCCTAAACACTATCATAAACACTGACCTACATTTACAACTTAAATTCTAGTATTTGCTCCATTGTATTACATTGGATTGATTCCATTACACATATTTGGATGCTAGATTTTTTTGTTCTATCAGATTGCAGCTTATGCTGCCATGGGCAGTTGAGGCCTGGTGGTAGAGTGCTGGATTACTAATCCCATGTTCAGGGGTTCAAGTCCCACTACCAACAGTGGGTTGCATAGAAATCAGCATATTTCTGCCCTTCAATGGCTTGGCGAGACACTCATGGTGTACTCTGCCCTCGACTTGGGTCACCTGAGATGGGCACCAGCCTCCTCTTGAACCTTAATTAGGAATAAGTGGTTCAGAAAATGTATGGATGAATGTGATGCCATCTCTATCTAATCTGGCCAGGGTCTTCATAGTCAGCAGTGCTGGCCAATGTCACTTAAACTTTTATTAGCAATGGGACAGGTTCTTTAACCAGTCAGATTTCAGATTTGCCTCACAGGGCCAGCAAGCAGGCTTGCAATAACGTGAGCATGTTTTCATTCTATGATTGGTTGCTCAGAGCAAAACCAAATAGTCTGTAGTGATCTGTACACAATACACTTAAGTTAGATTTTTTTTCTGCCTACAGTGGTTGATGGAGGAGGAGAAGGTGAGTTGGTGTCGGACATTCTTAAAAATCCATTTTCAAGGTGGACTTTTCTTGAAAAGTTACGAGAAGTCGAGGCAATAAGGTTTGCACGTGTTACATTTGGCCAGTCGCCAAATATACTGGTAACTCCCCCCGCTAAATGCTAATGAAAGTTATGTAATACTAGGTGTTACTAGAAAACATGTAAGAAATGGACCAATCTCTGCAATGTCATGCCTTGTTACATTGTGGTTTTGTATATTATTGATGGCTAGTATAATTGTGACATGATAGTGATGGTATTAAGAGGTGGATTAAGTCAGTTAAGTGCTACTGAAGGGCCAAGTACCAAATACACAGCCCGCCAATGATTAAGCATAGTAAGCTTTGTTTGCCAGTTAAAACTGCTGCAATTTGCATGTACACCACTTGAAAATGATCAGGGGTGGCACAATGGCTCAGTGTTCAGCATTGTTATCACACAACAAAAAGCTTCATGGATTGAAACTCAGCCAAGGGCCTTTTTGTGAAATCTAACTCACCTCAGTCTACTAAGATTAAAGTGTGGAAGGCTAGCTTACCTCATGAATCTAAAAATAACCAGACATGACCTTGGAGAAATGCAATCTGCTCACCCAGTCATGGGAGTGTTGCTCTTAACTATTTCGAGAGGCAGCGATGATGAGATTTTGGCCGATCGATGCCATACTGGGTGACTAGAAAACTCCAGAGACTGTACACTGCATTCTAGTGCAATTCTCTTTCTTCGTCTTCTTCTTCTTTCCCTGCCTGTGAAGTCCTGTGCTAATATGGCTCCCCTCCTTCTGCTTCAGGGATTTCATAGGGCAAGAGTCAGGCATCAGGGCTCAAACAGTGATGAGTTTTCATCCATCTTTGTATTTTTCTACTTTTTTCCTCACCAAAAGACAGCTGTCATGATTCAAACAGTGTATTGAGCACAACGATACAGGAAATTAAAATCACTCACAAAATTAGTCACAAAAAACTTGGTGAAAACATGAAGAATAATAGGATCTAGAATAGTTTGATATAAAACAGTATATGCTTTTATGTACAATCAAATCCTGCTTTAGTATTGCTAAAGTATTTTTGATCTCTCTCTCTCTCTCTCTATATATATGTATATATATATATATATATATATATATATATATATATATATATATATATATATATATATATATATATATATATATATATATATATATATATATCACAGGCTGATCATGGCTGTAATGTCACTGTGCATCACTCTGCCTTACAGAAACCAACCAAAGACTGTCAGGGCCTCCTACAACATTACCAGGCTGAACAATCCAATCCATCTGGCAAAGTTCCAAGAAGCACGTGATGGAAAACTCAAAGATGGTCTGACCTCCAAAAGCAGCTCCGAAAATTGGTCCTCTTTCAGGGATACCATTGCTGAGACTGCAAAAGAAGTACTTGGAGTTAAAACTAGACTGCATGAAGACTGATTTGACGAAAAAAATGACAAGAGCAGAGAAGCCCTCCATGCTAAAAACAACGCCTACATCGAGTGGCAGAATGATCCATCCTCAGTCTCTAAGCGTGAAATATTTAAAACTCTGCAGGCAAAGGTCCAGTCTGACCTTCGAATGATGCAGGGCCAGTGGTGGCAGGATAAAGCTGCCGAAGTCCAGCACTATGCAGATACCCAGAACTCCAACAAATTCTTCAGTGATTTGAAGACAGTTCTTGGCCCCTCCACCTCAGGCTGTTCACTGTTGTTGTCCTCGGATGGTTCTGCCCTCATCAAAGACCAAGAGGGCTTGAGCAGGCGCTGGCAAGAGCACTTCAGTAACCTGCTTAACTGACCTTCATTAGTTGACGCAAACACTGAACCAGATTCCCCAGCAGACAGTGCAAGAGTGGGGGATAATGGATCAGCGTTCACGTCGCATCCCTCGTCAGTACCCATCTGGGGAAACTAATGATCCAAACCAGCCGACTGAATTCTAAAATGAATCCCAGTCCTCAGCCAAACAACAACAATAACAACAAAAATGGACGCCACGACTTTCAAGACGTCGGCCCCACTATGCGACTCCTCCAAATCAATGTGGAGGGCCTATCAGCTGCCAAGCGAGAAATACTTTCTGAAATATGCCCTACCAACAACATAGATGTGATCTGCATCCAGGAAACACATGTTGCTGCTGATGCACCTGCATGCCGCCTCAAGGTAAATGGATATGATCTTATTTCCTTGTATGGCCATAACAAGCATGGACGGGCAACATACGTGCGGCTCAGACATGGCAGATGTTGAAATGGTAGAATCAGCAGAATACTATGACACAATCCGTATTGGAAGCTACACCGTCACAAATGTGTACAAACCTCCGCTTGCCCAATGGTCTGATGCACCACTTCCAAACTATCAACACCCAGCTATTTATTTGGGGGACTTTAATAGCCACCATACCATCTGGGGATATGATAGAGAAGATGAGAATGGTGACTGGCTGATAGAATGGGCTTCATCAAACAATCTCCACCTAGTCTTAGACCTGAAGCAGCGCCGGTCTTTCCACTCAGCACGATGGAACCAAGGATACTCCCCAGACTTATGCTGGGTTACAACCTCAGAAGGCCATCCTCTCCAAGCTACACCTCAGGTGCTAGATGATTTCCCTAAAACTCAGCACACACCCATTGTGATACACATTGGACTCCGGATACCACTCACCAAATCTGTTGAGAAACCGAGATGGAACTTTAGGAAGGCTGACTGGGAAATGTATACTGAAAAAACTGAAAAGAGCATTGTCTGTATACCCAAAACTGGCATCCCCATTGAGAAATGCTTTGAAAGATTCCGCTTTGCAATCTACAAAGCTGCAGGAAGTACCATCCCAAGGGGTACAGACCAACATACACCCCATGCCTAAACGAAGAATGCCAACAACTCTTGACAGAGTACCAGGAGTCTGGAAGCACTGATATTGCCGACCACCTGATAAGTGCACTAGATAACGCACGTCGGGCAAGATGGGAAGAGCTTACTGAAAAACAGAACTTTACCCACTCAAGCCGCAAAGCCTGGAAGCTTCTTAGACACCTCGGAACAGGACAGCAACCACCAAAATTGTCACGCCCAAGTGTGAAACCGAATGCTGTTGCTAACCATTTAGTGAAGCTTGGGAAAACTCCCATTGAAAAGACCCAAAAGAAAAAGTTGTGAAAGAGCTTGAGACTTTAGAAGGTCTGCCCATACAAATACAACCCAAGCTGAAACAGTTGTAAGTGCAGAGGTCACTACTGCTCTGAAGTCACTGAAATCTGGGAAGGCAGCAGGATATGATGGAATCTTTCCAGAATTCCTTTGTCACCTTGGACCACGTGCACAAACCTGGTTAGCAGCCTTCATGTCCCGTATTATACGTGAAAGACAATTGCCAAAGCTATGGAGAGAAGCAAAGGTTATCGCTATCCTGAAACCCGGGAAGGACCCAAAACTAGCATCTAGCTACCGACCCATATCCTTACTCTCAGTCTGCTATAAACTACTGGAACGCATTATCCTACACCGAATTAAGGATGATGTAGAAGCTGTACTCAACATTGACCAAGCCGGCTTTAGACCAGGTAGAAGCACCCAAGATCAGGTGCTAGCACTCACCACCTTTATAGAGAATGGATTTCAGGAGAATAAAAAGACTGGTGCAGTTTTCCTAGACTTGACAGCTGCATATGATACAGTGTGGCACTCAGGTCTTCTACTGAAACTATCAAAAATCCTTCCTTACTGGGTCGTAAACACAGTTGAGCTATTGCTACAGCACAGACGGTTCCGTGTTCATCTTGGTGGATACAGCAGTGCATGGCGAACACAGAAGAATGGACTACCCCAAGGTTCTGTCCTGGCACCAACTCTATTTGCACTGTACACCAGTGACCTACCCATCACACACTCTCGTAAGTTTGTATATGCAGACGACATATGCTTTGCTCTCCAAGCAAAAACATTTGATGAATTGAATGAGAGATTAACTGAGGACATGAGTGATATGAGCACCTACTGTAAACAGTGGCGGCTTCAACCTAGTGTGAAGAAGACCGTTTCTAGTGTTTTCCATCTACACAACGCTAGAAGTAAACAAGAGCTGGATATAACACTCAACAACAGCCGCCTGTCTCATGATGCAAAACCAGTGTACCTTGGAGTCACCTTGGACAGGACTTTGACATACAAAGCCCACCTGCAAAAAGTAGCCAAGAAAGTTCAAACAAGAAACAACCTTGTGCAGATGTTGGCTGGTACTACATGGGGAGCCAGTGCAAGGACACTACGTTCAGCAACATTAGCACTGTCATACTCTGTAGCGGAATACTGTGCTGCTGTCTGGAGGAACTCAGTTCACTGCAAACTAGTTGACACCAGATTGAACTGTGCTATGCGGACCATATCAGGTACACTAAAATCAACACATACAGACTGGCTGCCAGTTATGTGTAATCTTGCCCGCCAGATATCCGCAGGGAAGCTGTCACTGCAAAGTTACTGGACTCTACACTCCAGATCCCAGGCCTTCCCCTGCTGAATGATATTGAGCACCACCCACGATACCGACTGACTTCAAGAAAACCCATCTGGTCTAACCTGCCCACAACAAACTACTCCATGGTAGAAAACTGGCAATCCAGATGGAATAAGGGAACAGCACCAAACAGGGACATCGTGAATGATCCAACAACTGCACTAAATGGTATGGATATTCGTCGAGACCTGTGGTGTAAATTGAATCGTTTTCGCTGCGGTACTGGCCCGTGCCGATACATGTTGGAAAAATGGGGATACATTGACTCACCAAATTGTGATTGTGGAGCTATCCAAACTATGCAGCACATACTACAAGAGTGCCCTGAAACACAACTGACAGGAGGCCTCTATGAACTACATGAGGCCACGGATGTCGCGGTTGAATGGCTGAGAAACAACAGCATACGATAGAAGAAGAAGTGCAAGAGTTGCTTGCAGAACCCCAGACAATACATAAAATCAAAAGGGCGATCCATCAGACAAATTCAGGCAGAGCGTCGGGAAAAGGCATTCCTGCCGAGATCTACAATGCGGCAGGCCCCAACGCCCTCAAAGCCTTTCATGATGTCCTGTGAGTATCTGGGAAGAGGAGGTGATGCCTGATGACTTTTGTGATGCCCTGATTGTCTCCCTCTACAAGAACAAGGGAAGCAAATCCGACTGTGGGAACTACAGAGGCAGCTCCCTCCTCTCTGTTGCAGGGAAGATCTTTGCCAGAGTCATGCTCAACAGACTTATCACAGTATCAGAGCAAAACCTGCCAGAAGCCCAGTGCGGCTTCAGGCCTAGCAGAAGTACTGCTGATATGATCTTTACCATGAGACAATTCCAGGAAAAGTGCATTTCACAAAACATGCCCCTATTCTCTGTCTTCATAGATCTCACCAAGGCATTTGATACAGTCAATAGAGAGGTCCTCTGGACAGTCCTAGAACGTATCGGATATCTGCCAAAGTTTGTATCAATGATCAGGCTTTTAGACAATGACATGACTGGCCAGGGCCTCTCCAGCGGGAATGTGTCGGAAGCCTTCACAATCAGCAACGGTGTGAAGCAGGGCTGTGTCCTAGCTCCAGTCCTGTTTAACGTGTTCTTCACATGCATGTTGTCCCATGCTGTGCAAGATCTGGAGAAAGGGGTCTATATTTGCTACTATTTGGATGGCTCCCTATTCGACCTGCGTCGTCTCACTGCCAAGGCAAAGAGCCTTCAAACTCTCCTTCAAGAGGTCCTCTTTGCTGATGACTGCACCCTTGTGGCTACCTACACAGAATTCGATCTGCAGATGATGCCGGTCCGCTTCTCTGAGGCCTCCAAACTCTTCGACCTGACTGTCAGTCTCAGCAAGACGGCGGTGCTTCACCAACCTGCACCAAACACCTACCCTCCCGCACCCAGCATTGTCATCGACGACACACCACTCGCCTAAACATTTCAAGTACCTGGGAAGCACCATTTCCTGTAATGGCTCTCTGGACAAAGAAATCACTTATAGGATCGGCAAGGATAGCCAGGTACTGGGCAGATTCCGCACCCGAGTGCTCAATCAACACCATATACGGCTATCAACAAAACTGAAGGTCTACAATGCTGTGGTACTCCTGTCCCTTCTCTATAGTTTTGAAACATGGACACTGTATAGCAGACATGTTATAAATCTGGAGCACTTCCACATGCAAGCTCTTCGCTCTATCCTAAGAATCAGCTGGCAGGACCACGTTACCAACTTGGAGGTCCTAGAGTGTGCCACTTCCACCAGCATTGAGTCTATGATCACCAAGGCTCAATTTCGATGGGTGGGACATGTAATTCGAATGGAAGAGTTCAAGATGCCAAGATGCCTGATGTATGGTGAACTCCAGCTCAGCAAAAGAAACCAAGGCCGCCCAAAGCTGCGATACAAAGACACTGTGAAAGCAAACATCCAGTGATGTGTCATCAAGCCGAAGGAACTTGAGCAGCATACTATGGACAGACCAGACCAAACTTGGTGGCCTCAATTCACAAAGCAGCTGCCAACTTTGAAAAAGTGTAGTGCCAGAAGCTCACTGCTGCTAGAGACAAGCAGCACAGAACTGCATCAGCAGTAATCAATAGATCGGACTTCCAATGCCCCCACTGTTCAAGACTCTGCGCCTCCAGGCTCGGACTGCAGAGTCACCTTCGCTTTCATCGATGAGCCGCAAAAAGACCTGATAGGCATCCTCCTATAGCTGGATGACCCCCCTTACCCCAGGTGTCCACTACCAAGTTCACCTGGGGTTGCTCTCATAACAGGCTTTGATGACCCTCCAGGCCACAGCTCCTGGCTGCCAACTCAATAATGGAGTCACGGGACATAGTCCATTTGGACTCTATTTCCCCGGCTTTCACTAGGGTGTGGTTGTAGCGTTGCTGGACATGAGAGTTGAAGACCCTCTTACAGGAAGCTCCACTAAATTTCCCCAGGAGACCCTAACTACACACTTGGGTCGTTGAGGTCTGGAGCATGGCCTCACCTTCCGCTCACCACCAGATGCTAATCAGTTGACAGCTTATCTCTACTCTTCATCCAAATGTCCAGAGCATGTGGCTACAAGTCTGATGACACAACTACAAAGTCAGTCATCAAACTGCAGTTTAGTTTGTCCTGGTGCCAAGTGGACTTGTGGACACCATTATGTTCAAACATGATGTTTTTGATGTACAAGTTTTGACAAATACAGAAGTCCAACAACGCAACACCATCCAGGTTCAAATCAGAGAGGCTGTACCTATCAATCACACTCTTCATGATCACACTGTTATTGCCCACATGGGTGTTGAAGTCTCCCAGGATGATAAGGAATTTCGAAGGGGGACCATCTTCTAGCACTCCCCGAGAGACTTCAAAAAGGATGGGTATACTGAATTGTCATTTGATACATAATCATTTAGGACCCATCCCCGCCCCCCACACCTGAAGGCAGAGAGAGGTTACCCTTTCGTAAACCCGTGAGAACCTCAACATGGACACCGAGATGGAGGGCAACAAACATGCCCAAAATGACTCCCTGATTCTCTCCATGAGTGACAGCAGAATGAAAGGAAGTACTGCCCCGTTTGAGATGGGTGGTTCCAGAGCCAACGCTATATGTCAAGATGAGGCCGACTATATCTAGCTGATTTCTCTGAACCTTGCTCACCAGCTCATGCTCCTTCCCTACCAGAGAGGGTGACATTTCATGTCCCAAAAGTCGTAATCCATTATTTGGTTGACAATACAAAAAGCAGTCTGTATGTAACAGTCAGCTATGCTGTTAGCATCAGTGAGCTCCATGAGATGAGCATGTTATCCAGGTAGTGCTGTTTCTGATTCATTTTACACACAGAAAGCAACTTTAAAGTTTTTTTCTCTCTCTCCATTGTGTGTGTGTGTGTGTGTGTGTAGAAAGTAAAAGGAATTAAAGTGTTTGACAGTAAAACATATTTTTAAACATTACTTTTTTGTGATGTTCAGGAAGTTATGCAGTCGTTTTGTCTGAAATGACAGGGGTGAAAAAGAACACAGATGTCTTACAAAGGGCAGAAACGCCCTGTGGCGCACAACCTGTCCGAAGCAGCGGGTCCTGAGCTGCACAATACACCAGAACTAGTAAAAATAAATAACATTAAGTTTGTATCTCAGGTCTGCAATGCTTGCCTCTTATATATATTTTAGGAGGAACATTGATGCGTTCCAGTTGTGAAATAATTGTTACATTGCAATATCAATAATTATTGAATTGTTTTCTACCAAAGAAATAAATAAGTCAATAAAATTCTTGAATTAATAAGAATACCAAATAATATATTAATAAAAACAGTTTGATTTTTTTTTTTCTTTCCATCTTTAATTAAGTATGGAGATTATCATAAAACTACAAGTAAAAGTATAGTGTGCTTGTAGTGTGTAATGTCAGTTTTAGCACAGCCAGTATCTCTTATTTGCAAAAATGTTTTTTATATCATATTGGCATGGGGTATGTTGAGAACAAACTTAATTTGCTCTGTATAAAATATTTCCCTTAGGGCAGACTCATGTTCATCATGTTCATCATTTCAAATATATTATTAGCATTCCTTTATCACACCAAGATATCATATCCAAAATTATTCTTTTGAGAGAGCTGCTTGAGTTAATTAGTCAATGAGAACAAATAACATTATAGAAATTCATACAAACATCTTGATGTGTATTACTTCAGCAACTATATATATATATATATATATATATATATATATATATATATATATATATATATATATATATATATATATATATATATATATATATATATATATATATATATATATATATATATATATATATATATATATATATATATATATATATATATATATATATATATATATATATATATATATATATATATATATATGCCTTTTAACAATCACACGATGTACAACCACTCATTATATTTCATAGTGGAGTAGTTTGCAAAGAGTAGGAAACAGCGGACTGCACTGCTATGCAGGTTCGGCTGATAAATAGAGAAAGTGATAACAATAAATTAAGTGAGACAAGCGAGAGTCCCGCAGTCCCACATCCTCAGAGTAGATCATTAGAAGTATGTAAGTATCTCCTTTAATGATATAATATTTTTTACCACTGCAAGGGAGGTTATGGTTTTCAGTGTTTTTTTTTTTTTTTTAGTTTTTTTTAAGCATTTTTAAAATTGTAGCATTCAAAAATATCTTTTGTAAGCGTGCTATTACAGCAGCATTTGGATTTATTTATTTTCTTTTTTTACAAAAAAAGCCGGTACATGCTTCTAGATATGGTTGTATGTCTGATCATTCGATGCAGTGGTGGCCCGGTCGTGAGGTGCTGGATCCCAGTGGTTGAGGGTTCAAGCCCCACTATCAATGGTTGTCACTGCTCTCCTCCCCTGGGGAGCTAACTGGGTTATAAAAGGCCGGCCATGTTTCTCACTGTCTGAGGTGAGCGGCATGTATCAGAACCATTGCTGACTTTTGTCAAGAATAAGCTGCATAGCTGTCAGCGCGTTTCTGCCCGGCGATGTCCTGGTGAGCTGTCCGTGGTGTACTCCATCCTCCCTAATTAGGATTAAGTGGTTCAGAAAATGAATGAATAATTCAATGCAAGTTCCTTGTTTTGTTGCCTTTTTTTGACATTGCAATAAGCTTTGTTTCAGCAATACATTCTGCACTATATGACTGATGGTGTGAACTGACCTTTTTGTGTGTTATGGGTATTTGGACACAAGTATACTCTATCTAATTTGAAGACAAATTCGATTTTCTAGTTATCAAATTAAATCCTGGTGTTTGACCTATTGGAAAGCTCCTGTCTATGTAAATGTAATGACTATCATAATGTTACTTTTTAAAGGACAATTAAGCTCTCAAATATCTAGTAACTTGTGCTTCTGGTATTCTCCTATAAACAGATGTATTTAAGTTTCTAAGCTGGAGTCTCATTGAAGAGAGCAAACCTGTTTTTCACATGACTCTGTTCCCTTGGGCAACCCTCAGCGTTAGCTTTAGCCTTTTTAGCCTTTTGACTATGCCACCAAGTCATCATCCATTCGCCCCACTGTGAGGACTCTGATGCCAGAGGAGGAGGGGGGAGGGGGGGGGGGGGGCTGCTATCTCCGCCTAAGGGACCCAAACTTTCTGCTGCAGAAACAGCACTACTCTCACTCGCTCTCTCTAAAGTCTGGATATCACACTTCTCACACTACATTCTTCTCCATCAGAGAAATAACTAGTGTGTTTTTAATCACAGATATTACTAAAAACAGGGTAGGGGCTACTAAACATAATGTAATCACTAAACAAGCTGAATGCTCACCATAATGCTAAAAAAAAAAAAAAAAAAATAAAAAAAAAAAAAAAAAAAAAACTTTTGCAAAAGATTTGTAGATACTAGCATGGAGCTGTTAAATTCCTCGGCTTGCTCCCTCAAGGTAAAGAGAAAGTATTGTTTGAAGAAAAAAAAAAATCTGCATGGACTCCTACATGCCGCATTCTGCCAGGGGTGGTGAAAGTACACTTATTTAATTTGATTCAGGTGAAAGATTTTTTGGAAAGTTCTTATCTATGTAAATGCAATTACTGTCATAATGTTACTTTACTTTAGTACCAATTACCTTAAGCACTGAAATATCTAGTGATAATAATTTATTAGATCTGAGCACATGCTCATGGACTGCAGAGCGACACACATGCACACAATTGCATGTGGAACAAAAATTGGTGAATCACAGCACCTTCCAAGTTGCTTACACGGATGCTACGCCATAAAAAAAACAAAAAACAAAAAACAAAAAAAAACAAACAAAGACACTCACACATCTAATAGACCCTAAGCTCCAGGAGACAACATATACATTCATTCATTTTATTCATTTTATGAACCGCTTAATCCTAATTAGGGTTGCATGGAGGCTGGTGCCCGTCTCAACTGACTTTGGGCAAGGGCGGAATGCACCTGAACAGCTCACCAGGCTATCACAAGGCCAAAAGTCACACAACCATTCACACCTAGGGGAGATTTGCAACAGCCAATTAACCTACTGTGCACGTTTTTGGACTGTGGGGGGGGAAACCAGAGTACCCAGCGGAAACCCACACAAGCACAGGAAGAACATGCAAACTCCATACAGAAACACCCGAGCTGGGAATCAAACCCAGGCTTTCTTGCTGTGAGGTGGACGTGCGAAGATGTCATGTAAGCAGGCATGAGGTGGTGCGTAACAGAGGGAGGATTGTGAGAATTTTGTACATGTGCACGCTACAAATGGCAGCGGGGAAAGTGTAATTTACAACAACCAACCAAATTTAAACATTACACAAAGATAATCCAAGTATTCAACAAAATGCAGTTTTCCTGTTGTGATTTTATTTGTTAAGAGAAACATCCTATCCAAACCTCCATGAACCTCGGTGAAAAAGTAATTGCCCTCTTGTTAAAAAGGTGAGGTAATTGTGATTAACCCAATTATTGGGAAAACTGAGTTTAATTTTATGGCCACACCCAGGCCTGATTTCTGCCAGACATTTCCATCCAATCAGGAGATTCCTAACATTAAACTTGTCTGACAAGGTGAGATAGGCCATACTGAACACACGTCATCATTCCGTGATCCAGTGAGCTTCAAGAGCAAACATATATAGAGATGTCTCAGTCTGGGAAAGAATACAAAGTGATTGGTAAAACTTTAGGACTCCAGCAGACCACTGACAGAGCTATTATCCATAAATGGAGAAGGCATGGCATAGTGGTGACCCTTCCCGGGAGTGGCCTACCTCAAATATTACCCTAAGAGCACAGCACAGGCTAACCGGAGAAGTAACAAAGGATACAAAAAACACTTCTAAACAACTACAAGCCTCACTTGCCTCAGTTAATGTCAATGTTCATGACTCCACCATCAGAAAGACACGACGCAAAAATGGCATCCATGGAAGAGTTCAAAGCCAGAAGCCACTGTTGACAGAAAAGAATATCAAGGCGCGACTCACTTTTGCCAAGAATCATCTTGATCATCCCAAAAAAACTTCTGGGAACATGTCCTCTGCACTGATGAAACTAAAGTTGAACTTCTTGGGAGAAATGCATCCCATTACACTTGGTGCAAAAGCAACACTGCATTTGATAGAAAGAACATTGTGCCAACAGTGAAACATGGTGGTGGAAGTATGATGATCTGGGCCTGCTTTGTTGTTTCAGGACCCGGGTGACTTGTCATGATTGATGGAACCATGAATTCTGCTCACTCCCATGAAATCTTGGCAAAGAATGTTCGTCCATCAGATCGAGACCTCAAGCTAAAGCACCTTGGTTCTGCAGCAAGACAATGATCCGAAGCACACCAGAAAGTCCACTTCTGAATGGCTAAAAAAGAACAAAATGAGGGTTTTGGAGTGGCCTAGTCAATGTCCCGAACTGAACCCTATTGAGATGATGTGGCATGATCTTAAAAAGGCTGTTCATGCCCAAAAACTATCCAGTCTGGTTGATCTTAAACAATTCTGCAGAGAAGAGTTGGCTAAAATCTCATCACAGTAATGTGAAAGGCTCATCACCTCTTATCGCAAAATATCGCATTGACTGCAGTTATTTCGGAAAAAGTGATTCAACCAGCTATTAGGTTTAGGGAGCAATTACTTATTCACACAGGCCATTGTAGGTTCAGATGTTTTTACCCGTTAATAAGTGAAATTGGCACAGAAAACTATATTTTCATTTCACTTCTGTTTTATCTTTGTATAATATTTAGGTTTGCTTGATCTGAAATGGATGACAGTGACAAATACGCAAAAAATGGCAGAAATCAGTCAGAGGCCAAAACTTTTGCACATCACTGTATATATTGTGCTAAAAAACAAACAAACAAAAAATACCTTTCTTAATCCTCACTGTACCATAGTAAATTGATATCTAAAGAAAATCACGCTTATCTTTGTGTTTATTTGTATTGTTCTCCCAAAATATATATGAGCAGCACCGATACCAGCTGAGTGGGAAACAGCAGTGCAGCAGATTCGTGAGGTAATTTTTTAGTGAATGGTGATGGAATCTGCAGCAGGTCACCTTTTAAATGATGGACCATAGCAAGGAATTAAAGGTTTCTTGGCGATTTATTTCAGGAGACATCCTGCAGGGAGGCAGCTCAAGCATCCAGAATAGAAGCAAAAACCGACTAAAGTTATATTACATGGTTTGAAGCTTAAATACCATTCAGCCTAGTAAAAACTTCTGTGGTGAGTTTTTAGGACAGGAAAGAAAAAAATATCCAAGAGGATAATACATATAGACCCCATATAGGTCATAGGGAGGCTGGTGGCCATCTTAGCCAACTCTGGATGATGGTCAGAGTGGACAGTTCACCAGACCATCGCAGGGCAGAAACACACTGACAGATGCTTGGTAACCCAGTTAGCTGCACTGGAGAGACAGTGCCAACCCGTTGACAGTAGGCCTTGAACCCTCAACCTGGGGATCAGTGAGCCACACCTTACCACTAGGCCACCACTTTCCTTGCACTGAGTCTTGTTTTTGCTTAACTGAAAGATGGACTTGAACTTGGCCTTGCTCCTCTCTGCTTTGATTCATGGGACACACTTCTGTTTTTTTTTTTTTTTTTCTATACAGTAGCAAATCACAGTTGGGGCGGCAATTGTCTTTTCTGTGTTTTGCAGTATAAACACGGTGGATTTTGATGCTGTCCTTTTCACTGCCTTCTATTTGTGCATAGCATTCATATTTTTGCTATGATTTCCTTGGTTTTTCAGTTAGCTATGTAGAGATTTGTTTTGTTGTTATTGTTGTTGTTTATTTGTTTTCTTTACTGTGTTGGGTAAATTAGATTACAAGTGTAAAGTTAGATGTCTTCATTCATTATATTGCACTGTGGTTGGTTTCTGAAGAAGTTCAGTTCATTTTCTGTAGCCACTTAATCCTAATGAGGGTCGCGAGGAGGCTGGCGTTCATCCCAGCCGACTCCAGTAGAGGGCAGAGTACACCTTGGACAGCTCGCCAGGCCATCGCAGGGCGGAAAAACTCTGACGACTTTGCAGCTACTCTTGTTGAAAATCAGCAATGGTTATTTTACATGAACCTCACACCATAGACAGTGAGAGACATGGCCAGCCTTTGATAACCCAGTGAGGTGCACTGGGTGAAGACAGTAACAACCTGTGGTGGGTGAGACTTGAACCTCAACATTAGGATCAGTGATTCAGCACCTTTACCACTAGGTCACCACTGCCCCCTCCTGAAGAAGTAACAATTAAAAATTAAAGAACCCAAAATAACAGCAACTGTGATCTCTTTGAATAACCTAAATGTTACGACTCAACGTAGACGGGGCCATAACTTCTTCTTTCTTCTTTTTTTTCTTTCGGCTGTTCCCTTCAGGGGTCGCCACAGCAAATGATCTGCCTCCATCTCTCCCTATCCTCTGCATCTTCTACTCTTACTCCAACGATCTTCATGTCCGCCTTCACCGCATCCATAAATCTTCTCTTTGGTCTTCCTCTGGGTATTCTGCCTGGTAGTTCCAACCTCAGCATCCTACTACCAATATACTCACTATCCCTCCTCTGTACATGTCCAAACCATCTCAATCTAGCCTCTCTGACTTTGTCTCCAAAACATCTTACCTGGGCTGTCCCTCTGATGTACTCGTTTCTGATCCTATCCATCCTCGTTACTCCCAAAGAGAACCTCAACATTTTCATCTCTGCTACCTCCAACTCTGGCTCCTGTCTTTTCCCCAGGGCTACTGTCTCCATAACATACACTAAAATAAAATTCAAGATCTGTCATGTCTGCCATCCCCTTTTAATAGCTTGATATTCAGACATTTCACACTTCAAGTAGAAAACCATCTTCCGGAGAAGGGGGCTACTTTGTCTCATGCTTCCAGCTTACGCAATCTCTCCATGTTAAACTTTTGAGGTACCCTTGAGGTATTGAAATGAGTCAACCCTAAGTAGCTCTTGGGCATTATTTTAAAACAATTCCATTGCCTTGTAGAAAGTTAAAATAGCTGTCATAGAAACGGGTTAAAAAACAGCTATTGATAGGAGAAATCCCAGTAGTGTCCTGCTTCAGATTCTGGACAAAATTGGAGCCATATAACATGTATGTTTAATTTGAAGTTTTACCGCCCTATACAGGTAACAATATAAAATCAATACTGGCAATGTAAGTCAGAGCCCCTCAATACTTCACATAAGAAACAAATATTTCAAGTAAAGAAACATGTATTGCCCATAACCAAAATGTGGCAAGCAACTTGTCTGGTAATTCAGTTTGTGGCTTGAGGGTAGAAACTGTCTCTAAATCTGCTAATATGAGTCTGAAGGTTCCTGTACCATCTTCCCAACAGCAGGAGCAAGAAGAATGTGCTGTTGTGGTGGCTGGAATCAGAGAGGATCTGCTGGACCTTCTTCCTAAAGCGCTTTGTGTAAAGGTCCTGGATGACTTTCAGTTCAGACCTAGTGATGCATTGTGCTGATATGTCCCTGCCACTGTAGAGCTTTGCATCCAGTTGCATAAGGATACACTAAAGTGCAGATCCCAGAGCCTCATGATAAACTTTGATGGGATTATGGTGTACACATAAGTATTCTTGTGGTCCAAGTGGGAAAGGGGAGTGTGCAGAGCCAGTGCTATGGCATCATCTATGGATCTGTATAACCTGTAGATACACTGAAAAAGGTTAAGTGTAGCAGGCAGTGAAGGTGTGATGTGAGCTTCGACTATACCTTCAAAGTACTTCATGATAATGGAGAGGAGTATGCCTGGGTCAGTGAGGCGGCTCATATTAGATTTCTTTTGAACAGAGATGATGGTGGTCATATTAAAGCATGTGGGGACTACAAACTAAAGCAGATGAAGGTTATAAAAGTCTGTGAAGACAAATTCCAGTTCCTGAGCACATCTAAACATTTTGTGCTCATATTGTTCCTTCCAAGAGCTTTCTGTGTATTTACTTTTTAAAAGTATTTACAAACATCTGCCTGACGGATCTAAAAAGGAACGCTGTACTCCTCTGACAGGAACTCCAGCTTGCTGTGGTTTTCAAAGCAGGCATGTACGATGCTCAACTCCTCGGGTAGAAAACATTCACATCCCACATGATGTATGGCTTCCCTTTGTAGTCACTGATAGTAGCCAAATCCACATGTGCCGGATGTTTGGGGAAACTGTATCAGGAATCTACTTCTTCTCTTCTGCCGTTTTTATTTATTTTCCCTGACTGTACCGGGCTTTCCTGTACTCACATGGATCTCTAGGTTTAAATACATAAGACAATTTCTGAAAGCTTCCATGGTTTGGTGGGCTATGTTGGGTGAAAGAGCATCCATTTATATTGAATAGTTCCCTGTAGGGCTTCAAGAGTTTGGGGTCAATGAGTTAAAACTCGTGATTTAATGTAGCCTCACAAAAGCAATTACAAGGGGTGAGGTCCAAAGACCTCTGAAATGTGAAAGTTCCAGATTCCACATTATTATGCAGGTTTAAAGGAACACACCAGAACTAAATGAATATGCTGTACACTGTTAGGAACATAAATCCTCTTCACTATAACACCAACTGAAGATCATTTGGATCACCAGATGTTAAAAAGTATATTAATAACAGTAACAGCACTGGGGTATCAAGTGGTGATGATGATGATGATGATGATGATGATGATGATGATGATGATGATGATGATGATGATGATCATGATGATGATGATGATGATGATGATGATGATGATGATGATGATGATGATTATGATGACGATGATGATATGGCATTGCTCAACTGTTTAGCTGGCTAATCCTCAGGCTGCTGCCAGGGGCCTTGATTGTACTGTACAGTAGTGTCTGAGTAATTTTGGTGAAATAATTGCCCCATATTCTTTTACTGCAAGGCATTAAAATGGTACTGTATATTACTCACCATGTCAAATTCTCTGCAGTATGCCTGAAAATACATTCATAGAGTGTTGATAACATCCCTGTACTGTATAGGTGTCTGTGGTACCCAGGTAAGTTAAACGATGTTTAGTGTATTATGTTTAAGCATCAGGATCTACCAGTTATGTTCAAAAATTAATATGTAAATGAGACCTGAAGTAAAATATTTACTAGCCTTTATATTTACCAGCTGCCAGTTACTAGTTAACATTTACAGTTCAGTGACCCTATCAAGAAACACCAGGTTCTGTGATGGGGTATGAAAAGACCTGGCAACCTACCCTGACACGTTATGACATAAGGAGACATTCTCAGGTTTCATGGATGTACTACATTCTAATACCAGATTAACTGGACTGGAGACACTCAAATAAGAGATTACACACACACATGAAACATACAGAGAAAAAAGGCTGGTAAAATGTTTAAGGCCTGACGTTCAAAGTGGCACGTTCCAGCAGTGGTACACTCTGATTGTAATCCATAATGAACATAATGAAAGTTTCTGTCAGACGAATTCATCAGATTAAGAGAGCAGTTGATAAGAAGTCATAACAAAGCAGAAAACAGGTATTTAAAGTTGCTGATGCTTTTGGAGTTCCACAAACCTCAAGGAAAAGGATCTTTTAGAAGTTTGAAGTGGTGCATAAACCTATTTGGCCACTGCTAACCAATGCTCACAAGCAGAAACAATTTCAGTAGTCCAGAAATGCATTCATTCATTAAGTTACTGAACTTCTTTAACCTAATTAGGGTCGTGGGGAGGCTGGTGCTCATCTCAGCTGACTCTGGGTGAGGGCGGGGTACATCCTGGACAGCTCACCAGGCCATTGCAGGGGCAACACTCACACAACCATCCATACTCACACTCACACCTAGGGAAAATTCGGACAAATTAATTAATCTGCTGTGCATATTTTTGGACTGTGGGAGGAAACTGGAGTAGCCAGGAACATCCCACATAAACATGGCGAGAACATACAAACTCTAAACAAAAATGCCTGAGCTGGAAACTGAACCCAGGACCTTCTTGCAGAAAAAGTTGATGTGCTAACCACTACACTACCATGCCGCACCCAGAAATACATGAAGACCAATTTTCAAACAGTCTTTTTTTTTTTTTTTTTTTAACTGATGAGCGCCATGAGATCCTTGATGGTCCAGATGGATGGAGTAATGGATGGTTGTTGGATGGCCACCATATTCCAAGAAGACTGTGATCTCAGCAAGGAGATGGTGTAATCATATTCCATTTTTTTTTTCTTTTTTGGCCAGAGAGCTTGTAGGTTCTGTAAGGTCCCTGAAGGTGTGAAAATGACCCTGGCAAAGTATATTGAGTATGTAAAGTATGGTTCTGACTGACCACTTTCTTCCATGTATCAAAAAAGAACCATCTCATCCATCTCATGCTGTAAATAATAACTCTGTGTCACTGACTGCATGTGTATAAATTTCCCCCTGACCTCAACTTACTGAGGACCTCTGGAGCCTCCGACAGCATGTTTCATTAGGACATATTGCAAGCACTTAAATTCATGATAATCATGTTTTCTCACAGCATTTTGTCTTTTTTTTTAATTTTTTTATGAAAATGTTAACCCCTTAACCAACCATTTTTTTGACAAAAACGTTCCTTTTTCAGACCAATTTTTTTTAAGTTCTTTACTTTATGCTGAATACGAAATTCAAGTCTATTTTTAATTTTTCATCTATTTTTGCATGCAACTGTAATTTGAAATTACCCCTTTCGGCAGAGACGGGATAACTCGCCTTTTTTTTTTTTTTAGAACATTTTTATTTATTTTTTTGTCACCAAAAATTAATGTAATGAAGAATACACGATTGATTATTCAAGTTTGCTCTTTATTCAAAAAAGAAAAAGAAAAAGAAAAGAAAAGGAAAAGAAAAAGAAACTTTGTGATGATGTCACGTATGATTTGTAGACAAAATTTGAGATGTGTGAGGCATTATGTGCAATTTCTTGCGTCAATCAGTTCATCATCTTCACTTTCGCTTGAATATTCATTTTCTGATGAGCTGGCGCTCTCATCAGACGTATCCAAGCCTCTAAGAGAAGCTTCAGTATCGCTGTTGTCATCACTGTTATCCATTGGGATAAGGGATGCCGAGAAATTTCAAGGAAGTCGTAAAATACGAGGCGGAGAGTACCGATTCTAAAGAGCGCGACACTCCCCCTTTGACGCTTTGCGGGTTACTGAGTCGAAAACGTTTCGCCGCTTACCTCTTGTCTAACGTTGCCTTGAGATGCCATAGTTCATTTTTTTGAGGCGTATGATGATGAGTAGTGTACGATAACATCCTCAGGCATCAATAGAAATGACGAGTAAAGCCGCTTCCCTCTGGTTTTGAAAGCGTAAGTTTTGGCGAGTTAACTCGTCAATGACTGGAAAATACAATTTGTGTGATTGCGAGTATACTCGTCTCTGCCGGGTAAGGGGTTAAATCTCAACCACCTAGCCGTAGTCATGTGTGCTGTCTTCTGCTTTAGGAGGAGCTGGGAAACTGCATGTGGGGCCACTGTATCCTGCTATGTCTTGTGAGGTATTTGCTGCCTTTTCTGCCACAGCAACCACACAGAAACACAATGGTGGTCCAGCTGGATTCAGTTTAGCAGAAAAGGAAGCAACCAGGTGCTGCTCCCCTCCATGCTCCCTAAGGTGAATGCAAGTCATGCAGCCAGAATTTTTGTCCACTCCCTGAGTAATTGGTTTGTTTGGCTCTTGAGTGACCAATATGGAGTTGACTGTAGAGACAATTCCTTGTTTTCGAACCTAAGCACACTTTAAGCCAGTTGGCCATTCCAGTGAGCAATTCCTCTTAGGAGTGTCTTGAGGATTTCATAATCTTTAATAAAGTAATGGCGTTATGAACATTCATTCATTCATTTTCTCAACCACTTAATCCTAATTAGGGTTGTGGGTAGAATGGTGCTCATCTCAGCTGACACTGGGCAAGGGAAGAGTACACCCTGGACAGCTCGCCAAGCCATTGCAGGGCAGAAACATGCTGATGGCTATGCAGTCTACTCTTGATGAAGGTCAGCAATTTTTTTCTTTTACATGCCTCTCAGCACAGACAGTGACAGACATGGCCGGCCTTTGATAACCCAGTTAGCTACATTGGGGGGGATAGTGACAACCCGTTGAGTGTGGGGCTCGAACCCCTACCATGGGATCAGTGATCCAGCACCCTACCACAAGGCCACCACTGCCCACAATATGAACACATACCCAAAAAATTAATGATTTTTTTTTTTTTTTTTTTGTAATTGGCTTTGCAATTTTATGTATAGCCCAAGTATGGGCCGCATCCAGATTTTTGCCTTCTGCCAAAATAATGTGACCTAAGAATTTAACTTACTTTTGGACAAATTGAACTTTTTCAATATCAACTTTATGACCTTCTCTGCCAAATTTTGAAACAGCTTAATGATGTCACACATACATTGCTGTTCTGTTGGGGCATCGTGCAGACAGTTTTCAACATAAGCGGTAGGCCAACAGCTAGAAGAGGTTGTAGCTCCAAGGTCTTCCTCAATGCTTGATTATAAAGGGTTGGGGGCTTGTGATACCTCTGCCCGAGCCTGATAAATGTACAGGGTTTGCCATTAAATTGGAACACAAACTAAAATCTTTATGGACAGGCATGCTTAAAAAAATCACGGAAGCTATTTCAGGATCATGTACGGATTTGAAACACTTGGAACACAAGCCATCACAGCCTTGTTTACTGCTTTGAAATCCTGAACAAAGTGCCATTCCACAGGCTCAGCTGGGAACACTGATTTTCTTAACAGGGAACAAAGGCGTGCGCACTGGTGAGTCAGGGCAGGGGACCATAACTCGGGCTTTTAGAAAAGAGTTAAAAACTAGTGCAATACAATCAATTGTCTCCTTCTGGAGTTGGTATTGAGGCTTACAAGGTCTGAAATCAAATTTTGGAGTAATTTTTACCGGCTTGCAGTTTTTTGTGTGCCCCTATCTTATTTATGAGTCACCCACAATGTGTGTGAGGGGGAATTGTTTTCAGTGACTAATTCCATGCCATGAGTCACCCAATTTAAATTTCGTACAGGGAATCTGAAACGCGGGGTTATAGGACAGTAGAATTGGAGTTGGACTTTCCGAATGCATTTTCCATCCAACACCCCACATCGCTCCACATCACCCCTTCAGGCTTGGCGAGGGAGATGTGAGGCACAGAGCCATGCATGGTGAATGGATGTAGTATACTTGGCAAGGGTCTATTTCCAACCCTATTTCCACAACACAATAGTGAGTGGACCAAAACAAACTTTTCAACACTAAAACATCCTGTTCTTTACATCCTTTTCACCATTCTTTTTCAGAACGTTCATCTGGCCTTCCCTGGTGTATGTGCACTGTGCAGTGGAAATTAGTAGGGAACATATAGGAAGTGTCTTCTACATGCCTTGTAAGGACATGTGCCCATTGTCATAACACTTGTGGAACAGTATCAGTTGTATAGGCACTCAATCTACACTCATAAATATAAAGAAGCTTAAACCCCTGTTTCACCCCTTTGAAAGGGGAAATTTCATGAATGTTCACAGTTAGCCCCGTGTGGTCACAGGAGAGGTTAATGCCAATTAAACACATCAAATCTCATCCTGAGAGATTAATAGGACAGCATATGCAAATCACCAAAGGGAAATCCACATGCCCTCCTTTCCTCATTTACAACTGAGTGGGAGTGTAATATGTTCTTTTACGGTCAGCCCCACAGCCCCCATTGAGTGCAAGTGATCACCACTAAGTGGTAATCGTGTAATAAACTCCTTAGCCATAATCATGGAATGGCCAGCTCCAGAGTCTACTGAAAATTCCATACACCATGCACTTCTATAGACATAAAAGCACAAACAGGAGTTTGGTATTTAACATACTCAATTCAATTCCATTTTATCTGTATAGTGCCGTTTACAATTGACATTGTTGCAAAGCAGCTTTACAGAGTAAAAAAAGGGAAAGGGACTTACAGGTATACTTACAAGTATAAAATAATTTAAACATTTCCTATTAACCTTACATATCCCTCATGAGCGTTGCCCGCAGCAATGGTGGCAAGGAAAAACTCCCTCAGTAAGCTGCGATTTCCCCATTCTCAAGTGCCTTCCCTGTGAAGAATAAAGCTCACCCGTTTTCATCTATGAAACGGGGAAATCGAAGTCACTGTTAGAGATGAGTAGAAACACTGAAATCAAACTAAAGCGGGAACTGATGGAGCACAGAGCTGAGAGCCAGAGAGATCACGGTGAAGAGGGACAATCTTCTAGCACCGGGAAGAGCGCTGCAAGTCTTTATAACCCATGCTTAAGTGGAGTTAGGTGTTTGTGTTTAGCACTCCACACGCATATGACAGCCACGCCCCTCTCCAATGCACATTTCAACGAGCAACATGTTTCTGAGAGGACATGAATGGTATTTGTTGGTATATATCATGGGCATCCCAGAAGGAGAATGTGTAACTCAACAAAAACACACACACACACAGAGAGAGAGAGAGAGAGAGAGAGAGAGAGAGAGAGAGAGAGAGAGAGAGAGAGAGAGAGAGAGAGAGAGAGAGAGAGAGAGAGAGAGAGAGAGAGAGAGATGTATACTCATAGTAATATAATGGAAATAGTAGAATCTATTATTGCTAAGTGCAAGCTGGGACATGACTGGATACAGCAGCATAACTAAAAGAGAGAGAACCAGAAGGAAGGCAGACATGAGGGCACTCAGACATGATGGGCAATCAGCCACCCCACTGTCAAACAGACTTGGGTGAGCATGTAAAGTGGGGAAGCGACAGCATCCCAACTTCACAGTTTACCAGAACGCTCTATGCCTGAGACCTCTAGATCTCCTATTTTACCTAATAAGTGGCTGTTAACAAAATGCATGATTAACAAATAGGTTTTCAGTCTCGACTTAGAAACAGAGACTGTGTCTGTGTCCTGGATATTAACTGGACAGCATTTCCATAACTGTGTGGCTCTCTGCCCACTGTAGTAGCCTTCATTATTTAAGGCATCACTAAGCCACCTGTACCTTTTGATTTAAGGGAGCGTGCCGAATCATAAATGACAAGAAGTTTGCTAACATAATTTGATGGAAGGCCGTTAAGTTCTTTATAGGTTAAAAGTATTATTTTATATTCAATTTGGAATTTCATTTGGAGTCATTGCGGTGCAAGTAAGAATGGGGTGATATGCTTGTGTATTTTGGTTCTAGTAAGGACTCTTGCTGCTGCATTCTGGACTAACTGGAGCTTGTTTATGCTCCCATTAGAACATCCAGACAGTATTGCATTACAATAATCTAATCTCAAAGCTCCCCCAGTTCGGCTAACTGGGTTATCAAAGGCGAGACATGTCTCTCACTGTCTATGGTGTGAGGCATGTAAAAGAACCATTGCTCACATTCGTAAAGAGTAGCTGCAAAGTCGTCAGCGTGTTTCTGTCCTTGCTAAAAAGGGTTGTGACGAGAAGGGCATCAGACGTAAAAACCTCTGCCAAATCAAAACGTGCGAATCAGATGATTCGCTGTGGCGACTCCCGAGTAAAAAAAAAAAAAAAAGGGAAATAGCCGAAAGGAAGACAGACAGACAATCTCAAAGTAACAAAATCATGCACAAGTTTTTTCTGCATCATGCATTGACATTATGTTTCTTATTTTAGCAATATTCCTGAGATGAAAGAACGGTACTCGAGTAATATTATCTCCATAAGCTTCAAATGAAAGATCAGCATCAATAATCACTTCAGGGTCCTTTACTGTTACACATAATGAGACTAAACTGCCATCTAAACTTGTCACATAATCAGAAACCTTATTTCTAGCTGCCTTAGCTCCAAGTACAGGCACTTCTGTTTTTATAAGTATGAGTACACATACAGTCAACTTACGAAGACCCCTGTGTACGAAATCCCCGGGTTACGAAAAATAATTTATTTTACTTTTAACACATATTTCAAACAAAATTGGTGTACTTTTATCATTTTTAAAGGGTTTATGGGATTTATCCAGTCCAAAGACTGGAGCCTTGGAACGAATTAAGCATTTAACATGTAAGATGCACACCCTACTTACGAAATCCCCACGTCACAAAAAGGGCTCTGGAACGGATTAATTTCGTAAGTTAGGGGCCGACTGTATTTCTGTTTAAAAGGAGGAAATTAGTCAGCATCCAGTATCTATTGTCCTTTACACATTTATCAACTATATTGAGCTGATGTTTCTCATCTGGCTTTGCTTAAATATATAACTGTGTATCTGTGTAACTGTGTCATCAGCATAACGATGGAGGTTAATACCGTGATCACAAATGATATTACCCAAAGGGAGCATGTACAGAGAGAAAAGCAACAGGGCTCGGAAGGAACCTTGTAGAACACCAATATTAACATTAGAATGTAGAGAAACCAGCATTTATATGTAAAAACTGATAATGGTCAGTTAACTAAGATTTAGACCAGGAGAGGTCCACTCTCTTAACTCCAACAACATTTTTTAATCTGTCAAGGAGAATTGTGTGATAAATTGTGTAAAAGGCTGCACTAAGTCAAGTAGCATAAGCAGGGAGACACAGCTGTGGTCAGATGCCACCAGTAGAACAACTTAACAAGTGCCGTCTCTGTGTTATGGTGAGGCCTAAAACATGACTGATACATTTTGTTATTTCTGCAAAAACATGAACATAACTGCTGCTCTACATCTTTTTTCGAAGATCTCTTGCTATGGGTCAAGATCAGGTTTTTTAATCATAGGTCTGATAACTGCTAGTTTAAATAATTTTGGTACATAAATAGTGCTAAGGGAAGAATGTGTTACATTGAATAAAGAGTTCAGCACTTCGGATAGTATTTGTTCTAAGAAACATGTAGGCACTGGATCAAGCAAACAGGTTGATGATTGATGAGGATATTAATGAGACCAGTTCTGTCTTTTGAATGGAACTAAACACTCAAGTTGCATATTTTCTGGCATTGCATTATTTACTGTTTTAGTTATTGACATACATGTCTTTAGTATCTAGAATCATGTTTTTGACATTTTTCAATTTTTAACATTAAAAAAGTTCATAAAATCATCACTGCTATAAATTGATAGTTTACACATTTTATTCATGGTCTTATTCCTACTTAATTCTGCAACAATATTAAATATGTTTTTCTGATTATTTTTGTTATTTTCTATTAGATTAGAGATATATACTGCTTTATCAGCACTAAGAGCTTTTCTGTGATTAAGGAGACCCTCATTCCATTCTCATTGGAAAACCAGTGGTTTAATTTGCTGCCATTTCCGTTCTAGTTTGCTGGGTTCTGTTTGAGTGTGTGTGTTTCATTATTATACCGGAAGGCTTTTCCCCCCCTTTCTTTCTGATTGGTTTAAGTGAAGCCGCATTATCTAGCATATGGCATACATTTCACTCAAAGCACTCAGTGGCTTGATCGAGTTGTGTGGGGTCTGATGCTGATACAATCATAGTTGATAATTCTGGAAAATTATTAATGAAACTCTATGTACTCACTGATCTAAAAATGTCGCTTAATGCGATAATGTAGTGAGATGGATATGGTAGAACTCAGAGTCATTGTAAGCAAGATAAGATAATGATCTAAAATAGTCTCTGACTGTGGAACTGCGACTATATTTTCAATATTTAATCCAAAAGTTAGTATTAAACCAAGACTATGGCCAAATTTATGAGTGGGTGCTATTGAATTCTGATTTACTCCCATTGATTTTAGGATTGATACAAACACTGCTCTTAAAAGGTCATAGGGTTATCGGAATGAATATTGAAGTTACCAATAACTAAAGCTTCATCTAAAGAAGCAACCAGGTTTGAAACAAAATCTCCAAATTCACAAGGAATTCTGAGTACAGCCGTGGGGGTCTGCAAATAATAATTAAAGTGATCAGCAGCATGGGGATATTTTTTCCAGGAGCATACACAGTGTTTCTGCATAGAATTTCAAATTAAAATTCATGTCTGGATATTTGTATAAGGCCGAGAGAATCAATAGAAATAACTGAAGCCTCCTCATCTGCCATTTAGACATGGTTCGTGTATAATACTGTATCCGGGAGGGTTTGATTCATTTAGTGTTAAATATTCATTAGGTTTAAACCATGTTTCTGTTGAACACATTACACTAAAGTCCATATCAATAATGATTTCATTAACAATAAGCCCTCTAGATGTAAGAGATCTAACATTTAACAACCCTAACTTTCGATCAAAGGTGTAGGCTGTCGGTTCAGTATGATTTTAATTCATTTTCAAAATGTTATTAAAGTAAACTCTCTGAAAGTTTTTATATTTTTGTTTAGTCTGGGAAGCAGACACAGTTTCTAGACCATTGAACTTGGCCTTGAGTGACATCTCTGTGCAGCTAGTAGATTCTCGGATTGGCCTGTTTGTCTAGTCTTGGTTCTAGATAGTCAGTGACTGACTAGTTCTGTTTTCAGATTATGTGCTATACTACAAGAAATAAGAGCAGCACCTTCTCTAGTGGGATGGATACCGTCCCTCCTGAGCCAAGTTTGGCCATTGGATGTCCAAGTGGTATCCAGCATTTCAGCAACCATAGCCTGTTGTAAGCTACTTTACCACACCATATTGAAATGGGGCCAAAGCATATTACAGGATCGAACATTTACTTTGCTAATGTCAACACCTCCAGAACATTACACTTAGTAATCTCTGATGGATGATGGTGTATATCATTAACTCCAGCGTGTATAACTATCTTAGAAAACCTGGGCTCACCTGAGAACCTAGATAACCGCTCTGATTTCCGGGATACACCTAACAAACACAAAACAAAACAAAGCAATGGAATTAAAAATAATTTCCCAGAACAAGCTACTTTAATCCGCTGACAAGGAGTTGCTGGCCAACGATTCGAAAACAAGGAAGTAACATCCTATATGAGCCCTCAACAGAAGGCCTGTCTTTATTGTAAAGTAGAAATAGATTTGACTTAACCGATCCTTTTGGAGCCCCTTTCCCAGACCATATCTTACCAATCTCTTACCATGCGCCTAGTATAACCACAGACGAAACATCCATGATAATGTCATATAGCAGGGATGTTAAACTCATGCTGCAAAGGTCCATGTGGCTGTAGGTTTTTGTTTCAACCAAGCAGCAGCACACCTGACTTTGCTCATTTAAACAAATGATTTGAGTCTTCAGATAGTTGATTAGTCAATCTGAGTGCTCTGAACAGAGACTGACCAATTAACTGCCTGAAGACTCAGATCAGTTGATTAAATGAACAAAGTCAGGTGTGCTGCTGCTTGGCTGAAACAAAAACCTGCAGCCATATGGCCCTTTGGGGCATGAGTTTGACACCTGTGTCGTCAAGTGTGAATTGCTTTTCAGCAGCTTCGGCCACGTCTCCTACCACGTCTTCCATTTTGCCCATGACATTCTCCTTGGTTACATTGTTGCTTCTGTACTGCAACCATCTGGATCCGCATTTTTTTTTTTTTTTGGGGGGGGGGGCTTTTGCCACCTTGTCCTATCGTTTTCTTATTTTCTTTCGTATTTATTAATAATTTCTCTGTATGCACCTGTTGTTCCACCAGTGTGAGTTTTCCAGTATCCTATGTGAGACAGAAGCATTTCACCCGTCATGCAGTGTCCTCTTTTAGTCCACTTATGATCCGGAAGAGAGTCGGTGACTGGAGGAAGATCTGGATAGAGTATGGTAGAATGGTGAAGAGGGGGTCCGTCCAGATCGGTATCCATAACAAACTGAGCACACTGGAGGTTAGTTTGATCAGATCTCAATTATGATTTTTTGTTTTCTTTTCCTACTCTCACTTACCAACAGCCCATAAGCTGTCCAATTTGGCATACATTTCTGAGTACTTTCTATTAACCTTTGTTTTAATATGTCCAACTGATTTTGAATACAACTATCTTTTTCTGGAAAACCACAGCAGTCCACCCAGTACCCCAATTGTTATGTGGCCTCTGGATCATAATTTTGAATCATAAATTGTAAATTTTGCTACACACAACCCTCGCAGACATGTATCACTGCATTATTTATCTTTTAGCATACACTGTATTCTCTCATTATCCTCTATTAAACATTTCAACCTGTCTTCCTTGCTATTCACACATCCCATCTCTGTTCAATTTTTGAGAACAAATTCTTTTTCTGGTGCAGCGCATGATGACAGCTAGCTGTAGCTAAAGACTCCTCAGTGGGTCAGACCCTTCAGCAGGTCATATACTGTAGACTCGTCAGCCCACAGCTGGCGTACACAAGCCATGTTGAGACATGAACCCCCAACCTTAGGATCAGCGATGCGCCCTATCCACGAGACCACCACTGCCCCACAGCCCCACACACATCCAGGTGTAAAAAAGAAAAAAGAAGAAAAAACAACAAAAAAAAAAAAAAACCAAAAACAAAACAATAGTGTGACAGGACTTGCCCTGGTTTTATTGGGTTTGTCTCAGCCTCTGGTGGTGAACGGTGTAGGGACCCCGCGGCACCACTCAATCACTAATATCCAATCTGGCAGTGTGAACAGAGTAAATCCTCTGAAGGCTACGCACTACACTCACCACTCTGGTCCTTCACTGATTTCATGGAGTTCCATCTGGGTTGCCAAAGACTGGTTGCTAAATTGTGATGGAAATTCATCAGAAGCCGAAGAACACTTTATTTAAATACTGCACAGGACATCTGTCTCTCAGGCACTACCGAGAGAGAGGTAACGTTTCCTCTCACCCGGAGTCTTTTATATCCTATCAGTCTTGCTATGTGTGTCACAAACAGAACGTGTCCCTGTGAAATGTAAAAGTACCTCTTATCTCCAAAAGTTCACATTTCAGCAGAGATTGACTTATCGACAGAGGATGCTGTAAAACAATAAAGTCCTTGTATGGATGACTAAATTGAACTGTTTTCCTCTTTCAGGAGGACCAAATCTCTTTTCTGAGTTTAACTTCAGTCAAGCACATACACACATGATAACATTTCACTCACAAACCCCAAACCCCATTACTGCTTCTTTGAGAGAATTTGTGAAGGAAAGTATAACCTGAAATTGAGGCACTGAGATCAAAAACCCCATAAGTCACATTTCATGAACTGTGTTTGAAAATTTTGTTTGGACATCATGAAACTGCATCTGGATGCTGGGATGATTGGAAGGGTTCATGTGTTCAGATGATGGGAGCCTGTGCTTCAGCATTGAAGCCTTCATGCCTGAATTGTAGCTGAAAACAAACAAACAAGTAGATATAACCAATAGACACAAATAGACCAGATTTATACCAGACCTACATACACATCAGGTATGACTATTATAAAAAGTCGTTTAGTCTGAGACATTAAACACATATCTGGTATATTACCTCATTTCTCGGTCTGAGCGAAGTACCATTTAGCTATTGATTTTCCCATGTCCACTAGCACTGAATTACCGGTATTACTGGAAGGGCCACTTAAAGTTATATTCAAGAGGCTTTAACACACCAATGTTCTGAACACTGGCCATTCCATGCAATCTGTATCATCCCCCCATTACTTATCTATCTAATAATCTTTTATTAACACCAATATTTATCTATTTTTTGTTATTTTATCCCCTTTCCACTGCATTAACAATTGCGACAAGTTAAATGCTTGAGTGCTAATAAAACATAATAATTGTACTAAAAATACAGTCGTGTATAAGCAGGGTTTGAATCTGTCATGGTAACATAGACCAAGATGTTACTTAGGCCAGACGAAAAACTATGTCTATGATAAAGGATAAACACACAATGCTGCAACAAACCCCAAGCATTTATTCTCTATGTTCCAATAATAACAAAACTAAATTAATATGTGAATTTTTATATACTGTACAAAGCATTTTAGCTCTGATTGTACACCCTAAAGAGGGTCCAGGTTGAGGAAACACATTCGTCACTCACACTCGCAAGCTGGATCATCAGCCTCAGAACCATGTTGCAGTTAATGTTTCTGCTTGGTCTATTAGGAACAGCCAGCAGGACCCATATGCAATAACCATCACACAACTAAATGTTTTTAGTGGTCTATTTATCTCAGACTACATTTCAGCAACTCCATGCAAATATGGTCCTTACATTCTTACAACACCTGTGCACACACTTACCCTGGGAGTGGCATAGGGCACCATCCTGTCTGACATCAATCAGGTGCAGTCAAAACCCACCTGTGTTCAGATACATTATTCAGGAGTCAGAAGAGATTCAATCACCCTCAGGGTGATACAAGCACCAAACATTTCAAGTTACAACTCTGACGAACTGAATGCATATCAAGTATACAACTGTGCTGTGTCCTGTGTGCTGTCTTCTGGGTATCATGTCAGCTTTCGTATTTACTGGATTTTAATGGACATCAATGGCTTTTGATGTCAGATCAAGTCAGTTTTCCTGCTACTGTATAACAGTAGATGTTCCAAACATGCATCTGTCCCCACTACCATGTAGGTAAGCATGGGGAGAAAATTTCCAAACATAAACGTCCTTGATGCCTCATAGGTAAGGAGCTAACTAAAAGCTTTGGGACTAAACTCAGACAGAGCCTTGACTGGCAATTAGTCTAGGACTGGTGTCCCAAGGGAGGTAGGTGGAAGTATAATTCTATCCTGGCACACCCGCATCATTCCCTAGGATCCATTCCTTTGGATCTTCTGGAAAAAAAAAAAGCAGCAGCTGCTGACTGTGGAAATCTAAAAGCCATTTGTGACGGATTCAAAACATTTATTAGTTGACATCATATTAATGTGGCTCTTTTGAAAACACCAGATGGAAATATTTTGACTGACAACGCTGCATAATTGATCCAGTGTTGGAGCACTATTCTAACCTGTATTCCCAAGACTGTCTCATCGCAGATGTGCAGTAGACCATTACTCTCAGCAGTCCACTGTGCACACACTTTATAAACCACCCACTGAGAAAGAGCTTTCAAAAACAATTGATTTATTTGTCAAAGAAAGCACCTAGAAACAATGAAACACTTCCAGATCTCCTGAAATCATGTAAGGAATCCCTCATGCCTCACTCTCTAGTTCTCTGACAAAATGTTGACTGGAAGGCAAAGTACCAAAATTCATGAGCGATGTGAATATAGCCATGCTGCATAAGAACAAAGGCATTGTGATTGTAATAACTACAGAATAAACTCACTTTTCAGTGCCACAGGGAAACATGTTTGCACAAGTATTACTCAGAATGTTTCAACAACTTGCAAATAGAGAATTCCCAGAATTCCAGTGTGGCTTCCATTCCAACAGATCTACCATCAACCTCTCCGGAGGTTGGTGTGATCAGTAGAGCATACCATCTGTGTTGAGCTTCCTGGACATTGTATAAAACAAATGGTTCTGGGCCAAGGCCAGGAAGATAATGAAGGACCATAGCCATCCCAACAATGGTCTCTTCTCTTTGTTGCAGTCAGGGAAATGTTTACATTCCTTGTAGGCAAACACAGAGTGAATGAGGACAAGCTTCCTCCTGTAGTCCATTAAGGCCCTAAAGGAGAATGCCTAGTACCAGGGCTTTCTAGCCTACTCCACACAGAAACATTACATTCTACCTCAGCTGATGGTTGCACATACAAATTGCAATACTGCATCTTTGTGTGCACTGAAACTTTACATACAATACTAGTTATTGTCATTACATTTATATTTGACGTTTGATAAAATCTGATCCACAATAGGCTTTGTCCAACTGTTGGTGCTTTTCATAATTTTTCATAATTATCATGCCTTTAAATTCTCTTTGACTACAATTTTAATTTTATATATACTGTATGTGACATAATAACCCCCCTCCCCCAGTGTATTTGATCTCACGTCTAATAACCGCCCATGTGTAATAGGAGCAAAATGGTAGATCAAACTTACCAATTTTATTCGATCAGTCTCTGTAACAGTTAAACGAGGCATTCACTGCTTGTAAAAGTGAGGTTATTTTAAGACCCCCTGCCACTGTGGAATGTCTATAATGTTCATCAGTAACAACACATTTGATCGTTCCACCGTGCTTTAAAAGACAGGAAAATATTTTGGTGTGTTCTCTTGGTAAATGTCCAAAATGATGAACCATAAGAAACCACTACAAACTAAGGTATGCTCTGAATGAATGAAGATGAGTCAGATATGGACTTATCGGAAAGTAATGACAAGTATTTTTCACCCGATTCTCCTGATCCCTAACTTCATACATTTAAAGACATTCCTGGCCATGTGGTTTTCATGGCACATTGACTAAAGTTGTCCTTTGTGCTAAAGTTGACATTCATGTTGATTGGCTCGATTTGACATGGGGGTATTTAAAGGAACAGCAAGGAGAGGGAAAATTAAAGAGTCTTTTGTTTTTAATTATGCAATTTTCTGTTTATTTTCAGCTCTTATGTAAGTAATTTGGGTGATACCACAAAATGAATAATATAAATACCAGTAAAACTATTTTATTGTTCTGCTATTATTCATGTTTTCCACCTATATGGTAATAAGCACTTTAATAAGCCCCCACCCAATCCAATTTTTTTTTAAGTGCCCTGGGTGCTTATCACGTCAAATACGGTATATATATATATATATATATATATATATATATATATATATATATATATATATATATATATATATATATATATATATATATATATATATATACATTCACCACATGTCATATTGTGTGTTATTTTGTATGTGACAAGTAAATATTTGGATTTTGAATATGGGGTTTGATGGCCTGGTGGTAGAAAACTGGATTACTGATCCCAAGGTTTTTATTTTTATTTTTATGTGTGTGTGTGTGTGTGTGTGTGTGTGTGTGTGTGTGTGTGTGTGTGTGTGTGTGTGTGTGTGTGTGTGTGTGTGTGTGTGTGTGTGTTGCTTCACTTCTAAAATATGCATTCTAACCCCATGACATTCAGAATACACTCTGCTTCCAATGTACTTCTGCAGCAAAGCTTGACGTGTATTCGGTAAAGGCTTGAAAAACATTATGCCCATGAGGGTTGGGCTTCTGTGAGTCTCTATGAGGAATAGTCTTGTCAGGATACAGGAGTGCTGCATGGTGATTGGAGAAATTGTCAATATGGCTCAATGTTTTGTTGTTACCAGCAAAATCAGAGAATTTCAAGTTTTGTTCCCCATAGATTTTAAGCAAATATCTGCAGCATGTAGTCTGTGTTTGCTTGTGATGTTCTATATTATGATCATTTGTGAATAGCCTACTATAAATAAAAATACAAATAGCATATGCTCAAGTTTGGGTATAGTTTTTAAAGTAAACATTGTTAATTTAGTGATGATTTCTACTCCTCTGTAATGGAAAATATAAGTTAGAATGCTGTTTATACATATACTTTATTGGCATTGCTTAAAGTAACTCTTTGTAATCCACTTGATAGATAGCACAAGGGTGGGAGAGCTAAAACTAAAAACAATAAAGGAAGAGGTCTCATAAGAGTCCTTCTACCCTTCAGCCAATCGGCATGGAAGAACAATGCGTGATCATCTTATGTGCAGCATTTGAGCACCAGCTACCACCCAAGACTCCAATGTATATGAGACTTTTAGTGCAAAATTGCATGGTGCCACCTTCTTGTAGGACACTGTGGTGCATGAAACTGTGACCCTCATTTGAGCTTGGCATAATAAAACAGAATATAGTCTTTTACTCTGCCTGTCTGTATTAATATAAAAAATACCAGTTCATTTCTAGTGTTACAAACAGAATCTCTGTGCCGGGGATTGGAAGATCCCACGGTGAAGACTGGATGGATTTCACCAAGACAGTGACATCTAGTTTTCGTTTTGAAGGAAGTCAGTGACTGCAAAGTCATCGTGGGTGAGAGTGTTGCCAAACAGCATAGGATGGTGGTGTGCAGGATGACTCTGATGGTGAGAAAGGTGAAAAAGGCAAAGGCAGAGCAGAAGACAAAGTGGTGGAAGCTAAAAAAGGAAGAGTGTCGTGTTGTCTTCAAGGAGGAGTTGAAACAGGCTTTGGGTGGCCAGGAAGTGCTTCCAGATGACTGGACAACCACAGCAAATGTGATCAGGGACACAGGTAGGAGAGTACTTGGTGTGTCCTCTGGAAGGAAAGTAGATAAGGAGACTTGGTGGTGGAATGAGGAAGTGCGGGAGTGTGTACAAAGGAAAAGGTTAGCCAAGAAGAAGTGGGACATTGAGAGGACCGAAGAGAGTAAACAGGAGTACAGGGAGACACAGTGTAAGGCGAAAGTAGCAGTGGCTAAGGCCAAACAGAGGGTGTATGATGACTTGTATGATAGGTTGGATAGTAAAGAGGGAGAAAATGATCTATACAGGTTGGCACAGCAGAGAAATAGAGATGGGAAGGACGTGCAACAAGTTAGATTGATAAAGGACAGAGAGGGAACTGTATTGACTAATGACAGAAGTGTGCTGGGAAGATGGAAAGAGTACTATGAAGAGCTGATGAATGAGGAAAATGAGAGAGAAAAAGAGTAGAAGAGGTAACCATTGAGGAGCAGGATGTAGCAAAGATCAGTAAGGGTGAAGTGAGAAGGGCATTGAAGAGGATGAAGAATGGAAAGGCAGTTGGTCCTGATGATATACCTGTGGAGGTATGGAAGTGTCTAGAGAGGTAGCAGTAGAATTTCTGACAAGAACATTCAACAAGGTACTAGAGAGTGAGCAGATGCCGGAGGAGTGGAGGAGAAGTGTGCTGGTGCCCATTTTTAAGAACAAGGGAGACATGCAGAGTTGCAGCAACTACAGAGGGATAAAGTTGATGAGCCATACGATGAAGTTATGGGAAAGAATAGTGGAAGCTAGACTAAGGGCAGAGGTGAGCATTTGTGAACAACAGTTTGGTTTCATGCCAAGAAAGAGCACCACAGATGCAATGTTTGCCTTGAGGATGTTAATAGAGAAGTACAGAGAAGGTCAGAAGGGGCTACATTGTGCCTTTGTGGATCTGGAAAAAGCATATGACAGGGTGCCAAGAGAAGAATTGTGGTATTGCATGAGGAAGTCTGGAGTGGCAGAGAAGTATGTTAGAGTGGTGCAGGACATGTATGAGAGATGTAAGACAGTGGTGAGGTGTGCTGTCGGTGTGACCGATTTAATTCAAGGTGGAGGTGGGACTGCATCAAGGGTCAGCTCTGAGCCCTTCTGTTTGCTATGGTGATGACAGGCTGACAGACGAGGTGAGACAAGAATCTCCATGGACTATGATGTTTGCAGATGACATCGTGATCTGTAGTGAGAGCAGAGAACAAGTGCAGGAAAATCTAGAGAGGTGGAGGTATGCCCTGGAAAGGAGAGGAATGAAGGTTAGCCTCAGAAAATCAGAATACATGTGTGTGAATGAGAAGGACCCAGGAGGAACGGTGATGTTACAGGAGCAGAGATAACTAAGGTGGAGGATTTAAGTACTTAGGCTCAACAATCCAGAGCAATGGAGAGTGTGGAAAAGAGGTGAAGAAGCGTGGGCAGGCAGGCTGGAATGGTTGGAGAAAAGTATCCGTATGATGTGCGATAGGAGAGTGTCAGCAAGAATGAAGGGAAAAGTGTATAAGATGGTGGTGAGGCCAGCGATGTTGTATGGCTTAGAAACAGTGGCGCTGAGGAAAAGGCAGGAGGCAGAGCTGGAGGTAGCGGAGATGAAAATGTTGAGGTTCTCCCTGGGGAGTAACGAGGATGGATAGGATCAGAAATGAGTATATCAGAGGGACAGCCCAATTAAGATGTTTTGGAGACAAAGTCAGAGAGGCTAGATTGAGATGGTTTGGACATGTACAGAGGAGGGATAGTGAGTATATTGGCAGTAGGATGCTGAGGTTGGAACTACCAGGCAGAAGGCCTCGAGGAAGACCGAAGAAGAGATTTATGGATGTGGTGAAGGAAGACATGAAGGTCGTTGGAGTCAGAAAAGAAGATGCGGAGGACAGGGTGAGGTGGAGGCGGATGATTTGCTGTGGCGACCCCTGAAGGGAGCAGCCGAAAGTAAAAGAAGAAGAAGAAGAAGAAGAAGTGACATCTAGTTTTCGTACTTTTGTAGGAAGTGCAGCTCTACTAAATTGACCTGCTGCATCTAGGGTCTTTTGCTCCCTGCCGAGAGATAAACCAACCTCCACACGCATAACAGGAAAGTGAGTGATTTGACATTATTCTTAGTAGAGTGAGGACAGTTGCTGGGTAACAATTCTGTCTGAGGAGATATTCAAAGTCCTAAGTGGCATAATGGGCAACAGTAATGGTCAAGGATCCAAAGATCCTAAATAGAAGCAAAAGCTTCATGGTGTAGTGTATGATTTAGTTTTTTGTGTATCAGGGCTGCCAGGATCACATATCAAAAACTTGGTAAGGGCTCCTTCACGCAAATCCGTTGGTGGATTGAATTGTATGATTTCCATTTGAATGGAATTCTGTCAACTAAAGTGTTAGATAAGTTAAAGAAGAAGCTATGATAATATGTAAAAGCACATGAAGGTGATAAAAGAGCTATGAGTGTGCACTGGAAAGCTTTTTGATTATGGAAGGGAGGAAGTAAAAGATTCAGGAGAAAGCAGGAGGAAAGGGAGAGAAAACAGGAATGTGAAAATAAAAGATTGTGTGAGGAATTAATGCATGATGCATGCGCTAATTCATTTCTGCGGTTTTCTATTTCTTCCTCTCCCCTTCAGTCTCCTCCCCAGTGATCTCCTTCCCAGCCCCCTCTTCCACTGTATCCCTCTCTCTACCCTACTTTAATTCACCATTGAAATCATGGTGGTCATCACCAAGCATCTAGATTGGGATAATGACCAGTCACTGTTTGCACTACCCTTCATCCCTGAAGGTTCTCCAAGAGAGTCCACACTTGCCCCATCTGCCTCAGCACCACCACCTCCATAAACAGAAGAAATAAATTATTTTCCACACTATTCCATGGCACTTTCTCGAGAAAAAAAAAATAAAAAATAAAATAAGTTGAAAAAGAAGAGACTTTATAGGGTCCTATGGTGGAAGTAGCTTGACCTAATGAGCAGGCTCTCATCATTTGTGAATGGACTCAGAGATGAGATCCAGAAGATGATGAGACAGCAGCGTGTTACCATTGACATGTGCACTCTGCAAACAGCTCTTGATTATGTTAAAGACTGAAAAACTGGTAGCAAAGAGCAGAGACAAGATACAGTGGAAATGAGAACAAGTAAGTCACTTGTTGAGAGCAGTATCCGGAGAAGGAGATGAACAATCCAGAGGAGGGGATTGTGGACATAGAGGAAGTATCCCACAGTGGTATAACAAGAGCTCACGATGTTTCACTTGTCAAGAATGTAGACATTTTCAAATGTATTCAGGGGACAGTCTACCCTGACATTGGTGCTGCTGAATTGTTGTAGCCAGATGAGGGACTACCTCTACAAACAGGATAGCAACAACGTTGGGACACTATACAAATTGTGAATAAAAACTGAATGCAAGTAGAAGTGCCAACATTCAATATTTATTCTGAATAGAACATGGATGACAGGATTAAACATTTAAAATGAGAAAATGTAGCATTTTAAGTGAAAAATATGTTGACTTTAAATTTCATGGTGTCAAACATTCTCAAAAAATATTGGGTCAAGGCCTTTTTTACCAGTGTGAGGCATCCCCACTTCTTCTTACAACAGTTTGCAAATGTCTGGGGACCGAGGAGACAAGTTTCTCAAGTTTAGAAATGGGAATGCTGTCCCATTCTTGTCTAATAAAGGCCTCAAACTGATCAATTGTCTTGGGCCTTCTTTGTAGCACCTACCTCTTTATGACATGCCAAATGTTCTCTAAAGGTGAAAGATCTGGACTGCAGGCTGGCCATTTCAATATCTGGATCCTTTTCATATGCAGCCATGATGTTGTAATTAATGCTGCATATGGTCTGGCATTATCATGTTGAAAATGCAAGGTGTTTTCTGAAGGAGATGACATTTGGATGGGGGCAAATGTTGTTCTAAAACCTGAATCTACCTTTCTGCATTGACTGTGCCTTTCCGGATGTGCAAGCTGCCCATGCCACATAAACTCATGCAACCCCATACCATCACAGATGCAGGCTTCTAAACTGAGTGCTGATAACAACTTGGATTGTCCATGTCCTCTTTAGTCCGGATGACATGGTGTCCCAGTTTTTTATAAAGAACTTCGAATTGTGATTCGTCTGACTACAGAACAGTTTCCTCTTTGCCACAGTCCATTTTAAATGACCCCTGGCCCAGAGAAAATACCCACACTTCTGGATCTTGTTTAGAAATGGCTTCTTCTTTGTACTGTAGAGTTTGGCAATGACAGATGGCATGGAAGATTGTGTTTACCGAAAATGGTTTCTGGAAGTATTGCTGTTTGTGGTGCAGTGCCTTTTAAGGGCCCGAAGATCATGGGCATCCAGTCTGGTTTTTCAGCCTTGACCCTTATGCACAGAGATTGTTCCAGAGTCTTTGAATCTTTGGATGATGCTATGCACTGTAGATGATGATAACTTCAAACTCTTTGCATTTTTTTGTTGTTGGGAAACACCTTTCTAATATTACTCCAATACCTTTCTGTGCAACAATGGAGAAATTGGTGATCCTCTAGCCATCTTCACTTCTGAGAGACACTGCCACTCTGAGAAGCTCTTTTATATAGTATTCAGTCATGCTGCTAATAGACCTCATTCGTGGTAATTGTTCTTCCAGCTGTTTGTTATAAGTGCAATTGACTTTTCCAGCTTCTTATTACTACCTGTCCCAACTTTATTGAGATTTGTTGACACCATGGAATTTAAAATCATCATTTTCCCCTTAAAATGATACATTTACTCAGTTTAAACTTTCAATCAGTCATCTATGTTTTATTCAGAATACATTATTAAACACTGGTACTTCCACATAATTGCATTCAGTTTTTATTCACAATTTGTCTCTTGTCCAAACTTTTTTTGGAATCCGGATTGTAAAAGAAACCCCAGAAGAACTCTGAGAAAAAGGTAAAACTGATCTTGGTCTTATAAAATAATGCCTGCCTATAAAAATCACACTCAAATCAAAATTTAGGCCTAAGATTATCTTTTTTTATTTTATTTTATTTATTTATTTATTTTTTAAATTGAGTCTATCAAGGGAATCGTGCCTGTGTTCGATGACTTCCTCAAAACAGGGTAATAATTGAAATTGACAGTTTCCTATGTTTACTTCCCAGTATTCCTGTGAAGAAACAAGTGAAGGAAGGAGAAAAGCCATCTTGGCATTTCATTAATTATTTTACCAGAGTTAATGATACAGTCAGTTTCGTGAGCCAACTGCATCCCTATTCTTTCCATGATCTTCAGGCTGATTCCCCATAACACACCATACTGTTCAATAATTGATCTCTTCAATGTCTTCTTTAGTATTCTAGTACATAAAGAGAGTCAGTATTGGCTTGCTTTCCAATTTGAGGGAGAAACCTACACTTTCACATGCCTGCCTCAAGACTATTGTGAATCCCCAACCATTTATGATAGTGCTCTATAACAATCCTTTGCTGACTTTCCTCTCCCACAAGGTACAACCCTTGTCCAGTATGTAGATGACTGTCTAATTTGCACACCTGACATAGACACTTGCCGTTCTGTTACATTGAAATTACTTAAGCAATTCCATGAAGGTAGTCATGAAGTCAGCAAAGGAAATATTCAATTTTGTCGTATAAGTGTGTTCATTTTGGGGCATCATTTAGATGGGCCAAACTAATTGATAGTGTGTGACAGAGAGAATCTGCCAGAACCCTTTTTCACAATGTACGAAACGACTTCAAAGATTCCTTGGAATGCTTGGGTTTTGCAGAACTTTCATTCCAAATTAAGCTCAGCTCGTAGTTCCTTTGGAAGAATTGGCTGAACAAACTGTAGATCACATAAGTGGGTCCACCCCAATAGAGCACCAAGCATTCGAGGATGCTAAAGCAGCTTTAATTTCAGCACCAACTTTAGGCATCCCATATTATTCAAAATTCTTTACTCAACTTGGTAATGCTGTAAACAGATAAATTATTTCCATTCTGACTCAGAAATATGGGGATACCTATAAGCCTGTAGAATACCCTTCAGCAAAATTGGACCCTGTGCCATGTGGTTTGTCTTCATTCCTTAGAGCGGTAGCTGCTACTATAAAAGCCATTCTTGTCTCTCAAGACATACTGGTAAATTATGACTTAATAATCTAATAAAGGGATGCGCGAGGGAATGAGAGATAATTGGCACACTAATAGATTCCAAAATTACTCTAAACATTTTTGTGACGGATGCCTAGTTATGTGTACAAAACAATGCTGGACGTGGTATCCCAGTTCCAAAAAATATGAGACCACTTCCAGATGGTGCAGCACAACAATGGCAGATGGACTTTGCAGAAATGGCAATGGCTAAAAGAAAAACCTGCTATTGGTGGTTGATTTATTTTCAGAAAAGCCACATAAAAACATAACACTGATATTCAATGACTCAAAGGGATTTCAAGGATCAAACCAGAAGATTGGCTTGCAATTAAAGACTTCGGGAGGGAACACTGGAACTATGAAAGATGGAAGGGATCTTTCCAGGTGACACTGGTAACCCCTACCGCGAGAAAGGTAAATGGAAGAGACATGATACATTTGACACACTGTTAAAATGACCAGAACTGATTCTTAGTCTCAGATCTTCCTTTAGTTGGTTTATCTGGGAAGTAGGGTGAGGAACAAGGCTATATGCTACCCTCTACTAGTCTTGCCTCAAGAAATACGGATAAGGCCTGATCTCAGGAACACCAGCTAGCTACATACATGTATCAAAAATTATCTTTCCAGTTCTATTAACTATCCTTAGCACATCTACTACCCACTCACATCCTCATGATAATACCTTTTAGCAGCTCACTAATTGAACCGCCAAAGGATATACAAATGAGTCATGCTATGTCTATCACTTAATGATTATTGGAGTGGGATCTTTTCTCTCTCAAACCGCTACAGGAAAATGTGAGCATGACCATTACAGCACTAGCAACAACCTGCATTATGCCCTTCTGTGTAAGTATCAGTAAATCTCAGATGAATGAGATGCATGAGATATATATGCATATCTATATATATACATATATTAGGGTGGCAATTTTTTTTTTCTTAGAAATTAAACTGTCTCACCCCCTAAATTTGATCCTTTTGGTCTAAAAATATGTCGTACAAAATACTCTGGATATAAAACAAAGTTTAGCCTATGCTCAAGCCACCTCTTTCATTGTCCATAAGCTCAATGCTCATCATATGAGTATTAAAATATGTGAAATGTTGTTCACCTCTCATATTTTTTTATATACAGGTAAAATGGCAAGCAATTTGAGATCAAAGAATCAGATCTATTTATTACAAACAGCACAGGAGGTTGTAAACTACCTACAATTAGAGATGCTCTGCAGCATTTCATGTACCTAGTTAAAGGAAATTCAAGAGAACATGATGCTGCAGTGGCCACAGTGCGAGTACTGGAAGAAATATGGAACAAGGCCCGCATTGTAGTCAGACCCTCCCATCATGTGAAACAACTTGATAGATTAGTGCAGAATCGGTAAGCACTAAAGAAGAATCAAGGTCGGAGAACAAGTAAACAGATTGAGAGTGAAGAAAAATGTAAGGAAACTTTTGACGATCTATTTGATATCGCACACCAGGATGCTATCTCTCTGATAAAAATACCTGAAGACAGAGAATTTCTAAATGTTCAGAGGACAGGAGTACAGTGGCCTCCTATCTAAGGATGAAAAACAACATCAGTTCCTTTAGATCATTCAGGACCACAGGAAAAGATTCCGTGATGCCCGCAAAGAGACAATTATTCATGAGCTACAAAACTAAAAGAACCTCACATTTCAAACTTGACATTTTTTTTTTTTTTTTTTTTTTTTTTGTCGTCGAATAGTATTATACTTCAAAAATTAATTGTTTTTCGGCATAGCCTAAAAGTGATTACATTTTCATGATTTTAGCACAAAGTGGCTTCTCATAGCCTATAGTCTAGTTCAGGGGTCGGCAACCCGCGGCTCCGGAGCTGCATGCGGGTCTTTCACCTTTCTGGTGTGGCTCTGTGGATTTTCAAAATAATGTTGTACTTTTTACGGTGGCCGACGGGTGCACCACAAGGTGCTTATTTACTCAAATCGGAAGCAGTTTGGGATTCCAGGGGTTAGCAAATTCAACCAGCTTTCACCTGAATGATCTGGGTACCCTTCCAATGCACTTTTAGGGTTGAAAATTACGTAGATGAAAATTAACAGTCACGGGTGTGGCCGGATATTTATTTGGTCTGGGCAACCAACATGAAATAAATATAAAAGAGCCCTAAAAGAGCTCATGGCAAGCAGCAGCATGGCGAATGAGAGATTTTTTCTGCCGCCGGGGTTTGTAATCCAGGAACGGAATTCACAGATGAAGTAAGGCGGTGGATGAGATTTGATTATACACAGCAATCTCCGAATTAAATAACTGTCCTCACAGTGACAAAATAAAAGACTGGGTGTGGTTCAGTCTCCACTTTGAGAATGGGTCGGTCAGTGCAGCATTAACCATTAATAATATTTAAAAGAATATTGAGCAGACTCCTTCTTAAAATAAGTCGTCATATACTTTTTTGTGTTGTTGTCATTATTTCTAAATTAAAATTATGACAAAACAACATTAATATAACAAAGAAAAGAAGATCCCACCAAAGGCGTGATGGTGAGGTAGACTACCCTACCCGTTAAAACATCTGGCTGTTCCCCTTCCCATGCTTCGTGGGATATATATTATTTTTCTTTATAAAAATACAAGGACTATAACACCTTCATTCATTTTCTCAACCACTTAATCCTAATTAGGGTTGTGGGGAGGCTGGCGATTTTTTTTAATCTAAATGTTTTTGTTGCAAGCAGAATTATAATTTAATTGTCTCTGCAGTCGTTTAAATCAATGCAACACATTGTTGTTTTAAATTAACATGAAGGATAAAAGCGGGGGGGGGGGGGTTATATGCAGTGTTATTTGATTTTAAATATCAAAAAAGGATTTGTGGCTCCCAGTGTTTTCTTTAATTTAGAAAACAGGTCCAAATGGCTCTTTCAATGGCAAAGGTTGCCGACCCCTGGTCTAGTCGATATGAAACACACTAGTAGAGATAAGTGGCGTAGTCACCCCGACTCCTCTGCTGCATGCAATACCATACTAAGGGCTATACAGAGACATTTTGGGAAACCTCATAGTATTAATTATATTATTAAGTATACTATTAAATTCAAGCTTACTACCCCACTAATTTCATGCGTCCTTGGTGTGTTGGGGCAGGGTAATACAACTCTGGGGAATAACACTACCCCTGACACAATAAGTGGAATAACAACCAAACTTACTGGCTTGCGGTTAATGACTATCAGAAATAGGTCAGCTTTAAAAATTTTATTAGCCAAAGAAGGTGGTGTTTGCCATGCAGTCGGAGAAATGTGTTTGTTCCAGCTAATGATAAGGACCATGGGCAAATATCCACAACTACCAAAAATATGAAGGTCATCATGCAGCTGAGCTATGATGTATGCGGAAATATGTTATGGAGCCTCTGATACACTTTGTTCAGGCAGTGGCTCTCCTAACTTTCCTTGGTTATGACGGTTCTTGCAGTATTCCTGTATGTGAGGCGCTCCACCAAAAGTAGGCACTTGTCGCACAGACCACTTTTGAGATAAATGCCAGAGAAGTAAAAATGGTCCATTTTTATCGAAATTCAGATTTTTGCAAAATCACTTGCTCACGTGAAATCGACTAAAACTTTGCTAAGCTTGTCTTTTTAGATAAAAACAGTAGCAAACTGCAATTATTCACCAAGTTCGGTACATGACACACTATAATCCATGCACCAAAAGAAAGGCCGTGAAGTAGTCTCTCCATTTTGGATACTGTTTTGATATTAAATGCCATTTCAGCTAATAAAATAAAAGTGATGAAGATGATATGTCCATAAACAATGCAGGCTCATTGCTAAGAAAGATTTGAAACGAACACACTGATTGGTCAGCTCGGGCTTGCACATGCACAGTGCCCATCACACATTACCATTACTTCCTGCTTCTGATTTAACTGCATGCTGAATTTATTGCTGTTTTTCTCTTCAGTGACAGTAATTAAATTTATTCATATGATTGTGAATACACATAATTTCTGGAAAAGGAGAGTGAAATGTCATCTGTGATGTCTAGCAGCATTAGTATAGATGTTAAATCCGATGTGAGAATTGGGCTTTGGAGATGCTGGAATGCTTGCCAAGATTATAATCTTGAAGATTACTTTGGCAGTGAGCATTTTTCTCTGCATGCAAAATTTGATTATAGAGTTTATTGATTTGTCTGTAATCTTGTCTGGACTGGACATGCTGGATCGTGGTTTGTTTAGTTTTGTATGAACATTGGTCAAGACCTGAAAAATACTTAAATGTTTAATTCCTTTTACAGATGAACAAACTGATGATGATGATGCCAGCTGTGTTGACGAAGACTTTGATTTTGATGGTGATGAAGAAGAGGCATCTGTTAATAAAGGTGTGCATGACTGGTGTTTGTGAAGAAGATGTGATCCTTTCTGCTGAGCAGGATATAGATTAAGATGATAATGATGAGGGCAGAGTTGATGAAGCTTAATTGCATCAGCGAGTTTTGTTGTATGGAATTCTTATATATATATATATATATATATATATATATATATATATGTATATATATATATAGCACATGTACGTATATGTATAGCACATGTACGTATATGTATAGCACATGTATGTGGAAATACATTTCTACACTTGAACCAATCTGCATGGAAGAACAATGCATGATCATATCCTGTGCAACAACCCAATACCAGCCAACACCCAAGACGCCAATGTATATAAAACATTGGCTGCAGGATTGTTTGGTCACACTACAAGACAGTGAGATATGAAGTGTTTTAAAATTAGTCAAAGAAGCCAGAGACCAGAGGTTGCCCAGACCACACACAGGAGACACTTGAAATTATGACTGAACAGATCTCTAATTTGCATCTTTGACAATGTACAACCAGCTTACTAACGCAATCAGTAGAGACATTTTTCTGAGAGATTTTGAAAGTTTTGGAGAAATTTTCAGAAGGAGTCTCTGTAGTAATTTTCTTCAGCCTCAAGAAGACTATGGGCCAGAATCTCCAGCCGACACAAAATACTCATAAAAGACTCATAACATGTCCAACTTTCCATGAAACATGCCTGGAGACAATGCAGAAAACCACACAATAAGCAACACATCATGCACTGAACAGGGAAGCCAGCACCAAACAGCAAGACATTTCTTTCAGACAAAAGGATAATTTTCTCACATTTGGTAAACCAGTAGTGCCTTTCTGTTAAATACATATAGTATATAAAATATATAGTATTAGTAAAGTGATTAGCACACCCCACTTACAACAAGAAGTTCATGGGGTTGATTCCTGGGCTTTAGCATTTCTGTGTATAATTTATATGTTCTTTTGTGTGGTTCCTTGGGGTACAAAATCCAAGCACTTTTTCTCAACTCAAAGACATTTTTAAGCATGTCTACTGACATCTCAAAACAGTTTAAAATGCGTAGTTTGTACAATCATAGTATAACCTACATGTACACTGTGTACCATAAACGCTTATGCACCAAGCATATAATAATACAGTGGCTGCCTTCTCGGGAATGTACCGGTACCGGTATGCCTTCTTTTTTAGCTGCGATTGAGCCGAGGCATTGTTGGATTGGAACTTTGAAATAAGTATATGTGCACACAATACAATACACCTGACATCTAAAATCTGGAAATCGGTCATACTTAGTCTTCTTAAAGAATATATGCTTTAGTCATTCACTGACTGCATGGACTCTCAAAATTTTCTGTGCCCCCCCACCCCACCCCCCTTCAAATCTCTCAGCGGGCCCTGCCCTAGGTGTGAATGCGACTGTGAATCATTGTGTGTCTTGCCCTGCCATGGTCTGGAAAGCTGTTCATGGTGTCCCCCGCTTTGGCATTGTCTGTGACCCTAATAGCAGATTAAGCAATTTGGCAAATGAGTGAGAGATGTAAGTGGGTGTTCACAAGGATGACAAAATGATGACTGGTGCCAACCATAATGGATATGTTTCGAAAGCAGAACAAAAATGATGAGGAGGCGGAGTGCATACGGTGACAAGGTGAGAAGCACTGAAGCATAAATGGTGGTAGATTTTGTTAAAATAAAAAAATGAAAAGGGAGAGCGGTGAACATATATTTTAAGAATTGGAAGGAACATAGAGTGACATATAAAAGTTGGGGAAGGTGCTTGCAGGTGAACTATGTCCTATGCAAGAGACCTCAAGAGGATTGGTGATTGTAAGGTGATGGCAGAGAATAGTATTGCTTGACAGCATTGGATGGTTGTGCGTAGGTTGATATTAAAGGTGAAATAGTGGTAGAGATTGGGAAGTGAATTAAATGGTGGGAGGAGACGCTGGATAACTGGATAGTTACAGCAGCTGAGAAAGCTAGGGAGGTACTGGAAGTGTCATCTGAAAAGAGGAATGAGGTCACAAAGACTTTGCAGTGGAATGAGAAAGCTAAAAAAACATGGTAATGAGTTGAGAAGAAAGAAGTATGTTTAGGGACGATGGAAAGGCTATTTTTTCTAAGATGATCAAAAATAAAGAGAGAGAGAGAGAGAGAGAGAGAGAGAGAGAGAGAGAGAGAGAGAGAGAGAGAGAGAGAGAGAGAGAGAGATTGCAGCTAACTGGGTTATCCAAGGCCGGCCATGTCTCTCACTGTCTTTGGTAAGACGTGCAAAAGAACCATTGCTGACTTTCATAAAGAGGAGCTGCATAGCCGTCAGCGTGTTTCTGCCCCTTGCTAAAGGGTTGGGTCAAGAAGGGCATCCGATGTCAAAACCTATACCAAATCAAACATGTGAATCAGATGATTTGCTGTAGCGACCCCTGAAAAAAGGGAAAAATCCGAAAGGAAAAGAAGTTGCAAGTTGTTCAGAGAGTGATTCAGAAAATGTGAGGGATTAGTAAAGATGACGTGAAAGCTGCAATGAAGATGATGAAGAGTGGAAAGCCAGTTGGCATTGGTGGTATCCCACGAGAGGCATGGAGATGTTTAGGTGAGATCAGTTCATTTTCTATAACTGCTTCATCCTAATTAGGGTCGCGGGGAGGCTAGTGCCCATTCCAGCCAACTCCGGGCGAGGGCAGAGTACACCCTGGATAGCTCGCCAGGCCATCACAGGGCGGAAACACGCCGACGGCTTTGCAGCCTACTCTTGTCGAAAGTCAGCAATGGTTCTTTTACATGTCTCGCACCATAGACAGTGAGAGACATGGCCGGCCTTTGATAACTCAGTTAGCCGCACTGGGGGGGGGGCCTCTCCAGTGTGAGAGCTGTTGGCTGACACTGAAGTACAAAACTTGGAAAGCTCACGATCCTAGAGTCAACTGCATAGAACAAATACCCCCAAGACCTGCTGTTTTAGATAGAAATATGTAAAAAGTTGAAGTTTTATTGAATATTTTACATTTTTATTAATGGTGGAAATAAACAATGCTAAACAGTTTACAAAACTAGTTTCAAGTCGGCCAAAGGTAAACCCTGAACACGTTGACAATCTATAGCAGAAGTAACAAACCATTTGCACGCCCATATTTGGAATTTAGTATAGCCATTTGACATAATTTGAATGTGTTTGGACTGTGGGAGGAAACCCGAATACCAAGACCAAACCCACAGAAGCATGGCGAGAATACCGGGGATTTAGCTCAGTTGGTACAGCGTCCGCTTTGTTCTCTGGAAGGTCGGAGTTCGAATCCGGCCGCGTCATACCATGTGATATTAAAATTTGGGAGTTGTTGCTTCGTGCTTGGCACTCAGCATCAAAAGGATAGAACAACGCAACAACTGGTGCCGTACAGTGGTGACAGGTACCAGGAGTGCTGGAGTCTCATGTGCATTATGCATTGAGCATACGCGTGTATGAAATTGTGCTATATAAGCATCCACAATAATAATAATAATAATATGCAAACTACACAAATGGCCACAAGGCTAAAACCTTCTTCCAATAAGGCAACTGTAAAGTAACTACGGCACCAATGGCTGCCACACTAGCTAACCTGTACGGTAAATAAAGAGGAGGAAGTTGGAGCCATGCAACTCTGTTCCCATATTTAGATACTGTGGGGGTGATAAATAGACTATGTGGTAATTTGTGCTATATAATAGCTGAAACACATGGCCTCTGAACTCACAGATCTTCTGAGCAGATGCATAGTGGTAAGTCAAGCCTATTAAAACCATGCTTATCCCAACAAACATATGCAATGTTCATGGTAGTCACCACATTACCACCAGGAGACGTAAGACCCAGTTAGATATGCATTGAATGGGCAGAGAGCAAGCTATCGTTCCTATGAAATACACTCATACACTGATAAACACTATTTTTTTTTTTTTTTTTTTCCTGCATTGTCCTCTTCCTTCCTTGGTCACTTAAATAGAGATTAATATGGATATTATTTCAAACAGGTCAGGGAATGTGATATGAGTTTTTGTAGTCGGCAGAGCTTCTACACTTT
>CM045728.1:121274797-121587297 GCA_024760905.1 Plotosus lineatus | reverse complement strand
GTGTGTCCATGAGAAGGTGGACCCATGTTTCCTTTTTTGGCTGGGCCTGGCCATTCTCCATTTGCAGAGGCTTGACCATGAGGCACTCACCTTTGAGCCTCTTCCCAAGGCCTGGATCCAGGTAGGGACCCAGATGACCTGCTATCTTACCCATCCAAGGTGTTACTTGCTTTAATACATACAATAAAATACACTTAAAAAAAACAACACTTTTTTTTTCTTAACAGTGTAAACTATGTGTCATATGCAATAGGTATCTTTGTCTTATTTATTCATTCATTCATTTTCTGAACAGCTTAATTGTGCAGAAACACGTTAGTGGCTATGCAGCCTTCTCTTGACAAAAGCCAGCAATGGCTCTTTTACATGCCTCTCACAACAGACAGTGAGGAATTTGGTGGCGTTTGGTAACCCAGTTAGCTGCACTTGGAGACAGCAGTGACAAACTGTCGATAGTGGGAACTTTAACTATTTTCAGAACAAGAGCAGACTATTCAGTCCATTTTTAACCTAATAGCATTTGATGTTTTTTAAACAGAACATACAAGCTTGATGGTGGCTCACTATCATTTGACTTTATTGGAATTTTCTTGTAAGGAAAATATGCTAATAAAGGTTAATAAATGCTTGTCGTGACCTTTGTTAAGATGTAAGATGTTTTGGAGACAAAGCCAGAGAGGCTAGATTGAGATGGTTTGAACATGCACAGAGGAGAGATAGTGAATATATCGGTAGTAGGATGCTGAGGTTGGAACTGCCAGGCAGAAGGCCTAGAGGAAGACCAAAGAGAAGTTTTATGGATGTGGTGAAGGAAGACATGAAGGTAGTTGGTGTAAGAGAAAAAGATGCTGAGGATAGGGTGAGGTGGAGTCAGATAATTCAGTGTGGTGACCCTTGAAGGGAACAGCAAAAAGGAAAGGAAGAAGTGACTTTGTTACACTCCATGAAGAAGGCAGCATAAAAAAGTGGTTAAGTCAAATCCATCTGTGACAAGAAAGGAAAAACAACATTGCTCTCTGGATGGGAAGCTGTTGTTCTCGCTTCTGTCAATCACAGCTGCAGTAGCCAACTACACACTGGAGTTGGTGAAATCATGGCTGGTGTTTATAGATATTTTGGCTGAAGGTGGAAAGCATTTTCCTTTGAGGATGGTATACAGACGCTCCCCAACTTACGTTCATCCGTTTTATGTTTTTTCGATATTCGTTTTTTATATATATATATATATAGATCATGGATAAGATATATATATATATATATATGGATAAGATCATTTGTAAGATATATATAGATCTGGAGAAAGCATATGACAGGGTGCCAAGAGAAGAACTGTGGTATTGTATGAGGAAGTCTGGAGTGGCAGAGAAGTATGTTAGAGTGGTGCAGGACATGTATGAGAGATGTAAGACAGTGGTGAGGTGTGCTGTCGGTGTGACCGACGAATTCAAGGTGGAGGTGGGACTGCATCAAGGGTCAGCTCTGAGCCCCTTCTTGTTTGCTATGGTGATGGACAGGCTGACAGATGAGGTTAGACAAGAATCTTCATGGACTATGATGTTTGCAGATGACATTGTGATCTGTAGTGAGAGCAGAAAACAAGTGGAGGAAAATCTAGAGAGGTGGAGGTATGCCCTGGAAAGGAGAGGAATGAAGGTTAGTCTCAGTACGTTACAGGGGGCAGAGATAAAGAAGGTGGAGGATTTTAAGTACTTAGGCTCAACAATCCAGAGCAATGGAGAGTGTGAAAAAGAGGTGAAGAAGCGCGTGCAGGCAGGTTGGACTGGATGGAGAAAAGTGTCCGGTGTGATGTGTGATAGGAGAGTATCGGCAAGAATGAAGGGAAAAGTGTACAAGACGGTGATGAGGCCAGCGATGTTGTATGGTTTAGAAACAGTGGCGCTGGGGAAAAGACAGGAGTCAGAGTTGGAAGCAGCAGAGATGAAAATGTTGAGGTTCTCTTTGGGAGTAACGAGGATGAATAGGATCAGAAATGAGTACATCAGAGGGACAGCACATGTTAGATGTTTTGGAGACAAAGTCAGAGAGGCTAGATTGAGATGGTTTGGACATGTACAGAGGAGGGATAGTGAGTATATTGGTAGTAGGATGCTGAGGTTGGAACTACCAGGCAGAAGGCCCAGAGGAAGACCAAAGAGAAGATTTATGGATGCGGTGAAGGCGGACATGAAGGTCGTTGGAGTAAGAGTAGAAGATGCAGAGGATAGGGAGAGATGGAGGCAGATCATTTGCTGTGGCGACCCCTGAAGGGACCAGCCGAAAGAAAAAGAAGAAGAAGAAGAATATATATATATATATATATATATATATATATATATATATATATATATATATATATATATATATATATATATATATATGGTTATATAGTTATATAGAGTGTTACCCTTGTGTAAGACGTCACCTCTGTGATCTTTGTGTTTACAGTGTTTTTGCAGATTTTTGTAACCCTAAGCAAATATGTTTGGTCAGAAGTGTAAACCTACTAGCATGGATGCAAGTCTCATACACAGAGATGAATTAACTATCTGCTCAGATCGGCACACCCGGATCCACAAATTACAGAACAATTACAGATATTTATTATTTTTTAGCAGAATCCTGAGAGCGTATACTTATTTTTATAGTAATATTCATTAGGATTTCTACTTGTTCTTTGTATGCATCTTTTTTTAATAAACTTTACTTACTTACACAAAAGAAAGAACGCTCCACTTTGCTGACTTTGCTTCACTTTGAATCAGTGCAGGCTGTGTTCTAAACAAGTTCAACGGCAACCTTGTGACTTGAAAGACCAGAAGTCTGTATAACCCATAGCAAGTACACTACTTTTGCAAGTACACTACTTTCGGTATTGAGCGCTTCACATATTGTAAGCGTTGATTGGCTGTTTTAAGCTTCATGTAAAGTAACTCGGTATAAATAAGTGACTTATTTGAAATGAATGGTGATAATATTTGATATATTTGATATTATTTTACAATGTTATGTTTACAGTAATTGATTTAGGGGTGTTTTATGAGATACAGTAATGGTATTTATGGATGTATAGTGCAGTATGAACGTCATATGTCACGTGTCATACGTCACTGTAACAATTTACGTTCACTTTCAACTTACGTTCGGCCGACCGGAACCAATTAAAAAACGTAAGTTGGGGAGTGTCTGTACTTCTCTGTGTTGCAGTATACCAAAAAGTCGTGGTTGCTGACTTTATGTCTGAATGACAATCTTGAGCTATTATACTTGTTAGCTATTGTATAATAGAAGACAGATGACCCATTTGGTGGAATTGACCATAGGGGAAATGTAATAAATTTCAGAGGAAAATGGAGCTGAAGTCATATTTTGGGAACAAGAATTACTATTACTATGGTGCCAAGTAACGGCAAAAAATTAAGAGACTTTGTTTTGGTCTTACCTCCCAATTTTATTGAAATTCATGTCATTCAGTTAAATTTAGTGTAACTTTGTACCGTAAAGACATTGCTACCACAAAATGTGATTTAAACTCCTTTTTGCTGTGACCTCTTCAGTTTGAAGGCAGATATAAGCCTCAGCTTGTGTTCCTAAACATCAATAATGTTGCCCAAACATATTTATGAACGCCGCTCTCCTCATCCCTTTAACACATTCAGATGGATGCTTTTCACTAAACTTAATCACTGTTCAGTAGATTGGTAAGCACTCTAGGGCTCTGTTTATTTCCATTGATATCCTTCAAAATGGGGTTGAAATTCTCTCTCTCTCTCTCTCTCTCTCTCTCTCTCTCTCTCTCTCTCTTCAGTTACAGTTTCCATTACGAAGCACCTGCCACACTCACATTTAACATCTTTCACATTTGTAAATTCGTTATTAAGGATCAATATATGATATTTTTCTTTTTTTTTCTTCTTTTAAAGAGGCATTGAGACTTATTTAATGACTAAAGAGAGAAGAGGTTTGAAAAGAAAATATTTTAAAAAAGGTTTAGAAAAAGATGAAAGGTCGAAAGAGATTTAAGATATGAAAAGATGAAGAAGAAAAATATGGGAAAATAAAGTCAATGAGTGGGAATAAACATATGAAAATCTGTGTGAATGAGAGAGAGAGAGAAAGAAAGTGAAGGATTGTGTATGTAAAAGAGAGAGCAAGTAGTTAAAGATCATTTGTTTCTCTTATACTTCATGCTATTTTATTTTTCAATAAAATGAGTTAAAAAAATATTATTAATAGTTTACATAATTGTATAGAATCCAGTGATATGATCGTTGGTTAATGAGTTGTTTGTAATTTGCCAGTCTGGATCAACCAATAACTTTTTTTTTTTTTTTTTTGCCAATACCATACACATAATTAACTAAGAAAACACATACTGCCTTAAGAACTCGAACACTGTAAACATTTTGGAAGAAATGTGGCCTTTTTTTTCTGAGCATTCATGGCCAATGTAAACACGGTTGGTTTGCTGGCCCAAGAATTTGGGCATATTGTTCATGTTTGTAGAAGAAAGGATATCGACGGGCATTTAATGTGCTGCCAACAATTTTCTATTTTGCATGCATATTTTGTTGCACAGATTTTGTTGGTTTGGCGAGTCACATGTCAACAGCTCAGATTTCAGTTACCAGACGTAAGAAAGCTGCATCTTGATGTGTTTCCAGCCCCTACCCACCCACCCACCTACCTACCCACCTACCCACCTACCCACCTACCCACCTACCTACCCACCTACCCACCCACCTACCCACATACCTACCCACCTACCCACCTACCCACCCACCTACCCACCTACCCATCTACCCACCTACCTACCCACCTACCCACCCACCTACCCACATACCTACCCACCTACCCACCTACCCACCCACCTACCCACCCTTGATTGGAAGGGTGTTTTAAAAATCCCATATAACAAATAAATTCATTACTTTGTTCAGTGGAGGAAATTCCAGACATTGGCCTTGATGCATTGTCCAGAGTATCGCTGGAAAAATGCATCAAAACCTCGCTCTGGAATTTTCTTTTTCTGACCTCAAATTAAAAAGTTAAAAAGTAGTATGAATTTCTGTTTTGTGCATGTGTTTCAAGCTCATGCCACTGAAAAACCAGTTGGCTCTGCCACTTCAGTCAACCTTGTTTCCCATTTTTGGCTACCAGAGAGACAATACAGCTGTAGGTTTTTTTTTTTTTTTTTTTTTTTTTTTTTGTAATGTGAAAGCTTTCTGTTCAGAACAGAAACTGAGGAGATAATGGTGGATGGAAAAGCAAATATGTATTTGATTCCCCCACTTATTTTGTTATTTATCTTCTGTCGTTTTGGCGGTTGTTCCTCAAATATGCAGAATGAAACAAAACAAGTGTGGATAGATATGAACGGACACTCAATATTTACCAAGTATTATTTCATAGAAATTCCCAAAGCAAAAAGCTTTACTCTCTACTGCTTGTATTTTATTTAGATGGATATCAAAAGTGTATTTTCTTCTCTACCCAACCAATGAGTATATTCAATATGACGGGGTAGCCACCATGTTCCCGAAGCTTTGCCTTTTGAAGAACATTAGTTCGAACTGTAATGGTATGCTCCTAACAAACCTAATCATGACCATAAGACATAAATTTAAAGTTTTAAATTGTAATTAGGCAGTTAGGTAGGCATGATTATTGCTGAAGCAAAAGTCTTGACCTCCAAGTCAATTCAATTTTGCATCCAATTAACACATGTCTCCAACATTGAAATGTTTTTTTTTGTGTGTCTTCTTCTTCTTTTACTTTCGGCTGCTCCCTTCAGGGGTCGCCACAGCAAATCATCCGCCTCCACCTCACCCTGTCCTCCGCATCTTCTTTTCTGACTCCAACGACCTTCACATGTCTTCCTTCACCACATCCATAAATCTCTTCTTTGGTCTTCCTCGAGGCCTTCTGCCTGGTAGTTCCAACCTCAGCATCCTACTGCCAATATACTCACTATCCCTCCTCTGTACATGTCCAAACCATCTCAATCTAGCCTCTCTGACTTTGTCTCCAAAACATCTTACATGGGCTGTCCCACTGATGTACTCATTTCTGATCCTATCCATCCTCGTTACTCCCAGAGAGAACCTCAACATTTTCATATTTATTTATGTTATACATTAAAGGCAATGTTGCAAAATTTGTGAAGTACATCCCTTTTTTGTTATTACGACAGGAACTACATAAGGAACATGGGCCTTGAAGAGGAATAGCTGGAGAAGAGGCATGCTCTGTATGCAAAATTGCTCACTCCTCCACTTACGTCGAGAATTATATTCTGAGAGCAATAACGCTTTGAAATGCTTTCAGATACCGTTCCTCAGTGCCATTGCATGCTGGTGGTTTGCTGCTGCCTTTTATTAAATTCAATTTTGAGACTTTTTAATCAGTTTAGTTCAATGCATTGCAAGTTTAATATATTTTATTAGAGCATATTTCTAGCTATGGCTCACTCCATTTTGACTTTTTTTTTTTAAACTATCTTTTAATAACAAATTTTATTTGAACTTGACTGTCCCTTTTTAGTTTTTTTTCTTTTTTTTTTTAATTTAAAACACAAAGTACTTACATTTATATGACAGAGTAATGTTTCCTCTCTGATGACATTTGTCCTGTCTGTCAGGGTTTTTTTTTTTTTTTTTTTTTTTTTTTTTTCCTGGAGCCCAAACATTATACATGATGGTATATATTTGCTGTGTTACTGACCATCAATTATGCACTACTTTTCATGATGCATTATGGGAAACACTGGATCCATTATATCATACATTGAGGAACCACGACAAAATAGCAAACTGCATTATAGTAAATAGTAAGTGAGTCAGACACATGGATGGATTTTTTGTTTTACACATGCATAACACAAAGTAGATGCAAGGCACAGCTATACAACTGTCCCCACAGGCAGCATTGCATTTACAACAGCATTATTTTGCCATGGTAATCACTACATGGGCTCAGGAACACTTCCAAGTATCAATGATTGTGAAAACAGCTCGCATAGATGCAAGCTTTTATACAGAGTGCTGATAACAAGCCAGATGGTCTCTCTTCTCTTTAGTCTAGAGGATCTGGCATCCATGCTTTCCAAAAGGAATTTCAAATGTTATTGTCTGACTACAGGACAGGTTTCAATTTTGCATCACTACACTTTAAATGAGCTTTGGCCCAGAGAAGGTGGTAGAATTCTTGGACCATGTTGATATATGGCTTCATTTTTACATGGTAGGGCTTTAATCCACATTTGTGGATGGCACAGCAAACTGTGTTCACGGACAGTAATTTGTCAAAATGCTTCTAAGCCCATGCAGACATTTGCATGAGAGAATCACACCTGATTTTTTTTTTTTTTTTTTTTTTTTTTTTTTTTTTTTTTTATGCAATGCTGCCTGACAGCCTAAAGATGCCTCATATTGATTTTTGGCCTTGTGTACAAAGAGTTCTCCAGATGCACAGAAACTTTAATGATAATATACGCTGTAAACAATGAGACATTCAAAGTATTTTCAAGTTTATGTTGAGGAACATTATTCTAAAATTGTTCCACAATTTATAGACTTCTTTTTTTTTTTTTTTTTTTTGAGAAACATCTGCCCTTATGCGCTTGTTATACAATGACTTGCAAAAGTCATACACCTTTAACTTTTTCCACATTTTGTCAAGTTTTGTACACAAATGTAACTGTATTCTATTGGGATTTTATGTGAAAAGACCAACATAAAATTGCACATAACTGTGAAATAGAAAAAATATTTATGACCATTGCTGACTTTGGTCAAGAGAAGGCTGCATAGCCACCAGTGTGTTTCCGCACTAAAATGGCCTGGGAGCTGTCCAGGATGTAATACGGCCTTGCCCAGAGTTGACTGAGATGGGCACAAGCCTTCCCGTGACCCTAGTTAGGATAAAGCGGTTCGGAAAATGAATGAATGGATGAAAGAATGTCTAAGTCCCAATTTGGAACGACTTTATTGGTGCTTAATATTCATTATTTATTTTATGAACCACTTAATCCTAATAAAGGTCACAGGATGGTTACACCCATCTCAGCCATCTCTGCTCATCGCAAGGCTCTCTGATGGCAATTCAATGGTCTTGTGTTTCCCAGTGGCAGTAATGGTTGGTTCTTAATGTTGTTGCTCGCAATGAAGAAGACAAGAGTCAAATCAATCCAACTAATAATTTCTGAAGTAAAAATAATTCATGTGTGGTGGCTTTACCATCTTTATCATGGATTGAATAATAGGTCAATGGAATAAAGCACTGCAGAAATATGGCCCCTGGGTTCAATGTCATGAGTATCTACAACAAATATAGTTATAACATCTGCATTGCTTCATTTGATTTAAAATGACAAGTATTTGAATGGATGTTTTGTTCAGTTTTATGGTATATTACAACGTTTACTTACCTACTTTATTTATTTATTTATTATTTTTTTAATTTATTTTATTTTATTTTTTTGAGAAATGTGCAATAATTCGGGGCAGCCATAGCTTAATGGTTAGAGAAGCAGTTTTGACTCCACAAATGCTGAAGTGCACTTAACCCCCTACTGCTTTCCGGGCCCCCCAATGTGTACAGCAGCTCACTGCTCCAAGTATATGTGTGTGTGTGTGTGTGTGTGTGTGTGTGTGTGTGTGTGTGTGTGTGTGTGTGTGTGTGTGTGTGTGTGTGTGTGTGTGTGTGTGTGTATAATCACTTTGGAGGGGCTCAATGCATGGGAAATAATTCCCCTATTGAGATTAATACAGTATATAAAATAAATAAAAACAAAAATCGAAATAAATTAATGACAAACATGCAATTCAGACATTTTAAGAAATATTGGTGCTCATCAGACTGGAAAACTGTACAAAACCGCTCGTAAATAATTTGAAATCTACCAGTCCACCCCCAGACAGCTGGAGATCATCATTACCCTATCCAGGAGTGGTCGGCCAACGAGGATCACTCCAAGAACAAGGTGTATTTTCGACATTCTGGACTAATATACACCTTGCTCTTGGAATTCACTCTCAGGAGAATAATGAATAGTGATGTTGCAAGGAGAAAGCCATTGCTGTCCAAAACGAACCTTTGCTTACTGCAAAATAAATTGCTATCGAATCAAGATTTAAAATCTTATATCAAGCAAAAAAATAATAATTTTGATCTTTGTTTCGGAAATAATATAATATTCAAAAGTAGACTTTCAAATACTATTAATATTGTTTTAAGAATATGGGCTTTTATTTAACTATATTAATGATCTTTATGAAATCTTATCATGTACAGTAAAACCTCCGCTGACGAACGCTTAAGCTCACGAACTTTTCGCCTCAAGAACATTAAATTTGCGAGCATATAGTCTCTGCTGACGAACTAGTTTTCGGCGGACGAACCAAACCACGCGGTCGAACAGCGCCACGGTGGCGGCCACGAGAAGCTGACGCACGCTCACGGCGTCATAGTTCGTCACCCCCTTTCTTTGAGTGCGGACGTGGTTTGTGTTTGATAGACATTTTGGAGCATATTGAGGGTGCTTTTGCTATTATGGGACCGAAGAAGACGGCATCACAGGCGGAGATGATTGAAAAACACGAGCGAGGTGTGCGTTTGTGTGACTCAGCGTCCCAGTACCAGTACGCTAAGTCTACCATTGCTCCCATCCTTAAGAACAAGGAAGCTATTAAGGGTGCGTGTGTGGCTAAGGGTGTTTCCAAACAGTAGGCGTTTCCAAACTCTCCTTCCAAACAGTAAGTCCCTCCCTCCCTCCTCCTCCCACTCCATTCCATCAAGCCATCAACTACCATCACAAAGGTAAATAAAACCACTTTATTATACAGTACAGTTTATTTCTTTAATTACAATACAATAGCACATTTATTATACATAAAATAAGGTATATTTTTGTGTAGTTTTAAGGCTTATTTAGTAGAAAATTATGTTTTATGGGGACCTGGGAACGGATTATTCTCATTTTAATGGTTTCTTATGGGAAATAAATGTTCAGAAGACGAACTTTTTGCCTTACACACACTTTCTGGGAACCAATTATGTTCGTGAGCAGAGGTATCACTGTATAATCATCTTACTGCATACTCTCCTATTTAATTTTTGCATTGTGACTTATGACATGAGACATAATTTCCTTAGTCTTTTTCTATAGGCTCACCCAGCTCCTCGCAAGACAGAATTTTTTTGCCTCAGCAACTGCCCAAACTCCTTATAGTTTGACCTGCCAGTGTCCATCAGCTGCTTCAGCAGTCCAACAGGCTAGCACATGCTCTTTCGGACTGCTCTAGATTGACAGCAGCTCTCACCACTGACGTCCACTAACAGGTTACTGCCATAACTAGCACCAGGCACCTCACAAAATCAGCTCCATACCGCTGCCGCGACAGTGTAAGCGCACAACAAGGATTACTCAAATTCTCTGCCTACCTACACTCCATAAGCTCGCTCTGTGGAGAGGGTTAGAGACCAACATAACTTGATCCTCTGCCAAACATTCCCAGGAGGTGTGAATTAGTTGACAGCTCACCTCATCTCTTTGCCTAACTGTCTAGAAAACCCCCCCACAAATAAATGATGCCTATCAGCTGTGCCAAGAAAAACGGCCAATTTATTAACACCACTTATGTTCAGATTGGTTAGGCCATTCCTGCCCAATCTGGCTAATTTAAAAAGGACTAATAATACATGAAAAAAAAAGAAAGAAAAAGAAATACACACCAAAAAAACAAAACACAAAAACTCAAATTCTTACACTTAAAGTCAAATATGACAGTAACTTGTGTTTTACCACCGGTTCGATTACTTACGTTACTTTAAGGGACAAAGCTAATCTTATAAATTTCCTCATGAAAATGTACAGGGGGGCAGTGGTGGTCTAGTAGAATAGGGCACTGGATCGCTGATCCAAAGGTTGGGGGTTCGATTCCACTCTCCACAAGGTTGTCACTGTCCCCCCCCCCAGTGCAGCGAACTGGGTTATCAAAGGCCGGTCATGTCTCTCACTGTCTATGGTGTGAGGCATGTAAAAGAACCATTGCTGACTTAAGACAAGAGTAGGCTGCAAAGCCGTCAGCGTGTTTCCACCCTGCGATGGCCTGGCGAGCTGTCCAGGGTGTACTCTGCCCTCGCCCGAAGTTGGCTGGGATGGGCGCCAGCCTCCCCGTGACCATAATTAGGATTAAGCGGTTACAGAAAATGAACTGGACTAAAAATGTACAGTCTGTGTGATCCAGTACCAAATGTGTTTATTTAAAAGATACTACCAAACGTGCTCAAGCCGATATTCAATCAGAATACTTTTATTGATCCCAGAGGAAATTGTGTGCTCACAGTTGCTCCATACAAGTAAGAGTGAGATCAAGTCTCAATAAAGATCGTTAAAAAAATTGTGCATATATATATATATATATATATATATATATATATATATATATATATATATATATATATATATATATATATATATATATATATACACACACAAGGACAGGACAAAGGCTTTCTATTGAAACTCCATTTATCACTACAGATCTGTTTCGAGGGGTGGTGAAACCATCCCCTCTCTTCAGGTGATTACAGAGGAATTCTTCTGTAATCACCTGAAGAGAGGGGATGGTTTCACCACCCCTCAAAACAGATCTGTAGTGATAAATGGAGTTTCAATAGAAAGCCTTTGTCCTGTCCTTTTGTTTATTTGCTCTACCAAAAAGTATTGAGCACTCTCCTACGGAAGGATCTACTCAGAAAATCCTATATATATATATATATATATATATATATATATATATATATATATATATATATATATATATATATATATATATATATATATATATTATGTGTCTGTCTTCCTTTCGGCTTTTTCCCTTTTACTCGGGAGTCGCCACAGCGAAGCATCTTGATTCGCACGTTTAATTTGGCAGAGGTTTTTACGTCGGATGCCCTTCCTGTCACAACCCTTTTTTTCAAGGGACAGAAACACGCTGACGGCTTTGCAGCTACTCTTTACTCTTTACCACTGCCCCCACTAGACCACCACTGCCCATATATATATATATATATATATATATATATATAGGGTTCCCTTGCTATTTTGCGTTGCAATCCATACAGTTTCAGTGCATCGCATCTTTTTTTAAATATTCGTCGAATTAAAAAAAGGAAATTAAGGAAGAATAGGGAAAAGTTAAGGAAAATGCCACAAAACAAGGTCAAAAAAAAAAAAACTAAACAAACACAAACAAAAATTTATCCAAAACCTACCATCAAAACTATTTACATTTTAATGTGATGTGCACATCTGGGTGCGTGCCTGTGTATCTGCATGCATATCTGCATACGCGGGTGTCTGTATGTGTGCGTATGTATATTTCATTTACATTGTATGCATTCTTTTTTCATGTTTAATTGTTATTATAAGCATTTATAGCATTGAACACGTATTTATTGATATTATATACACATACATGTACGTATACGTCAGTTGGGGGTGGTGATCCTACTTTGTGAAATCCGGTGGCCGCGGGGGGATCTCGGTCCCAATTAACTGCAAATTAACAAATAACTTACATTCACACACACACACACACACACACACACACACACACACACACACACACACACACACACATATTCATAATGTCCAATCTGCTCTTCAATGGCCTGGTGAGTTAGGGTTTACACACATATATATATATATATATATATATATATATATATATATATATATATATATATATATATATATATATATATATATATATATATATATATATATATATATATATATATATATATATATATATATATATATATATAATCTGGATATATGCAATTCTCAAATTAAAGGTTACTAATATGTATATCACCAGATACAGATAATTTCAAATTTCAATTTCATTGATCAGAAAATTAAATTATTAGACCTAAAAAATGCATATTGCTACAGTCTCATCATATTATAACCTCATTGACCCTCTACCTGTAGGGGTGGGTTGTTTTGGAGGAGCTGACAGAATTAAAATATCAGTTTCTGCATCACTGAATATTGGACCAAGTCAGGAGCAGCACCAGAATTTTTTACTAGGCAGTCACAGAGTCCAACTTGGATTTCACGCTGACAAGATTCCTGGGCTTGTTGTTAATAATATAGAGTGTGCCAGAAACTGTAAACGGTCCCACACCGATCTATGTATAACCCTAGCTTGACTTCACTGTGCATATACAGTAAACCTAATAACCTATGCATGATTGTGTGTGTGTGTGTGTGTGTGTGTGTGTGTGTGTGTGTGTGTGTGTAAGTGTTAATGCAAATATAAATTCATATGCAAGCATGGCTGTGTGAGAATCAGTATTTATATAATGTATCTATATAATTTCCTATTTCTATAAGTATGTCTTTGTTTGCATGTTCATGTCTGATAAAGTGTGTCCTGATTGCTGAGCTGAGCTCAGTCGTGAGTGGCTGATTCATGAGTCTCCCTCACCTTGGGGATTCATCTCTGAGCCCTGTATGTTGTGAACTTGTTTTGTTTACCTGTCCTCAGGCAATTATACTCTCTCTCTCTCGCTCTCTCTCTCACTCACACACACACACACACACACACACACACACACACACACACACACACACACACAGGAACAAGGTGCTAGCTGAAAGTTGACAGTAAGCATGAACAGATGTTTAAACAAGCTGAGGATAGCCCAAATTCTTCTGCCTGCCAATGCACTTTGGAGACATTTGAAAGATTTGCCAAAAAAAAAAAAAAAAAAAGCTGTATATCTGTGGGAAAGTCAGCACAGCTTTCCATACAAAGAACACCACACAACATACTGCAGTAAAATATGGAGGCAGCAGCATCCTATTTTGTGAGTGTTTGTAGCAGGTATCAGAGCACTTTTAGCATAGAAGGAAAAATGGATAGGGCAAAATACCATATATGTCTTGAATAAAACCTGCTGCCGAGGGTCAGAAAGTGATCAGAATTATGATTCACCTAACATGACAATGACACAAAAATACCCAGAAAAACACATAGTGGCTAAAGGAGGAAAATGTTGACCTTTATTGTCTGGCTTTGTCCGAGACCAGAGATAAACCCTTCGGAAATCCCGGATCAGTGGAATGACCTGAAGATTACAGACCACCAGTGACCACCATCCAGTTTTATGAAGTTTGAAAAGTTCTTTAGAAGAGTCAGAAATATTACAAAGTCACCGTATGCAAAGGTATGAGAAGTATCCCATGGCTGTTTGCAAAGGAAAAGCTGGTTTGGCAAAAAAAAAAAAAAAAAAAAAAAAAAGAAACAAGGGATGTTTCTTTAATTTTGTTAACCAGCTGGTACAAGTGGAATTCAGTATGTTGTTTTTTGTTGAAAACAAAATGTCAGAACAACAATTAATGGAAACCAAAATCATCAGTGAACATCTGGACTGCCTGTGGTCTCCGATTGAGCTGTACTGGTCTGACAGCACAGATTCCAATTGAAAATGTTGGGCCATCATGGCACCATCACTAAGTCAGTTTCTTAGCGCTTGGGCAAAAACATGCGTGCCTGTAGCCTCCTAGAGATTTTTATTCATGATTATTATTTTTTTATTTTATTTATTTATTTATGATTCATGGATGTGGTGAAGGAGGACATGAAGGTCGTTGGTGTAAGAGAAGAAGATGCAAAGGATAGGGTGAGATGGAGGCAGATGATTCGCTGTGGCGACCCCTGAAGGGAAAAGCCGAAAGGAAAAGAAGAAGAAGAAGATTTATTTATTTTGCATTTTTGTAGCTCTGGCAGTGCTCCTTCTGGTCCTTCTCACACAAAGGAGCAGATAGCTGCCCAGCTAATGGGCCCTGTCCAGATTTTGACTAGAATAGAAGTCCATCTGATTGTATTTCATACGTGTTTCTTGATGGAGGACCTTCTTGTGCCTGCAGGTATGTATGTGTCTTTTGTGGGGGTTATCTTGCTTTTAACTCACTTTGCACTTGTTGACAATTTTATTTGCACCAGTCCATGAAATTAATTTACAGTCATTTGTGGTTCCATAAAAGACATCTTGATACCCCTAAATTTTTGTGATTATTGTAAAATATTGATGATAACTTGTTCCCTGAACAAATGACGTGCATCAATGACTTTCTGAGGTCTTTAAAAATATTTTTGGTTTGCACAATGATATGTTTCTGCAGAAATATATTGTAAATATTAGATTACAATTGATACATTTTCTCGAAACGAGAGTCCTCCAATTCATACGTGTCCTCGTATTGACTGAAGACATCTGCGTTCAGTTTCACCTTTCACCTTCAACTGCTAATTCTGGAAGTTCACCTTTTGGCCATTGCTTGTGATAAACAGATAAATGTTTCCCTGATCTTTTCTCAGATGTCATCAGCAAGGTCACCACTCGTCTGCAACCGTTTCGATTCCTAACCCTGGTACAGTTTCTTTGGTGGTGAGTCAACAGCGATTGACCAGATCACTGCTCATCTGACGAAGTCTTCCAGCTACCACCACAACCAACATGCTGCTTTCTCAACTGCATCCTGGCGATCTCTACCTCTTACTCCCAGTGATGACAAGAAGCAGTATGCTGACATCCCAGGGAAACCTCTTGTACCGCTTGGAACAGGAAGAGTTCAAAATGACCATCCCTTACTTCTGACTGACTCTTCTAACTCTGTATCATCTTCTTCTTTTCCTTTCGGCTTTTCCCTCCAGGGGTCGCCACAGCGAATCATCTGCATCCATCTCACCATATTCTTTGCATCTTCTTCTCTTATACCAGCTACCTTCATGTCTTGCTTCACTACATCCATGAATCGTCTCTTTGGTCTTCCTCGAGGCCTTCTGCCTGGTAGTTCCAACCTCAGCATCCTACTACCAATATACTCACTATCCCTCCTCTGTACACGTCCAAACCATCTCAATCTAGCCTCTCTGACTTTGTCTTCAAAACGTCTTACATGTGCTGTCCCTCTGATGTGCTCATTCGTGATCCTATCCATCCTCGTTACTCCCAAAGAGAACTTCAACATTTTCATCTCTGCTACCTCCAGCTCTGCCTCCTGTCTTTTCCCCAGGGCCACTGTTTCTAAACCATACAACATCACTGGCCTCAACACCGTCTTGTACACTTTTCCTTTCATTCTTGCTGATACTGTCCTATCACACATCACACCGGACACTTTTCTCCAACCATTCCAACCTGCCTGCACACACTTCTTCACCTCTTTTCCACTATCTCCACTTCTCTGGATTGTTGACCCTAAGTACTTAAAATCCTCCACCTTCCTCATCTCTTCTCCCTGTAACCTCACCGTTCCTGTTGGGTCCTTGTCATTCACACACATGTATTCTGTTTTACTGAGGGGAAAAAAAATGGGCGTAAACATTTAAAATCAGAAACTGTAGTTCGGGCTCATTTACTGAGCTTCATTCCCCTCCTTTCCAGGGCATATCTCCACCTCTCTAGATTTATGTTGTTTTTTTTTCTCTTGTAGGCTTCTTCAAATGCTTCCTCCAATGGTACAGTCAATTCTACCATTATGAGTCATTTAAGTGCATTATTTAGGGCTTGACTTTGTTTCAGATATTCCTGCAGTGTTATTTGGGGTTACAAGTTTCATGCACCGAACTGAAAGAGATGGTCAATATATATATATATATATATATATATATATATATATATATATATATATATATATATATATATATATATATATATATATATATATATATATATATATATATATATATATATATAAAAAATAAAAAATGTTTTAATGTTTTAATAAAGGATGCATCAGAGTTGAAACACAAATGTTAACCTATAAAGTGAAATATGGACTAACAGACATCTATAGTACATCAAGGAACTGGTATGTATTTAATTTATTGCATTTAATCAGAAAATGACCATGGTGTCTCATAAAAGAAAAGGAAATATGAGTTTAAAAAGCTGCGTTCACAGACATCAATGTTACACCCAATATATTCTTTATGAAAATTCTGTTTTGTGATACAAATTTCTATCTGTGTTTTGGCCTTTATGATACGGTCCCATTGCACATTTACAAAGACTATTTTGATAACTCATCTTGCCAGGCATGAGCTCAGGTGTTTTTGTTTGGAGTTTACATGTTCTCCCTGTGCTTGTGTGGGTTTCCTCCAGATACTCTGGTTTCCTCCCACAGTCCAAAAACATACACCGTAGGTTAATTGGCTGTTCCAAATCGCCCGTAGGTGTGAGTGTGAGTATGCATGATTGTATGAGTATTGGTCATGTGATGGCCTGCAAGCTGTCAAGGGTGTACCCCGCCTTCACCCAGAGTTGGTTGAGATGGGTGCCAGCCTCCCCGTGATCCTAATTAGGATTAAGTGGTTCAGAAAGTGAATAATGAATGAATAATAATAATGAAAGGACAGTGGTGGCCTGGCGGTAAGGTACTTTATCACTGATCCCAAGGACACAGGTTTAAGCCACAATATCAATGGGTTGTCACCCCCCCCCCCAACCGCCCCCTACTGTGCAGCTAACAGCCATGCTGCTCACTGGCTTTGGTGAGAATCATGTAAAAGAACTATTGTAGACTTTTGTGAAGACTTTGCTGTTTCTGCCCTGTGAAGGCCTGGTGAACTGTCCTTGGTGTACTCTACGCTCATCTACAGTCAGTTATGTGAACCCATTTTAGCCAGAATCTTGATGTCTGTACACCACAACTGCTTGATGAGGGCTGCAATACTGTGCCATGATTTTACTAAGGTACTCAATGCTCCAGTCATTTCATAAAATCATTGTACCAAACAGTCTCTGATGTGCCATTGTGTGATGTTACGGCTGTCCTGGCATTGCATTTTTCCACTCAGCAACTACCTACCTAGTGCATGCCCTGCTAGGATGGTCAGTATCCTGTCGGTTTTGTTGTACCCTTTCAAAAATGTGAGTCACAAAAGGTTTTTCATGTGTAGAATTGTTTCACTGTTGTATGTGCACACTATACTGAGGTTACCCGTACAGGCAAAAATCATTCTCTGTAACCAACCATCCGACTCTAACTCAGTGTCCTACATTTACAGAATGTTTTTTCTGCTTTCTGGTAACTGTAATTATAACCAGCAAACATTTTATCATTCTAAGACTTCCCTGGAAAAAAATTAATTATCATAATACCCAGACTTCTTAGCAGGATAATTTCCTTTTTGTTTTCCCTACTGTGAACGTTCTCAGTACAAACCATACCTCAAAAAAAATGAGTTTTGTCAAGGTTTTCAGTAAAATGAAGGCAAGCACCTTCCTAAATTACATACCACATAACTGTGACATTAGCCTCCTCTTATAGACAACAAGCCATGGAAGTCTATGTTCAATAGGCCTGGCAATAGGAGTCCACATCACCAGCCTCTGCAAGCTTCTTCTGTTTTGAAGCACCCTATACCACTAGACCAAATGTCCCTGTCCTTCACCACTGGTTCAGTCTACCATTGCACAACTTGGTAAAGGTTTTCTCTAAGCATGAACTGCCTGGTGCGTTCAGTCTCATTCACATTTAAGCAGCTGTTGACTGGAAAGCAGCTTTAACACCTCCCCACTCCCAAGTACAATAAGTCTAGTACAAACTAGTCATACCTCATGGGTTTTCTTGCACCTTTCAATATTCCGAGATATGCTTCAAAAGAGAGACTATCTGCATCAAAAATACATTCATCATTTCATTATTATGCCTCTGTAGACCACCACAATGTAGCATTTAAAGTCAAGCATTCAAGACGTGATTGAAGTGTAGACTGTCATATACAGCCATTTTACACATAGCACCACATTTTCAGAGGCTTAAAAGTAACTAGACAGCAAAGTGACAAGTAGTTTCATGTCCACATATAACCTGTATCCTTATTATTTCATGGAAAATTAATAAGAACAAAATATACCTTTTATTACTCAATTCAGATGTGTTGCATTAACCTTTCGAAACTCTCAGAGACAATGTACGTGAGTTTCGCCAGCATTTGGTTAAAATAAACACATCTGTATTTTAAGAGGGATAACAGAAATCATAGGAGTCATAAAATTAACACTAAGCAAAACCAAAAAAAAAAAAAAAAAGAAAAAAAAAAAAAGAAAAAAGGGACACGATGGTATAATCAACTAATAATAATAACATTATATATATATATATATATATATATATATCTTCCTTTCGGCTTTTTTCCTTTTTCTCGGGAGTCGCCACAGTGAATCATCTGATTCGTATGTTTTGATTTGGTAGAGGTTTTTACGTCGGATGCCCTTCCTGTCACAACCCTTTTCGCTCGGGACAGAAACACGGTGACGACTTTGCAGCTACTCTTTATGAAAGTCAGCAATGGTTCTTTTACATGCCTTTCACCATAGACAGTGACAGACATGGCCCGCCTTTGATAACCCAGTTAGCTGCACTGGGGGGACAGTGACAACCTTGTGGAGAGTGGGACTCGAACCCCCAACCTTTGGATCAGCGATCCAGCGCCCTATACCACTAGACCACCACTGCCCCATGCATATATATATATACATATATATATATATATATATATATATATATATATATATATATATATATATATATATATATATATATATATATATATATATATATATATATATATATATATATATATATATATATATATATATATATATACATATATATATATATATATATATAATATTAAAAATAAATAATAACAATAATAATAATAATAATAATAATAATAACCAAGAGACACCCAGGGGGCAGTGGTGGCCTGGTGGTAAAGGGCGATGGATCTCTGATCCTAAGGTTGGGGGTTCAAGTCCTACTCTCCACAAGGTTGTCACTGTCTCCCCAGTGCAGCTAACTGGGTTATCAAAGGTGGGCCAATGTCTCTCACTGTCCATAGTTGGAAGTTCATGTAAAAGAACCATTCCTGACTTTTCTAAAGAGTAGCTGCATAGCAATCAGTGTGTCTCTGTTCCTTACTAAAAAAAAAGTTGTATCAGTAAAGGCATCTAGCATAAAAAGCTATACCAAATCAAACATGCGAATCAGATGATTTGATGTGGTGACCCCTGGAAAAAGGAAAAAGCCAAAAGAAAAAGAAAAAATATAATCAAGAGATACCTTCATGAATATAAATGCACAGCATTTACCTGAGAATGCAAGTCACTTGTAACACTTGAGAAAAGAGACCAAATTCAACTTTAGCTAGAAAGCCTAGTTCTTGGAAGATTGTTTGGGCAGAGGAAACAAAAACTAACTTGTATGAGAATGATGGGAAGACAAAAGTATGGAGAATGAAAGGAAATCCATGATCCAAAACATATGACATCATCATTTCAAAATGTTGGGCTTGGGTATGTATAACTGGCAGTTGAAACGGGTCAGCTGTGTGTTTTAATGACTTGATAGAATAAGCAGGGTGGATTCTGAAGTGTTCAGAGCTATATGTTCTGCCTAAATTCACATAAACGCTGCAAAGAAAGGACAGTACAAATGAACAATGATCAGCTTAGGGTGCTGGATCGCTGATCCGAAGGTTGGGGGTTCGAGTGACAACAAGGTTGTCACTGTCCCCCCCGGTGGCAATGGTTCTTTTACATGCCTCACACCATAGACAGTGAGAGACATGGCCGGCCTTTGATAACCCAGTTAGCTGCACTGGGGGTACATTTTTTTTTTTTTTTTTTTTTTTTTTTTTTTTTATTGGCCACAGTAATTCTGCACATGGTTGCACGGTAGCGTAGTAGTTAGCACATACACTTAACTTCAAAGCAAGAAAGACTGTGTTCAATTATCCCCGTTCAGATGTTTCTGTGTGGAGTTTGCATGTTCTCCCAGTTCTTGCATGGGATCCATCTGGGTACTCTGGTTTCCTCCAAAAACATGCACAGTAGGCTAATTGGCTGATCCAAATCACCCCTAGGTGTGAGTGTGTGTTTGAATGGTTGTGTGAGTCTTGACCCAGCAGTGGCCTGGTGGGTTATCCAGGGTGTACTCTACCCTTGCCCAGACATGGGCTCTAGCCTCCTTCTTCGTTTCCTTTCAGCTGTCTCCTTCAGGGGTCACCACAGCAAATAATCTGCCTCCATCTCACCCTATCCTCTGGATCTTCTTCTCTTACACCAACGATCTTCATGTCCTCCTTCACCACATCCATAAATCTCCTCTTTGGTCTTCCTCTAGGTCTTCTGCCTGGTAGTTCCAACCTGGTACTTCCTCCCAGTGACGCTAATTTGGATTAAGCGCTTAGAAAAAGAATGAATAGATAATAGTGTACATGTCAACAGCAGAGGAGTCAGGGTTAATCTATATATGATATTAGGTGCCTATGATCTTGAACAGATGTTGCAAAATTCCTTGAAAGGAATAGCGGTAATTTCATTACGACTGCTTATGTGAAGTCAAATTGCTCATTAGCCATGTCTCATGTTAATGTTTGATAAAAATAATTAAATAAATAATGATAATAAAACAAAAATAATGTGGTTTGAATTAGTGGTTTGTGTATTCTCTCCCTCACACTCTCACAGCAGCGAGTGTTTTGATGAACAGATGGTGTGTTTGACTCATGAAGAATAAACACTCAGAAAAGAGTTAGGTTTTAGGGGATCTGTATCACATCTGGAATAGCAGGGGAGTCACAGTGCACATTGTTCCCTCCTTTTATTTCTTCTATGAGATGATTCCTACGGATTTTCAAGCGCAGCGGTGTTTCTGCTGGGGAATACGACAACATGTTTAAATGATAAACACGGCCTGCAGTGGCTCTCAAACTCAATCAAGTTCTTAACAGCAGAATTCAAATTAAATCTCAAGTGAAGTCAAGTCACACTACCATCTAAATTACAACTAACAAGTGCAATTTTGACTAAAACATTTATTCCCTCTCTCTTACAGAGTGTTTAGATGTAGATACTTATTGTGTGTTTCCTAATCTAGGACCAAATATTCTTGGGATAGATTTTGGATCCACTGTCTGTTCATCAATTAACCATAAACGATGCAGATCATGACAAAAACACAAGGAGCACACACTGTCTCAAAACAAACAGTGAGCATATCCGGCTGTGACATGCAAATCTCGGTAGACAAAGGTAGAAGTATCTAGCAACAAAAATAAGGAGACTGTGTGACAATAAAGAGAAAGATATTAGATCATGGAGTGTTATGAAATGAGTATATCAGAGGGACAGCCCATGTAAGATCTTTTGAAGACAAAGTCAGAGAGGCTAGATTGAGATGGTTTGGACATGTACAGAGGAGGGATAGTGAGTATATTGGCAGTAGGATGCTGAGGTTGGAACTACCAGGCAGAAGGCCTAGAGGAGGACCAAAGAAGAGATTTATGGATGTGGTGAAGGAAGACATGAAGGTCGTTGGAGTAAAAAAAGAAGATGCGGAGGACAGGGTGAGATGGAGGCGGATGATTTGCTGTGGCGACCCATGAAGGGAGCAGCCGAAAGGAAAAGACGAGAAGAGAAGAAGGAGTGTGCAACATCACAATCATGTAGACAGACAGAGGATGGGGATCATATTCATTAACTAGACGCACCCAGAGGGCACCCATCTCTTCCGAAAAACCATTTTAACCATAGCAGAGGTAAACAAACAAACAAACAAACAAACAAACAAACAAACAAACAAACAAACAAACAAACAAACCCTACCCATTTGCTCCTTGACCCATTTGCCTCCTTCTCGGAAAATTTCACAAACGTGTAATTTTTTGAGTAAAGTTGATAATTAAAAAATAAACAGACAAACAAACGCCATCAAAAAACATTACCCCCTCAGGTGAAAGTAATAAGGAAAATTAAACAGAGGACACAGATAGGTTACTGACATGATTAAAAATACAAAGAGACACAGATCTTAAACAGGTCATGAAACATTTCTGAACATCATCACAGACAAACACTGAATAGCAATAGGTCACGGCGGATTACATCAGTCCGCAACAAAAGGAATGCAGAGAACAAAGGTGGATTAGTGACATCACAGAATGAAGATCAGGTGAAGATATGAAGGGCGACCATGAGCAAGTAAAATACGGGGACAGATGAACAACATCGGACACAAATATTGATAAAATAATAATAAAAAATACACCAAATGCAAATTCGATATCAATCATAATGGACAATATTTATCTAACAATATGAATGCAGACTGAATAGAAACACACAGATGCAGGCAGTAATGGAAAAATTTTACACATGGTAGACATGTAAAGGACACAGATTAGATATTCACACATCAGGAAACAATATTAGAACAAAACATCGGGTCAATAGATAGAAATAGAGATAATATTCATCACACGGGCGCATGGATGGGGTAATCAAAAGTGTTAAGACATCAATCATGTTAGTTTCTTGTTTTACATTAAGTCACCAAAGGGAAAAGCAGAAAAGCAATAAATCCCATTTCAGAGATGATTTGGGGTACAGCTTATCTTTTCTGAATGAGGTTTTTCAAAAGGAAAGTAAAAAAAAAAAAAAAAAAAAGTTTACCAGAGGAACATTTGAAATAGCTCCACTGCTTAAAATCTTCATCCAAACTAGCCTGCAAATCCAGTGCTTTTTGGATTTGTGTTTGTGCAGAACTAATTGAGCCCCTGGAATTCCACATTGCACACACATTGGCCAAACCTATAATTGGCTGTTTTGTCATACATTGGCTGTAGTGCTGTGTTGTCAATGCACATCGATAGAAACTCTCTCCATTCAATGTTAATTCAGTTTCCAACATCAAAGCAATTTTTAATAGTGTAATTACTTCATGCCAAATGAGTTGTTGTTATTATTATTATTATTATTATTATTATTATTATTATTATTATTATTATTAGTAGTAGTAGTAGTAGTAGTAGTAGTAGTAGTAGGGGCAGTGGTGGTGTCTAGTGGTTGGGGGTTCGTGTCCCACTCTCCACAAGGTTGTCACTGCCCAAACACACAGTGCAGCGAACTGGGTTATCAAAGGCGGGCCATGTCTCCCACTGTCTATGGTGTGAGGCATGTAAAAGAACCATTGCTGACTTTCGTAAAGAGCAGCTGCAAAGCCGTCAGCGTGTTTCTGTCCCTTGCTAAAAAGGGTTGTGACAGGAAGGGCATCCGACGTAAAAACCTCTGCCAAATGAAACATGCGAATCAGATGATTCGCTGTGGCGACTCCCGGGTAAAAGGGAGAAAGCCAAAAGGAAGACAGACATAAACAGTTCAGCAAATGAGTCAGTATACGTAAATGACAAATCGAGTATGATACCTGGCTTCATCCAACACCAATAGTGTTATTTTTGGTTATTGGATTAAGCTATGTGTCCGCATACATAACAATTAGTGACACAGACCCAGTGCTCAAACAATCATAAATTCATCTATACAGGTAGGTGAGCTTTTTGTCATGGTTATGCAATGGGAAAATTATCAAAACTTTGAACACTGTCAGAATTTTGTTGAATCTATGAAAACTTGTTTATCTTCCAACACAAATAACAGTTGTAAGGAATATACAGACGCTCCCCAACGTACGTTTATTCGTTTTACGTTTTTTCGATTTTACGTTTTTTTTTGTTGGGGTTTATTTTCCAAAAAAAAAAAAAAAAAAAAAGGTAAATTTTGAATTTAGACATACCTACGTAGTACACTGACGTAATGACACAATGACGTTGCATTCATTGTTTACAAACTACAGACTGAGTGTGTGTGTATCAGTTATATAGCACGTTACCCTTATGTTAAGACGTTGTCTCTGTGATCTTTGTGTTTACACTGTTTTGCGGTGCACTGTTTGACCTTTTTCCATCCATTAAAACCTGCCAGCACACACTTATTCACCTCTTTTCCACACTCTCCATTGCTCTGGATTGTTTAGCACAAGTACTTAAAATCCTCCACCTTTTTTTATCTCTGCCCCCTGTAACCTCACCATTCCTCTTCGGTCGGCGGTGTTCAGACACACTCACACACTCACACACACACACTCACACACACACACACACACACACACACACACACACACACACACACACACCTCACCACTGTCTCACATCTCTCATACATGTCCTGCACCACTCTAACATACTTCTCTGCCACTCCAGCCTTCCTGATGCAATAACACAGTTCCTCTCTCGGCACCCTGTCATATGCTTTCTCCAGATCCACAAAGGCACAATGCAGCTCCCTGTGGTCTTCTCTGTACTTTTATATTAACATCCTCAAAGCAAACACTGCATCTGTGGTGCTCTTTCTTGGCATGAAACCAAACTGTTGTTCACAAATGCTGACCTCTGCCCTTAGTCTTGCTTCCATTATTCCTTCCCATAAGTTCATTGTATGGCTCATCAACTTTATCCCTCTGTAGATGGCACAACTCTGCACATCCCCCTTGTTCTTAAAAATGGGCACAAGCACACTTCTCCTCCATTCCTCTGGCATCTGCTCACTCTCTAAGACCTTGTTGAATATTCTTGTCAGAAAATCTACTGCTACGTCACCTAGACACTTCCGATCTGTCAAGCAGGAAATGCATTTTGAATTCCCTGTCTTAAAATGCTCCGCGTCCTGCATGTGGGCGGAGCTCGCATTCAGCTGCATGCCCACAAATGCATGTTGTGTGTGTGTGTGTGTGTGTGTGTGTGTGTGTGTGTGTGTGTGTGTGTGTGTGTGTGTGTGTGTGCATTAAAAATGTTTAATAATGGTTTAATTAATAAATATGTTAATGAATTGGTTTAATATGTTAATAAAATGTTTAAATGGTTTAATATTTATTTATTTATTTACTTTTAATACATATTTCATACATATTTCAGACAAAATTGGTGTACTTTTATAATTTTTAAAGGTTTTATGGGGTAGTCTTTGGAGCCTTGGAACAAACCACACGTTTTACATGTAAAATCTGCCTCAACTTATGAAAACTCCAGGCTATGAAAAATGCTCTGGAACAAATTCATTTCGTAAGTAGAGGGCCAGCTGTATTAATAGTCTTGTGTCAGTGTCCGGATAGACATGGACCAGATGTAATGTACAGGAAACTTCAACAAATTGCCTCCAGGTCTGAGAGTGAAATTGTGTGTATGTGTTGACCCTGCAATGCTGTCAGGGTGTACCCCGCTTTTGCCCAGTGTTGCCCTGTGACATTGATAAGATTAAGAAGTTTGGCAAATAAGTAAGTCAGTCAGATTTAACCTTTATTTGTTCCTCCGAGTTTAATTATCTCAGACAATAAAATATGAACATAGAGTCTAATTATTACACTCAAATGCAAATGTGCTCCTAATTTTCATTTCAAAATATTCTCAATTTTTACACATCATGGTGTGTCATAAATAATGAAAAACGACATCTCTGAATATTTACCAGCCTTCAAAGGGATCAGGGGGAAATGGCATGTTTTATTTCACTGCATTGGAATAACTGTCAGTATTCTAAGAAGGTGGAATAATAAAGTTGATGTTTGTATTCATTCGAAGTGTTTTTGTCCCGCAGGCTGGCAGTATTATGAGACGAAGATGAAAGACGTTTGGATTTATTCACGCTGTTTCTCTAGCAAAATATTGGTGAATGGTTAACTTAAACAATCAGATTAAATAAGCGTTACAACAATCAAAACTAAAGAAGTACTTCTAATGAAAGGACATCTAAAGTATATTTTTGAAACTTGATTGAAAATATCTATTATTTTTCTATAAAGGATTATTTATTCTAACACTTGTATATTTATAATTGTACATGCGGTAAGTACTAAACAAAAAAACAAAACAAAAGAAGAAACAACAAAAAAAAAAAAAAAAAAAAAAAAAAAAACTATTTTTTTCTCAAAAAATAGCATATTGTGATATTTTAGTTTAGTAAGTAAGTTTAGTACCTTCCTATCCTGAGCTAATATGTTGTGGAAGCTCACTGCTAGCTGCACCCCGGCTAACAATATGCCCAGGCAGGAAGGGGCCGAACGATTACTCCGACGCTTGGGATCACAGTGGATGAAGGTCCTGAAGCCGGCTGGTACAATCGCCTCATTGGGTGTCCTCTCCTCGAGCCATGTCTCCTGAAAGAACCACAGCATGGAGCAGTCCTATAGATCCCTCTGTGCTGCAATCTGAGCATGAAGCCCATCCATCTTGCTTCGCAAGGACTAAGCATTTTCAAACAGTATGACCGGAAGTACTAACCTTCCACTTCTAACCAAGTGCCGGAGACTCTGAGCTACTCTAACCAAACTCCGCCTGGGCTTATTGTTAGCCAGGCTGTGGTTAGCATTGAGCTACCATAGCATATTAGCTCAGGATAGGAAGGTGCTAAACTTCAGAATACTCCAATGTCATAGCTGTGGTAGGGTCGACCGGTCATAGATGAGCATAGTGCAAAATATGAACAAACAAACAAAAAAAACAAAAAACACTTTGACTCTGAGAACTCCGTGATGTCACTCTCTACGCAGCACCATCTTGGAGACGTCACTCCAAGATCTCACTCCAAGTTCAATGTAAAAGGACATGAAGTGTAATAAAGTTTATCCTTTTGGTATCATTTGTTAAACATGCTACATCACATAAAATCTCACGCACAAACATTCTAAACATTAACTTAGATACTGTACTGGAATAATAATTGAAAACGACTTTAATACAACAGTTCAGAGGAAACTGTTGTTTCTTCAGGAGAAAGTCTTATTTCTTCAGAAGAGACATCCAGCATTTTCTATTGCTTAGCCAGAGAAGACGCACAGCATTTGAGTGGCATCATAGAGCTTAAATGGTAGTTCAAACACAAAAAAGAGGTTCATTGACAACTTGTGCGCGAATGAGGAAAAAGGGGCGTTGCATCATCTCAACCAATCAGCAGGACGGAGGACAGCGATTGGCTGAATTTGAGTTATGTGTCAGTTGCTTGGCAGTCCGGAAATACTCAAACCGTGAGCGCAAAACCGTGAATAGTCAAGGGCCTACTGTATATAAATATAATGCCGTAATCTAAACACTAGTGGAGTGGCTTTGGGACCAAGAGGTTGCTGGTTTGATTCCCGAACCAGCAGAAAAAAAATGTGTGGTGATTTGTGAGTGAGCTGCCCCTTCCCTTCCTTCACATTAGTATGCGAAGTGCCCTTGAGCAAGGCACCTAACCCCCAACTGCTCTCCGGATACCCGCAATGTGCATGACAGCCTACTGCTCACTGTGTGTGTGTGTGTGTGTGTGTGTGTGTGTGTGTGTGTGTGTGTGTGTGTGTGTGTGTGTGTGTGTGTGTGTGTGTGTGGGCGCACACTTATTCTGGATTGATTAAATGAAGAGGAAATAATTTCCCTTATGGGATTAATACATTGGAGCAAGTAAATAAATACATAACTAAATAAACAGTGTGACCATTGCAATGAGTGGGTGCTAATGCTTTTTTTAATTAATCACGACTAAATCTAAAATGGAAACGGCCAATTTTGTTAGAACAATGGATATTCAAAATAAATAAAAATCGCTAACAATTATTGCTTTCTCTGAATAAAGGGACAATTTTGAGATAAAATATTTACATTCTTAAAATAATTTTAAAAAGCTCCCTCGAGTATCTCCACCATTTGCACCATTAATATCGCAGCCTTCTCTATCGGAAAGCTAGCTAATATGCATTTATCATAAATAAGGCTATTACTCATGACAGATGCAGAATGACTATACATTGTGTAATTGACACACTGAGCAAGCTGAATGTTTTACATGTGTTTTACAGACCATCCATTTGTTGATATTATTAGAGCACATGAATCACATATACAATATTCTACTTGGAATAACACGCAAATATATGATAAAAGTCTAGGCAGAGAGAATGACGTGAATTTATTTTTGAAGACAGCTCATCTAAAATGCATAGTTTGACTTGTCATATGACTTGAACAATAGGACATTTAAAAGTTACAACACAGTGGTACAGTGGTCAGTACTAGCTCGTTACAAATGGCAGATTCTTGGTTCAAACATAATGGTTGAATGGGGGTCTTTCTTTGTGGTGTTTGGATGCTCTCGTCATGCCGGTGTGAGTTTCCAACAAGTTTCATTATTCAAATATAGAAACTTGATTATTTTTATGTATAATGCATTAATCATACAAGGTAAATTTAGCTTCTTCATTTAACCCATCCAAAGTAAGCAAACACACATAAACAGTGAATGCCTACCCACAGTGCATTGTGGCACCCAGACAGCAGTTTGGGGCTAGGTACCTTGCTCAAGGGCACTTCAGCTATGAAGATGGAGCAAGGTGAAGCTGCTGCTCACTCCCCTCATTGCCACTAATTTTTCCTGCTGGTTTGGGAATTGAACCAACCCCCCCCCCCTTTGATCCCAAACCTGCTTCTCTAACCATTAGGCCATGGATTCAAAATCTGTCTACACTAAATTGCATATAAATGTCATTTTGAATATGAATTGTTCCCTGCCTTTCTGTGTTAGCCTTTCTTTATATCGGTGACCTGTCCAGGGTGTACGCATCCAATATTATTAGAGATTGATATCATTTTTACTCAAGTTCTGCACTGAAGAGTCATCATAGAATTGAATTAATTAGTTAACGAATGGGTTAAAAATCAATAGTAGATAACAACGTAAACATTATAAATACTTCATTCATTCATTTTCTGAACCGATCATAATTAGGGTTGTGGGGAGGCTGGTGCCCATCTCAGCCAACTCTGGGTAAGGGGAAAGTGATATAAATATTAATTAAAAGATATACAGGGATCCCTTGCTACTTCGCGCTTCAATTCATGCGGCTTCAGTGCATCGCCTTTTTTTTTTTTTTATATCAACTAATTATAAAATAAGGAAATTAAGGAAATGCTGCAAAACAAGACAAATTATGCAAAAAAAACAAACAAAAAAAAAAAAAACCCTTAAACAAACAAAAACAAAACAACAACCCAAAACCCCCCATCAAAACTATTTACATGTTTATGTGAGGGGCGCATCTGTGTGTGTGTGTGTGTGTGTGTGTGTGTGTGTGTGTGTGTGTGTGTGTGTGTGTGTGTGTGTGTGTGCATTATTTTCAAATGTTTAATTGTTATTATACATTTTTATAGTGTTGAATATGTATTTATTGATATTATATGCACATATACATGTACTTATACGTCAGTCGGGGGGGGGGGTGTCGAGCCTACTTCGTGGAATTCTGCGGTTTCGGGGGGATCTCGATCCCAATTAACCACGGAAAGTGAGGGATCCCTCTACATACAGTGGCTTGCAAACATATTCATGCATCTTAAACTCCCAAGTCAACCTTGAAATTGTATGTGATTTCCCAACACAAACTGGCACATAGCTGTGAAGTGGAAGGGGAATGATTCATGATTTTAAATTTTGTTTTCACAAATATTTTTTTTGTTCTCATTGTGGTCTTGACAAAAAAAAATAAAAAAAAAAATAAATAAATAAATAAATAAATAATAATAATAATAATAATAATAATAATAATAATAATAATAATAATAATAATACAGTTTTCTAAAACTCCTGTCTGTCTGTTTTCCTTTCGGCTTTTTCCCTTTTACTCGGGAGTCGCCACAGCAAATCATTTGATTCGGATGTTTGATTTGGTAGAGGTTTTTACGTCGGATGCCCTTCCTGTCACAACCCTTTTTAGCAAGGGACAGAAACACGCTGACGACTTTGCAGCTACTCTTTACGAAAGTCAGCAATGGTTCTTTTACATGCCTCTCACCATAGACAGTGACAGACATGGCCCGCCTTTGATAACCCAGTTAGCCGCACAAGGGGGGTGGGGGGGTGCAGTCATAACCTTGTGGAGAGTGGGACTCGAACCCCCCAACCTTTGGATCGGCGATCCAGCACCCTATACCACTAGACCACCACTGCCCCTACAGTTTTCTAAAACTCCTGAGCAACAATAAATTGCCTTATATGACAGCTCAAAAGAATGAGAAATAAATAAATAGATAAGTAAACCACGTTCCCCATTATAGCTGGCAGAAAATGAATGCAACCATTATTAATCAGCACAGATCGAGTGTAGAAAAGAATCATATGCTTTCTTTATATTCACACTTTGTTGCTCTGAAATCTTCCTTGAGGATACATGCACATGCACAACCAATTTTCCAACGGTATGTACTCAACTTAGAACAGTGAAGTGAAAAATATTGTAGCGGCAATTCAGTGTAGAAAGCCAACAGAATTACCAAAATGGCAAAAATGTTAACTCAAGTGACAGAAAGGTCTGGATCGAAACCCCCCCCAACACACACACACACACACACACACACACACACACACACACACACACACATGGAAAAAAAAAAAAAAAATCTGTGTTATTTTTTAAAATACATGTACAGTGATACCTCTGCTCACGAACATAATTGGTTCCCAGAAAGTGTGTGTGAGGCGAAAAGTTCGTCTTCCGAACATTTATTTCCCATAAGAAACCATTAAAATGAGAATAATCCGTTCCCAGGTCCCCATAAAACATAATTTTCTACTAAATAAGCCTTAAAACTACACAAAAATATACCTTATTTTATGTATAATAAATGTCTATTGTATTGTAATTAAAGAAATAAACTGTACTGTATAATAAAGTGGTTTTATTTACCTTTGTGATGGTAGTTGATGGCTTGATGGAATGGAGTGGGAGGAGGAGGGAGGGAGGGACTTGCTGTTTGGAAGGAGTGTTTGGAAACGCCTACTGTTTGGAAACACCCTTAGCCACACACGCACCCTTAATAGCTTCCTTGTTCTTAAGGATGGGAGCAATGGTAGACTTAGCGTACTGGTACTGGGACGCTGAGTCACACAAACGCACACCTCGTTCGTGTTTTCAATGATCTCCGCCTGTGGTGGGGTCTTTTTCGGTCCCATAATAGCAAAAGTACACTCAATATGGTCCAAAATGTCTATCAAACACAAACCACGTCCGCACTCAAAGAAAGGGGTGACGAACTGTGACGCCGTGAGCGTGCGTCAGCTTCTCGTGGCCGCCACCGTGGCGCTGTTCGACCGCGTGGTTTGATTCGTCCGCCGAAAACTAGTTCGTCAGCAGAGACAATATGCTCGCAAATTTAATGTTCTTGAGGCGAAAAGTTCGTGAGCTTAAGCGTTCGTCAGCGGAGGTTTTACTGTACATATATGACCAATGCAATGTTTATCGCTCACCTGTGTCCATTTGTAATTAATGTGTGGTAAAGGAATGAATTCGTTTTCATTTTCATCTGCTTGATTGAGTCACGTCATGGCAAATTCATATATCCATTCTCCATGCATGTCAGGTTTTTTTGATGCCTAAATAGTCTTCTTGATGAGCCTTCATCTCCAAAAATGATGATTTCAGATGTTGATGGGTGGAGTTCTTGAATACTATCCGTATTCTCACACATACACATATCACATCATACATAGATTACTTATCTGACAGCAGTGTTTAGAAACAAAACATGAACATCATGCAACCTGAAGGAGCAATTTCAGGTAAATTATTTCATGACGCATGCTCTCAAAACCAGGCTAAGTACTTAGGCTCAACAATCCAGAGCAATGGAGAGTGTGGAAAAGAGGTGAAGAAGTGTGTGCAGGCAGGTTGGAATGGATGGAGAAAAGTGTCCGGTGTGATGTGTGATAGGAGAGTATCGGCAAGAATGAAGGGAAAAGTGTACAAGACGGTGTTGAGGCCAGCGATGTTGTATGGTTTAGAAACGGTGGCCCTGGGGAAAAGACAGGAGGCAGAGTTGGAGGTAGCAGAGATGAAAATATTGAGGTTCTCTTTGGGAGTAACGAGGATGGATAGGATCAGAAACGAGTACATCAGAGGGACAGCATATGTTAGATGTTTTGGAGACCAAGTCAGAGATGCTAGATTGAGATGGTTTGGACATGTACAGAGGAGGGATAGTGAGTATATTGGTAGTAGGATGCTGAGGTTTGAACTACCAGGCAGAAGGCCGAGAGGAAGACCAAAGAGACGATTCATGGATGTGGTGAAGGAGGACATGAAGGTCGTTGGAGTAAGAGTAGAAGATGCAGAGGACAGGGAGAGATGGAGGCAGATCATTTGCTGTGGCGACCCCTGAAGGGAACAGCCGAAAGGAAAAGAAGAAGAAGAAGCTCTCAAAACCAGGTATTCTTTAGTAGTGCAGTACAGCACTATCTACCGCCAAACAGAGTCGTTGGATCTCTTCCATCTAAAATAGCTTGTCATCAACCTTACTTTTAGAACATTTTCTCACACACATCAAAAAAAAAAAAAAAAAAAATTGTCACCACAAGATCATGGTCCAAAAAACGTGCATAGAAATTGAATCCCACCTTCGGGAAATACATGCAAATGACTGGTTTAGACTTTGCACTGACAACGATGTTGAAAATCTCCAGTGCATTGATAAAACAAAGATTGTTAATTGGCCTAATACATGGAACTAGTTCATCAGTGTTGATTCTTATCAAGTTTTCTCCAAAATAAGTGCCAGGGTTCTTTTAATAACTTGGGACCCCCCCCCTCAAGTTATGAGTTAAAAAAGGGTGATCTTAATGAGGAAAAAGCAAACAGAACTGAATATTTATTGTGGCGAACATGAACAATACACACCTTTAGTAAACAAAAAAAAAAATAATAATAATAATAACCATTACTTTTATATTTTGATGTGATCCTGAATTTAAATATTTCATTAAAGGTTGTCAAATGATCTAATTAGAGCTCTGAACTCACCAGGATGAAGGGTGGCTAATTTCCCCAAAAGCAATACCCCATGTGTCTAAAAACATTTGCAAAAATAATTAGACTGAAATCATTTATCAGTTTACCCTCGATGGTCAAACCATGTAATTTGCCATGTAAATGACCTAATTAGGGTGCTAATAACCAGAAACAGACAATTAAATAGGCACTGATGATAAAATTTAACATAGAGATATGCAATGAAAAATGCTCTGGCCTTCTTTTGGTTTATGACCCTCAGTAGGTAAATATACAAAAAATTTAATGGATTTTGAATACATGTATTAGAGATTGGTGACAGTTCTGGAAATCTTGGTTTACAACGAGCTATTTGTTCTAATTGATTTTGGAAAAATACATACACTTATTGAAAGTATTGTCATCATTACAACAATTTGGTGAAATGGCTGTCAGAAAGCTCCATAAGATAAATGTGTAGATGAGCAAGATGAAATACAACAAAGTGCAAATTCTTCATGATATGTGTTACACAATTAGTTGTAATTTACCTCAATTAAAATAATTAGGCCTTCATTTATGCCATTATTGTGACCTTTATTTTAGTAAAAATGTCATACCACTCTGCCCAGTTTAGACTTTTTTGATGTGCTCATGTTGTCAATAATGTCTTCAGCTTGAACTGCTTACAATTTCTTATACAGAAATTGTTTACAATACTGTAATTGTGCAAATTGGCCATGCAGAGATAAAAAAAAAGACCAGTGTAAACATTCATGTGCAAATTAAGGTGCATCTTGTGCTGTGAGTGAGTAGTACAGTGCCAAGTCTTTTGTTGACCTGGTAATTGGCTGCCTGGAGCAAATGATTTTAAAAAGTTCAGTGTAAACATGTTTGTGCAGGTTAAGATGTGTGGTGTGCAATTGCGTGGTGTAGTGCAGGCGTGTGCGTGTGTGTGTGTGTGTGTGTGTGTGTGTGTGTGTGTGTGTGTGTGTGTGTGTGTGTGTGTGTGTGTGGGTGTGTGTAGTTAGTATCTCCCCCATGCCAAACATAAAAAGCCTTATGGCATGGGGAGGAACAATCTCCTCAGTATATCAGTGGAGCAGGACAATAACAGCAGCCTGCCGCTGATACTGCTCCTCTATCCAGTGATTACGGTGCAGCGGATTGTTTATAATTGACAAGAGCCTACTGGAAGCACTTCCTGACCACCCAAAGCCTGTTTCAACTCCTCCTTGAAGACAACATGACACTCTTGCTTTTCCAGCTTCCATCACTTTGTCTACTTCTCTGCCTTTGCCTTCTTCACCTTTCTCACCATCAGCGTCATCCTGCACACCACCATCCTATGCTGTTTGGCAACACTCTCACCAACTACTACTTTGCAGTGACTCCTACTCCATTTCTCTTCCCATCCGCACCATGAAAAAACAGCTTAAACCCTGCTCCTAAGCTTTTAGCTTTGCTACCTTTCCACCTGGTCTCCTGAACATACAGTATGTCCACCTTCCTCCTCTGCATCATGTCAGCCAGCTCAACATCTTTCCCTTGCATAGTTCCAACATTCAAAGTCCCTACTCACAATCCTAGACTCATGCTTTTCCTCTTCTCTCTGCCTACAGACACGCATCCCACCTCTCCTTCTTCGACCAACAGTAGTCCAATTTCCATCAGCACCCTGTTGGTTAACAGCACTGAGGGCAGTCTTTGTTAACCAGGGCCTCGACTGATCCGGTATGGAGGTAATATTTGTGATTTGCATGATAAAGTTTGGCATTGGTTTTATGTCAGATGTCCTTCCTGACACAACCCTTTGCATTTTTCCGGGCTTGGGACCGACCGGCGTAAGGGGGCGAGACACTGGTTCGTACCCCCCCCCCCCCCCCCCCCCCCACGGCTGAATTGCTTTTGCATATATAAACATTGATCAAAATAACCACAATGATATCCAACAGGAATTTGTTAGCCATTTCCACTCTGTGATACAATGGTAGTCACGGTGTCCATTTCCATAGTGGATGCATCAATCACTTGCATGTATTGTATTTTTGATTGGAGGAGTACATCAGTAATGTGCAATACATTAAATCCTTTCCAACTTAGGATCCTGTAAAGACAATTGTCACTGTGTTTGGTTAGAACAAAAGCATTGTCTATGTTCCTCTCAGCTTTCACACATGGGCTTTACAGATCTTTACAGTAATGTAGGCTCAATATTGCTGGCTTCACAATGATGTTTTATTGTTTTACTAAAACATTCAAACTGGTGAGGATATAGTTCAGCAAGATCACTCATGTGATATCAGTGATATCACCATGCTCTCCCCATCTGTATTACAGTGACTACAATTTCCCCCTTTCATCTATGAGAACGGTTGCTTTTTATTGTTCACAGGGAAGGCACTAGAGCACGGGCACTTGAGTACTAGAAACACGGAAATCAAACTAAAGCGAAACTGGTGGAGCACAGAGCAGATAGCCAGATTGGGACACTTCTAGCACCGGGAAGGGTGCAACTAGTCTTTATAACTCGCAATTAAATGGAATTAGGTGTGTGTGTTTTGCACTTCACCAGCGTGTGAGAGCCACGTCCGTCTCCTATGCGCATTTCAATGCAAAACTCTTTTATGAGAGAGACCATAACATTAAAATTAAAACCACAGAAAAGTTAGAGTCTCTCACAACACAGACCATAACATAGGGTACTGTATTCAATATTTTTTTTCACTTAATTTGCAGACCTATGGTATGAGTTACAGTACTGTTAACTTCTGTTCAAAAGCCGACGGAACAGATTAAGACCATTTACATTATTTGTAATGGGAAAAGTGGATTGAGAATCCTACAGGAAGGTAAATCTCCAGAAACACAGTATAAACCACTTCCATAAAGGGTCTAATTAAAATCAATGATAAACTGCATATATTACAATGGAATGCAGCTATTGCCCTACTCGCTTTCTTTGGCCAGAGAAACTGTGTGTCTAAAGGGATGCATTTTTTTTCTTATCCATTTTAGACTCTTCTTGCAGATTTTAAAAACAACAGGCAGAATGTAGTTTGAGTTTTGACTAGCTGTTCAGGCTGGTGTGCTGCTGTTTTTTTTTTTTTTTTTTTTTTTTTTTTGGGGGGTGTTTGTTTTTTTTTTTTTTTTTTTTTTTTTTTTTTGCTGGACTAGGCAAGAGTTCTGGCAGTGGGAGTCATCTCTTTCTTTCTTTGCACATTTTGCAAGTTTTAATTTTAATGAATTTACAAATCCCGCATAGCAGTGTGTATAATCTTCACTTCAAGTTAATATTTCTTGACAAATAATGTGCAAAAGTAACCTAAGAATTTTATTTCAACAGACATGTCAATGATAATTGGTTTCTTTTCACTTTCCCCTAAATATTTTTATGAGTTACCAAATAAACCAATATTAACTTAGCCTTATGTAAATCTGCTTTAAGTAGATCTATTTCCCATTCTGTTTAAATAGAATTGTTTCCTAGATTTATAAATAATAACTAGGGAAGGGTAAGCCTCATGCTTATAGTTGCTTAATTGTTGCATGGAATACAGAACTAGTCTTCTGCAATGGAAAACTTGGACAATGGACACTTCAGCCATGGGGCATCACCCTAAGTCTACTTCTCATCTTCACCCTAACCCAGGGGGTTTTTGTTTCAATCAAGCAGCAGCACACCTGACTGGGTTCAACTGATCTAAGTCTTCAGGTAGTTGATTGGCCAGTCTTTGTACAGAGCACACAGATTGACCAATCAAATCCCTGAAGACCCTAATAAGCTGATTAAACAAGCCAAGTCAGGCCAGTCAGATGTGCTGCTTCTTGATTGAAACAGAACCTGCAGCCACATGGCACTTTGTGGCATGAGTTTGTCACCTGTGCCCTTAAGTGTAGTAAACATAGAAACATCATTGGTAGAACAGAGACTGGGCATAAGTAAATAGACACCCAGCATTTTGGAATAAATATTTGCTGTTCAAGAAAGAGGATTGTGTCTTGCCAGAATAGCCCTTTTGATGAGGATAACATGTAAAAGTTTATGGGCTGGTTTGGATGTCTTTTGTATTGTCTGCGGCCTTGGAAAGGGGATTTTTCTCCCCTGCTCTCTTCATGGAGCAAATGCATCTTTCTGATAGTCCAGATTGACCTGGCTGTAGATTTGTAGTAGTCTTCACTGTTGAACGTTTTTACCATTGACAAAGGAATATTCAAATTGTCGACTTTTTGTGACTGACTGGTGAAACCCTCTAACTGACCCACAATTAGACCTCTGTAAAAATGTGACAATGTTAGAGCTTCTGCAGTGCAAGACATGCTTGCATAATTTTAGCACAATTTTGTGAACCATAATATAGCAGTACTGCAAGTGTCCATTTAATTTAAGGCATTAAATAGTCCGATTATCAGAGATATTGAATTGTGGGTAAATCATCAACAAGTTGTATCTCCTGCCATATGATTGCTTGGCAAGCTGTCCAGGGTATACTCTTCCATCACCTGGAGTTGGCTGAGATGGGCACCAGCCTCTCCATGACCCTAATTATGATTAATCGGTTCAGAAAAAGTTGTGTGCTATAAGTTACAGTTTTACCTACACTCGGGTTCAAGATAGGATCTCCTGTGTTTAGGCTTCCACGCTGTTAAACAACGTCACAGTGTTCAATTCATGGTAGTATTGTTTAGTGTGTTTGCAACATTTTTCATTGCAACCCAAGTTACATTCCTAGGCTGCAAATCCATCAGCATGTTTTTGCCTCTTGCTAAAGGGTTGTTTCAGGAAGGGCATCCAATGTCAAAAAACAATGACAAATCAAACATGCGAATCAGATGATTCACTGTGGTGACCCCTGAAAAGGGAAAATGCCAAAAAGAAAAGAAGAAGAAAGAAGACTTTAAGTTGCACTCCATTTTGTCATCTTACTGTTAAAAAAAAAAAAAAAAAATGCAAAGTCTGGTAAATGTAAACACCATCATGGGTGTCCTGTTGCCTGAACTAGGTCGCTGATATTAATTTGATGGAGACATGCCTTCAACTGGTTAAAAGTGGTCCAATTCAAAAGTGAAGTACAATGGTGCTATATGCAAAAAGTACATTTTTAACACTTTAAAAGAAAATTGTGCAACTTTTGTTTGGGGATTTATGTGGTCCTGATCTCCAAACTTCAGTGACTTGATTGACTGATTTTTATTTTTTTTTATTTTTTTTTTTATTTTTTATTATTACTGAGTATTTCTATTACCCTATAATGGCCATTAAAACTGAATGATAAACTTACTTATGCCATAGCCTATTGTTCTGCATGGCATAGTTTCTGTTAGAAAATATGCAATGGGAAATAGCTGTCTAGAAATCGATCAGAGTAACCTAATGATAAATGTGCGATGTTGTAAATTTTTACATTAAAGCCTAGAAATTAAATGTACTGATTTAATGAGTAGGGGCTGCACGATGGCGTAGTGGTTAGCACGTCCGCCTCAAAGCAAGAAGATCCTGGGTTTTGTGTTGAGTTTATATGTTCTCCCTGTGATTGTGTGGGTTTTCTCTAACAGTTTAAAAAGATACCAGCCTTCCCACAACCCTAATTAGGATTAAGTGGTTCAGAAAATTAAGGAATGATTGAATTAATGAGTATATTATAACTTTTATGATTGTCTAATTATTGTGTAAACTCATATTAACCTTGACACAAAATATGTAATCTAATCTTGAGAATACAGTGTACCAGTGCAACAGAACCACACTGAGAGGACAAACAAAGTAAAGAGAACATTTATTAAACAGTGCTGCAAATCAGATAACATTTGGCTTATCAAATAGTGTTGGCACATCAGATACCACTTCAAGGAAATCTCTGGAATCGGCATATCAGCACTTCTAAATGACACCTGGGCGTTGGTGGGGGATGTTGGTGTGCAATCATTTGAAGAATCCAGGAGAGTAGTCAGGTGAGGAAGGAGCACAGAAGGCTGAAGGTAGTGAATACGGAAGAAAAAAAAAAAAAAAGACGAGGTAGACCCATCAGCAGCTGTAACATCTTCAGCCTGGGTTGTTATCGGTATCGGTCTAGGTCGACCCATAACATCACAGGTAAACAAGAAAAAATTGAATGCCGTTCCGTTGAGTTCTTTTTTTTTTTTTTTTTTAATTAATTCATTTATTTATTTATTTATTTTTTGTGGCCATTCCTTCAGAAGCTGGCCAGGCTGAATAAAAAACAAAACCCCTCTACCTTTAAATGAGGAATCCGACCTCCATGCAACAATAAAAATGAAATAAATACATAAATGAATTAAAAAAAAAAACACAATTAACTGACTCCCTAGCTAATCCAAAGCCAGGTGAAAAGGTAGGCAAAATAAATGGCACCAGCTTCCTGCAAACCACTGGAGAAAAAAAAAAAAAAAAAAAAAAAAAAATATATATATATATATATATATATATATATATATATATATATATATATATATAACTCATTCGTAATTTCTGAGTGTATATATATATATATATATATATATATATATATATATATATATATATATATATATATATATATATATATATATATATATTTATAAACACACACACACACACACAAGTATTGATACAATATATACAAAGTCAACAATCAGATCAGGGGGAATCAGCATCTGGCACAAGGTCATACACAAAGAGACCAGAAATGATAATTCAGAAGGTGCATACAGACACTGCAAATACAGAGGGGACAATTCTTGCCCTGAGCTGTGATTTGTCTGCTGTTTAAAAGCACAACCAGACATGCTGTACACCAATCACCAACCAGGAGACAGGACCAAGTTCAAGGTCATCCCGCTATGACATGGACATCATTCAGTGCTGTGAACTGGATCTACAGATGAGAGAAAACAAAATAGATACAAATCAGGGACTTACCAGGGTACCTTGGTCAATGGTGAGAGTAGATGTGTTATGGTCTGTGTTGGGATAGACTCTGATTTTTACATCTCTCTCTCTCTCTCTCTCTCTCGCTCTCTCTCTCTCACTCTCTCTTTATGCACTGCAGGTGCTGGTGAGGGGTGTAGCTGTCACATACGGGCGGAGTACGAAGCCTTACACCTGATTCCACTCAGCAATCAGTGGGCTATAAATATGAGCAGCGTGCTCCTCCGGGTACTGTTTCCCCATGATCTCTCTGGCTCCTGGTTCTCAGCTTCGTGCAAGCCCAGTTCCCACTCTGAAGTTCCTTTAGTTTATGGTTTTTGTTGTGTCGTGTTTCTCCGCATCTCTAACGGTGACTACGATTTCCCCATGCTCTACTGCCTTCCCTGTGAATAATAAACCTCATCGGTACAAAGTATATGACAACGTATTTTCAAAGTATTTTCAGAACGTTCATTGCCTGAAAGTTTGATTTGGTTATGAGTTGATTTGATTACTGGTTATATGAGAAAGGGATGTAAAAAAATGATAGAAATAGTAAGTCCTACAGCCACTATGTGATATGTCAACTTAAAAACGTGTCTGAGTTTCCAGTATAGCAATTCAATAATTCAATCCTGTCTAGACAAAGTAATCAGTATTTCTGAAATGTGACTTGCCACGTACCCTCTTCTAAACAGATAACTTAGATCCCTGCAATTGCTTTATTTATTTATTTATTTATTATTTTTGCCTAAACATCTATTGGGAGAAGATGTCGTAGTTAGCATATTTATTTCAAAATAATAAAGTCCTTTTCTATGTGGAATTTGCATGCAATATTTATTTATTTATTTATTTATTTATTTATTTATTTATTTTTAATGCCTAAACAGTTATTTGAAGATGGCATAGTGGCTAGCACTTTTTTTCACAGCAAGAAGGTCATGGATTTGAATCCCGGGATCAAGGGCGTTTCTTTATGGACTTTGCATGTTCTCTCTCTTTCTCCATTTCTGGTGAGTGTAACAACGGTTTTCATTTTCTACATCTGTTTGATTAAAGATTGATGACATTTAAAACATTTAAGATGGTTTTCTTACATTTTCAGGCCTCAACAAACTTTTTACTCAGTCCACAGAGTTCTCTTTTGCACTGTACGTGTCATAAAATGCTTCTCCAGACACTATGAGCACTGCTTCCACAGTGCTATGAAGCTCAGACTTTGATGGACCCCTGTTTGCTCATTACACATGGTGCCCACTCACACGTCATTATCATCTCACCCAGTGAAAATACTTAACTCTGCAACTCAGTTCATCAGTTCATTTTCTGTAACCGCTTCATCCTAATTAGGGTCGCAGGGAGGCTGGTGCCCATCCCAGCCAACTCAGGGCGAGGGCAGAGTACACCCTGGACAGCTCGCCAGGCCATCGCAGGGCGGAAACACGCTGACGGCTTTGCAGCTACTCTTGTCGAAAGTCAGCAATGGTACTTTTACATGTCTCACACCATAGACAGTGAGAGACACGGCCGGCCTTTGATAACCCAGTTAGCTGCACTGTGTGTGTGTGTGTGTGGGGGGGGGGGGGGGGGGCAGTGACAACCTTGTGGAGGGTGGGACACGAACCCCCAACCTTTGGATCAGCAATCCAGCGCCCCATACCACTAGACCACCCCTGCCCCTACTCTAAATTACCCTCTAAAGATTAATTTTAAAGTTTTCAACTACATTTGATTGGCTGTTCGTTTCTGTGTTAGCTCTGTCTGGTGACCTGTTCAGGGTGCACTGTGCTTCTCACATAAAGTGAACTGGGTTTGGCTCCATGTCTGGAAGGTTAGAGTTTTGATGACAGCAACCTCATGACCTCATTCAATATGGTGGTGGAATGTTTTTTTTTTTTTTTTTTTTTTTTTTTTTTTTTTTTTTTTTTTTTTCTGAAAAAGACATAGCTCACTATTGTCTTTAACATTACCCTCGATAACGATTTACAGTACGAAGTGGAATCCAGACAGACAGGCATTCTTTTGGAATGCTGCTCTCCAAGCAGACAGTCAGACATATAGACGGAGAGAAAAGGTCATTTGATATGTTGCTGACGTGAAATTGATCATCTGGTTTATGATGGGTCTTGGAGTGTCTCCACTGGAATACACAAATAAACTTTTATGCGTTTTATCTTATTTGACGTTAACATTTCATGGCCTATCCTGATGCTATGTTTTTGTTTTCCCCGTTCTTCTTCATTTTTTCCTTAATTTCTCACTGTTTTTTTCCCCTTTGGCTCTCTCAAATTAATATTTAAAATGTTTTTAAAATTTAATTACTTTCTCTGTTTTTTTTCTTTCTTTCCCTCCCCTCTGCCACCTCCTGCATTACCAGCTTGTTCAATCTCTATTAATCATTATGTTTATTATGTCCCTTCATCCTTTAGTTTGACTTCTTTCTCCCCACCATCTCTCTCTCTCTCTCTCTCTCTCTCTGTTAGTTTTATGCTTGTCCTTTCCTATTTCACTTCTCATGTTCCCTCTTTCCACCTTTGCTTTATTTTTTCTCCGTCTCTAATAAGCTTACTCTATTATTTCTTCATCTCTCTTCTATCCTTTGCCATTTCTTTCTTATTTTTTTCCCCTTCCCTTGTCCCACCCATCATCTCTTATATTATTTCCCCATTCTACCAACCCCATCCTGCATCTGATCTCTCAGTCTGAAAGCAATGCTGATGTACACTTCTGGGAATCCTGGCTCGTTTACAAGCAAATCAATATATCTAGGGTCTGCGGCTCTGATTGCTCATCTATGATTAATCTTCTTAGAGAATGTCATCTGACAACCTCTTTACCCTACATGCATGATTAAAGCACACCTCACGACTGAGTGCAGTCTTTCTGTAAGAGTTTGCATGCTTTTCCAATGCTTCCATAGGTTCCCTTCAGGTTTTCTCCAACAGTATGAAGCCCTGTGACAAACTGACAACCTGCCTGGGTGTATCCTGCCTCTCACCCAAAGTCAGTTGGAATTGATGTCCGCATCTATTGCAACCCTGATCATAAGTCTCATAAATAATCAGTTCGAATGCTTTTACAGCATGTCAGCGGTTTCATTCAGCAGAACAATATTTTTAAATTGTGTGATATACCCCCAACATTTTTTGATAAAAATTTATTTTTTATAAACCAAAAATAGTTATGATAAAATCATTATTGATGCCTTCTTCTTCTTCTTCTTCTTCTTCTTCTTCTTCTTCTTCTTCTTCTTCTATTATTATTATTATTATTATTATTATTATGATGATGATGTGAATGTAATCACATATTGCTCTTTAATTGTTAGAATCGCCGTCGTTGTCGTCGTCATCTTCTTGTTCTTCTTCTTCTTCTTGTTCTTGTTTTCTTCTTCTTCTTCTGCTTAATCCCGGCTTAGGTTGTGGGGACAGCAGCCTAAGCAATTAGGTCCAGACATCCCTCTCCTCAGCCACTTCCTCCCGCTGTTTCAGGGGGGCACCAAAATGTTCCCAGACCACCCACGAGACATAATCCCTCCATCATGTTCTATGTCAATCTCGATGTCTCTTCCAGGTTGGACATGCCCAAAATACCACAAGTTCATTTCAGCCACTTGTATCCGAAATCTTGTTCTTTCAATCACTACCCAAAGATCGTGACCATAGATGAGGGCTGGAAAGTACATCAACTGGTAAATTAAGAGTTTTGCCTCAGATTCCTCTTCAACTCTTCTTGTTGGGATTTTTTATTATTATCATTATTCCTGTTTTGGAGCAGTTTCCAACATTTTTCAGGATATGACCCAAAACCAACTGCACTTTATCCCTTCTTATCCCAGAGTAATGTGCACTTGTATAGTCCTAATTTACCTAATCGTTTTTTTTTTTTTTTTTTTTTTTTTTTGTAACTGCTTTTTCCAAATTTTAAAAAGAAAATTTATGAGCAGAAGGTGGTGCTAATGCATGATAAATCTAATAAATCACTTACTAAATGTAAGCAAAGCCGATAATCACAGAGGACCATAATGCAGTAATGGACTAAGTTATGGGAGATGGACAGCAATAATAGCTATATGGTGCCGCTGGAATCAAGAAGACAATCCTGATCCAACAAAAAGGCACATATCATGCCAGGTATAAATATGAGCACATTCATTCATTCAGTCACTCATTCATTTATCCATTCATTCGCCAAACCACTTTGATCTACCATGCTGGTGGAAAGGCTGACTCGGCTCACTTTAGTCAAAGACATTGCAGATTCTAAAAAGCTCACCAGACACCCTGCCTAGGCCATCACAGGGCGGAAACACGCTGACGGCTTTGCAGCCTACTCTAGTCGAAAGTCAGCAATGGTTCTTTTACATGCCTCACACCATAGACAGTGAGAGACATGGCCCGCCTTTGATAACCCAGTTAGCTGCACTGGGGAGGACAGTGACAACCTTGTGGAGAGTGGGACTCGAACCCCCAATCTTGGGATCAGCGATTCAGCACCCTATACCACTAGACCACCACTGCCCTGTATTTTAATAGATTTCTTTCAAATTTGAAACATCCTCTTACTGAAGCCTTGGCATTGTAAACAAGATTATTTTGAATATTTAATGAACCGGTGATTGATATTAGTTTAACTACAATACAATTAAGGAATTATGCAATGTCATTGGCTTGTGGTGGCCATGTTGCTTAAGTGAAGCTTTTTTTTTTTTTTTTTTTTTTTTTTTTTTTTTACCAAATAAATAAACAAAATCTAGATATAAAAAAGTTTTGTATCAGGGCCAACAGCTTAGAAATACATTGATAAATTATTTTCACTATTAAAATTTGATTGACACATTGCACTTTTGTAATTTAGTTCGAGAATAGCGCTTACATTCTACAAATACAATTTTACATCGAAGAAACTTACAGTTAATAAGAAAAAAGATGATTAAATGCATTTGTTATATGTTAAAAAATAAAATTAGGTGACAAATGAACATGGACATGTACATGTGGAATCTGCTTTGTGACAGATTGCTTTCAACTTTCAAATCCTTTCTCTAAAAATGGCTTTGTCATTGTACACAGGATTCAAGAGTTTGAAATGATTTATACAACAGTGAATGCTATTTGTTCATTTGCATATTAATTAGGAAAATATGCAAATACATTCTCCTGTAGCACTTTTTTTTTTTTTCCAACCTAGCAGCTTTTCATCAGGGTGTTATGTCAGGAGTATGTTCATGTTGGTATTTTGAATTCAGTGCACATTGATTTAAATGTTCTGGAAGATGAGATTTATCCATGGTTTAAGTGGATAGAGCCTTTGAAAATGGCAAATTTAATTGATGATAACTACCAGGTCATGTGAAATAAAATTGGCAAATTGGAAACAATTTTTCAAAGCATGAATCTCTAAAAAGGCACCAAATGTAGACACTTTGTTGCACATATTTGGTTTAGAAATAGAAAAAAAAGAGAAAGAGGAATAACCTTAAAAAATAAATAAATAAGAGTGATTCCAGGCTCACAGCTATGTGTACATGAGTTTAATGCAAACATCCAGGGCCCCAGTAAAATACATTTCTAGCATCTAACACTGCCTGCACACATTCCTCTTTCTCCTCTCATTGATTGAATGATTGGGTTGTGATCAAGGCATGTTTCAAGAAGACAATACATATAGTGTCCTAAAAAGAAGATAAATGTTATTATTATTCAGTTCATTCATTTTCTTTAACCACTTCATCCTAATTAGGGTCACAGGGAGGCTGGTGCCCATCCCAGCCAACTCAGGGCGAGGGCAGAGTACACCCTGGACAGCTCACCAGTCCATCGCAGGGCGGAAACATGCTAACAGCTTTGCAGCCTACTGGGGGGCCAGTGACAACCTTGTGGAGAGTGGGAATCGAACCCCCAACCTTTGGATCAGCAAGCCAGCGCCTTATACCACTAGACCACCACTGCCCCATTATAATAATAATAATAATAATAATAATACTAATAATAATAATAATAATTATTATTATTATTATTATTATTATTATTATTATTATTATTATTATTTACAGTAAATATTTATATACAGCAAAGAGGTAGCGGGTGATCCTGGCACATTCACGCTGGTTTGGCTCATCATCAGTTCAGGGCCCTCACCCTCTCCACATGCAGCCCAGACAGCGACTGGGACATCTCCCAGGATGCACTGCCTAGTCAAACCCACCTAGAACTTTCCGGAGAATATGGAGACTCCCCAATACTGCAGCCTTCTGCATTGCCCAGACTGTCAGAATGTCTGTGCTCCCGGTAGCAAACCCAGGCACACTCTTGATCTGTGTTAATAGATCAGGAGGTACCAAACTGAGGGCGCCGAGAACAATGGGGAGTCGGACGACTTTGTACTTTGGATACAAGTGAGACATTTCAAAGGCGAGGTCCGCATATTTTGCATGCTTCTCCTGAATCTTGTCAATCACATAGCTGTGAAAAGGGACAGGAAATCCAATAATATTAATAATTCCATTGGATTTATCAAAAAGGACAAGATCAGGTTTGTTGGCTTCAATTCTCCTCAGGCTGTATATGGGCCGATTCCAAAGAAGCTTGAAATGATCATTTTCCATGACGCCATGGATATGATCAGGGTCGTACCATGGATGGACCTCTGAGTCAAAACCACACGCATGAAGGAAATGATAATAAAAGGAACGTGCTATGCCATCATGTCTTTTCAGGTAAGACGTTTGTGCCAAAACAGGACAACCACTGACAAGGTGTTGGACAGTTTCACTAAATTCACTACACAAATGACATTTGGGATTTACATTTTCACTTATAATATTACATTGACGATTGCGTGTTGGAAGTAACTGGTCCTGAACAGTAAAAAGAAAGCCCACAGTTTTACTTATGTTTTAGTTCGGGTCCGGATGGCCGAACCTAAGGTGAAAAAAGTTGTTACTGTATGTTCCAGTGACATATGATGGTCATACTCTACTATACATCCATAAAAACCATTACTGTATCTCATAAAACATCCCTAAATCAATTATTATAAAAATAATATTGTAAAATAATATCAAATATATCAAATAATATCAACATTAATTTCAAATAAATTAATTTCAGGGAAATAATTTCAAATATATAAATTTTAATCAAATTCACTCTTCAAATATCAAATACAGCATCAAATGTAACCTTTAACATGCTCTTTGATGCGATCTTTCTGCTTATAAATGGTTCCGATGGTCGACGGAGCCATTTGGAAGAAACCTGCAGCATTCACATGTTTTTCACCAGCATCAATGTTCTTGATAATAGCCATCTTCGTTTCTAACGAGACAGCTTGCCGCTTTTTCTGATTACTACTATCACTCATCGGCTTAGGCTTCTGACCAACCATATTTGCTTAGGGTTACAAAAGTCCACAAAACAGTGTAAACACAAAGCTCACAGAGACGACGTCGTAACACAAGGGTAACACGCAGTGAACTGGGAAGAAGGAGGGGCACGTTCAGTCTGTTGTTTGTAAACGATGGACGCACCATCATGTGGCAGTAGCATATTACATCAGCGTACTACATAGGTATCTATTAGAGTGTGCTAAACTCAAAAGTTGACATTGTTTTTAAACGTAAAATCGAAAAATACGTAAAACGAATGAACTTAAAGCGGGGACTGTTGGTCATCTTTTTCAATTTAGTTGTATGTATATATTTATATATATGGGCCAGTGGTGGTCTCGTGGTATAGTGCGCTGGATCGCTGATCCAAAGGTTGGGGGTCCGAGTCCCACTCTCCACAAGGTTGTCACTGTCCACCCCAGTGCAGCTAACTGGGTTATCAAAGGTGGGCCATGTCTCTCACTGTCTATGGTGAGAGGCATGTAAAAGAAGCATTGCTGACTTTCGTAAAGAGTAGGCTGCAAAGTCGTCAGCGTGTTTCTGTCCCTTGCTAAAAAGGGTTGTGACAGGAAAAGCAGCCAATGTAAAAACCTCTGCCAAATCAAACATGCGAATCAGATGATTCACTGTAGCGACTCCCGAGTAAAAGGGAAAAAGCCGAAAGGAAGACAGACATATATATATATATATATATATATATATATATATATATATATATATATATATATATATATATATATATATATATATATATATATATATATATATTTATTTATATGGCTCTCAGAGGATTAGATTTTAAAATGTCCTTTTTTTGGCTCTTTTAGTCAAAAAGGTTCCCTACCCCTGCTATAGATGTTTTGCAATAGCATCACGACCCAGAAGCCAAAGAGAAAACACTGTGCTGGAGCCATATTGCAGACTGAGAATATACAACTTAGAGTAAATGTGCTGTAATCAGTTGTTCTAACCACATGGGGAGGGATAAAGATAGAGTTTAACTGTGTTCCAACAATTATTAAAATCCAGGGTAAGCATGCTGAAGAACTCTCCCGAAAAAGGCACGATAAATAGTTCAGCAACATCTCCAGAGCATATCTGGGCGTAAAGATCCATTTTATCATAACTGGGGAGTGCACATGTAATATTCTGTGTCTTGCTTTGGTTATAATAATGATCACGGTACTTATTAGAAGGAATGGGATTGGAAGCAAAGCACGGACTGAGGAGAGGTGTGTGTTGTTCACTAGTACAGACTAGCTGAGTGAAGTTCCAACTCATGTTCATTGTTTCTGCTGGCACATATATTGTGCAGTCATTTAATGTACAGGTAAATAAGCCTTACATTTGTAAATACGCCACTCAGTATAAGCATTTATGTTTTAAGCAAAGATGTGTGTTGTTAACAACAAGTCAAGCTCATGCTGAGTGAAGCCCCAGCTGTTCGCATGTGTTATTTTTTATTTTTTTGCTGGCACATGATGTGCAGCAGTTTTAAGCACTAGGGAATAAACCATTAATGTTTATATATGCCACTCAGTAAAAACACGTATATCACAAGTAAAGAGCAGACTGAAAGAAGATGCATGTATGCATCTAGTTCAGCTGGGTAGAGGCAACGATTTGAGACCACGTTAAGTGAAGCCCCGACTGTTATCATGTGCTTCTTTTCTACCGGTGCATAAAGTGAAAGCAGTTCTATGTACTAATATTCTTTCAAAAGCATTTTCAACTGCTTGGTGTACAGTCTGCACTCATGTGTGATACATGTTTGTAAAGGTCAATTCCATCACAAAAAAGTTGATTTCTGATGGTATCGGGGTGGGGTGGGGTATGAAAATAATTAAAGAGAGAGAGAGAGAGAGAGAGAGAGAGAGAGAGAGAGAGAGAGAGAGAGAGAGAGAGAGAGAGAGAGAGAGAGAGAGAGCTATTGTGTCAGCCTGCATCCTTTGGCATGGTAAACTGCTTGTATTGCTCCCAGTATGCAAAAGCATGTTGTAACCGTATTGAAGTTTATCTCTTAGTCTAGATGATTTACTTGGTCCACTTATTGCATCATCATGATGATTGCTATTGTTTCTGCTGAAAACACTGGCAGGTGGTCCAATGACCTTTTTGCTTCTTTGAACCAAAAGGCAAGATCAACAAAATCTACTGCAGATTTTCTATTTATCTCTGACTGCTTGAATCCCCCTCTAAATATTTTTCGATACTCATAGTACTTATTTATATACGGTAAATTGTAGTTGTGATCCCTCAATCACCTTTCTCATTTTGAAGTTTGTCATGCAATGATATGCCTGTCTCTTGGCAGGGCAGCACCCACGGGAGATGTGGTGAAAGAATTACTGACAGATTGAAACTTTTATCTGCTATTCTGATTCCTTTTCTGCTTGGCTTACCACATAACATTCAAAATATCTCTATTAATAATAAACTGACCGTCTTCCTGGAGACTTATTTCACAGGCCCCAAGATTCACATAATACATCAAAGGCACATGTAATCTTCTTTTTCTTCCTATTCTGAAATGTAATTTGGATATTGATGTTGGTTTTGTAGCACCCATACAAATTCTAGGTGCCGTCCTTTGTATTACTGAGGTTTTCTGTAATTTTGATTGTGCTGATGAGTTGTACAACCATTGTCTATGATAGATTGAACTAATCCAGCATGATGCCTTTTTATGGATGTTTATAATTTGACCCCCCACACACACACACATACACACGGACACACACACACACACACACACACTTTCTACCTCTTACACATCTTGTAATATTTAGTGCTTTCCTGCACTTTTCGATAATATTTTATCTATATTTGCCATGCAAGCCAAACCACAAATCAAATCACAGCCTTAACAATTTTTATCACTTTAACTTTTACATTATACGACATGTATATATGTAAACTACGTATACGTATAGATGTAAAAATGTACCTTCCTGTGCTAATTTCATTTGTGTGAAAAATATAACTTTTTTTTTCTTTTCAATAGAAAACTAAAATCCCATTTTGAGACGCTTCTATTTCTTTTTAAAGAATTTTGACAATCTATGGTATATTTATTTTTCTCCCTTTTCAATAATGCACCATGACCAGCAAATGCTGATTTGGGTGTAATCATGTCAACTGTGCATGGTATCATATACTATGTAACACTGTAACATTGTATCATGTTAACACTGTAACATGTATCATTTATCACAGTCAGAAATAGGATTGGACTCATCAGACTGCCCTGGGGCATTCCATTCTTTACTACTATGCATTCTGAAAATATCAAGTTTATTTTTACTTATATTTGTAGCTAAGACAGTCCTTAATCCACTTAAACATGCTTCCATTGATTCCTTCCGTCATTCATTTAATGAACCACTTAATGCTAATTAGGGTCTAAAGCTAACGCCCATCTCAGTTGACTTTGGGTGAGAGCAGAGTACACCTTGTATATCTCGCCAGGTCATTGAAGGGCAGAAACACAGTGATAGCTATGCAGCCTACTCCTGACGAAAGTCAGCAATAGTTTTTTTTTTTAATTTATTTATTTTTATTTATTTATTTATTAACATGCCTCTCAGCCCTGACAATGAGAGACATGGCTGGCCTTTCATTACTCAGTTAGCTGCACTGAAGCACAATAGTGGCAACCCGTTAATAGCGGGGCTACCTTGGGATCAGTAAGCTGACACCCTACCACCACCACCACCATCTCCACTACTACATCTACTGATTCCAAATGTCCCCAATTGAATTAACACTCCCTCTACTAGTGTATGTTTTTATTTTATTTTATTTTATTTTATTTTATGTATTATTTATTTATTTATTTATTTTTATTATCAAATGATACAGCAGTTACTGTTTCCTCGTTGAGCACCTGACCCAGAGTTGGCTAACATGAGTACCAGCCTCCCAGTGACTCTATTTACGATTAAGTGGTTCATTCAAAATTAATGAATGCAATGATAATTCATTTTCTTCAACTCTCTGAAAGCTTTGCTTTATAATTACTTGTTTACACTTCTCAGTCCACCATCTTACTATTTTTTCATGACCTCTCCTCTATACATATCTTTGCAGCTTCAGTTATGACTGTGCTTGTACTATTATGTACTTTACACTGTCCTCATTTAGTTTAATTTCACTCAAGCCTTTATTCCTAAGACTTTCAAACTGTCTTCAATCTGCATTACTAAGTACCCATCTTCCTATGGATTTAATTTTCACACTACAGCTTCAGTTCCAATTGTTGTATTGTTATCTATTTTCCATACTGCTATGTTTGCTACAAAATGAGAGGTTGGTGTTGAATCTCATTTATTGGATTTATACTTTATGGTGATCCTTCATTTAAACATCCTTCTATTGACTATACTTTTTGCTCCAACTTTTTACAAGGACTATAAAAATTGAAAAAAAAAAAAAAAAAAAAAAAAAAAAAAACCACCAGATTGCTTTTTTTTCTACCCTAATTTCTATTGTTATAGTTTTTAAATGCTTTTCTTTGCCTGAGACTCAATGAGGAATTTCCTGCTTAATAAAGATGTACACAGGCTACCATTGCCATTGATTTGAATGCTCCTCTGACATGTATATGCAGGGATCCCTTGCTACTTTGCACTTCAATTAATGCGGCTTCAGTGCATCGCGATTTAAAAAAAATATATAAATTCAGGATTGTCTGATCTTCTCTCTTTTATAATTGTTCGATCAGCTCACCTTCCACTCTGTTTTCAGGCTATATCCTTGTCCAGGTATCTCAGAGCACTCTTCACCACAATGGCTGTTTTTTTTTTTTTTTTTAACATTGCATGTGAGCTATGCAGAAGGTACTATGTAAGGTGCTGATTCTTGTTCCACAGGAAATTGCGTGTGTGGTTGTCTCTCCGCAGTCTACAACTGGGTGCTCGTCCAAGCTATATATTGTTCGTGTTTTTATTACTAGATATTTGAAAGCTTATGGAAATTGTACTAAACCAATGTTACAATAATGTAATATTAGTCAGTGTTGGCCCTGTGATGGCCTGGTGAGATGTTCAGGGTTTACCCTGCCTTTGCCCAAAGTCTGCTAAGATGGCCGGCAGCCTCTCCGTAAACCTAATTAGGATCAAGCCACTCAGAAAATGAAAGAATGAATGAATGAATGAATGCTGTTAATCAATACATTTACATAGACAAGAATTTGCCAATAGGTCTAATGCCACAATCTAATTAGATCATTACAAGTTCAACTTCATCTTCAAGTTAGACAGAGCATGCGCATGTCTCAGTTTCCATAACATGCAAAAGGGCAGTGTAAATACACCTCAGCAATGAAGTGATTTTTTTTTTTGTGATGATGAATGATTTTTTCTTTTTCTCTACAGCAGTGTTCAGTGTCTTCCTGTCTTGGGTTCCACACACTTTTCTGTTTTTAGAAAAAAAAATATTTTTGTTGCCTCCACATGTATTTTTTTTTCCCTCCTCTGTCATTTGCTGAATCCCAGCTGCCTTCTTTCTTACTTCACATTTCCTGTAGGCAGCATTACACCCCAGTTTGAATATTTTTCCATTTGTTTCAGGTGCACATCTGCTATACTTATGTTAATCTCCGCAGTTACCAAAAGTATGTTTTCCTTTACAATACATAGTGACCATGTTTCTGACACTTGTATCATCTCAAATGGTGCATACTGTCTGACTTGCTAAGTCATGTATACAGTGGTACCTCAATTTCCGAAATTAATCCATTCCGGAAGTGGTTTTGTAACCTGGACTTTTCGTAAGTTGAACCGCATTTTACATGTAAAACGCGTGATTCGTTCCAAGGCCCCCAATACTACCCTTTAAAAGTTCTAAAAGCATACCTTTTAAGGCACTTACTTCGTGTTGACCATGTCTTCTTAGCAGAGTTATAATCTTACAAATGTTTATGCAAGGTTAAAAGCCTGAGTCAAAAAATAACGTTGTAATGAGCACACTCGAAAAACTCATGAAACAAGCTGCTGCTCAAGGGAGTTGTACCATCCCTCCTAGCCAATGGGAGGCCAGTGGGGAAGGATGTTGGGATAGCCAATGGGAGGGAGGGAGCTGCGTCATCCCTCCTAGCCAATGGGAGGCCAGTGGGGAGGATGTTGGGAGATCGTCAATGGAGAGCAACTCGTGCATTGTTTGAATTTTTGAGATGGTGCTTTCGTAACGTGAACTTATTTCGTATCCAGAGACAAAAATGTTAGGAAAATGTTTTTCGTAACCTGGATTGTTTTGTTTGTTGGGGCTTTCGTAAGTTGAGGTTCCACTGCACTGTAATTGTTGCCTTTGTGGGAAAAAATCTTATTTTATGTCTTACATTTCTACTTTGCTTAACGTTTTAACAGTAGCAGGTTGCCCATAGCAATGAGGCAAAATTAAAATATTTAGTTATTGGTGACAAGAATGATGATTATATGTAATCTTAGGACAACTCTTTATGATTAAAGGCGGATAGCATACTAATGTGAAATAACCACACCAAAATTCAAAATAGAGAAAAGAGAGATTTATTAAACAGATTGGATATTGCAAGTCAGTCAGCACGGTCTAGGGGAATGATGGGGACTAAATCGGAATAGTAGGGCTTGGATTCCACAGGGAAAGTGGGTGAATAATTGTTTGATGAATCAACACAATTCATGGGGTGGCAAGCAGTGAACAGCAGAGAGGCAGGTGCTGGAGGAAAGTAGTCAGGTGAAGGCAAAGGAATGAAGGAAGAACCAAAATGAGAAGATGAAGCAGTGGAGTACCCATCCATATCCATAAGACCATCAGTCTGGGTGAACTGTTCACATGTCTCTGTTCGAACCAAAATTGCCCGTTTGTATGTAATAGGGGGTACAGGCTGGAACTGGGTCGCTGCAAGAAACCTCAGGAAATCAAGATGGTTAGCAGATAGTATAGATGTGTGACGTGGATGGCGACGTTCTATGTTAGTTCTTCTTCCTAAAAATGTCATGACAGGCTGACTGAGCTCAGAGAGAAAGTTAAAGGATAATGTACATGTCCTGTGACTATAATCCTATAATCTTATATGATCTTATGCACAGGCAAAACAAAATAAATGGAACACTTAGAAAACTTGAAGCCCAAAACATGCACCAAAGTAGGGGGGAAAAAAAAATGGCCATGTTATGAACATAAAGCAGCAAGAAAGACATAGCGGAGGACCATCAGAATACCATGGCCAAGTCTGTGGCAATGAATATTAGTGGCACGTGAATAAAAGGCACAAAGCATATCGAAGTATAACCATACAATGGCTTTCTTTACTTTACTTTACTTTACTAAAGAAGGGATGTTACAAATAGTTGCAAGTTGTAAAAAGAGGCAAGTGAGGTTAAGATGACCAGAAAGACGTTTGAGGGCCAAGAGAACGAGCAGTGCACAGAGCACGAGAAGATGCAGGCAAATGAGATTAATGAGGAAATTGCCACTTATAAATGAAGCACCAATTTTATTGATCCTCCCAAATTCGGCCAAAAAAAAAAATAAATAAAAATAACTGGAAGAAGTATGAAAGGAAAAAGCATTGGGGGTGGGGAGGGTTTACATCTGATTAGAGGCTATACAAGGGCCAATACATAGTGGGACATAGGAAACTGCAGGTAGGTAGGAGGGACTAAGAGAGTGAAAAGTGCAAGCATAAAAGAAAATCCTACTGAAATAAGGAAGTTGACTCAGCACGATTAATTAAATAAGGACAAGTGATTTCTGGGGAGGTTTTTAGACTGTAGGCTCTTTGACTGACTGCTGTTTGCTGGTGTCTTTTTCTGGCATACCTGATTGTAAAATAACGGATATATGCCCCTTCTGATCTGGTCATATTAAGCTTATTTATTTATGTTAAAAATTTAGGGCAGTGGTGGTCTAGTGGTATAGGGTGCTGGATTGCCGATCCAATGGTTGGGGGTTTGAGTCCCACTCTCCACAAGGTTGTCACTGCCTCCCCCCCCCCCCCCCCCCCCCCCCCAGTGCGGCTAACTGGGTTATCAAAGGCGGGCCATGTCTGTCACTGTCTATGGTGGGAGGTTCATGTAAAAGAACCATTGCTGACTTTCGTAAAGAGTAGCTGCAAAGTCGTCAGCGTGTTTCTGTCCCCTTGCTAAAAAAGGGTTGTGACAGGAAGGGCATCCGACTTAAAAACCTCTGCCAAATCAAACGTGCGAATCAGATGATTTGCTGTGGCGACTCCCGAGTAAAAGGGAAAAAGCCGAAAGGAAGGCAGACAAATTTATGTTAAAAGTTTAAAGCGCTAAGAACAAATAACTTCTAGAAGATTGTGGCCAGGGCAGTGATGGTCTAGTGGCATAAGGCGCCGGATCGCTGACCCAAAGGTTGGGGGTTCGAGTCCCACTCTCCACAAGGTTGTCACTGTCCCCTCCAGTGCAGCTAACTGGGTAATCAAAGGCCGGCCATGTCTCTCACTGTCTATGGTGTGAGGTTCATGTAAAAGAACCATTGCTGACTTTCGACAAGAGTAGGCTGCAAAGCCGTCAGCGTGTTTCCGCCCTGCGATGGCCTGGCGAGCTGTCCAGGGTGTACTCTGCCCTCGCCCTGAGTTGGCTGGGATGGGCACCAGCCTCCCCATGACCCTAATTAGGATGAAGCGGTTACAGAAAATGAACTGAAGATTGGGGCCTTGCTTTCCACTGGCATAAGTCCAACTAGGGTAGGAGGGCCATGAGTTATTATTATTATTACCCCCTACCCCCGCCCCGCCCTGAAACTCTGTATAGGTTCTTATCTTTAAACTCAAGCAGCAAACACATGCTGTCAACTTTTTCCTCCACTACCATTTTCTTCTTTGAGATTTTGCAGATCTTCCTCCACTGGTATTCTGAATAATACTCCTTTTGTTATTTTATCCATTTATTTATTTATTATTATTTTATTACTTTATTTTATTTTATTTTTTTTACCTGAGACTACTTCCTTCTTACAGATATGCTTTATTTTTAGAATCTTCCCTCTCTGCTTCTCCCTTCTGCATGTTATCAGCAAGCTTCCATCACTGTGGATTTTCACTTTTATTATATCTCCAATGTTTTCTTGTAGGAAACAAGGTAATCTTGTCCCACTCTTTTGATCTCATGTCCTTCTTTAAATGTTAACAGAGCATTCTTCAAACTCCAATTCACCTCTTATCATACCTTCTGTCCTGATTCATTTTATTTATTTATTTATTTATTTATTTATTTTTGTATAACCCTCTCATTGTCATTCCTGCCTTCAGAGTTGCTGCCCTGACAAATACTCATTTACAGTGGGATTTTATCATAGTCCATTCACTCAGCATTTCCTCCAATACTTTCTTCACTTCAACCCAGTTCCATCCTCTTTGATCCTCGACTTAAATTTGATTTAACCTCGCCATTCACAACCTGTTCGACCTCCTTCCCACACTGCCGAAGGACCCGTCCACCAGACTTTAAGGCCATCTTCTCAATCTGCAAACACCCAAAGAACACATATCATTATTAATTAGTTATTAATTATTATCTCAGTCACATTACCTGCAGGCAGTGGTGGCCTGGTGCTGGATCACTGATCCTAAGGTTGGGGGTTCAAGCCCCACTCTCAACAGGCTGCCACTGACTCCCCAGTGCAGCTAACTGGGTTATCATCAGTGAACACCATTTTCATCGAATCATCATCCAGACTCCATGATTGCTTTTTTTCAGCAATTGCACATTTTTTCTTTTTTCCCCCCATTATGATGTTAGTGACAGTTTTCCTTTAGGTTTTGTTTCTGTTTTTTTTTCCCATTCCATCCAACTACATTATACTGTATTTCTTGGGCAAATTTCGACTTGCACTAAATTTAAGAAACAGATGACTAGCAACAGGACAATGGTGGGTGGTCAGGAAGTGCTTCCAGATGACTGGACAACTACAGCGAATGTGATCAGGGACACAGGTAGGAGAATACTTGGTGTGTCATCTGGAAGGAAAGTAGATAAGGAGACTTGGTGGTGGAATGAGGAAGTGCAGGAGTGTGTACAAAGGAAGAGATTAGCTAAGAAGAAGTGGGACATTGACAAAACCGAAGAGAGTAAACAGGAGTACAGGGAGACGCAGCGTAAGGCAAAGGTAGCAGTGTCAAAGGCCAAACAGAGCGCGTTTGATGACTTGTATGCTCGGTTGGAAAGTAAGGAGGGAGAAAATGATTTATACAGGTTGGCACAGCAGAGAAATAGAGATGGGAAGGACGTGCAGCAAGTTAGATTGATAAAGGACAGAGAGGGAAATGTATTGACTGATGACAGAAGTGTGCTGGGAAGATGGAAAGAGTACTTTGAAGATCTGATGAATGAGGAAAATGAGAGAAAAAAAGAGGAGAAGAGGTGACTGTTGAGGACCAGGAAGTAGCAAAGATTAGTAAGGGTGAAGTGAGGAGGGCATTGAAGAGGATGAAGAATGGAAAGGCAGTTGGTCCTGATGACATACCGGTGGAGGTATGGAAGTGTCTAGGAGAGGTAGCAGTAGATTTTCTGACAAGAACATTTAACAAGGTCTTAGAGAGTGAGAGGATGCCAGAGGAATGGAGGAGAAGTGTGCTGGTGCCCATTTTTAAGAACAAGGGAGACGTGCAGAGTTGTGGCAACTACAGAGGGATAAAGTTGATGAGCCATACGATGAAGTTATGGGAAAGAATAGTGGAAGCTAGACTAAGGGCAGAAGTCAGCATTTGTGAACAACAGTTTGGTTTCATGCCCAGAAAGAGCACCACAGATGCAGTGTTTGCCTTGAGGATGTTAATGGAGAAGTACAGAGAAGGTCAGACGGAGCTGCATTGTGCCTTTGTGGATCTGGAGAAAGCATATGACAGGGTGCCGAGAGAAGAACTGTGGTATTGCATGAGGAAGTCTGGAGTGGCAGAGAAGTATGTTAGAGTGGTGCAGGACATGTATGAGAGATGTAAGACAGTGGTGAGGTGTGCTGTCGGTGTGACAGAAGAGTTCAAGGTGGAGGTGGGACTGCATCAAGGGTCAGCTCTCAGCCCCTTCTTGTTCGCTATGGTGATGGACAGGCTGACAGACAAGGTTAGACAAGATTCCCCATGGACTATGATGTTTGCAGATGACATTGTAATCTGTAGTGAGAGCAGAGAACAAGTGCAGGAAAATCTAGAGAGGTGGAGGTATGCCCTGGAAAGGAGGGGAATGAAGATTAGCCTCAGTAAGACAGAATACATGTGCATGAATGCCAAGGACCAAAGAGGAACGGTGAGATTACAGGGAGCAGAGATAAGAAAGGTGGAGGATTTTAAGTACTTAGGCTCAACAATCCAGAGCAATGGAGAGTGTGGAAAAGAGGTCAAGAAGCGTGTGCAGGCAGGTTGGAATGGTTGGAGAAAAGTGTCCGGTGTGATGTGTGATAGGAGGGTATCGGCAAAAATGAAAGGAAAAGTGTACAAGACGGTGTTGAGGCCAACGATGCTGTATGGGTTAGAAACAGTGGCCCTGGGGAAAAGACAGGAGGCAGAGTTGGAGGTAGCAGAGATGAAAATGTTGAGGTTCTCTTTGGGAGTAACGAGGATGGATAGGATTAGGAATGAGCACATCAGAGGGACAGCACATGTAAGACGTTTTGGAGACAAAGTCAGAGAGGCTAGATTGAGATGGTTTGGACATGTACAGAGGAGGGATAGTGAGTATATTGGTAATAGGATGCTGAGGCTGGAACTACCAGGCAAAAGGCCTAGAGGAAGACCAAAGAGACGATTCATGGATGTGGTGAAGGAAGACATGAAGGTCGTTGGTGTAAGAGAAGAAGATGCAAAGGATAGGGTGAGATGGAGGCAGATGATTCGCTGTGGCGACCCCTGAAGGGAAAAGCCGAAAGGAAAAGAAGAAGAAGCAACAGGACAATGGTGGCCTGGTGGTAAGGTGCTGGTTTACCAACCCCAAGGTTGGGGGTTCAACCTACACTGCCAACGGTTGTTGCTGCTTTCCTCCCAGTGCAGCCCTTTGGGTTATCAAAGGCTGGCCATGCCTCTCACTGTCCATGGTGAGCGGTATATAAAACAACTATTGGTGACTTTCGTCAGGAGTAGACCACATATCCATCAGCATGTTTTTGCCCTTGCCCAGAATCGGTTGAGATGAGCACCAGCCTCCCCATGACTCTAATTAAGACAGAGCAGATGAGGAAATGAATGAATAAATAAAGGTGGGGAACAAGCCGGACACCCCACATTACCCTGCCATGTAACTCCCTGTGACTATGGCTCCCTCTTTTCTCTCAAACTGACTTCTTGTAAAACCATGATTTTGTGTGGATAGTACTTGAGCTCTTTGCGTAAGATTTTCCTTTCAGTTTTCCAGGAAAAACCTACAGCTAAAGCATGTGTTCACAGAAAATATCTTGGAGACCACACAACAAATCACCTCAATGCTTCAGTATCTATAGATGTGCAACCTCAGTTGACTAGGTTATTTTATTTCTAAAGCTGAGCCCGTCGCACTGAAATTGCCAAACCTTTGAAATATGGTTTTCAGATCTGGAATACTGTGGCTCAATAGAATACTGAAATGTCTTCGAAATATTCTCTGTGCAGCAATCACAGAGGGATTGATTGTGTTTTTTTTTTTTTTTTTTTTTTTTTTTTTTTTTTTTTGTTTACCTGTTTTTAATTTGCTTTTTAAATATGGGAGGTTTTGGGGTCACCTCGGATATGAACTCACATTATTTTACTCATAGTCTCTTTCATGCATGTAAAAGAACCATTGGTGACTTTTGTCAAGAGTAAATAGCTATCAGTGTGTTTGTGCCCTGCAGTGGCCTGACAAGCTGCCGAGTGTACTCTTCCCTCACCCAGAGTCAGCTGAGATGGGTGCCAGCCTTCCCATCACCCTAATCAGGATTAAGCAGTTCAGTAAATGAATGAATGAAGGATTTCATACTTTCGCAACAGACCGAGTATTTGAGAAACACAGGCTTATTAAATTGATTTATTTTCTTCCAGGGTTAAAGTTCTTTCAGCTGTTAAAGGAGTCGTGCCACCCTTATAAAACCGACCTCAGACGGCTATCGATAGAGATATCTATCAGGACCTTAGCTTTCAGGCAGTTGGTAAAACGACGTTTAATTAAAATAGCCATTTTCTTGTTTGATTTATTTTATTTATTTATTTTTATCTTTTTTTTTTGTTTGTTTGTTTTTTTTTTTTTTTTTTTTTTTTGGGGTGGGGGTGTTGGATTCAATTGAACCTTATTTAATGGATAAGAGAAAACATAAAATAATCATTATACTAATTAGGAAAAATGAGTAAAAGTACTGCAGATAATTAAAAAACAATCCAATGTATGCGTCTGCTTTTAATTCAAAAGCAGACATGAAGGTCGTTGGAGTCAGAAAAGAAGATGCAGAGGACAGGGTGAGATGGAAGCGGATGATTTGCTGTGGCGACCCCTGAAGGGAGCAGCCGAAAGGAAAAGAAGAAGATCTGTTACTTTGCAATAATCGCAACTATTTAAAAGTAATCACATAATTATAATAAATCACATTAAAGGCATTTTTAAAATGAAGAAATATTCCCCTAATGTCTCGAAATACGCCTGTGATGGAGTTCTAAATCAAATTTCAATGGAGAGAACCGCCAGGGATTGTGGTGATTTAAACCAAAAAGAAAAGGAAACACATTTCGAGGTAATTTACTTTACCGTGCACATTTATTTGGACTCAATAAAAGAACATTAGCTCATTTTTTTATTATTATTATTTTTTTTTTTTAATTGTAGAAAATAATGAGCCTTCTGTCTCTAATGGTTCTCCTTACAGACCTCTGCACTGACAGATAGTGATTTCTGGTTTTCAAAGACCAATTAAACTAGTAAATGTAGGCAAATGTGTAACATGTTATGCATCATTTAAAAGGTAAATATTTTGATTTTATTTATTTTAATTATATTTGATTCACTCCAATCTGTTCAGAATTTGAATATGAAGAAGAAGAATCATGACCACCGGAATTGCAGTGAGCCATTGTAATAGCTAACTTTGCACATGTTGTTTCAGTCATGTACCTTCGTCCAAGTCAGTTGGGAGTGTCAGTGTGGTTATAATGTTGTCTGCTTGTAAGTCATACAGTCACATAACATTCACATTGATTGGATGATAAATGACTGGAAGCTGTCCAACCAAAATATGGTTTCTGATTCATCTGATTTTGGAAAGAGAATTGTTCGAGGCAACTTATGAGAGAAAGATTGAGAGTGAAAGCATATGTCACACACAAGCTACCCTGATTTATAGAATGCATTGTTTGTCATCAATGGCACGGAGCAAGTGATATTAGAGACTCAAGTTACAGTAGGGGAAGGGTTTTCTAACATTCCAGAAGTAATAATGCAGTCACTGCTTGACAAAGAGAAGCTGTACCCACTTTCTGCTCCCCCATGCTTTTGCACTCAGCAGAGTCACTGACAATACTTCTCAAATTATTTTGTTTTGGAGTGACGGGACAATCAGGTAACTGAGTCTTACGAGTCTTGCTCCTTAAGATGAGTCTTAACGAGTTTCAGTTTTGGAAAAAAAAAGTGGCAAAATTTGCAAGTAACAGTGGTCTCTGCTCAACTGGTAAATACTAGTACCGCTCCATTTGCCTCCATCTGCAAGCTGACACTGTTTGTGCTAGCAGATGGAAAAAAAACAAAACAAAACAAACAAAAAAACAGTTTAATAAGGTAAGCATTGGGGGCAGTGGTGGTCTAGAGGTATAAGGCGCCGGATTGCTGATCCAAAGGTTGGGGGTTCGAGTCCCACTTGCCACAAGGTTGTCACTGTCCCCCCCCAGTGCAGCCAACTGGGTTATCAAAGGCCAGCCATGTCTCTCACTGTCTATGGTGTGAGGCATGTAAAAGAACCATTGCTGACTTTCAACAAGAGTAGGCTGCAAAGCCGTCAGCGTGTTTCCACCCTGCGATGGCCTGGCGAGCTGTCCAGGGTGTACTCTGCCCTTGCCCTGAGTTGGCTGGGATGGGCACCAGCCTCCCCGCGACCCTAATTAGGATGAAGCGGTTACAGCAAATGATGATGATGAAGGTAAGCATTGCACTCATCTTTCTCTCCCCCCCCCCCCCCTCCATTGTATGTTTTTTTTATGGAGGAGGGGGTTCAAGGGGCATGTTGGTGTAGCAGTTAACACATAGGCCTCATAGCAAGAAGGTCCTGAGTTTGAGCCTCAGCTTGAGCAATTCTGTATGGAGTTTGCATGTTCTCCCTGTGATCGTGTGGGTTTCCTCTGGGTACTCAGATTTCCTTCCTCGGACCAAAAACATGCTCAGCAGATTAATTAGCTGTTCCAAATCAACCCCCCCCCCAGGTGTGAGTATGAGTGTGAATGGTTGTGTAAGTGTCAGCACTGTGATGCCCTGAGGAGCTGCCCAGGGTGTACCCTGATCTCGCCCTCAAGTCTACTGACATGGGTGCCAGCCTCCCCGTGACCCTAATGAGGATGAAATGGTTCAGAAATTGAATGAATAAATTGATGTTTGGGTAAAATTAACAGGCTAAATGCAATAAAAGTTTTCAAATACAAACCGGATTCCCAAAAAAAAAAAAAAAAAAAAAAAAAAAAAAAAAAAAAAAAAAAAGTGGGACACTATACAAATTGTGAATAAAAACAGAATGCAATGATGTTTAAGTGCCAAATTTCAATATTTATTCCGAATAGAACATGGATAACAGGTCAAACATTTAAACTGATAAAAATGTATAATTTTAAGGGAAATATGTTGATTTTAAATTTCATGGTGTCAACAAATCTCAGAAAAGTTGGCACAAGTAGCAATAAGAATCTGGGAAAGTCAATTGCACTTATAATGAACAGCTGGACGACCAATAACCACCAATGAGGTCCATTGGCAACATGACTGAATATAAAAAGAGCTTCTCAGAGTGGCAGTGTCTCTCGGAAATGAAGATGGGTAGAGGATCAGCATTTCCCCCAATGTTGCTTCCCAGTGCAAAATTGAAAAGGGCTTGAAGTTATCGTCATCTACAGTACATAACATCATCCAAAAACTTAGAGAATCTTGAAAAATCTCTGTGCGTAAGGGCCAAGGACAAAAAAACATAGTGGATGCCTATGATCTTCGGGCGCTTAAACAACACTGCCCCACAAACAGGAATGCTACTGTAAGGGAAATCACAGGATGGGCTCATCATCAATACTTCCAGAAACCATTACCTGTGAACACAATCCATCGTGCCATCCACCGTTGGCAGCTGAAACGCTACAGTACAAAGAAGAAGCCATTTCTAAACAGGACCCAGAAGTGCAGACGTTTTCTCTGGGCCAGGGATTATTTAAAATGTAAGGTGGCAAAGTGGAAAACTGTTACGTGGTCAGACAAATCATGATTCAAAGTTCTTTATGTAAAGCTGGGATGCCATGTCATGCAGACTAAAGAGGACAAAGACAACCCAAGTTTTTATCAGCACTCATTTCAATAGCCTTCATCTGTGATGGTATGGGGTTGCATGAGTGCATGTGGCATGGACAGCGTGTACATCCGGAAATGCACAGTCAATGTAAAAGGCATATTCAGGTTCTTAAACAACATATGCTCCCACCGAGACGTCGTCTCTTTCAGAGAAGACCACAAGCAACATTAATTACAACATCAGGGCTGAGTAGGAAAAGGATGCGAGCATTGAAATGGCCAGCCTGGAGTCCAGATCTTTTACCTTTAGAGAACATTTGGCACATCTTAAAGAGGAAGGTGCACCAAAGAAGTCCTTGGTAGAAGACATCAACATCATCAAAAGGAAAAAAAAAAAAAAAAAAAAAAAAAAAAAGTGATGCCACTACATTCAATAATTGCATTCACTTGTTTTTTTTTTTTTTTTTTCCTTGTGTTTTTTTTCCCTTTTTCTGGGGTCGCCACAGCGAATCTGATACGCATGTTTGATTTCGCATAGGTTTTTATGTCGGGTGCCTTTGCTGACACAACCCTTAGCAAGAGGTGGAAACACGCTGACGGCTATGTAGCTACTCTTGTTGAAAGTAAGCAATGGTTCCTTTACAGCCCCTCACAATAGACAGTGACAGACATGGCCGGCCTTTGATAACCCAGTTAACTGCACTGGGAGGGGACAGTGACAACCTTGTGGAGAGTGGGGCTCTAATCCCCAACCTTAGGATCAGAGATCCAGCACGTTTTATCACCAGACCACCACTGCCCCTCGATTATTACATTTACTCGGTGTGTATTATGTTATTTAATAAATAATATTTATAGTACCATTCGTAGGGATTAAGTTTTAGAATTTTTCAATAAAATTTAATTTAAAAAGGCGTTATGTAAAAACAATAGTCATTCAAAGAGGATTTCGATGTCCTGCTGCTTGGGAATGGCCTGATGACCCTCTATTTTAACCCACAAATAACGAAACAAATAAATATATAACTTGGCCCACAGCCACAAAAAGCTTAGAATTAAATTATATTTAGAGAGTCAAACACACACTTTGCTTTTGCTGAATGGCCTCATGAGGTGATCGCAGCATGTATGATGCCCTCAAACTTTGTCATTTTTAAAAAGAAAGTTCACTGTGATAGCTGCTCATACCATTTTTCAGCTTTTTTTCTTTCTTTCTTTCTTTTTTTTTTTTTTTTCTTTTTATGACAGTCAAACTCAAGAATATATTCATAGAGCAAACACACATTGCCAGATCCAGCTTGCACACCAACAGGCATTGAGGAAATAAAAATCACATGCAGTATTCTGCATCATTAGTGTTATGAGCTGTCAGTATAAACAATTATTTTAACAGTAAAATAAAAAATATCTTTTGGGATCTCTGAAAGCCTAAGAGGAGGTAATCAAGGATTGAGAGAGAAGCTCATTTTAATAGAATCATGACAAACAATGAAATGGCCAAAGCTTTGTCCTCTTGAAGAATTATTCACATTCAATAGATGTACAGAATAATGATCTGACTGAGACTGTTAGCTCATGATAATTGTCCATGCATAAATTTGTATTAGACTATATATATATATATATATATATATATATATATATATATATATAGGGGCAGTGGTGGTCTAGTGGTATAGGGCGCTGGATCGCTGATCCAAAAGTTGGGGGTTCAAGTCCCACTCTCCACAAGGTTGTCACTGTCCACCCCAGTGCAGCTAACTGGGTTATCAAAGGCGGGCCATGTCTCTCACTGTCTATGGTGAGAGGCATGTAAAAGAACCATTGCTGACTTTTGTAAAGAGGAGCTGCAAAGCCGTCAGCGTGTTTCTGTCCCTTTAAGAAAAGAATTGTGACAGGAAGGGCATCCGACGTAAAAACCTCTGCCAAATCAAACGTGCGAATCAAATGATTCGCTGTGGCGACTCCCGAGTAAAAGGGAAAAGGCCGAAAGGAAGACAGACAGACTATATATATATATATATATATATATATATATATATATATATATATATACATATATCAACATACAATCCAAAGAAAATTAAGCTAATGAACATGCTGGTGGCGAGAGCTGATCAATAGTATCGCTTTCAATAGTATATTAGTTAGGTATGTGAACTACATAAGATTATGTTTAAGAGGTACATCAAAACAATTGATATGACTTTACCTTGTATGTAAAAGGTGGGTATGGTGAGATAAGGACCCAAGAGGAACGGTGAAGTTAAAGGGAGCAGAGATAAAGAAGGTGGAGGAATTTAAGTACTTAGGCTCAACAATCCCGAGCAATGGAGAGTGTGGAAAATAGGTGAAGAAGCATGTGCAGGCAGGTTGGAATGGTAGGAGAAAAGTGTCTAATGTGATGTGTGATAGAAGGGTATCGCCAAGAATGAAAGGAAAAGTGTACAAGACAATGTTGAGGCCAGCGATGTTGTATGGTTTAGAGACAGTGGCACTGAGGAAAAGACGAGAGGCAGAGCTGAAGGTAGCAGAGATGAAAATGTTGAAGTTCTCTTTGGGAGTAACAAGGATGGATATGATCAGGAATGAGTACATCAGAAGGACAGCACATGTAGGATGTTTTGGAGACAAAGTCAGATAGGCTTGATTGAGATGGTTTGGACATGTACAGAGGAGGCATAGTGAATACAGTGGTACATCACCTTACAAAATTAATCTGTTCCAGAGGTGGTTTCGTAACGTGGATTTTTCGTAAGTAGAACCACATTTTACATATAAAACACGTGATTCGTTTCAAGGCCCCTAATACTACCCCCTAACCCTTTTAAAATTATAAAAGCATACCTTTTTAAGGTACTTATTTCATGTTGACCATGTCTTAGCAGAGTTATAATCTTACAAATGTTTATGCAAGGTTAAAAGCCTGAGCCGTAAAATAAAGTTGCAATGAGCACACTCAAAAAACTCATGGAACAACAGTAACTCTGTTCTTTACATGAAAAGCATCATGGGTATTATGTAGATACAGCTCCATAATAGCCAGTGGGAGGGAGCTGCGTCATCCCACCTAGCCAATGGGAGGCCAGTGGGGCAGGATGTTGGGAGAAAGCCAATGGGAGGCCAGCGGGCGGGATGTTGGGGGATATTCAATGGGGGAGTAACTTGTGCATTGTTTGAATTTTTGAGATGGTGCTTCCGTAACGTGAACTTGTTTCATATCCAGAGACAAAAAAAATTGGAAAATGTTTTTCGTAACCTGGATTTTTCATTTGCTGGGGCTATCGTAAGGTGAGATACCACTGTATATTCATAGTAGGATGCTCAGGTTGGAACTACCAGGCAGAACACCTAGAGAAAGACCAAATAGAAGATTGGTGGATGTGGTGATGGAGGACATGAAGCTTGTTGGTGTAAGAGAAGAAGATGCAGAGGATAGGGTCAGATGGAGGCAGATGATTCACTGTGGCTACCCCTGAAAGGGAAAGAAAAAGCAGAAGAAGAAGAAGAAGAAGAAGAAGAAGAAGAGCTGACTGAATCCCTACCCCTACACTGTGGGCCTTTCTTTATTGTTTTTCATGACTAAACATACTTCCATTGAAAATGTGACAGAGACTGGCAGTGCTTCCCTTTTCATTATTTTGGCCTTTATGAGTGCTCTGAAAATTAAAAGGCTACTGTAACCTTGCCCTGCCTGGAAATTAAAACACAAATAAATGCTCAAAACAGTTTTTTAAATTACTGCTACCAATAGAACATTGCAGAGAAGCTCTTGTTGCCTGGTTTATTTAAGCAATCAGGAAACTGGAAAATAACTTGATTGACCAGCTCATGTTGATCTTAAGGTTATTATTATTATTATTATTTATTTTATTTTTTTATTATTATTAACAACAACAACAGCAACAACAACAACAACAACAACAACAATTATAATAATAATAATAATAATAATAATAATAATAATAATAATAATAATAATAATAATAACAATAATAATAATAATAATAATAATAATACTTTTGCGTTTCTAATTTCCTAATTTCTGGATATCTATAATTGTCAAAATCATAGTTGACATTGCTGCATTAGTTGCCATAGTTCAGAAACTGTTTCTGTAAATATTACACTGTTATTATGCTGGGTGTTGGAGCTATTGCAGATACATCGATAAGAACTCAGTTTATTTTAAGAAGGAAAACATAAAACACTGGGAAAACTGAAAGCTAAAGGGCGCTGAATCTGATCAAGCTCATACTAGAACAAATGAGACACACTAAAACCAAGGAAGGCAAGTGTGCAGGTAATTTCAGAAAGCAGACAAATATACAGAAGCTTTTATAGACCAGAAGCTCCAGTTCAACTGTGCAAGCCTGGCATAGTCATGGCAAAACTCACTAAGAGAGAGAGCAGATAAACCAGTAAGAGCAAGTGATATTGTTGAATAGAGGAAGTGAAGCGATGGAAATGAAACCTAGGTTCAGAAATCTGGTCACCAGAAGTGTTGGAGGCACCATGGAGTAACAGGGGAGGCAGTAAGAATGTGACAGGGAGGGCTGGTAATTGGTCAGACCAAGCTGGGTATTTCAGCAGGGAAGGATAAGCTACACACAATATCACATGCCACTTTAATTCATATTTTTATATTTCATTTGAAGTTATTGCCAGTTTAGATTTCAACTGAGATTGTAACTAAAACCTTTCGTAAGAATGACGTTAATAATGTAACAGTATAGGTAGCGCTACAGTTTAGCTGCTTTCGAGAACGGATCTTAAAGGGGAAACAATGGAAATGAAAAATGTAATTATTTATTTATTATTTGTTAGATGCAAAATATATTCCAAAAAAATATCATAGTATCTTTGCATCGGAATTCCTGGTCTTCTCTTCCTGTTCTTTCTTTTCATGTCTACTGATGTTATGGAGCTTCTGAAAGGTCACACAAGCCACGAGTGAACAGTTCGTGTATCGGTCACTGTAGCCACAAATGGGCTGACTGATGAAGTCAGATTAGAGTCTCCATTGACTATGATGCTTGCGAATGGCATTATGATCTGTAGTGAGAGCAGGGAGCAAGTATAGGTGAGAAGATGAGGTATGTATTTGGAAGAAGAGGAATGAAGTCAGCAGGATAAATAGTGTGTAAATGGGCTCGAAGGAATAGTGCAGCTTCAAGGAGTAGAGGCGATGAAGGTAGATGAATTTAAATACTTGGCCACAACTATCCGAGGTAACGGATATAGAAATGGAGAAGAGAGTGCTGACAGAGTGGAATGAGGGGCGAGGAGTGGATTGGAGTGATTTGTGATAGAAAGGTATCTGCAAGAGTGAAGGAAAAGGTTTAGAAAACCTTTAGCGAGGCCAGCTATGCTGCACAGTTTGGAGATGGTCATCAAAAAGACAGGAGGTGGAGCTGGTAGTGGCAAAGATGAAGCTGCTGTGATTTTCTTTGAGAGTGACAATTGACAGAAATAGAAACCTATATGTTAAAGTAACAGCACACGTAGGCATGTTTGGGGTTAAAGTGAGAGAGGCCAGATTGAAATGGTTTGGACATGTGTGGAGGAGGGACGAAGGGTATATTAGTAGAATAATGTTAAGGATAGAACTGCCAAGTAGGAGGAGAAGAGATGGGCCAAAAAAGAGATTTATGGATGTGATTTGTGAAAGGGTACATCTGGGCGATTGGCATGATGAGGAGAGACATTGAGGATAGAACAGTATGGAGATGTTAAAAAAATAGAAGACAATGAAAAATGAGACTTGTGTTCCTTCTCAATACATTTGTGTTCCCTCAAATTAGCTTTGCCTTCCTTCACAAAATTTTGCATCAACTTACAATAGTTGTGTGTTACCTCGCAATACTTTTTTTTTTCTCTCTTTACCCTACAATAGCCTTGGGTTGCCCTTCGCAAGTTTATTTATTTATTTATTTATTGGTCAGAACAGAAGCGTTATTGGAAAAGGACTGCTTGTGTTTCTGGAAATACTCTTCGGATTTAAATGTGCACATTATAATTAACATTAGACACGGTTCAGTAAAAAAGCTACGACTGCTAGTATTGTGCAGGGCTGAAAACTTTGACTGTTTACTGTTATATACAAACACACACTAGTACATTATCATTTAATTATTTTATTTTATTAACATTTTAAAGCCATTTTTAAGGATTTCTGCCAGGCAGTTGCCCATCCTAGTTCAATCCAGACAAAGTTGGGACATGCCCTCAACTGCTCACAACAAGAACACACATTCATTCACATTCACATTTACACCTAAGAGCATTTTGGAACAGACAATATCTATGTCTATTGTGCATGTCCATGGACTATGGTAATGATACGGAACACTGAAGGAAACCCACACAAGCACAAGCACATACAGACTCCATACAGAAATGCCCTTTATAGAATTCCTCTATAATCACCTGAAGAGAGAGGATGGTTTCACCACCCCTCGAAACAGATCTGTAGTGATAAATGGAGTTTCAATAGAAAGTCTTTGTCCTGCCCTTTTTTATATATATATATATATATATATATATATATATATATATATATATACACTATGCTATTGAGGATTAGGAGCCTTGCCCAAAAGCCCAACAGTGATGAGAATAGGGATTGAAGCGCTGACCGTCAGATCATCTCATCCAATCCCCTTAACCTCTGAGCCACAACTGCCCAAACAGTGGGCACACACACTTGGACCAGTGAGCTGAAACACACTGAAACACACGCCTGTGGAGCAGTTAGCGGTGAGGTGCCTTTGCTTAAGGCATTAAGGTGGAATTTTAGCCATGAAGGTGGAGGTGTTAAAGGTGGTTGGTGAAGAGGCCCAAAGGCACTTCTCTAACCATTAGGCTATGGCTGGGCGAATAATATATTATTATTATTAATAATAATAATAATAATAATAATAATAATAATAATAATAATAATAATAATAATAATAATAATAATAATAATAATCTATATTTTGTTTTATGTTTGAACCAGTGGCACACTATACTGATAAATTCTGATAAATAAAATGTGAATGAAGCGATCTTAATAAAAATCATTTAATTTTGTTTTGGACCTTGTATATGACAATAAAATTGATATAGACTGGGTTACATAAATGTTATTTTGAATGGTCACAATGGATGCTGTCAAGGATTATAGTGGTGGATACTGCCCAAGCTCATTGTCATGATGAGCAATTACTCCCACATGCTCCAGACAGCCGTCATTGAACAGAGGAGGACACATCTGGAGGTGACTCCTGTCCACATGAAAAAAAAAAAAAATCCATGGAAGGCATCAGGCTGCAAAGCTCCCACGCATAACTTTTGAATGGATGTGCTGCCATTTCTGCAAAATTATGCGTTGAATAGAAACTGAGTCCTGTTTTACAAACTTTCTAGGTCCACATTTCTAGAAAAAAAAAAAAAAAAACAACAAAAAAAAAACAAAACAAACAAGCAAAAAAAAAAAAATTATATTATTGAGTGAGACCCCCATAATTTAGCATCAACAAAATAACCATAACCATACACAGTAACACTGCGGGACACATTACTGCATCAAAGTTAAACACTTGTTTTAATCACTGACAGACTCATCATGCTATCATAATTGTCTGACAATAGGAAATGGATCCCGACAGAGATACATAAGTGAATGTTTTGCTCAATATCAAAACAAACAAACAAACAAATGTGTAAAGAGTCTTCGTAAATTTTACTAGTTTCTTAGCTAAATAAATGAAAGTATCAGTAATCACATTGGTGAAGGCACTTGGACATTTTCTTTAAATACTAGTTCATCAAATTACATTCATTCCATGATAATAAAAACGAGCTGACACACACACACACACACACACACACACACACACACGCAAACAGTGAGCGCGCACACACACACACACACACACACACACACACACACACACACGTTATTAATCCCAGAGGGAAATTTCCTTTCGACTGTTCCCTTCAGGGGTCGCCACAGCAAATGATCTGCTTCCATGTCACCCTATCCTCTGCATCTTCTACTCTTACTCCAACTACCTTCATGTCCGCCTTCACCACATCCATAAATCTTCTCTTAGGTCTTCCTCTGGGCCTTCTGCCTGGTAGTTCCAACCTCAGCACCCTACTACCAATATACTCACTATCCCTCCTCTGCACATGTCCAAACCATCTCAATCTAGCCTCTCTGACTTTGTCTTCAAAACATCTAACATGAGCTGTCCCTCTGATGTGCTCATTCCTGATCCTATCCATCCTTGTTACTCCCGAAGAGAACCTCAACATTTTCATCTCTGCTACCTCCAGCTCAGCCTCCTGTCTTTTCCCCAGTGCCACTGTTTCTAAACCGTTCCATGGAAAAAAAAGTGTCTTGTACACTTTTCCCTTCATTCTTGCCGATACTCTTCGATCACACATCACACCAGAGCCTTTTCTCCATCCATTCCAACCTGCCTGCACACGCTTCACCTCTGTAGTTGCCACTACACTGTATGTCTCCCTTGTTCTTAAAAATGGGCACAAGCACACTTCTCCTCCATTCTTCCGGCATCTGCTCACTTTCTAAGACTTTGTTGAATATTCTTGTCAGAAAATCTACTGCTACCTCCCCTAGACACTTCCATACCTCCACAGGTATGTCATCAGGACCAACTGCCTTTCCACTCTTCATCCTCTCCAATGCCCTCCTCACCCTTACTAATCTTTGCAGCATCCTAGTTCTCAACGGTCAACACTTCTACTCTTTTTTCTCTGTCATTTCCCTCAATCATCAGCTCTTCAAGGTACTCTTTCCATCTTCCCTAACTCACTACAGAATCTCCCCTTCTCTTCTAGCTCACATTCTGCCTGTGGGGCATAAGCACCAACAACATTGAACATCACGCCTTCAATTTCTAACTTGAGACTCATCACTCTGTCTGACACTCTTTTCACTTCTAGAACATTCCGGACAAACCCCTCCTTCAAGATGACTCCTCCTCCATTTCTCTTCCCATCCACACCATGATAAAACAGTTTAAACCCTGCTCCTAAGCTTCTAGCCTTGCTACCTTTCCACCTGGTCTCCTGAACGCACAGTATGTCCACCTTCCTCCTCTGCATCATGTCAGCCAGCTCTCTAGCTTTTCATTCATAGTTCCAACATTCAAAGTCCCTACTCTCAGTCCTAGACTCACACATTTCCTCTTCTCTCTCTCTGCCTGTGGACACGCCTCCCGCCTCTCTTTCTTCGACGTCTTCGACCAACAGTAGTCCAATTTCCACCAGCACCCTGTTGGTTAACAGCACTGATGGCGGCCGTTGTTAACCCGGGCCTTGACCGTTCCGGTATATATTTCGTTTTGATCGTTTGCATGAAAAATGTGGCAGAAGTTTTACGCCGGATGTCCTTCCTGTCGCAACCCTCTGCATTTATCCAGGCTTGGGACCGGCGTGAGGGGGGGACACTGGTTTGTGTCCCCCTGTCACAGCTGCATTGAAATTAACAAAGTATAAAAAATAAATAAACAAAAAATAGTCCATGTAATTTATATTTCATTTATTTTGGTTCTTTTTGCCTGCCATGTAGCCCTTGTCCTAGTCACATGTCAATTCACACTCCAACATTAATTGTGGTATGAGAGTCCTTTCTGCCTTATTTCTTATTCTTGCCCCGAATACACTCAACACAGGTGTCACTACTACCTCCACATCCCATAAAGGTGTATCTTCATTTTTTTTGTGTGTGTGTCAGTCAAAGGCTGACAGGTATTTAAACTTCAAACCATGTAATGCATTTTTTGTCAGTTCTTTCTTCTATGGTGAATGCTTAAACTGCCTCTTTGCAGGATGTACACTGAAATAAATAACCTTTGATTCCTCTCTATGGGCCATCATTCAGAAGTTGGTCTGCCAGCGAGACATTGATGTTTGCCTTATTTTAGCAACAAGGAATCTAAGCTGACTTAACTTGAACACTGAAAAAATGGATAAGTGAGCACTTTCTACTTGCTTTATTTGCAGACAATTAGTTGTAACTTAAAATAAAAAACAAACAAACAAAAAAAAAAAAACCCCAAAAAAACACAAAAAAAAAGGTTTTCCAGTCTGACACAACTTTGAATGCAAGTGTTTTGGGATACCGCCAGTTGAAGGCATACAGGGTGAGGTTCCGACCTACTAACATGGTGTGTGTGTGTGTGTGTGTGTGTGTGTGTGTGTGTGTGTGTGTGTGTGTGTGTGTGTGTGTGCACTCTTTGGAGACATTTATAAAAGCTGAGCAACACATTTTGTGGTGGTTACCGAATTGTAGTTGATGGCAGTGGAGGTTCTCCAATGGTAGTGGGCACGGAAGCCAGCTGCAGCAGCAAGCTTTGCCTTCAGAGAGACAACATCCCTCCGCTGTACCTCGACAATGTGTGGACATAGGAAGCTAAAGCTTTCATATATCCACTGGTCCCTCTGAGACATATTCATGTCAGCTTGTCCCGACTTCCAACGTCTCATTTTCCCCAGCCTCATCCAACCATTATGGAACCACTGCTTCAGCTCCTCGTTGGTCTTCCCCATGCATGAAGCCTGATCAGCCCAGAGCTTGACCTTGCGTTGTTTGTCCGTCCAGGATTAGAGTTTTTTGTTATAAAGGCACTCATTCACCTGGATGAACTCTACCATGACCTGCTCCCCATCGTCGTTCAGCTTGATATACACTCGTGCCTTCTTGCTTAGGCCAGCGGCGATATTGAAAGCGACATCCTACTCGGCGACGAACTCGGCTTCTTGAGAAGGCTCTTCCACTGGGTTTTCCGACTTTGGAGACTATGGCCTTTTGGTAGTTGTCTTCCTCTTGGCTTTTGGCCTTGTAGCGTCTCTTGAAATGAATGGTTCTTTGATTTTTGCACCTGTATTTAGAGTTGAAGTGAGTTTCGTGAGTGCTTTATAAGTCTTCTGTGCTATAACTATTCCGTAACTTTTCCGTAAAGGTTTCATATGTATTCCGCGACTGTTCCACTTTGTTCTTGTAATGTCAACGGATGTTTCGCAGTGCTTCTTTATCCTACGATATACATCTTCTTCTTCTTCTTCTTTTACTTTCGGCTGCTCCCTTCAGGGGTCGCCACAGCAAATCATCCGCCTCCACCTCACCCTGTCCTCCGCATCTTCTTTTTCTGACTCAACGTCCTTCATGTCTTCCTTCACCACATCCATAAATCTCTTCTTCGGTCTTCCTCGAGGCCTTCTGCCTGTTAGTTCCAACCTCAGCATCCTACTGCCAATATACTCACTATCCCTCCTCTGTACATGTCCAAACCATCTCAATCTAGCCTCTCTGACTTTGTCTCCAAAACATCTTACGAGGGCTGTCCCCCTCTGATATACTCATTTCTGATCCTATCCATCCTTGTTACTCCCAGGAGAACCTCAACATTTTCATCTCCGCTACCTCCAGCCCTACCTCCTGCCTTTTCCTCTGCGCCCCTGTTTCTCAGCCATACAACATCGCTGGCCTCACCACCATCTTGTACACTTTTCAAATCATTCTTGCTGACACTCTCCTATCGCACATCACAATCGGATACTTTTTCTCCAACCATTCCAGCCTGCCTGCACACGCTTCTTCACCTCTTTTCCACACTCTCCATTGCTCTGGATTGTTGGAGCCTAAGTACTTAAAATCCTCCACCTTAGTTATCTCTGCTCCCTGTAACATCACCGTTCCTCCTGGGTCCTTCTCATTCACACACATGTATTCTGATTTTCTGAGGCTAACCTTCATTCCTCTCCTTTCCAGGGCATACCTCCACCTCTCTAGATTTTCCTGCACTTGTTCTCTGCTCTCACTACAGATCACGATGTCATCTGCAAACGTCATAGTCCATGGAGATTCTTGTCTCACCTCGTCTGTCAGCCTGTCCATCACTATAGCAAACAAGAAGGGCTCAGAGCTGACCCTTGATGCAGTCCCACCTCAACCTTGAATTAGTCGGTCACACCGACAGCACACCTCACCACTGTCTTACATCTCTCATACATGTCCTGCACCACTCTAACATACTTCTCTGCCACTCCAGACTTCCTCATGCAATACCACAGTTCTTCTCTTGGCACCCTGTCATATGCTTTTTCCAGATCCACAAAGGCACAATGTAGCTCCCTCTGACCTTCTCTGTACTTCTCTATTAACATCCTCAAGGCAAACATTGCATCTGTGGTGCTCTTTCTTGGCATGAAACCAAACTGTTGTTCACAAATGCTGACCTCTGCCCTTAGTCTAGCTTCCACTATTCTTTCCCATAACTTCATCGTATGGCTCATCAACTTTATCCCTCTGTAGTTGTTGCAACTCTGCACGTCTCCCTTGTTCTTAAAAAATGGGCACCAGCCCACTTCTCCTCCACTCCTCCGGCATCTGCTCACTCTCTAGTACCGTGTTGAATGTTCTTGTCAGAAAATCTACTGCTACCTCTCCTAGACACTTCCCATACCTCCACAGGTATATCATCAGGACCAACTGCCTTTCCATTCTTCATCCTCTTCAATGCCCTTCTCACTTCACCCTTACTGATCTTTGCTACATCCTGCTCCTCAATGGTTACCTCTTCTACTCTTTTTCTCTCTCATTTTCCTCATTCATCAGCTCTTCAAAGTACTCTTTCCATCTTCCCAGCACACTTCTGTCATTAGTCAATAGAGTTCCCTCTCTGTCCTTTATCAATCTAACTTGCTGCACGTCCTTCCCATCTCTATTTCTCTGCTGTGCCAACCTGTATAGATCATTTTCTCCTCTTTACTATCCAACCTATCATACAAGTCATCATATGCCCTCTGTTTGGCCTTAGCCACTGCTACTTTCGCTTATGCTGTGTCTCCCTGTACTCCTGTTTTACTCTCTTCGGTCCTCTCAATGTCCCACTTCTTCTTGGCTAACCTCTTCCTTTGTACACACTCCTGCACTTCCTCATTCCACCACCAAGTCTCATATCTACTTTCCTTCCAGAGGACACACCAAGTACTCTCCTACCTGTGTCCCTGATCACATTTGCTGTGGTTGTCCAGTCATTTGGAAGCCCTTCCTGGCCACCCAAAGCCTGTTTCAACTCCTCTTTGAAGACAACACGACACTCTTCCTTTTTCAGCTTCCACCACCTTGTCTTCTGCTCTGCCTTTGCCTTTTTCACCTTTCTCACCATCAGAGTCATCCTGCACACCACCATCCTATGCTGTTTGGCAACACTCTCACCCACGATGACTTTGCAGTCACTGACTTCCCTTCATATTCCATCGCCTACACAAGATGTAGTCTACCTGTGTGCGCCTACCTCCGCTTTCATAAGTCACCCTATGCTCCTGTTTCTTCTCAAAGAAAGTATTCACCACAGCCATTTCCATCCTTTTTGCAAAATCTATCAACATCTGTCCTTCTGCGTTCCTGTCCTGGATACCAAACCTGCCCATCACTTCCTCGTCCCTCTGTTGCCTGCCCCAACATGTCCATTGAAGTCTGCACCTATGACCACTCTTTCACCTCTGGGGGTACTCTGCATCACTTCATCTAAGTCACTCCAGAATCTCTCCTTCTCTTCTAGCTCACATCCTGCCTGTGGGGCATAAGCACTAACAACATTGAGCATTACACCTTCAATTTCTAACTTGAGATTCATCACTCTGTCTGACACTCTTTTCACTTTTAGAACATTCCTGACAAACTCCTCCTTCAAGATGACTCCGACTCCATTTCTCTTCCCATCCACACCGTGATAAAATAGCTTAAACCCTGCTCCTAAGCTTTTAGCTTTGCTACCTTTCCACCTGGTCTCCTGAACACACAGTATGTCCACCTTCCTCCTCTGCATCATGTCAACCAGCTCTCTACCTTTTCTGTGCATAGTTCCAACACTCAAAGTCACTCTCAGTCCTAGACTCATGCCTTTCCTCCTCTCTCTGCCTACGGACACGCCTCCCACCTCTCCTTCTTCGACGTCTTCGACCAACAGTAGTCCAATTTCCATCAGCACCCTGTTGATTGACAGCACTGATGGCGGTCGTTGTTAACCCGGGCCTCGACCGATCCGGTATGGAGGTAATACTTTTGATTTGCATTTTAACTAATTGGCATTGGTTTTACGTCGGATGCCCTTCCTGACACAACCCTCTGCATTTCTCCGGGCTTGGGACCGGCATGAGGGGGAGAGACACTGGTTAGTGCCCCCCCACCTCATGGCTGCATTTATCCTACGATATACATATACGGTATATATATATATATATATATATATATATACCCTGAGTCTCAATGTGCCATCCAATCTGAACGCTCCACAGTAGACATGGAATTCTCCTTGGGACAACTTCAGAAGAAAAGTAGAGCGCAATGCAAGCCCCACTACATAGATTTTATAGACTCGACTAAGGCTTTTGACCTGGTCAGCAGGTGAAGGCTGTTCAGCATCCGCCCAAAAAATGGATGTCCCCCAAAACCCGGCAGTCTCATCAGGTCTTTTCGCGATGATATAAAGGCAACCATCCAGTATGAGGACAACATGTCCAACCCCTTTGACATCAGGAGTCGAGTCAAGCAAGGATGTGTTCTTGCTCCTACCCTCTTCTGCATTTTCTTTGCTATGCTCCTTAAACATTCTTTCAGAATTGCAACATAAGGGTAGTACTGGTGCACCAACGTGTGTAAAGTAATTATCTGGGACATGCTCTTTGTTGACAATGCAGCCATCAGTTACACACACCAAGCACTTCAGTGCCTCAAGCACAAATTCTCTGAGGCCTGCAAAAACTTTGGTCTGACCATCAGCCTGAAAAAGACCAATGGGCTGAGTCAGGGTGTGGAAACTCCACCAGCTATCCTGATTGATGGCCACAAACTCAATGTCATACACCGATTCACTTATCTGTTATCCACTATCAGTGACAACCTGTCACTCAATGCTGAGATCAAGAAGTGCATTGGCATGGCTGCTACTACCCTTGGACCACTCACCACTCGCCCTGGGAGAATCCAAATCTGACAATTCCAACCAAAATGGCAGTTTACAATGCCTGCATTGTCAGCACTCTCCTCTACAGCAGCAAAACATGGACAACATACTCTTAACAGGAGTGACAAGACGCCCTTTATGCAGGTTCTTAAACTCACTGGTCTTCCAACTATTCACACGCCGCTCAGACAACGCAGGCTGCAATGGCTCGGCCATGTGCGTCAGATGGAGGATGGACACATTCCCAAGGATATCCTCTACGGCAGAGGTGACAAACCAGTCAGACACCAAAAGCCACATCTTTATTGTGTCACTACAAAGAGCCACATCCTACACATGAGCACACATGAACATCACCCATTCTCTCTCTCTCTCTCTCTCTCTCTCTCTCTCTCTATCTCTCTCTCTCTCACACACACACACACACACACACACACACACACACACACACACACACTTCTGCTTTTCCAGATTTGTTGTAAATTCACACACCAACATTATAAAATACATCTTTGAAGGTCAGAGTGCAATCTTAATTCAATAGCCATGTTAATGTCCAATATTCTGTGATCAACAGTGTGGCAGGACAATTAGACATCTGATACCACACATTTTAGTTTGTCATTTTCTGGAGACAAGAATTCAACAATGTCACTGAGGGATTTTTTTTTTTTTTTTTTTTTTTTTTTACAAACTCTCCTTCATTGTATATCATTTTGGCTCATGTAATGTTCCAAGCCAGTTGATATGATTCAAGCATTATGGTCTCTGAATGTATCATAAACTTTTGGAAAAACTATATCTGCTTTTCTGTTTGACTTTTCAAAGTGAACAACTTGTACTTGTGAAGTACAGTCCCTTTAATTCCTGGTCAATGTTAGCATGCAGTGAACTGAAGTGGCAATGAAGATTTGAAGTTTTGAAATGTGCCAGTGATGCCTGACATATAAGGCAGAATGGCTTTCCATTACATACATACATACAAAATAAATAAATAAATAAATAAAATGAAATAAATAAATAAATAAATAAATAACCTCCCCCACTTTGTGAAAAATGTCATTTGTTCATCTTCATATTTTCATTTTGCTCTGCATTTTTTACTGCTATTCTTTACTGCAATTGTTTACTGAAATGATCTTGCCCATACTGGTAAGCTTTGCAATATTTTCATCTCACGCACATACGCATTTGACAATAATAAGATACTGAACTCAAGCAAACACGCACATTAACAATACACAAACTTTGATATGGACAGAAGAGCCAGGTGAAACTCGGCAAAGAGCCACATGCCGCTTGAAAGCCATGGATTGGCCACACCTACTCTGTGGTGAACTTGCCTTAGGCAAGAGAACCATTGGCTGCCCCCAAGTGTGCTTCTGGGATATCTGCAAGCATGACATGAAAGCTCTTGATATCAAAACAGAGAACTCGGAAGATTCAGCAGCTGATTGCAGCAAATGGCGCAGTGTCCTTTGCAAACAACTGGGGTATGGTGAAATAAAGATCCAGAGCATAGCAAACAAAAAGAGATCCAGGCAGAAGGCGTATACCAATGCAAGCAACCCCAACTAACCACACCTGCAGCCAATGTGGTCGAGATTACCACTCCCACATTGGGTTCACAAGCCACATCTGGCGCTGTTGCTGAGGCAAAACCAGACTTCGCTAGGCTGGCACAATTTCCACGGTCGACATTGACTGGCGGAGGCCCACTACTACAGCAGCCATTGCTGTAACGATCCCAGACTGACATAAGAAAAAAAAAAAACAAACAAACAAACAAAAAAACATCACTACAAAAATTGCATGGTTCTGTAATGCCTGTATGTGTGTGCATGACAATTTTATGGATGACTCGCTGTTCAAAACATGTAGGACATGTAGGTACAAACATATTGGAAGAGTGCTGGAAAGGACAAAATGAAAAAAAAAATAAAGAAAGAAATCAATGCCATTTGAGGTAATAACAATAATACTCATTCATTCATTTTCTGAATCGCTTAAATTCAATTAGCATTGTGGGGAGCTGGCGTCCATCCCAGTCAACTCCGGGCAAGGGCAGAATACACCCTGGACAGCTCAACAGATCAGTTCATTTTCTGTAACCGCTTCATCCTAATTAGGGTCACGGGGAGGCTGGTGCCCATCCCAGCCAACTCAGGGCGAGGGAAGAGTACACCCTGGACAGCTCGCCAGGCCATCGCAGGGCGGAAACACGCCGACGGCTTTGCAGCTACTCTTGTCGAAAGTCAGCAATGGTTCTTTTACATGCCTCTCACCATAGACAGTGAGAGACATGGCCGGCCTTTGATAACCCAGTTAGCTGCACTGGGAGGGGGGCAGTGACAACCTTGTGGAGAGTGGGACTCGAACCCCCAACCTTTGGATCAGCGATCCGGCGCCTTATACCACTAGACCAGCACTGCCCCTCAACAGATCATTTTTAATATAAAATATTGACTGATTTAATATAAAAAAAAGGGGGGGGGGTTAAGCATTCATTTTAGGGACTGAGTGCCCTCATGTAGACATATAAAATAACTAAAAGTCAGATAATAACTAAGAGAGAGAGAGAGAGAGAGAGAGAGAGAGAGAGAGAGAGAGAGAGAGAGAGAGAGAGAGAGATTTGCTATCATTGTTTTCATTCACACAGGCTTTAAAACTAATTAAACACTATGAAAATGGCTCAATTATTTAATCTTGCATGCAGTTTGACTTGTCCCAAAGGGAAATATCCTGCTGTTAGAATAAAAACTCGTATTCTTTTCAGATTTTTTTTTATTATTATTTATTTTTTTATTTATTTTTTTTTTTTCAGAGTCCAGTTGTAAATCTTTTTCAAATATATTCATGATATATTCATGGATGCTTTTTTTGATGACTGCATGTAATAAATCCATAATGATGAAGTTGACATTAATTAGCTTATGTGATTATTTATCATTTTGTAAGTGTTAGCACAGCACGGTAATGTAAAATTGGAAACTCTCACTTTACCACAGAAAGGCTAGGCTGTGCGCATGCTGTGTTTCTGTTACAATTAATCAGACTGACACTGTGAGGTGATTGTCACCCATGCTGTCAATCCCTTAACTGTACGTTAAACATGCTAAGTCATGATCCCCTACCAGTTAAACAATTTGTGAAGGGCAAATCATTTATACACCTAAATGTGCACACCGGGGCATATACTGGCTCTTGGTTAGCTGGACACATATCTTTTCATCACCACGCAATAGCATTTTTTCAGTGTGACTGACATGGTCGCACAATCTTTTCTACACATTACTCAGAAAGTTGGAAATGGGAACTCGGAAAGGGGAGGTAAATAGACTCTTGCTATAATTATACATGATCATTGTTTGAAATCAATATGAACATTTTATCAAAGAGTGGTATTTAGTTCCCTCCTTCAAGACCTAGATTTTGTTTATTTGTTTGTTTGTTTGTTTGTTCTTAGCTAGAGAACCACTTGAAAAATATAGATTGTAGGTATATTATATTTTATAGGTATATACAGTATATTACTTGCTTATTTGCTAAACTGCGTAATCCTATTAAGGTCACACAGAGGCTGGAGTCTATCTTCATGGTACACCTGAAACAGCTCATCGGTCCATCATATACCACACATGCACAAACAAACCAGCTTTCACATTTACACTTAGGGCAATTTGGAATATCCACTTAGTGGACATTAGCCTAATGTGTATGTTATTTGGACTGTGGGAAGAATGTGGTGTACCATGAGGAAGCACATTAAAACACATTAAAAGTCTTTCGTGCCATGTGGTGGATGCGGTTACCTCAACACCAGTTAAAATGGAGAAGAATTTTATATAACAAAACAGATGTGTCTATGCTGAGAGTCACTGTCAGTGTAGTTTCCACCTGTGATGACCTGGCGAGCTGTCCAAGGTGTACTCTGCTCTCGTCCAGTGTCGGCTGAGATGGGCTTTCCCATGGCGTTAATTATGACTAAACAGTTCAAAAAATGAATTTCTTGTTTTGCTTCTATCATATTACCATTATGTTAAGAGAGAGCAGAGACGGGACATGCAAATGTAGAAATAAAATGTTTTTAATAAAAATTGCCAAGGTTGAGCAAAAGGGTGCAATACAAAGCCAAAATAAATACAGTCAAAAGCAATTAATACTATAAATAAACATGTAAGCAAATCACTAACTAAAGAGGTTAGCGATAACTTGACTATGACACACATTAAAATGACCTCATAAAGCGTCCACGAATCGTGCCAGGTGTTCCTGACATCAATGTCACTGCACCCGCTGGGGATTGTATGTGGTGATGCCAGAGCACCCATTTGATTGCAGAGCTGTGGATGGGTATGGCAGAACCAGCCTTCCTCAGGGAGGGTTAAATCTGCTCTGGTCTCTGCCACTAATCCTGAAGCTGGCGCTAAGACCAGAGAGGAAACTGAGGTTGGAGACCCTCCAAATACTATAGATCAGTACACTCACAGAAGGGAGTATCAGCAGGCTCAATGGCAGGGTCTTCAGTAGGCTAAAAGAGTGAACACACTAGAAGTGCACTGAAGAAATGGCTGAAGCAAAGTATTTTTTGAGGATTTTGAAATTTGCTTCAAGATGTTTTGCAGCTCCACATGCAGGCAAATATGTTGCCGCCGAAATAAGTATATCGAGAGAAGGTTGCCTAACAATTGTGACTGCTTTGCAAGGAGAAAAAAAAAAAATAAATAAAATAAATAAATAAATAAAAGCGTTTGGAATTTTTTGCAGCTTACACCTGTCACTTTTCATTTTCTTTTCATTTCACATTTTGGTTGAAGTGCCACAAATTTGACACCACTTTGAGAATGGAAAGTCACTGTCACAAGGTGTCATTCATGTCAGTTACTTTTCTATCACATCCTTTGTGTGATCCCCTCCTTCGCCAGGTTACCAGGATCAAACAGACAGACTCGTCCCAACTGATTTGAAGTCAGAGTAAATGCATACCCAGTGCAGGTCATCAGTCCACCAAAGTACCATCAGAGATCAACAACTATTGGCACTCACATTCACACATATGTGAGATTACTTAAAAAAAAAAAATAATAATAATAATAATATGACTATTAATATTATGACTATTATGACTTTTTTTATTGATAAGATAATGATAAGATAATAAAATGAATGAATTGGGGAAAATGTATCTGTAATAATAAAAAAAAATTATAAATTAATAAATATATACTGTACATTTTATATTAGTGGTGGTCTAGTGGTATAGGGCGCTGGATCGCTGATCCAAAGGTTGGGGGTTCGAGTCCCACTCTCCACAAGGTTGTCACTGTCCCCCCCTAGTGCAGCTAACTGGGTTATCAAAGGCGGGCCATGTCTGTCACTGTCTATGGTGAGAGGCATGTAAAAGCACCATTGCTGACTTTCGTAAAGAGTAGCTGCAAAGTCGTCAGCGTGTTTCTGTCCCTTGTTAAAAAGGGTTGTGACAGGAAGGGCATCCGACGTAAAAACCTCTGCCAAATCAAATGTGCGGATCAAGATGATTCGCTGGGGCGACTCCCGAGTAAAAGGGAAAAAGCCTAAAGGAAGACAGACATATATATATATATATATATATATATATATATATATATATATATATATATGTGTGTGTGTGTGTGTGTGTGTGTGTGTGTGTGTGTGTGTATGACTGGGCTCTCGATGCAGGTGCATATAGATGCAAGGGAAATAATGCATTTTTAAACTTATTCAAGTGTTTAGTATTCAATGCATGAAAGTAAAGAGTAAACTAAAGTAAACTAAAACAACATAAAACATTTTCCATTTCATATTTTAGTAATGACAGGCAGGTAAACTTGTCTTTTGTTTTGGGTTCATCGGAGCATGGGTACTGTGCCATGGTGTGTTTTTACACTTATTTAAAGTTCTAGTATATATCATGAAGAAACATAAGAAAAGCAAATAAAAAACAAGATTTTCATGGTTTATTTTGTTATTTTTAAGGTGTGTTAATGACAAAGCTTCCTGCTCACTATAATGTCTAATATCACTAATATTATCTCAACAAACACATTACACCAAAACAAAGTTTCTGTTTCGCCTTTTTTATTTATTTGAATAAAAGTGAGCTTTGTAACTGGGGGCATGCTGGTAGTGGTTACCATTTCCACCTTGCTGGCTGGTAGTGGTTACCATTTCCACCTTTCTGCAAGAAGGTTCTAATTGTCCAGTGAGAGCAATACTGTATGCAGGCTCATTCATTTTCTGAACCGCAGTCAAGGGGAGACTTGCACCCATCTCAGCCAAGTCTGGGCAGGGGCAGTGTACACCCTGGACAGCTCGCCAGGCCGTCACAAAGCCAACACTTACACAACTATTCATACTTTCTCTCACACCCAAGGACAATTGGAACAGCCAATTAACCTGTGCATGTTTTTTGGACTGTTGGAGCAAACTGATGCACCCGGAGAAAACCCATACAAGCACAGAGAGAACATGCACTCTCCACATCGGAACGCTCATGCTGAGAATCGAACCAAGAGACTACTTGTTATGAGGTGGACATGTCAATCATTATACAGGGATTCCTTGCTACTTCGCGCGTCAATGAATGCTGCTTCAGTACATTGCGGTTAAAAAAAAAAATAAATAAATAAATAAATAAATATTCATCGAATTAAAAAAAAAAAAAAAGGAAATTAAGGAAGAATAGGTGGAAAAGTTAAGGAGAATGTCACAAAACAAGGCCAATTGTGCAAAAATAAAAAAATAAATACATAAATAAAAACTAAAAAAAAAAAAAAACAAAACCCTTAACCTACACAAAACAAAAAAAACAACCCAAAATCTCCCACCAAAATTGGATACATTGTGGCATCTGTGTGTGCGCGTCTGCACAGCTACGCCCCACTATGCCACAGCCTAGTATTACGTGTCCCTCAGGATGTTTAATCATATTTCATACTTATATTTATGATGTATCTTTCTATAGATTTTATTCCATTTCTATTTCTACTTGTTCTTCAATTTCATTTCACTTTCGACCTTGGACAGCTTTGTTGGTATCTCTGGATGTTTGCGAAACGAATGTTGGTGAGTTGGAGAGCATCTGTATTTATATTTTATTTACATCACGTGTTGTTTTTTTTTTTTTTTTTCAGGCATCCGATGTAAAAAAAAACTCTGCCAAATCAAATGTGCGAATCAGATGATTCGCTGTGGCGACTCCTGAGTAAAAGGGAAAAAGCTGAAAGGAAGACAGACATGTGTTTTTTTTTTTCAATTTTTAATTTTTATTGTAAGCATTTATAGCATTGATATGTATTTATTGATATCATATACATACATATGCATGTAGGTATACATCAGTCGTGGGTGGGGTGGGTGGGTGAGCGGGGGGTGATCCTACTTCGAGGATCTCAATGGTCGCGTGGGGATCTCAGTCCCAATTAACCGCGGAAAGTGAGGGATCCCTGTACCACCGTGCTACCTCAGTATGCAGGTATGAGGCTTGTCTTGTACATATCCGGGATAGTGTTTATCATGTTAAACAATTTGATGATTTTTGTGAAAGTTAATAGTATAAAACCTCCTGAACTTGTTCTGGAGTGATAAAAAAATAATATTTATCTAAAGATTTGCAGGCTTTCGTGGATGCATGTCATAGATTCATTTTTTTGAGCCATGTAATCCTATTTAGGGCCATAGGGAGGCCGGTGCCCATTTCAGTTGACTCTGGTCAAGGGCAGAGTTCACCAAGAACAGCTCACCATGCCATTGCAGGGCAGAAACATGCTGACGGCTTTGCAGTTACTCTTGACGAAAGTCAGGAATGGTTCTTTTACATGAACCTCACACCACAGACAGTGAGAGACATTGCCGGCCTTTGATAACCCAGTTTGCTGCACTGGAGGGCAGTGGCGACCCGTTGACAGTGCGGCTTGAGCCCCCAACTTGGGAACAGTGATCCAGCACTTTATTACCAGGCCAACACTGCTCAGGCTGTATGTAAAGTTGAAACTAAGAATTTTACACAGGGAGGTTTTAAATATCTTGAAAGTTCACGTTAGGTCACTTAGCCTACTAACTTTTTTTAATCAGCTATGATTTATTTATTTTTTTATAGCAATAATGCTGCATGGATTATGAACCGTCTCTACACCAACAACCACTTTACCATTATAATTCAACATTACAAAAGTTTGCTCATTGGTTTTGAGATCATTGTCCATTTTATACGAAACTCCACTGTTGTATCTCATTGCCTTTTCCTTTCTTTTACCAAAACAATGTCTGGGCAAGTGTGAAAAAAAGCCAGTCATAACAACATATAACAACATTTAATGGGTCAGTACACACCCGGAAATAAATATCCATTAGATATCCTGGCTGCAAATCGCTTTGTTGGCTGCTGACAGTCTAGTTCTAGCGTCTAACTCGGAAACCCCTTCCGGTTAATTTAGACTGTAGGCACTTCCTGATAAGTTTTCTATATTTATATAGTTGATATGTTAACTATGAATCTCAAGCTTTTTCTCTGAATACTGCAATTCTATTCTGCAAAACTTGGAGAGTGAAATGCAAATAAAGTTGTATTGCATTGTATTGTATTGCATTGTATTGTATTGTATTGTATTGTATTGTATTGTATTGACACTCAGAGTGCATATATAGTCTGCCTTACAAAAAGTTTATTGAATTGGAAAGCTCTTTAAACTTTGATTTCGAACCCTCTTCATACACACTAACAGGGCATCATATTCACCATCATATGTAGAGCTAAATAAAAATAATCCATCCACTAATAATTTATATATCAAGATGTAAAATGGTGTGCCTTTTCAGGGGATCTTATTAAGATGCAAATGAGCCACTGAAGGGAGCATGGCGCAGAAGGAAAGCTTTTTCTGCATCTGTACCTGCCAATTTTGTTGGAATGGCACATTCCTTTATTTTGCTCGTTCCATTTTTAGTTAGTGCCAGCAGATAATCAGAGAAAAATGAAGAAAAATGGTTTCAGCAAATTGGTTAATTCAGTGTTACTCAAGAGGCAGCATGTGTTTGTCAATTGCAGTACTCCTATAAATATCCCAAGCTCCAAGAAAAGGGGAGGGAGAGTCATTACTGTGATTAGTGATTTAATAACAGTCTTAACTCTATGAAGTGAATTTAAAATATGATTACATTAGTGTTGTTTAAGTGAATGGGGGTTATAGTATGTACATTAAACTAAATTCTGACCTCAGTCTCATGATCATTTGCAATTATATGGATTAGCTCAATGCTATTTAGAAACATTTTCGTTTTACAAGAATACACTTTTTAATTTAGTACTAAGGGGCAGCACAGTGGTAAATTAACAAGAAGGGCCTAGGTTGGACACCAGGCTTTGGGAATTTCACTGTAGAGTTTGCAGGTTCTCCATGTGATTGCATGGATTTTCTCCAGGTACTTCAGTTTCCTCCCACAGTCCAATGACGATAGGCTAACTGGGGGATTCAAATTGCTCTAGGTTGGATGTGAGTGTGAATTATTATTATTATTATTAATATTATTATTACTTTAGTATTTTATTATTATTATTATTATTATTATTATTATTATTATATTATTATTATTATTATTATTATTATTATTATTATTATTATTATTATTATTATTATTATTATTTGTGTGTGTGCGTGTGTGTACTTCCCCTTCGCCCAGGGTTGGCTGAGTGTTTTCCACATGAACCGAGTTGGAAGTGGTCCAACAAATAAGTAAGTGATTGAATTTGAAAAGCATTGAAGTAAAGGAAACTCAATGGGTCTATAAGATGCACAACACAAATCAACATGCTCACTGTGATAAATAAGAAGCCTTTAACACTATGTGGATCCCCCCCAAAGTAAACAGTATTGAGGCAGCATATAGCAATGGGGAACAAAGAAAAATAAGAAAGAAAGAAAGAAAAAAAAAAAATATATATATATATATATATATATATATATATATATATATATATATATATATATATATATATATATATATATATATATATATATATATATATATATATATATATATATATATATATATATATATATATATACATACATACATACAGTTAGTCATCGACTTACGACCGCGTTTGGTTCCAGCAGACCAGTCATAACTCGATCTGGTTGAGAGCTAATCCTTTCTGTACTCCACTGTGTGGGCGTGTCCGATAGCTTCAAACTGCAATTTTATTGGATTATAACAACAGCCACAGACTACGCATGTTGTTTGGGTAAAGACATAAATTTCCCGCGTTTTGATCAGCTCATTTCCACAAAGCCAAGCACAGCTGGCAAACAAACACAAATGGACAGACATGGAAAAACGTCAATCCGCAAAGCAGCTGATTGCCAAAACTTGGGACGCGCTCCCTGTCACATAAACACTGCAGCATGTGAGTCAAATAAAATTAGAATTTCAAGGTATCGGACCCGCCCACACAGAAAGGATTAGCTCTCAGCTTCGCGCCACAGTGATGCGGCATTGAAAGTAGATGAATAGATTTGCTTGCATGGAGCGCCATTCCGAGGGAGGTTGTCAGTGATGTTATACTTCTTCCATTTTCTAATAATGTTTCCAACTGTTGATCTTTTCTCACAAAGTTGTTTACCAATTGCAGTTTGACTCACCCCAGCTTTGTGCAGTTTTATCTCTGGTGTCTTTGGGAAGCTCTCTGTTCTTGGTCATGGTGAAGACTGCAGTCTGACAGTTTGAAGGTGTGTGCAGGTTTGAAGGTGTCTCTTATGCATCTAAGCAGTTCAAATAGGTGCCATTCATACTGGTAACGAGTGGGGGCCGAAATAATGTTTGTTTTCTAGCTGCCCAATACTTATTGGCCTCCCATTTTCACAAATAAATTCTTTAAAAAAATCATACAATGTGATTTCCTAGATTTTTTTTTTTTTTTTTTTTTTTTTTTTTTTTACATTCTGTCTCTCAAGCTTGATGTGTAACTATGATGAAAATTCCAAACCTCTTTTATCATTTTAAATGGGTGAACTTGCACATTTTTACGTTGCCCAATACAGTACTTATTGGCTCCACTGTATATATCTGGACAGAGCCAGAGCTTGGTTTGCATTGGTAATGTGTTGAATCCATTTCCAGTGGGAGTTGGGCTACACCAATGTTGTCCTTTATCACCAGCTCTGTTCATATTTTTTATAAGTATACTTTTTAGGCACAGCCAAGGCATTGAGGGGTTTTGGATTGATAGCCATCGGATCTTGTCTCTGCTTTTTGTAGATAACATTGTTCTTTTTGTTTCATCAAGTGGGGACCTCTCATTCAGAGATAGGATGAAAATCACAATCGTCCGAGAAGAACCACTGCCCCTCTGTGTGCAAAGGATCTGATTGAGGTGATTCAGGCATCTGATTAGAATGCCTCCCAGATGCCTCCCTGGTGTGGTGTTGCACTGACCCTGAACAAACTGGGGGGAGTATATCTGTTGGCTGGTCTGGGAGTACTTTGGTGTTCCCCTGAAAATATGGAGGAAGTGGCTGAGGAAAGGGATGTCTGGATCTTATTGCTTACGCTGTTGCTTAAAGACCCAACCCTGGATAAAGAAAATAATAATAATAATAATAATATACCTAAATTTGGGCAGTGGTGGCTCATTCACAGGGTACTGGCTTACTGATATGAAATTTAGGGGTTCAAGCCCTACGATTACCGAGTTGTTACAGTTGTCCCCCAATACGGCTAACTGAGTTATCAAAGGCTTGCCATATATCTCACCATTTGTGGTGAGGTGCATGAAAAAATAAATAAATAAATAAATAAAAATGCTGAATTTCATTAAGAGTAGGCTGCATAACCTGTGTTTCTGCCTTGCAATGGCCTGTAGGTGTACTTTGCCCTTTCACAAGTCACAAGGTCGGCTGAAATGGGCACTAGGCTCCTCATGGCCCTAAGGAGTTGAATCAAGTGATTTAGATGCAAGGAGAACACTTTGGGTACTCCAGAACCACAGTTGTGAAGGAGAGTCTAAAGGACTGCTAATTACACAATAATTACTTGAGCTGTAGTTTGAGGGTTAATCTAGCAGAAATACAGCGCTTTGACTTTGGTAATTTTAACATTGAAGGTGGGTTAGAATTAACATATTTTGGATTTGTGTAGCTATGTGTGTCCGTATTTGTGGATATATCGGTATATTAGATGGGAATGCAAAAATAAATCTGTTCCAGGGTGATGGGTCATCTACATCACAATCCCTCGATTCACTCCTTGGCACTGACTGTGCATCAGCTTCGACCTTGAAAGTATCTCTGGCACCATTTTTCAATACTGACATGATGATCAGCCTCCAGACTTCTACTAATTTTGTGCCACTGTTTTTGGTGCTGTTACTATAATTGATTGAGGAAGGGGTACACCCTAAACAGCTCACCAAACCAACACACACACACACACACACACACACACACACACACACACACACACACACACACACACACACACACACACACACACACACACACACACACACACATTAAGGAGAAATTTGGAACAGACAGCTTGCCTAAGGGGGCAGTGGTGGTCTAGTGGTATAGGGCGCCGGATTGCTGATCCAAAGGCTGGGGGTTCGAGTCCCACTCTTCACAAGGTTGTCACTGTCCCCCCAGTGCAGCTAACTGGGTTATCAAAGGCCGGCCATGTCTCTCACTGTCTATGGTGTGAGGCATGTAAAAGAACCATTGCTGACTTTTGACAAGAGTAGGCTGCAAAGCCGTCAGCGTGTTTCCACCCTGCGATGGCCTGGCGAGCTGTCCAGGGTGTACTCTGCCCTCACCCTGAGTTGGCTGGGATGGGCACCAGCCTCCCCGTGACCCTGATTAGGATGAAGCGGTTACAGAAAATGAACTGATGATGAACTGAGCTTGCCTAAGGTGCATGTATTTGGATATTTGCACCTTCAGATCAGACCTTTTTTTTTAATTATACCACTGTGTGCTATGTGCTGCTGATCTCATTGATATCAGCAGCAACATATTGCTATTTGCTCTGCTTCCTTTTATTAGTGATCTCTCTTAATGTGGCCTGCAACTAGCATGTTTTGTTTAGGCCTCCATTTTCCCCTAAAAGTGCACATATCTCTGTGAAATACCCATTCCTTTTCCTTGCCTGAAGTTACTATTTACACAATAGCAAGCCTGGCTCATTTATATTACCAGACCACGTTCATGAGTCCATTTACATTGTCCATGTATGGTTAAAAAATAAATAAATTAATTAAAAAATAAAAAAAAAATTAAAAAGGCATGTACAGGGTGGGAATCTAGATACACAAATACACGTAGGATCTCTGATTTATCAAGTGAAGTTGCTTCCAGGCGTGCCTATGCATGGTTTTATAAATGAGATCTCTGATGAATTCAATAAGATGAACTACAGTGGTATGAAAAAGTATCTGAACCTTTTGGAATGTCTCACATTTCTGCATAAAATCACCATCAAATGTGATCTGATCTTTGTCAAAATCACACAGATCAAAAACAAAAAAACAAAACAGTGTCTGCTTTAACTAAAACCACCCAAACATTTATAGGTTTTCATATTTTAATGAGGATAGCATGCAAACAATGACAGAAGGGGAAGGAATAAGTAACTGAACCCTCTGCCTAAGGAGACTTAAAGAGCAATTGAAACCAATTATTACCAAATAATTTAAGTCAGGTATGTGCCCACTCACTGATGAGTGGCTTAAAGCTGCCCTGTCCACTATAAAACACACACCTGGTAAGAATTGTCTTGAGGAGAAGCATTGTCTGATGTGCACCATGGCTCGCTCAAAAGAGCTGTCTGAAGACCTGCGATTAAGAATTGTTGATTTGTATAAAGCTGGGAAAGGATACAAAACCATTTCTAAAAGTCTGGATGTTCATCAATGGACAGTCAGAGAAGTGTCTACAAATGGAGAGAGTTTGGCACTGTTGCTTCTCTCCCAAGGAGTGGCCGTCCACCAAAGATGATGCCAAGAGTTCAATGCAGAATACTCAGAGAGGTAAAAAAAAACAAACCCTTGAGTGTCTGCTAAAGACTTACAGAAATCACTGGCACAGTCCAATATCTCTGTGCACATATCAACTATATGTAAAACAATGGCCAAGAATGGTGTTCATGGGAGGACTTCAAGGAGGAAGCCACTGCTGTCTAAAAAAACATTATTGCTCGTTTAATGTTCGCAAAAAGGCACTTGGACACTCCAAAGAAGTTTTGGCAAAATATTTTGTGGACTGATGAAACCAAAGTTGAATTGTTTGGGAGGAACACACAACATCATGTGTGGAGGAAAAATGGAACAGCTCATCAACATCAACACCTCATCCCCACCGTGAAGCATGGTGGAGGGTGCATCATGGTTTGGGGCTGTTTTGCTGCCTCGGGGCCTGGACAACTTGCAATCATTAATGGAAAAATGAATTCAAAAGTTTATCAGGATGTTTGGCAGGAAAACCTGAGGCCATCTGTCAGACAGTTGAAGCTAAAAAGAGGATGGATGCTGCAACAAGACAATGATCCAAAACACAGAAGTAAATCAACTTCAGAATGGTTTCAGAAGAACAAAATACACGTTCTGGAGTGGCCACGTCAAAGTCCAGACTTGAACCCCATTGAGATGCTGTGGCATGACCTCAAGACAGCGATTCATGCCAGACATCCCAGGAATGTGACTGAACTATAGCAGTTTTGCAAAGAAGAATGGGCCAAGATTAGTCCTGATCGATGTGCCAGACAGATCTGCAGCTACAGGAAGCGTCTGGTTGAAGTTATTGCTGCCAAAGGGGGGGGGGGTGGCACAAAATATTAAATGTGATGGTTCAGTTACTTATTCCTCCCCCTTCTGTCATTGTTTTCATGCTATCCTCATTAAAATATGAAAACCTATAAATGTTTGGGTGGTTTTAGTTTAAGCAGACACTGTTTTTTTATCTGTGTGATTTTGACAAAGATCAGATCACATTTGATGGTGATTTTATGCAGAAATGCGAGAAATTCCAAAAGGTTCAGATACTTTTTTAATACCACTGTAGTGGATAGGGCGCAGGATCGCTGATCCTAAGGTTGGGGTTTCGTGTCCCCACAGGGTTGTCACTGCCACCCCCCCCCCCCCCCCCCCACCAGTACAGCTAACTGGGTTATCAAAGGCAGGCCATGTCTTTCACTGACTATGGTGTGAGGAGTGTAAAAGAACCATTGCTGACTTTCGTAAAGAGTAGGCTGCAAAGCCGTCAGCGTGTTTCTGTCTCTTGCATTGGAGCAACTTAAAAGGGGAAAAATTCACTATGGCATCACATTATTTTCCCTTCTTACAAGTACTGACCTATTAAGCCGATCCCAGTGTGACATAAATGCTCTCAAAAATAACTTTTTAAATTGTGCTTTTTATTCTTGATGCTGTATTTATTTCGCCAGTAATATCTTAATGAAATATGGGTTCAACACTACCAAGAACATTCGCTGCAGTTAACTTATGCATAAGGTTGTGCATTTAATTTTCTTGCACATCTTCATAAATGAATTAATCATTAAGTCTCTTGATTAAAATTCACTCATAACCTTTGTTTTGGAGACCTATGTCTGGAATAAACTACATGCACAAGTCAATATGCAATTACGTTTTCTTTGTGTGTGTGTGTGTGTGTGTGTGTGTGTGTGTGTGTGTGTGTGTGTGTGTGTGTGTGTGTGTGTGTGTGTGTGTATTTAAGTTCTCTTATATCATCTAAGATTCTCTTGGCGTAAACAACACATGCCCATGGAGAAGATGACTTTTTTTTTTTTTTTTTTTCAGGCAGAACAGATTTAATAATTTTAACATACCAGTTAGCTATTCAAAGTGATTTCTGTCTCCCTTCGTAAAGAAAAGGGGATGTTCTTTTGAACTGCCTCAACAAATTGTCTGCATTTTTTCGCAGCCATTACAAAAAGAATGTTGAGTGCTTCCACTCTTGTACTTTGTACCTTCTTTGACCCATCTTATCATCTTTTTCAACCTTTCCTCCATTATCTTTTCTGTTTTCCCTCAAGTGCGTACTGTGCCTGCAGAATGAGGCAACCAAACTTGATGTAAAATTGTACTGCCAGATGTTATTATTAAATTGGACAAAACACTGAAAGCACATAATTGTACTTAATTCACTCCATTTCAATGTAATAAATATTTGCTTAAGGTAAAGACTGCTGGTGCTTTCTTATCAGAGCTTCATGTGCTTTGGTGCATTTTAACCTTCAGCTTCCATTGCCTGTTGTTGCTCGTGGCTCTAATGGTTTCTTTTGTTTGCGAATGAAGCAAACAGTAGTGTCATGAATGATACTCTGTGCCCTGCTATTGTCTCCCATTGCAACCATCAAAACTATCAGTATGTTTTGTTTTTTATTAATTAATTAATTAATTAATTTATGTATTTATTTTGAAACTATGCATCAAGCATCAAACAATGACTTGCAATACTGCTTTGATATCATTAGGCCATACATTTAAAACCCCACCAATGTTCAATAATATTCTGGTACACTTTCACTTAACAGAGGTCATTTGCTTTCATTCAAGTGGCTTTTTTTTTTTTTTTTTTTTTTTTTTTTTTTTTTTACATTGCATACCAATTTTTCCCCAAACAAATTTAAATAATTCTGCAGATTGTTCACTGGTACTGTGTCTGAACAGCCTTTCTTATTGGATATATTACCAGTCCTGCGCAAAATGATGTTGAACTGAAAGACAGGCTGCTTGAAAAATAAACTCTGTTTTATTTGGTGGATTTTGATGTACTACAAGCAGTGCTGTAGTGGTGGGTACATGCCGTTACACGCCGTGTACCGACTTGTTTCGGTGGCCGAGTTGTGTGGACTGACTTAATTTGGTCTACTTTATAGTTGATCAATGTAAATTTCCATGAGTGTGCAAATAAAAAGCAGCAATGGAGTGCTAAATAGTTTCAAAGCCAAAGGTTATTTTAATAAATCTAGTCATAAACATGATTCATAAACAACACAAATCAGCTTTATAGTATTATACCTCTGATTGGATACTGCTAGCTGAGCTCAAGATTTGTGTCCAATGACTTCCGGCTTCTCAATTGCATTCATGCATAAAACAAAGAAAGCCAAATTATCTCCCCACAGGGAACACAGTCACTGGCCATGCGCGGGTTTACTCGTGTAAAGAGTGCAGAAAGCTTGCAAGCCGAGTCCAACAAAGTCCCCGGTAAGTAATGCTAAGCTAGCCTGTGTTTATATTTAGTTCACACGGTCACACCCGGTGACAGACCGACATCCCAGAAAACTGTTATTTTAAAATCAAACAAGCATTTCTGCAGTCACTTTATGCTCTGTTTGTCCTTGTTGACAGGTCTTACTTTTTGGTAATAACTAAATAGTTAATCCAAGCTAATGTTGTAAACATATTATACACGTACTAAAAGCTACTAAAAGATTTTATGCCTAGCCATATTGAACGAGTACTTTCTTGGATATCTTCATTTAATAAGTCACCATTAGTTATTGAAGGAATTAATAATTATAATTAGCATTAACAACAGTTCTTTATAATTACATATGTCTATGGAACATTGGAAAAGGCCGAATGTCTTGCAGTGCATATATAATATGTTGTCATTTGTGGTTTGCATATTATACTTCAAATGCCTGTACCATGTAGCGTGTCTGTTTTTTTGTTTTGTTTTGTTTCGTTTTGTTTTGTTTTTTATGCAATTTTTTGATCACTGTTAGATAAAATACATATATAACATACTCAGTATAGATTTCAGCAATAACATTTTAAAAGTAAAATGTCTATACTTAAATGATAATGAACAGTATATACAGTGTATATACAGTGTATGTATATATATATATATATATATATATATATATATATATATATATATATATATATATATATATATATATATATATATATATATATAGAACATACTCAGTATAGATTTCTGCAATAACATTTTAAAAGTAAAATGTCTACACTTAAATGATAATGAACAGTACATACAATGTACATTATATATTTATTAATTTATTTGTTTTATTTTTTTCTTATTACAGATACAATTGTCAAGTTCTGTAAATGTTATAATGGCTCAGATTAACTGCTTTTAAAGTTGAAATGCTCAAAAATGCACCTCTCGTCCTTTCAAATTTCAAAATTTTCTGGGGGTGACCCCCAGACCACCCCTTGTGAGCTGAGGTGCTGCTGCGCGCCTCGGTCGCTTCACAACCTCGAATGGCAGCTTTGCTGCCATGGTCACTTATCTGTCAACCACTACAGCACTGACTACAAGGCCAGAAAAAGTTCCATGGTTTTAAAGACCTTTAGTCTTAATTCCAGCACATAATTGAATGATATTATTGCCTTAGTTGATCAATTCCTGATTTGAAACTAACCTAATGTGAAGATATTTTTGGAGTATTAAGTTTTTCTGTCACCGTTTGAAGATGATGATGAAAAATTAACCAAACCTTAGATGGTGCCATGTTCTAAACATTTTTCAAAACAACCCAACTGTAGTTACATATTATAAAAAAGGCTGAAGGTGGTACAAAAACAAAAAAAAAAAACAAAAAAAAAAAACAAAAAACAAAAAAAAAAAAAAAAAAAAAATAATAATAATAATAATAATAATAATAATAAAATAAGAGTGTGGGATTTTTATTTTTATTGCATTTTATTTATTCTTTTTTTTTTTTTTTTTTTTTTTACAGATGGGCAGTGTGGAAAAGTTGATGAAAATGTAATTTACAGTGTAATGAAAATGACTTCTCCCTGAAGATCTGTCTGTCTTCCTTTCGGCTTTTTCCCTTTTTACCTGAGAGTCACCACAGCGAATCATCTGATTTGCACATTTGATTTGGCAGAGGTTTTTACGTCGGATGCCCTTCCTGTCACAACCCTTTAGCAAGGGACAGAAACACGCCAACGGCTTTGCAGCTACTCTTTACGAAAGTCAGCAATGGTTCTTTTACATGAACCTCTCACCATAGACAGTGAGCGACATGGCCCACCTTTGATAACCCAGTTAGCTGCACTGGACAGACAGTGACAACCTTGTGGAGAATGGGACTCAAACCCCCAACCTTTGGATCAGCGATCCAGCGCCCTATACCACTAGACTACCACTGCCCCGACTTCTACCTGAAGATCATTTTATTAAATTATACAAATTATTGTAATGTCACCCAACTGCTTAAATGAAGAGGTTATCAAAGTTTAAAAGGTTCCTTAGAAATCATCAACTTTCTGGCCTGTACTTGAGAAATTTCTCAAGTACATATCCTTCTTCCATCCACTGCAATGTGCAAGGTTTTCTTTTGTCACAAACAGAATCAAGACAGAAGAGTGAAGCAGTCTTCATGTCTGACAGCAGCACTTCTTAGGTGTTTGATTTAATGCCAGCAGCATATATTGAGGAATCCAGCTATGAATGCTTGATTAATAAGATATGTTTTTTTGTGTTTTTTATACCTATTTAAAATCCAAGGATCCAAAAAATAACACAATGTAATTCAAATTTTAGTTTAATTTTCATGGTTTTCTACTCCATTCATTTTCATATAAAGAATGGAGTTTTTGTCTGACTGAGGCAGGGGGAGAAACCTATGTCCTTGATCCCCATCAAAAAGTAGGACAAATATTATTTTTTTTGGACTATTAAAGTTTCCCTACCGTGAAGCTTTGGTGTGTCTTCTTCCTCTCACAGTAATCTTTATGAGTGAAAACTGTTAAACAATAGTACACCTGGACCACATATTTTATCTGAGCCGACACTGAATGAAAGAGCACAGGAACTCCCTCTTGCTGTCAGGAGGATGTTCTGACCACTAAGGCACAATTCTGCCACACCAAATACAGCAGACAGAACTCGTCGAAGTCTTTACTTCCTCTCAAAGTATTGTCTCAAAGTGTTTCTCTTAAAGTATTGTCTTCCTACAGACTTCCACTTCTGCACTGATATAAGTCTGTAGATAATAATGCAGAAATATTTTGAGGTTATGATTTTGTTTTATGGACCTCTTAAAAATTAATGTGGAAATCCAAAGTACAATATCTAAACATGTATAAGTGGCCCAAATTTAAGAATAAAATCTATGTTGTGTGTCAGATGATGATGCGTGGGCTTCAGTTTGGACTCAGGAAAACATTTCTTATGCAGTTTTAAACACTGTTCAATCAGTTTCTATATACACTGCCCGGTTTGGGGGGTGGAGGGTGGGGGGGTGCAAAACGTTGCACAGTCTGATATTTTTTTGAGAGGCTTTAGCCTTGATCTCAAAATGTAATCTCCATGACACCGTTGCTTACATTGGTAAGGGAATTAATTACAGAATTTCACAAATCTTTCTATAGTCACATAATTGTTCCTATATGGAATGAACTCCCACATGAAATCAGACATGCACAAACAGTAACTTCTTTGAAGACTCAGATCACAAAATTGTACAATTCCAAATTTTGGTCTTGATCCTCATTGTACATGCACATTGGTCTTGTCCTGTCAGTGTGTTAATTGCTGTTAGTTGTTCTACAAATAACTTAATGTTAATCTCTAAATTTGGTACTTTTTCCCTCCTCAATTGCAACAGTGGGATGGCTCATGATGACCTGAAAGCACTGTTGTTATTCGTCCTTCGAGGTTGAAGATGGCCATGACTTCATATCAGATCAATTATCTTTGGTGTTGGTGAAGTCATGATTTGCGCTTGACTTGGATTTTAAGTGAGGGAGAGTCGCGCAGATTGTAAGCCTCACTCTCTCTTCCCGGTATATCTGAGTCCAGTTGCATGACATAGCCGAGATGTCTGGAGATAGATCAGGATGCAGTGGATGGCCAGAGGTGTCTTGTGTATCTCAAAGTGCCCTGGTTGCACTCCATGATGCTTTGCTGGGTCTGCCTTTTGTCTGTTGAACCAATTTGGTGGTCTCTTCCGCACAATCAGCCGGACCCAGTCTTCGCATCCGGAGGTAGACAGTCATACTCTTACCGACTGTTTTGTGGCATGTACACATGACAGTAGAGACTCGTGGTGGCTGGGATGCCTAACCCCATCACAGGTCTAGAAGACCTGCCCACTGCCCTGAAAGTGCTAAATGAGCAGGTTATCACGTCAATGGATGTTTTCCCCCTTTATGGGCAGGAAATGTGGGCTATAAAAATGTTCAGAGAGAATGAGAAATCATTTTCACAAATAAAAACCAGGTAGTACCACACCATAGTCCTGGCCATAAACCCATTGATAGTTTTGGGATGTGCTGGGGAAGATTCTATGTTGTGGTTTATTTTGTCCATATTAATCCAATACTCTGATAAGAAATGAAGCCAACTCTGCATAGAAATAAATGTTATGTTGCTTCAGCTTGTTCTTACAGTAGTATGACATTTATGGTCTGTGATCAAGGATAAAGGGTCTCAATGAAAATATTAGCGCATACAACTTTGTTTTTTTATTTGCATTGCTATTTGCGGGGACATACTGTACACCTTCTATTAGTTGAAGCACAAACTGCCAAACGTCTTACCAGTAATATTGACTTCATCCAATTTTGTGTAAACAGAACTTGTAGTTTGCATTGTCTGATACTTTTTTGTTTGCTAATCAGACTATTATACATGAAATATATTTCATTCACTCATCATCTCACTCCTCTGGCAAACTGCTTAATCCTACTAGTGACATTGGGTGGCTGATGTCTATCTCTGACAACACTTGGTGAAGGTACACCTTAAACAGCTTGCCAAACCATCGGAGGTTCAACAAAGGCGGGCCATGTCTCTCATTGTCTATGGTGAGAGGCATGTAAAAGAACCATTGCTGACTTTCATAAAGAGTAGGCTGCAAAGCCGTCAGTGCGTTTTTGTCCCTTGCTAAAAGGGTTATGTCAGGAAGAGCATCCGACATAAACACCTATGCCAAACCAAAATGTGGGGATTATTCACTGTGGTGATCTCTGATAAAGGAAAAAAAGCCAAAAGGAAATCTCTCACTGGGAGAATATCAACATGGAAACTGACCGAGCATGGAGCTGGAACCAGGAGCCAGAAAGATTACGGGGGAGACGGAATTGCATGGAGGGATCAATCTTCTGACATTGGAGGGAAGCACGCTGCTCTTCTTTATAGCTCGCTGATGGATGAGTGAATTCAGGGGCGCTCGTTGGATTTCACCTGCAGGTAACAGCCAAGTCCCTCGGCAGCGCCTGCAGTGTATAAAGAGAGAGAGAGAGAGAGAGAGAGAGAGAGAGAGAGAGAGAGAGAGAGAGAGAGAGAGAGAGAGAGAAAGATAGTTAAATGCCGCCAACTAGAACAGACCATAACAATAAAGATATAAGAAATTCATTAGAGCTCAAAATGTAATCTGATTGTTTGTAAGACAAGTGAAAGTTCTAAATAATTGTGAGGAAATAATTTATATCACCATCAGTCATGTTCACAGTCTATGAGTACACATCTAAGACTGTATAGATCTCCATCTGTAAGGAGGGACTTCCATGATGAGAACTCCAGCCAGCATCAGCATGCAGGGAAGACCACAGGATTCCGAAAGAAGAAGGATCAGGATCACCAGTATCCGAGAAGAAGGATGTGTACCTCAGTAAAACACACACAAAGAGCGCGAGCGTTAGAGAGACCAAGAGTGATAGCGAGAGAGCGAGGATGAGGAGGATGGGGTGGGGGTGGGAGGTAGGTATACCCAGAAGAGTGTAAAGAAAACATAAGAATGTATTGTTGCGGAGAGCAAACAGAGATTCTGGCATGATTAGCTATAGCGGCACAATTGAAAGAGAAAACCAGGTGGAGGGCAGACATGAAAGCACCCTGTGCCACTGGAAAATTAGCTACACCATTGTCAAATGGCCTTACATGTGTATGAATGCCAAGGACCCAACAGGAACGGTGAGGTTACAGGGAGCAGAGATAAGGAAGATGGAGGATTTTAAGTACTTAGGCTAAACAATCAAGAGCAATGGAGAGTGTGGAAAAGAGGTGAAGAAGCGTGTGCAGGCTGGTTGGAATGGTTGGAGAAAAGTGTCCGGTGTGATGTGTGATAGGAAGATATCGGCAAGAATGAAAGGAAAAGTGTACAAGACGGTGTTGAGGCCAGCGATGTTGTATGGTTTAGAAACAGTGACACTGGGGAAAAGACAGGAGGCTGAGCTGGAAGTAGCAGAGATGAAAATGTTGAGGTTCTCTTTGGGAGTAACGAGGATGGAGAGGATCAGGAATGAGCACATCAGAGGGACAGCACATGTAAGACGTTTTGGAGACAAAGTCAGAGAGGCCAGATTGAGATGGTTTGGACATGTACAGAGGAGGGATAGTGAGTATATTGGTAGTAAGATGCTGAGGTTGGAACTACCAGGCAGAAGGCCTAGAGGAAGACCAAAGAGACGATTCATGGACGTGGTGAAGGAGGACATGAAGGGAGTTGGTGTAAGAGAAGAAGATGCAGAGGATAGGGTGAGATGGAGGCAGATGATTCGCTGTGGCGACCCCTGAAGGGAAAAGCCGAAAGGAAACGAAGAAGAATTGTCAAATGGCCTGGGCGAGCATGTAGACAGAGGGAGTGACAACATCCCAACATCACAGTTTACCAGAACTCTATGCCTGAGACCCCCAGATCTGCTCCATTACCCGATAAAAAGGCTATGAACAAAATGCTTGACTGATCAAGCAAGTTATGTAGTCAGTATGGATGGTGTTTCAGTCTCATCATGTGTAGCAGTAAAATACCTTGGAGCAATTATTGATGCTGATTTTCATTTTAAACTCAAGTAGATAATATTACTCGGGTTGCCTTCTTTCATCTCAGGTATATTGCTAAAATAAGAAACATGATGTCACTGCATGATGCAGAAAAAACTTGCTCATGCTTTTGTTACTAACAGATTAGATTATTGTAATGAGATACTGTCTGGGTTTTCTAATAAAAGCATAATCAAGCTCCAGTTAGTCCAGAATGCAGGAGCAAGAGTCCTTACTAAAACCAGAAGACATGAGCATATCAGCTTGATCTTTTTGACACAGCAGTACCCCCCAGTTAAATTTTAAATCAAATATTAAATACAGTATTACTTTTGACCTATAAAGCACTTAATGGTCTCAAACCACAATATATTTAGCAAACTTCTTGTTTATGATTCTGCACGCCCGCTTGGATCTAAAGGTGCAGGAGGCTTAGTCATACCTCGAATAATGAAGACTACTGCAGGAGGCTGAGCTTTCTCTTACAAAGCCCCATTGATTATTTCTCATTGAGATCGGATGGGTTTTCTCTAGTGTTCCTGTAATTTTTTTCAGCAGTGTTCAGGGTGGCACAGTGTTGTAGTGGTTAGTGCATGTGCTCAGTTGATTAGTTGGTGATATCATTTCCTGTTTTTGAATCGCTGGCTGACAACGGCTTGTCAGAAGATGAAGCTTGTTTTTTCTCTTCCGATTTCAGGAAATTCATTTTAATTTCACAGTTTCACTTTTCCTTCTCTTTTGTCTCACTTGAAGTAGTTTTCCTAATTTTATTTACACTTTGTTTTCTTTGAATGCCAGGAATTCTCGACTTGATAGCAGCACACAAAGGGAATCAATATCATTCTGCCACTATCCACAAGTCTCCAGTTAAGGTAGTTTTTTTTTTTTTTTTTTTTTTTTTAGAATCATGGCTACTATCCACCTTGTTCAATGTGTTCAGTACAGAATTTCTAGCAGGCCTTCCTCGATCATGAGTGATAAGTTTGTCTGTGATAGGTGTACACTACTCCCACCTCTTGCAGAGCTACAACCACATCCCATAGAAGGTGGGGGACATGGGATCTGAGTGGTCCATATTTTGTGACTCCATTGTTGAAGCAGCGGCCCATAGCTGTGACTGGAAGGCCATCAGTGCCTGTAGTGGTGGTAACCCCCAAATCTGGTGGTGGACATCTGAGGTGAAGGGGGCTGTCCAGCTGAAAAAGGAGGACTATCAGATCTTATTGGCCTGTCAGACTCTAAAGGAGGCAGACAGGCAGCAGCAGGCCAAAAGTGCTGCAAACTGAGGTACTGCTCATGCAAAATCATGGGTGTGGGAGGAGTTTTGTGAGGGCCTAGAAAGGATTCTGAACCACCATCTGATGCCACACAAGGGGGAAACATTTCTCCTGAAATACTATTTACAGTGGAAGTGAGGAGCTGCTCACCTTGACTGGGGACATTGCCAGGAGGTGTAAGGAATAATTCAAGGACCTCAATTCCACCAACACACCATCTATAGAGGGGAAGACTCTGGGGTTTGGATGGAGAGCCATCCATCACTGGTGCTGAGGATGCCAAAGTTGTCAAAAATATCCTCAGTTATCATGCACTGGGGGTGAATGAGATCTGCCCTGACTATCTCAGGGCTCTGGATTTTGTAGGACTGTCTTGGTTGGACTATCTCTTGGTCATCGGAGGCTGTGTGGTCATCGGGTACTGTACTTCTGGATTAGCAAACCAGAGTGGTAGTTTTTTGTTTTTTTTTTAAACAGGGGGACTGGATGTTGTGTTCCAATTATCATGGAATCACATTCCTCAGCCTACCTGAGGAAGTCAATGCAGGGCTATGGGTATTGCGGGCTTCTGGCTTGATGGCCATAGGATCTCATCTCTGTCTTTTGCAGATGATTTTCTCCTTTTGGCCTCATCAATTCAGAACCTCCAGCTCTTATAGGAAAGCAAAGCTTATACTGGTTCATCATGGTGAAGAGGAAGCTGAGCCGCAACTAAAAGCTTTCAATTTACCAGTCAATCTACATTTCAACCATCAGCTATGGTCACGGGCGTTGGGTAGTGACTGAAAAAACAAGATCACGGATACAAGCAGCTGAATGACCTTCCTTCACAGGGTTGCAGGGCTCTCCTTTAGACATAGGGTGAGAATATCTGCAATCCAGAAGGAGCTCGGAGTAGAACCACTGCTCCTCTGTGTTGAAAGGAGCCGGTTGAGGTGGCTCAAGCATCTAGTTAGAATGCCTCCCAAATGCTTCCCTGGTGTGGTGTTTCGGGCGCATTATTCAGGTTCCGTTTTTAAAATGTCCATATTTGTGGTGATCGAGTGGTATAGGGTGTAGGATCACTGATTCTCAGGTTGAGGGTTTGAGTCCCACTCTCCACAAGGTTACCACTGCGCACACACACACACACACACACACACACACACACACACACACACACACACACACACACACACACACACCTTCCGTCAGCTAACTGGGTTATCAAAGGCCGGCCATGTCTCTCAGTGTCTATGGTGTGAGGCATGTAAAAGAACCATTGCTGACTTTCAACAAGAGTAGGCTGCAAAGCCGTCAGCATGTTTCTAATCGGGAGTTGGAGTCCCCTGAGGCAGTCCATTCACAGTAACGTTCTGGTAACTCCTCTAGCGGCACTGGAATCCAGTCGTATTGGCACTTGCCCTTCCATTGGATCCTTCCGGTGGCGCCAAGAGGGGGGACTTGCTGCTTGGGTAACAGCCTGTCCTCCATAATTCCCTACCCCGGCTCTGCACACTGGAGAGTATCACCAGCCGGGTACCAGCCAGAGTGCAGCCATAGTCCTTCTGGACTGATGGAGGCCTACTACTATTTGTGTAAATCATGATGTTGCGGCAAAAACTGTCAAGGTCAAGCGCAGTGTTTTGACAGCAAATCTACTCACTCTGCGGCCACTTTTAAGCTTAGAGTTCACTGATCAGTTCCCAGGAAGGCACACTGAGCTTGTTTTATCCATTCCTGTATGGACCATGGAACTTTGTACTTCAATTTTTTTTTTTTTTTAATTTATTTATTTATTTATTTATTTTTTATAAATGTGCTATTGCAAATTATTAAATTATGTTTACAGTCCCCGAAAGTAGCTCCACACAGAAGCACATTACATTGAAGTTGGCAGTCAGCGGAAGAGACAATATAAAGTCTTTTCATGTTATTATTTTTGTCAGCAAATGGCTGTTAAATAATAAATAGAATGTTAACTGTTGTCCAAAACTTTAGTATAGTAATTAATGCTTGTACATTTTCACATGTTGGTTGAGCAGAAGATAGTCAGCATAGTGTAACACCTGCTTAGTATAGCTGTGCTGGATTATATACTAGGTTCTAGAGGAGTAGAATGAATTATAGAGATTTAAAGTTGAACAGCCGGCAGATTTATTACAATTTTTTCAATAGAACAAGAAATAGTGCAAACAATGTGTAGAGCGCTCTTTACAAAATAAAATTAAAAATAAAATAGGCTTAGAGTCTCTGAGGTTCGAACCCTTAAGGTTTGATTTGTGTGAGTTCGGGAGGTCTTTTCCAGGATTGTAATCCGTTTGGGATAAAGTGGTTTTATTTGTTCTTATCTGGGATCCTGTGATTTGAAGTGGTTGGGTCTGTAGATCCACTCTCGCATCCAGAGCAGCTGGCCACACTGCTTCTGGATCCGCCAAGAGTTCTCACTGGATTTAGCTCGCCATCCGTGTCCGAAAACAGCTTCAAGATCAGATCCAGGTCCACTAAAAAAAAACCAGTCGGAGTTTCCAAGAAAACAAACACACTCCACCCGGTTTGATTGAGAGAGAACAAAACTCATACAAGGCTTTGTGTAGCTTGTCAAGTGCTCTGTGTGTGTCCTGCTCTGCAGCACGCTCTGCTGTGCTTAGCTAGGTGCATGCAGCATGTGCTTATGATGCGTTCAAGGGGACTAGGAAAACTATAGCGCTTTCAGGGAGCGTTGGAAATTAGGGTTTTTTTCCAATAAAATTAGTAACCATGTATTTATATGGGTTACAATAGGATTTATATTTATTTTACTGGCCTGCATATTGGATAAATCTGTAAAGTTTATGACATTTATTCATTTGTTGTAACATTCTTCTATTGTAATTAACATTGTCAGATAATTTATGAGAGAAATTATATAAAAAGTAGAACTAACTTTTTCTTAGAAACAGCATAATAAATAGTGTCCAGGTACTTTTCTGCAAATTTACTTATTTCTTATTTTAGCTAACCTTATTGGTCTCTTCCTATCCACGCAGGCATCTTCTTCTCAGCTCTGACCCAGATCCATGATCTGAAATATTGAAATTGTTGAAGGGAGATTAAGGACCAGAAGAGCTGAGACTGCTAGTCTCATGCTGTCATCAGCTCCCGGATCAATATTTTTAGTATAAAACAGTATCCTTGATCGTAGATTTGTAAATCTGTCTGAACAACTGCCCTACTGTGAAAATCTATGTACCTTTGGAAATCCGTAGGAACATATAGCCCATAACTGCGTTAGCTACTTGGTCAGGTTGAAATGTTGTATGGCTGATTATGTAAGCAGTTGTAGTCAGCATGTGGTTTAAGCCTATGCTAGAGATACTCTTGATGTTGGCATCTTCACCACCTTCTCCAAGTTGAACACTTCTGTGGATTTTACACAATCTATGTGTTTCCTCAAATCAAGGAGGGAATGCTATTGTTTGGAAAAACAGCATGGAGAAAGATCTGAGGAAACTGGCCAATGATCATGAAGTCATGATTTTTTACTTAATTTTAGTCATATATCTTGCTAATTGTATGTGGTTGAGCATTTTTTTTTTTAATTTATTTTATTTTATTTAAGGGACAATGTACAGGAACATTAAGCTCAGAGAGACAGAGATGTACTGTACCAGATTATAGCTTAATAGCTAGTTTCCATCTGTAGTCCCTAATTTAGAACGGCCAATTAACCTACAGTGCATGTCTTTGGATTGTGGGAGGAAACCGGAGCACCCGGAGGAAACCCACACAAGCACGGGGAGAACATGCAAACTCCACACAGAAACGCCCAGGCCGGGAATCGAACCCGGGCCTTCTTGCTGTGAGGCGGACGTGCTAACCACTACGCCACCATGCCGTCTGATTTTTTATTTATTATTAACCAATTGTGAAACACTAATTAAGTCATTTCTCTTTGCGTCACATTGAGGATGATATCACGGCAGCGAATGCAACATTGCCATTATGACCGGCCACACTCAGGCTACTATAAAATGATTGATACCAAAGGTGCTACAAAAGTGGAAATCATTTAAACAGTATATTGTAATGAAGCTGTAATTGATAAAGTATTCAAAGTACTAAAATTCTAATTATATTGTGTTTACTTGGATAAAACAATCAGTATAGTATTCCGCTTTATATGTCACCAGGAGGTGACACTTCAGACTGACAGATGATGTTATGTGTACGCTGTGTGAATCCAGGTCACTTTGCAAAAGACGTTAAAAGAAAAAAAAAAATGCAGGATATGTGAAATGAAAAATTTTCCAAGGCAAGAAGATGGAACCTTGTCTCTTTGAAAGTGCAACAAAAGTGGGTGGATTATATTTGAACCAGTTCTGTACAGTGGAAAGGGGTGATAATTACTGGAAAATAAATCAGCACTATTCAACAAGCTTTGGGTTTATTTAGATTTATGCAACATGATAAAATAAAAAGTGGGGCCGATGGTGTAGTGGTTAGGGTGCTGCACTCATGATCAGGAGGTTGTGAGTCCAAATCCCACTGAGACCCTCACTGTGCTAAGACCCCTGGGCAAGGTCTTAACCACAAGTGTGAATCTGTTCACCCAGCAGTATAAATGGGTACCAGTAAAAAAAATTATACTGGGACGGTAACCTGCGATGGACCAGTGTTCCATTCAGGAGGAGTTGAACTCCTAGTTGCTTCATGCTACAGAACATGGGGATAAGTACCGGCCTGATGAGCCGCTTGGGTGTAAAAAGCAAATACAATTAATATTTTAATGCTTTAATTTTACATAACTATAATGTAGGCAGGTGTGCTCTGGGTATGTCTGTGGGGAGAGAGAGAGAGAGAGACCTATGTGTGTATGTATGCGTGTGGGTGTGAATTGAGTGGGGACTACTGTATAAAGTTCAACAATTCCTTGTTCCATTCAGCCTAAAGGTCTCTCTGGTGCGATTACACCTCTGCTGTTCTCACACAGATAACTCTATTAAATCCATACCGGCCTCTCAAACTCAGCATGAAGGTGCATTACATCTTATTTTTGCTCAAGGAGAGTGTTAGGAGACCCATGGGATAATGACAATGTTGCATATGAAAGTATTGCTGGTGTTCTATAATAAAAACATCGCTATCAGCAATAATGAAACAAAACCTGTACAGATATGATACCAGAGAGAGCTGACTGAACAGCTTTGTGCTGAAACCCATTTATAGCTTGAAGTCTCATGTAAATTTAATATTTTGATAATCTTTGGGATGGGGTGTTGTTGGTAATATCCTGCTTCAGATGTAAGTTAAAAGACTCGTCAGCTTCGTAGTTACTTAAAGATCAGTTGTCAAGATATTACAGAGCAAAAATAACACAATAATTAAGGTGAGTTCAATGAAGTGTTTTGGTATCTCTGATATTTCCACAAGCTGCGATGAAAGTAAAATGCTCTTACTTCTTTCATTTCGAGTTAACAGCTCTATTATGTTTATCAAAAAAAGGGAAAAGGTTAAAAAAAAAAGTTAAAACGTGCCATCTTCAGAATGCTTTCTCTCTCTCTCACACACACACACACACACACACACACACACACACACACACACACACCCACACACACACACACACACACACACACACACACACACACACATCTATATATCTATATATCTATATATATATACAGTGATACCTCAGCTCACGAACATAATTGGTTCCCAGAAAGTGTGTGTAAGGCGAAAAGTTCGTCTTCCGAACATTTATTTCCCATAAGAAACCATTAAAATGAGAATAATCCGTTCCCAGGTCCCCATAAAACATAATTTTCTACTAAATAAGCCTTAAAACTATACAAAAATATACCTTATTTTATGTATAATAAATGTGCTATTGTATTGTAATTAAAGAAATAAACTGTACTGTATAATAAAGTGGTTTTATTTACCTTTGTGATGGTAGTTGATGGCTTGATGGAATGGAGTGGGAGGAGGAGGGAGGGAGGGACTTACTGTTTGGAAGGAGAGTTTGGAAACGCCTACTGTTTGGAAACACCCATAGCCACACACGCACCCTTAATAGCTTCCTTGTTCTTAAGGATGGGAGCAATGGTAGACTTAGCGTACTGGTACTGGGACGCTGAGTCACACAAACGCACACCTCGTTCGTGTTTTTCAATGATCTCCGCCTGTGGTGGGGTCTTTTTCGGTCCCATAATAGCAAAAGTACACTCAATATGGTCCAAAATGTCTATCAAACACAAACCACTTCCGCATTCAAAGAAAGGGGGTGACGAACTGTGATGCCATGAGCGTGCGTCAGCTTCTCGTGGCCGCCACCGTGGCGCTGTTCGACCGCGTGGTTTGATTCGTCCGCCGAAAACTAATTTGTCAGCAGAGACAATATGCTCGCAAATTTAATGTTCTTGAGGCGAAAAGTTCGTGAGCTTAAGCGTTCGTCAGCCGAGGTTTTACTGTATATCTATATTATATCTATATATATATCTATATCTCTATCTATCTATCTATCTATCTATCTATCTATCTATCTATCTATCTATCTATCTATCTATCTATCTATCTATATATATATATATATATATATATATATATATATATAAGCACCCTGATCCAATACCCCCACCCCCACCCCACCCCCATGTTTTTATATCTTACGTCTAATAACCACCTATGTGTACTGGGAGCAAAATCATAGATCAAACTAGCCAATTTTATTCGATCAGTCTCTGTAACGGTAAAATGAGGCGTTAACTGCCTGTAAATGTGAGTTTACACTGTATTTCAAGACCCCCTGCCACAGAGGAATGTCTATAATATTCATCAGTAACAACACATTTGATCGTTCCGCCGTGCTTTACAAAACAAGAAAATATTTTGCTGTGTTCTCTGAGTAAATGTTCAACAAGATGAACCATTAAAAACTGCTTCAGCAAAACTATGGGATGCTCTGAATGAATGGAGCGATGAGCCAGATATGGACTTATCAGAAAGTAATGACGAGTATTTTTCACCCACTTCTCCTGCTCACTAACTTCATACATTTAAAGGTTCAACGTGCCATGTGTTAAAGTTGACATACATGTTGATTGGCTGAATTTTACATCAGCGGAAATATTTAAAGGAACAGCACCGGGAGGGAAACTTAAAGGTTTTTTTTTTTTTTTTTTTTTTTTTTTTTTTTTTTTTTTTACAATTTTACAGATAGTGAACCCCTCATTTTATGGTGACAGAGACTGATCGAATAAAATCGGTAAGTTTGATCTACCATTTTGCTTCCAGTACGCATGGGCAGTTATTAGCCGTAAGATCAAAAACATGAGGGGTGGGGGTGGGGGGTGGGGGGTAGGAGCAGGGCGCTATTAAGTCGAAAATGGTATATATATATATATATATACACACACACACACCATTTACACATACACACACACATATATATATATATATATATATATATATATATATATATATATATATATATATATATATATATATATATATATATATATACAGGGATCCCTCGTTACTTTGCACTTCAATTTATTTAGCTTCAGTGCATCGCATTTCTGTTTTTTTTTTTTTTTTATATATTTTTCGAAATAAAAAATAAGGAAAATAAGGAAAAAACGACCTTCATGTCCTCCTTCACCACATCCATGAATCGTCTCTTTGGTCTTCCTCTAGGCCTTTTGCCTGGTAGTTCCAGCCTCAGCATCCTATTACCAATATACTCACTATCCCTCCTCTGTACATGTCCAAACCATCTCAATCTAGCCTCTCTGACTTTGTCTCCAAAACGTCTTACATGTGCTGTCCCTCTGATGTGCTTATTCCTAATCCTATCCATCCTCGTTACTCCCAAAGAGAACCTCAACATTTTCATCTCTGCTACCTCCAACTCTGCCTCCTGTCTTTTCCCCAGGGCCACTGTTTCTAATGATGTCTAGTGATGTCTAATTGCTATTATTTTGAACACATCTTTATACACTGCTCAAAAAATAAAGGGGATGCGTCAACAACAAATTGTAACTCCACGTCAGTCACACTTCTGGGATAGCGGCTAGCCACTTTTTATGCAACACTACTTATGAATCAATTTCACCTGCTGTTGTGCAAATGGAAAAAAAAAGAACAGGTGGGAATGAAATGCAATTAGTAGGACACTATAAAGCAATTGTTCTTCAGGTGGTGACTATAGACTATTTCTCTGTCCTCATATTGGTTGGCAGATTGTTTTGTCACTTTTTGCAATTTGGTACTACTCCCACCACTCAAGGGATCATGAGGCTGTATCTACAACCCACAGAAGATAACCAGGTAGTGCAGCTTATTCAGGATGGCACATCAATGCACTGTGGCAAGAAGGTTGCTTTGTCCCACACCACAGTATCAAGAGCATGGAAGAGATACCAGGATACATGCCAGTACACCAGGAGACATGGAGGACAACAGTCTGGCAATGATTGGGAGAATGTTCTTCTGCCTGAAACATTCTCCAGCATGACTAGTTTGGTGGTGGATCAGTGATGGTCTGATGAGGCATTTCTGCACAGCCCTCCATGTGCTATTCAGGGGTACCTTGACTGCCAGTATGTATCGGGATGAGGTCCTGAGATTCATTGCAAGATCATACCATGGTGCAGTGGGGCCCTGGGTTCCTTCTGATGCATGACAATGCTAGGCCTCATATAGCTGGAGTATTGTCACTGGTTCCTACATGATGAGGGCATAGATGCTGTTGACTGGTGTGCCCGTTCCCCAGATGTAACTCCAATTGAGCATATCTGGGACATCATGTCTTGTTCCATCCACCAGTACCACATTACACCACAGACTGTCCAGAAGTTGATTGATGCTCTGACCCAGGTCTGGAAAGCCACACCCCCCCCCCATGAGAGCATCCACCATGTTATCAGGAGCATGCTCAGGCGTTGTAGGAAGTGGATACAAGCATGAGAAAGCAACACACTATGAAGACTCATTTTCACTCATCTTCAGGAAGCTCCATAGAAGTTAGAGCAGCCTGTGATCTGATTTTCCACTCTGATTTTCATTGTGATTCCGAATTCAGACCTCAATGGGATGATAATCTTGGTTTTCATGAACCATTATCATGGTGCTTTGTTCTCAATACATTCCACTATATGTGACGCACTCCACCGAATGTAGGCGGAGTTGCAACTGACACCAGAGCTTTTGAGACAAAACGCGGATTATCCGAACTTGGAGCGCGTCACATATAGTAAATGAAGATTATTATCCACAATATGTCATTCATTGAGATCTCGAAGGTGTTGTTTGAGTATTCCCTTTATTTTGTCAATGTTCAAATCTGAACTCTATTTGGTTCAGTATCACAGTTAGCAGCCAGATTAGAAAAAAAATCAGTTTGTTAAGATAGTCTGTAGGCATATTTATATTCAATTATATATTTTATTGTGAATATTAGAGTTGGGTATTGCCTAGATTGTATGTATTGCATTATATTGTAATTTCTAGCATGTATTTTAAGAAGAATTTTAAATTGAATGTGAGCCTGTTCTTGACAGTATTTATTAATTATTTCAAAAAGAGACATCAACATTAAAAATGTTGGTTATAGTCATTAAAATAAAAATTCTGAGCATCAGAAAAAAAATCTACTGATGGAAATTTAATGTTTTAAACTTTGGCACAAACATTAACACTGAAATAGAACTGTATATTCAGCAAGATTAGGTATTTAAACATAATAAATACACATAAACATTCGAACAGTGTAATAGCATCTAGTGCTTTTATTAGCATATTGTATTGTAACTGGGTTATCAAAGGCGGGCCATGTCTGTCACTGTCTATGGTGGGAGGTTCATGTAAAAGAACCATTGCTGACTTTCGTAAAGAGTAGCTGCAAAGCCATCAGCGTATTTCTGTCCCTTGCTAAAGGTTTGTGTCAGGAAGGACATCAGACGTTAAAAACCTATGCCAAAATCAAACGTGCGATTCATTCGCTATGGCGAGCCCTGATAAAGGGGAAAAAAAAACAAAAGGAAATCTCTCTCATCTCATGAGGGCCCGAAGGGGAAACTAAAAGAACTAGCCAAGCAAGAGAACAGGGAGGCATTCCTGCAAAATTGTTTCTGATTTATTGGCACAGGTGGAGCTTAGTATTATTATTTTAAATATACAGCCATGCTGATATACCAACTATTTTATTTGATTAAATCCAATGATATTTTGCTGAAGTGGAAGTTTACTGAAATAATACTTAAGTCTAACTCATTCATTTCATGAGCCACTTAATTCTATTATGCTTTTGGAGGACTGGAGTTCATCTCAGGTGACACTGGAAAAAGCCGAGGTGTACCCTGAACAGGTCGCCAGTCCATCACCCGCAAACTCCACACAGAAATGCCCTTGTATAGTCTGGGACTTGAACTGTGAGGGAGGGGATGTGCTAACCACTACACCGCTGTGACACGCTGAAATAGGACTAAAAATAACATATTCAGCAATGTCTGTGCTACTTTCCACTTTTCTGAGAAGATGATATACAACACAGAGAATATTTTGTTTGTGTGGAAATGAATATTCTACACATACTACACGCGCTACACATATTACATCCTACATAACTACTTGCTTCACAACATATTGAACATACATTCACAATTCAGCTCAATATATTGAAGTAAAATGGTTATTGCATTAACTAATGCATCTTTAGTTTTAACTTAAACATTTATCCATGAATATTGCCTAGATGGCCTCTGAGTGAATGGACTGGATTGTGGGAACTTTCTGTATCACAAAAACAAGTCACTTCTTCATGTATAGTTTTATACTTATTTCACAAATAGTAGTGTTCGGTTGATGTGCATGTTTATATCTCAAGAGATTTTAATAGATCTGCTGCTACGCTGCAGTATCTTTATTTGGTAAAGTGAAATAAATAAAGCAACCAATATCGCAGTAATGAGTGATGTTGCATCGGTGTTGTTCATTCATCTATTGCAGTCTCTTTATTCGCTCTATTCTTGTCAAGGTTGCGGTGGATCTAGTGTCTATCCATGGAATGCGAAACACTATGAATAAATGTGCCCTGGATTGCATACTATGTACACACACACACACACACACACACACACACACACACACACACACACACACACACACACACACACACACACACACACACACACACATTACTAGCTTGAGGCAATTCACCTGACAGCATATTTTATGGAGGTAGAAAGAAGTTGGAAACAACCCACATAGAAACAGTGTACTAAAACGCCACACAGACAATAACCAAAGTTCAGGATCTAACCAGGGATTCTGTTGCTATGAGTAAAGGCTTTTTCACTGCATGACCATGCTGCCCTTATTGCGTTACTGTGATATTCTAAATATGTATTTCCCACACAATATTGATATTTCTATGTATACCCATAAATCCTCAGAATGCTTAAGTCCAAAGGCACTGACTCCTGCAGAAGTGCATGATGTTGCCAAAATGCAAACAAGTTAAATAAAGAAGTTCTTTGGCCATCTGGGAGAAAGGAAGCATAAATCAATGTAGTATTAAAAAAAAAAAAAAAAAAAAAAAAAAAAAAAAAAAGAGGGTTTATGAAGAAGCAAAGAACAACTGGCCGGAAAATATTTATGGTTTGGTAGTAGTTTTATCACTGTCTCTCATTCATTCCAGTTTTTTTTCCCCCTCAAAACTGTGTCCCTGTGTCCACCTTCATCTGTGTTGTCATTCAGAGCTGTGGGAAGATCCCAATCAAAAGTCTCAGAGACACCAAAAATGCTCTGGCACATTGCCTGTGTGTGTGAGAGAGGCACAGAACTATTCACACACACACACACACACACACACACACACACACACACACACACACACACACACACACACACACACATTTACTTTACACAGGTATGCACGTCGTCAACCTAAAGCTTCCGATACATTCTAAACATGTAGCATTGGAACTGTTTTGAAAGTAATTTCAACAATTGATATCTGACACTTTCTTGAAATGGAAAAAGCAAAATGTTTCTCAGTATATATATAAAAAAAAGAAAGAAAAGAAAGAAAAAAATCCTTAAAAGGAGATGCAGATTTTGCCATTGCAACTGCCAGGAGATGCAATCTTCAAGAGGCTGCATGTGAATCAATATAATTGTAATTGTCTCACCTGTAGTTTCTGTAGCTGATGTTGCAGGTTGGAAGCACTTATATACAACTGGGGATTTGCTTGAAAAGTTATGAGCATGTTCAGCATCGATGCCTTGAGTTGGTGTCCAGTTGGTATTCCCAAGAAGCTGGGAAAATATGAACTTAGATAATTATACAACTTCTCTGATTGATTTGACATAATGTTAATGGTCAGAAGCGAAAGCCTACTAGCATGGATGCTTAGTCAAAAAGGTTCCCGACCCCTGATCTATATGAATGGAGCAATGAGCAAGATATGGACCTATCAGAAAGTGATGACGGATATTGTTCACCGGATTCTCCTGCTCGCTAAGTTCATACATTTAAAGATGTTCTTTGCCATGTGCCTTTGTTTATGTTCATGTTGATTGGTTCAACTGTCATTGCTAAAGTTGACATTCGTGTTGAATGGCTCGATTTTACTTCCAGGAAAATGTTTAAAGGAACAACACAGGGAGGGGAAAGTAAGGGATCTTTTTTCTTTTTTCCCCTTTTAATTTATGCTGTTTTCTGTTTATTTTCAGCTTCCTGCAAGTAATTTGGCTGATACCACAAAACGAATAATGCAAATACCTGTTCAACTCTTTTATTGTTCTGTTATTATTCATGTTTTCCACCTTGATGGTAATAATCACTTACCATTCCACGCTGCTGGTAATCATTCTAATCAGCTTCCACCCACTCCATTTTTTAAGCGACCCTGGGCGCTTATCACATTGAATACATTATAGATAGATAGATAGATAGATAGATAGATAGATAGATAGATAGATAGATAGATAGATAGATAGATAGATAACAGTTTGCGGAGTCTACAAAGTGACATTTGTCTACATAGTCCATGTTGGTAGTAAGAAAGTAAAATTGTATTTCTTGAGAGTTTTTTTTTTTTTTTTTTCCAGTGAACTGATGCAGTTTTACAGAATGAACTGGCAGAACAATAAAATAATAATCAAAAAGACACTATATAACACTTGCTAGATAATTGTAATGTTTCATTTACAGATATTCTGGATACAATGTTGGGAGACCCTTAAGTGTTTTATTGAGACAAAACTGAAAAGTGCATAATATTATTTTTCCTCTCTCAAGCTGAAGGAATTGTGTTCCAGATGACTTCGTATTTTGATCCATAGCCAGCCAGCATCAATTTGTGCCATCAGAATTGTAAAAATGTCTGCCAGACGCAATGGCAGATACTGAGAAAGGAGCCATATAACAAATCAAGCAGTTCTTATGGGGCTTCATTTCATATCACCATTCCAAATACACATAGAGGGGTCTCAGTTATCTGCAGTTTTATCTGCTATCTTCAGTTTTCTGACATTTCGTTGATGTCAGTGAGACCAGAAAGAGTGGTTCCAGGGCTTTTTCCTGCCATGGTGTGACCTGTGATCTGTGGGATTCGGTTAAGGAACAGACTGAAATATTTCAGCATGCCAACACGATGTCAGCAATGAAATGGCGCTGTCAATTGCGCTGTGCAGGTTATGGTTTGCATTAGCAATGGAGGGGTGCTGTGGTAGTTTATCTTTAGTCTTGATCTTTGGATTGTGGGGACCGAACAGGTTTGAAATGAATATGTGCTCATTTTGATGTTGACTGTGGACACCATACATATTTGTTTTGACTCCAATGCAACTGTATTTTTTTCTCCTAAACCTATTTACCTTGACTGAATAATAACATATATAAAATAAAATATATTTAATTAAAACATGTTTTCGGTGCTTTCTTTCAACTAATCAATCCTGTGCTGTCTGCACAAAACTATATATAAAACTCTTGAAAGTTGTGAAGTCAAAGTGGGAAAGTGTTGAACAGTGTGTTGCGTTGTTGCGTCTTTCACAATCCTCAGACTCAAAAAGTAGGAAGGTAAAAACTTAGCACAATTTAAACTTAAGATTAGTTAAAAAAAAAAAAAAAGAAAGAAAAAAAGAGAAAACGCTGACATTTAAATCACATACTGTAGCATGCTCTCCACTAGTCATTCACATTGCTCTTGAGTGACTTTTTGCCTTAATCTTGATCACATGTAAATAATATCCACTGAGGATGATCATCAAAGTCATTCAAATCATGGGATGACATCAAGTGACCTACATAAAATTAATAAATAAATCAATAAAAAAAAAAAAAAAAAAAAAAAAAAAAAAAAAAGCAGATGGGGTTAAGTGCACTGTAAGTATACAAAGTTAAATATGTGTTCTTCAGAACAGACGTGAAATCATGCAAAGCTAGAAATAGCCCTTCATCAATGAAAAGCAAGGAACAGCCCAGCAGAAATTTAGTAAAAGTCCAGTTTTTAGCATTTCCCATTAATTCTTCATGGTTCGACAGAAATCTGGAGTGGACTTCAACTCACAGTGTCTCTCAGCTATTGTTAAAATTGGAGAAGGACGAGTGATGATCTGGAGGTGCTCAGCAGTCCTAGAATGGGGCAGACTTTTGTTTGAGGAGTAAGAATGAATCAAGCCATGTACAAGGCTGTCCTGAAAAATGAACAATGGGAAAAACATGATGAAATACTCATATGATTATTGGAACACAGTGCATTCTGCACTCCTTATATTTACTGCTAGAATACACTAGAATGCATATCAGGAGCTTTCATCTTTAATGAGTTAACTGTTAACATAACAAGCATGTATGTAAACGGTCTGTCAGTGTGTATATCGGTAATCAATACAAAATGTATCACGTTGGTACTGCTCATTTATACGATATAATAATTCATGTGTAACTGTAAGTGTTTGTGGTTATAAATGTGTAGTGCCGTTTTGTATATTTTCATCACTCAAGTTCTGGGGACAGGCTGCGGGTTCTGATTCCCCTTGGGAACTCTTTGTTCTAACATTAAGCAAGTAAAACAAATGTACATGCCTCAAGATGATTGATTTCTTAACCTGAGAGCGATACTTGTGTGGAATATATTGATAATATTTTTGGGATTGTTCATCATCTTGTCCAAAAAGTGTCCAAAAAATTCCTTGTAATTTGTGGTATATATGAATTGAAATCCCTGATACACGATGCTAAGACAAGAGAGGTGGGCGTGGCAGTTGACATGTTTGGCATGGGGAATATTATTAAGGTCTGTATGTCCTATTATGTGTCGATGTATCTTCCAAATCCTGAGCATGCTTCAAATGTTTAGATTATATTTTTTATGTCTCCAGGGATCCAAAACATCCCAAGTATTTAGATTCATCGCATCGTTTTCCAGAACAATGTGTGTATGTTTATCATGGTTTTTGCGCTGACCGGAAGTCAGAGCCTATTGACTATAGCGGCAGCCATAATGTGTGCAGACTGCGCAGTCTGGTTTTTCTTCTACGTCATTGGGTGGGTTGAATACCGCTCACTGCCATTTTGAACCGGGTGTTTAGCAGTCTAGGTTATTATTTACATTTCTATATCTTTTATTAATTGAATGTGTGAAATCCTACTTTGCAATTATAGTAATCCTTAGAGGTGTATTCGTTTGTGGAAGATTGAGCAAGTTAGACAAGAGACATCTATTCGTGATTCGTTGTCTTTAATATTTAGATATAGAGATATGTTAGATTGTCACGTGTAAGGTCTTAAGTGCCAATCCAGGTGTCAAAGGTTTTGACTCATTTTGTGTGACTCGTCTATTTATCCCCAGAAAGTGGATTGGAGCATTGTGGAGTCATCTTTTGAAAATCCCCGGTTAGTCTAAATTGTTAGGCATTTGATTGCACAATATATCATTAACCTTGTTGGTTTACTATATTTGGCATTCCTAATGAGAAAGTAGTGCCATTATCTTCTCACTTACTTTTGAAATCAGCTTTTGTTTCTTGTGAATATTGTAAATGTATTTATATTATTTTGGGTGTAATAAACTTCAGATCAAACTGTTTACTGGAGTTCCCCTTTGAACACTTATTATACCCAAATTATAAAGATGAGGGTTTTATGAACCGGTGGTTAAGGCTACAGTAGGCCCTCAAGATCATTCGCAGGGTTTCGGTTCTGGGCCCTCCTTCGAATCGAGATAATCCAGGACACACCAAGTACTCTCCTACCTGTCTCCCTGACCAAATTGGTCATCTGGAAGCACTTCCTGACCACCCAAAGCCTGTTTCAACTCCTCCTTGAAGACAACACGACACTCTTCCTTTTTCAACATCCACCACTTTGTCTTCTGCTCTGCCTTTGCCTTCTTCACCTTCCTCACCATCAGCGTCATCCTGCACACCACCATCCTATGCTGTTTGGCAACACTGTCACCCACTACTACTTTGCAGTCACTGACTTCCTTCAAATTGCATCGCCTACACAAGATGTAGTCTACCTGTGTGCTCATACCTCCGCTTCTATAAGTCACCCTGTGCTCCTGTTTCTACTTGAAGAAAGTATTTACCACAGCCATTTCCATGCTTTTTGCAAAATTGATCAAAATCTGTCCTTCTGTGTTCCTGTCCTGGATACCAAAGCTGCCCATCACTTCCTCGTCCCCTCTGTTGCCTGCACCAACATGTCCATTGAAGTCTGCACCAATGACTACTCTTTCACCTCTGGGGGTACTCTGCATCACTTCATCTAACTCACTCCAGAATCTCTCCTTCTCTTCTAGCTCACATCCTGCCTGTGGGGCATAAGCACTAACAATATTGAACATCACGCCTTCAATTTCTAACTTGAGACTCATCACTCTGTCTGACACTCTTTTCACTTCTAGAACATTCCTGACAAACCCCTCCTTCAAGATGACTCCTACTCCATTTCTCTTCCCATCCACACCATGATAAAACAGCTTAAACCCTGCTCATAAGCTTTTAGCTTTGCTACCTTTCCACCTGGTCTCCTGAACACACAGTATGTCCACCTTCCTTCTCTGCATCATGTCAGCCAGCTCTCTACCTTTTCCTGTCATAGTTCCATCATTCAAAGTTTCTACTCTCAGTCCTAGACTCGTGCTTTTCCTCTTCCCTCTCTGCCTACGGACACACCTCCCACCTCTCCTTCTTCGATGTCTTTGACCAACAGTAGTCCAATTTCCACCAGCACCCTGTTGGCTAACAGTACTGATGGTGGTCGTTGTTAACCCGGGCCTCGACCGATCCGGTATGAGATTCGTCTTTTCGGTTTGCAATTTGTTGTTTGGCAAAAGTTTTACATCGGATGCCTTTCCTGTCACAATCCTCTGCATTTCTCCGGGCTTGGGACCGTCATGGCTGCATTTCATATAAAATTGGTGTACTTTTATAATTTTTAAAGGGTTTATGGGGTAGTATTGGGAGCCTTGGAACGAAACATGCGTTTTACATGTAAAATGCAGTTTGACTTACGAAAAATGCAGGTTACGACAAAGGCCCTGGAACAGATTCATTTCATAAAGTGAGGTACCACTCTATATGGGGCAGTGGTGGTCTAGTGGTATAGGATGCTGGATTGCTGATCCAAAGAATGGGGGTTCGAGTCCCACTCTCCACAAGGTTGTCACTGTCCACCCCAGTGCAGCTAACTGGGTTATCAAAGGCGGGCCATGTCTCTCACTGTCTATGGTGAGAGGCATGTAAAAGAACCATTGCTGACTTTTGTAAAGAGTAGGCTATATGAGAAATTTATTCTATATGAGAATTTATTGCAGTTCAAAATGCAGTCTGGTTGGTTATACAACAACTGCAACACCTAAATAATTGTAGGGAAAGGTGTTTATCCCACCAGCAGTGAAACGTCATGTTTACTGTCTGTGAGTGCACATCTGGGTCCATATAGAGCTTCATCAGCAGGAAGGAGGGACTTCCAAGATGATAACTCCAACCAGACCAGGACAGACCACAAGACTCAGGAGAAGAATTTCATCTCAGAAGGAGAGAGAGCGAGAGAGAGAGAGAGACAGACAGACAGACAGACTCATAATAATGGAATAGAAATATAAGAATGTATTATTGCTGAGTGCAAGCAGGGATTCTGACATGACTATTTTTGTAATCATCATTGAAAGAAAGAGAACTGGTAGGAAAATAGACATGAGGGCACCTTGTAACATAAGACAATCAGCCATTCAGTTGTCAATTGAACTGGGTTGGCATGTTGAGTGTGGGAGTGACAGCATTGCAACATCACAGTTTACCAGAACTAACTATGTCTGAGATCCCCAGATCTGTTCCTTTACCTTAGAAAAGGCTATTAACAAAATGAACGACTAAACAAATATTTTTTCAGTCTCCTCTTAGCGACTGTGTTTGAGTTCCAAAGATTAACTGGAAGGTTATTCCATAACCGTGAGGCTTTGTAAGAGAAAGCTCTGTCCCCTGCAGTAGTCGTCTGCTCCTTGGGATCTAAGGGGGCGTGCCGGCTCATAAATGACAAGAAGTTTACTAAGATAATGTGATGCGAGACTGTTAAGTGCTTTATAGGTTAAAGGTAGTATTTTATATTCGATTTGAAATTTAACTTGGAGCCAGTGCAGTGTGAAGAAGAATGGAGTGATATGTGCATGCCATTAGATTCTAGTAAAGACTCTTGCCGCTGCATTCTGGACTAATTGGAGCTTGTTTATGCTCCCAGTAGAACACCAGACAGTAACACATTCCGATAAACTAATCTTGAAGTAACAAAAACATGTTTATTTTTTCCCCATCCTGTAGTGACATAATATTTCTTATTTTAGCAATATTTTTGAGAAGAGAGGAGGCTACTCAAATAATATTATCTACATAAGCTCAAATGAAAGATCAGCATAAAAAAAAAAAAAAAAAAAAAAAAAAAAACACTCCAAGGTCCTTTAGTGCTACACACGATGAGACTGAAACACCATCCAAACTTACTACATAATCAGAAATCTTATTTCTAGTTGCCTGAGATCCGAATGCAAATACTTCTGTCTTATCAAAGTTTAAAAGAAGGAAATTAGTAAGCATCCAGCGTCTAATGCCCTTTAGACAATTTTCAACTCTTTTCGTGCTGAGGTTGCTCCTCTGGCTTTGCTAAAATATATGACTGTTTGTCATCAGCATAAGAATGAAAGCTGATACCATGATCACAAGTGATATTACAGAACGAGAGCACGTATAGAGAGAAAAGCAAAGTGCCTAGGACATAACCTTGTGGAACACCAAACTTAATACTACATTGTACCACCATTTAAATCACCATTTAAATCTACAAACTCATAACAGTTAGTTAAATAATATTTGAACCAAGACAGGGCCATTTCCTTAATTCCAACAGCATTTTCTAATCTGACAAAGATAATTGTGTGATCAATAGTGTCAAAGGCTGCACTAAGGTCAAGTAACACAAGCAGGAAGACACAGCCGTGGTGGGAAGCCACCACGTGTAAAGGTTATTTAAGGTGGTCATTTACCACCTTAACAAGTACTGTCTCTGTATTGTGATGAGGCCTAAATCCTGACTGATACATTCCGTGAATGTATAACGGCTGTCCTACAGCTTTTTCTAAGATCTTGAAGCTAAAAGGGACATTTGATGTTGGTCTATAGTTGGAAAGCTGATATGGATCAGGATTTTTTTTTAATCAAAGGTTTGATTACTGCTAGTTTAAAGATTTAGGGACATAACCAGTGTTAAGGGAAGACTTTATTAGATTTAATACAGGGTTGATCACTTCTGAAAATATTTGTTTCAAGAAACAAGTACACACTGGATAAGAAAAACATGATGATATTTTTTTGTGAGGAAATTAATGAGATTAGTTCTGTCTTCTGAATGGGGCTAAAACACTCTAGCTGTGGATCTGCTGGCATTATATTATTATTTATTGTTTTATTTACTGACCTTTCTGGCTTTAAATTTAGGAAAACCCTTTTTTTTTTGCCTGATATTTTTCAGTTTTGACATTAAAAATGTTCATAAAGTCATCACTGCATTAAGTTAATGGGTTACATTTTTATTCATGATATCATTCCTAGTTAATTGTTCAGTGTTAAATACGTTTGTTTGGATTATTTTTGTTATTTTCTATTACATTTGAGAAATATACTGCTCTTGCAGCACAAATAACTTTTCTGTAATAAGGAGACATTTCTTCAATTCTAATTGGAAAACCAGTAATTTAGCTTGACACTGTTTTCATTTTAGATTGTGGTTGTTCCTTTTTAGTGTGAGTGTTTCATCAATACAGCCGGGGGATGTACAAACCGGATTCCAAAAAAGTTGGGACACTAAACAAATTGTGAATAAAAACCTTAATGCAATGATGTGGAAGTGCCAAATTTCAATATTTTATTCCGAATAGAACATAGATGACAGGCCAAAGGTTTAAACTGAGATGATGTATCATTTTTAGGGAAAAACATGTTGATTTTAAATTTCAACAAATCTCAAAAAAAGTTGGTACAGTTGGAATAAGAGCATGTAAAAGTCAATTGCACTTATAACCAAGAGCTGGAAGACCAATTACTACTAATGAGGTCCATTGGCAACATGACTGAGTATAAAAAGAGCTTCCCTGAGTGGCAGTGTCTCTAAGAAGTTAAGCTGGTAAGAGGATCACCAATTTCCCCAATGCTGGGTAGAAAGATAGCGGCGTAATATTAGAAAGGTGTTTCCCAGTGAAAAATACTTTGAAGTTATCATCATCTACAGTGCATAACACCATCCAAAGATTCAGATCATCTGGAACAATCTCTGTGCATAAGGGTCAAGGCCAAAAAACTATACTGGATACCCATGATTTTCGGGCCCTTAAGCAACACTGCACCACAAACAGGAATGATACTGTAAGAGAAATCACAGAATGGACTGAGCAATACTTCCAGAAACCATTATATGTAAACACAATCCATTGTGCCATCCGCCGTTGCCAACTGAATCAAAGAAGAAGCCATTTCTATACAGGATCCAAAAGCGCAGGCGTTTTCTCTGGGCCAGGGTCATTTGAAATGGAGTGTGACAAAGTGGAACACTGTTCTGTGGTCAGATGAATCACGATTCAAAGTTCTTTATGGAAAACTGGTATGCCATGTCATCCGGACTAAAGAGGACAAGGACAACCCAAGTTGTTATCATCGCTCAGTTCCGAAGCGATTCGTTTATTGAAATGGCCAGCATGCAGTCCAGATCTTCCATCTATAGAGAACATGTGGCACATCATCAAGAGGAACATGTAACAAAGAAGGCTCAAGACAGTTGAACAGTTTGAGGCCTGTATAAAATGAGAATGGGACAGCAGTCTTATGTATAAACTTGAGAAACTTGTCTCTTTGGCACCCAGACATTTGCAGACTGTTGTAAGAAGAAAATGGGATGCCTCACCATGGTGAAAATGACCTTGTCCCAACTTTTTTGAGCTTTATTGACACCGTGAAATTTAAAATCAACATATTTTCCTCTTAAAATATTACATTTCGTCAGTTTAATCTTTTGACATGTTATCTCTGTTCTATTCGGAATAAAATATTAAAATTTGGCACTTCCACATCATTGCATGCAGTTATTAGTCACAATTTGTGGAGTGTCTCAATTTTTTTTTTTGCAATCGGGATTGTAGATGAAAAGTTAGTATTAAATCTGAGTGTGGGCAGGTGTATGAGTGGGTCCTACGAATTCTGATTTACTCTTACTGAATCTAGGATCAATACAAATGCTGTTCTTAAAGTGTTCTATGATTTATCAACATATGTAATGTTACTGTGTACAATTTGAAAGGTGTTAAATTTATGTCTACATTTTTATATAAGGCCGAGCGTATCAGTTTATATAACTGCGATGCCTCCTCCCCTGCTAGCTAGACCAGGTTGGTGTATATAACATCTGTATAATATGCATATCTATATAACTGGATGACTCACCTTATTTAAAGCTACATACTCATTGGGTTTAATCCATGTTTATGTTAAACACATTGCACTAAACTACTGATCAGTAATGATTTCATTAAAAATAAATGATTTAGATGCAAGGCATCTAACATTTAACAACCCGATCTTTAAATTCATGTTAATAAGATTATTAAAAAGAAAAAAAAGAAAAAAAAAAAAAAAAAACCTCTCAAAGTTTTTTTTTTTTTTTTTTTTTTTAATTATTTTTTTATATATTTTTGTTTAGTTCAGGAAAGAGACACAGTTTCTATAGCCTTGAGCTTGATCCTGAGTGATGACTTTGTGCGACTAGAAAATGTTTGTATTAGCCTGTTTGTCTGTTCTCCGGTTTTGGCTCTCGATAGTCACTGACTGACTAGTCCTGTTTTTAGACTATGTGCTCTGCTACAATTTCCACACCTCTATAAAGTTACTCTTAATTACCTCTGACTGATGAGGGTGTATATCGTTGACTCTTGCATATATAACTATTTTTGCAAACCTGCGCTCACCTAAGAACTTAAGATAACCTGGTATGTCTGGCACTATGACTCCCAGGAGACACCTAATAAGTACTGCCGGTGCCCCTAAAAGACCAGGTAATTTCATGTGGTTTAAAATAAAGCTTCCTATGACCAGAGCTCTTTTAGGTTTCTCAGCGGGTGTCTCACTGAGGAGAGAAAACCTGTTAGATACATGAAGTGCAGACACGTGGTGCTCCCATGGTTGAGCCTCAGTGTTAGCTTTGGCTTTACGGGTATGCTGCCGAGTCGTCAGCTGTAGAATCCAGTTTGCTGAATCAGCTGACCGGTGACATCACCCTTCATTGGGTCTATTCTTGCCCATAGCAGGAGTTTTAGATATTCGTCAGGAGTCTAAACAATTATTAAACTCCCTGTTAACAGGTTACAGGTTACTATCTTGTACAGGAGGATTCCCCTTTATAGTCATCACTGTGTTTTTCTTTTCCTCCCACACATGACACAATGACCCTCACTTACTCGGAATGTCCAGACTGTCACCCTACTCCCATTCATCTCTTTTTCACAAGTCAGAGCCACAGTTAAGAATGGTTTCCAAGACTGCACACTTCAATGCCCCCTCCCCACCAAACACACACACACACACACACACACACACACACACACACACACACACACACACACACACACACACACACCCTTATTCACTCACTCTGTTCTCATTTAGAAGCAGCCATGCTCCACTCCTCACCAAACCCCACAGGCAATTTAGGGAAAGTAGGCCAAAATGAAATATGGGTGCAATAAAACACACACACGACTTCAATTGCACTAGGGCAATAAAATCCTCTGCAAGTGTGTATATGAAGGCACACTAAACAGTGTGTTAGATGGGTAAGTGTGTTAAGGAGATGGCTAAATGAGGTCCTGTCCATCCTGGGGGATACTGTGTGTTAGTTTGAGAGCCATGGAGATGAAAAACCCCTGATGATTTATTTATTTCATTATTGATTTGATTTTTTTTTTTTTAAACAGCTCTCCTGAATTATGCAGAATATTTCATATCAGTGAATTTGTGCTGAATTCAGTGGGAAATGATCACTCACTAACCAGTAGCAGTTTCTGTGAGACCTTGCTTTGGTCCACACTATTTTGTAATGAACATGATTTTTTTTTTACATTTTTTTAAAATTAATTAATTTATTTATTAAATACATTTTAAATATATGGCACTGAAAATGTAAAATAAATAAATTAATTAATTAATTAATTAAAAAAGAAGAAAAGGAAAAAAAAAAAGAAACACGTGTGTGTGTGTGTGTGTGTGTGTGTGTGTGTGTGTGTGTGTGTGTGTGTGTGTGTGTGTGTGTGTGTGTGTGTGATGTACATACATTTATTCATTCATTCTCTAAGCCTAATTAAGGTTGAGGGAAGCCTGGTGCTCATCTCAGCTGGCTCTGGGTGAAGGTAGGCCAACCCACATATCACAATTTACACTCATTCTCACTCCTGGGGCAATTCGGAGCTGCCAATCTGCCTACTGTGCATGTTTTCAGACTGTGAGAGGAAACTAAAGTACCCATTGGAAACCCATGCCAGAATGGGGAGAACATGCAAATTCCACTCTGAAACCCCAATGAATCATCAAAGGACATGTTACTTAAACTGTATATTAAAGTATGTGAGAAAACAAAATTGAAATATAGAAGAATCTAGATCTTCTAGAATCTAGAATCGAGAAGAAGGCTGCTGTGGTTCCAATAAGAAAACCTGAGAAAGATGGAATTGCAATACTAATATATCATATCATTCAGAAAATAAAGGGAGAGAGGGAGAGAGAGAGAGAGAGAGAGAGAGAGAGAGAGAGAGAGAGAGAGAGAGAGAGAGAGAGAGAGAGAGAGATAGGATGAAATATTGCACACTCAACTTTGTGTTTTTCAAATATGAAATCAGGAAAGCATAACCAGAGATAAACAGAGCACATCAGTGCGCACTATGGCAAAAGTTTTGCTGTGTCCCCCAGCACAGTGCCAAGACCAGGGAGTAGATACCAGAAGACACGGCAGTACAACAGGAGACATGCAGGGGGCCGAAGGAGGACAACAGCCTAGCAGCAGGTCCGTGATCTGCCTTTTTGTGCATGGATTACTAGGAGGAACACTGCCAGAGCCCTATAAAGTGACTCAGGACAAGCCGCTATTGTGCATGTTTCTGCAAAAACGGTCAGAAACTGACTCCGTGAGGGTGGTATCAGGGCTGATGTCCACAAGCAGGGTCTGTACTTAGTGCCCAACACTGTGCAGTCCAGTTGGGATTTGCCAGAGAACACCAGATTCGCCACTGGAGCCTTGTACTTTTCACTGATGAGAGCAGGTTCACCCTGAGCACATGTGACATGTGACAGTCTGGCAATGCCGTGGAGAACATTCTGCCATCTGCAACATTTTCCAGCATGACCGGTTTGGTGGTGGGTCAGTCATGGTCTGTAGAGGCATTTCTTTGGACGGCTGCACAGCCCTCCATGTGCTAACCTGGGGTACCCTGACTGCCAGCAGGTACCGGGATAAGATCCTAAGACCTATTGTGAGACCATGTGCTGGTGCAGTGGGCCCTGGGTTCCTTCTGATGCATGACAATGCTAGTGCTCATGTGGCTTGAGTGTGTCAGCCGTTCCTTCATGATAAGGGCATAGCTGTTTTGACTGGCCTGCCCATTTCCCAGACCTAAATCCAATTGAGCACATCTGGGACATCATGTCTCATTCCAGCCACCAGCACCATGTTGCTGCACAATCTGTGGTGCAGTAGATCTGTGGTGCAGTCTGGTACCCTACAACGCCTGGAATGCTTACAAGCATGTGGATGGACAACACCTCTGAGGCTCATTTTGACTTGTCTTGAGGAATCTCGACAGAAGTTGGATCAGCCTGTGATCTGATCTTCCACTTTGGTTTTGAATGTGATTCTTAATCCAGACCTCCATGGGATGAAGATTTTGATTTCCAGCAACTATTCTTATGTTTTGTTCTGGGGGCAGTCGTTGCCTGGTGGTATAGGGTGCTGGATCGCTGATCTTAAGGTTGGTGGTGTGAGTCCCACTCTCCATAAGGTTGTCACTGTCCACCCCAGTGCAGCTAACTGGGTTATCAAAGGCCGGCTATGTGTCTCACTGTCTCTGGTGAGAGGCATGTAAAAGAACCATTGCTGACTTTAGCAAGGAGTAGGCTGCAAAGCTGTAGGCGTGTTTCTGCCCCTTGCTAAAGGATTGTGTCAGGAAGGATATCCGATGCAAAAACCTATGCCAAATCAAACATACAAATCAATCGCTGTGGAAACCTCTGATAAAAATGGAAAAAGAGGAAATGAAATATCATTCTTATGTTTTGTTCTCAACACATTCCAATATATAATGGATAAAGTGTTTGTCCACAATATGTCATTCATTGAGATCTAGGAGGTGCTGTTTGAGTTACGTATGGAATTTAGAAGATGGAAATTGCCCTTTGAAACCAGCAAAGCACGACAAACCATGACTATACAATAAATATACAATTTAATAATATCAACAAAGTAAGGCAAAATAACTTGCAGCTTAGAGCTAAACAAAATACAAATTGAACAAGGGTCCCAAAACAAAGATAGTCACCAAACAGCTGCAGCATGGTATATTTAGAGGTGGTGCGCACCGCGGCGGTAAAAGGCTTGGAATCCCGCATATCGAAAGAAACAAATGATGAAAATCCTCGCGTTGGCTGTGGATGAACATGGATAATGGACTTGGGTGATGAAGTCTTGAACGACGAAACTTGGGTGAAGCCCATGATCCATGATCCGCCTTGGATGATTCTCCCTAGATGATCCGCCGCCAAGCCAGTCGGCAGCAGGTCCTTAATATAGATTCCCCAAAGTTCAGGAAAGTTCCATTCTGGAATATTCTAAATCACCTGACCCGTCACCAGGGCGCGTGCGCAACTAGATCCATCTCGAAGTTTCCCTAACATGCTGGTAGACTACGCAGGCAAAAAACAACAGTGACCCCAAAACAGCTGAGTAATACCATGTGTCACGATTTACTGCACACTACCTGAATATGATTATATACAACATTCATCCAGTCACATTTATATTTACATTTACACATTTATTTACATGCCCTTTACTTTTTAAGTCGTTTATTACAGGTAAGAAATAGATTAATCAACGTTGCTTTTACAAGGTATTACAGTCCCCTTTCAACTCCTCTCATGTTCTACACAATCAAGCTCCACCCCAGTGATGTTCAAGTGTCACTGGCAGTGCATCCAGGTTTACAAAGCAGGTCTTCAGCATGTCTGCACTTTTCTGATGGCTGGCAAACAGAGTGGAAGCGCTGGGGATCAGCCCCATAGAGAGTGATTAGGCAGCTGATTAATGGACTGTATAAATGCACCCAGGACACTACAGTGGCACGGAGCAATCAAGGTGTTAATGCACTGGTTAGTGTGTGAGTATCCCTGACTTTCAGATGATTATTTTAGTCTCTATTGAGTTTCAGACTCTGGGTTTCATCTAATTCTCGAACTGTATTTAGTTTCCATGCCCTTCTTTACTTTTGGTTCTGTGTTGATGGTTTGATCATGTATGATTGGCACTGGAAAGAAAGAAAAGGTAGTTCCATTTCTGCAATGTTACCTCCATCCATCAATCCAGCCACATAGTGGCATGCCTGCCCATCTAACATACAATGTAAACATACATCATTGAGATGTTTCATAAAGATAATTTGGTTGGCTGCCTTAAATATTCTCTGAACATTGTGATAATGTTAATCTATGTACATGACTTTTATTCTCAGCATTGTTTTTGACCTTGCCAAATGTCACTTGCATGCTCCCAGTGCAGACCCATCGAGTGTCGGGCGAGGACTGTGCATGTATGTATAACAATACACATACATGCAAATCAATATTACTGTAACATTTGACTTTTTTTTTTTTTTAAATGTTTATTAAATGGCTTTGAAGGTCTACACATTACACTACTGCAAGTTCCGTACAACATTATAGCAATATTATCAAAACATAAATTGTTAGTTTTGAGATTGCTCCACATTCACTGAATGTAGCAGAATGTATCAGGAGAAGCTCTTTTTCCAGCATCAGAACTTCCAAGTGATGGGAGGCTATATCATTTGCTCAGATGCGTCTTCCACACGGATCTGCCAATGGTCAGCATGGGAATCCCCTGTACCCAATATATTCTGTGGAGGCTAACATTGCAACCTCCAACTCAGAGCACCATGCGGAGGCTAACCAGTCAGTTTCCATTCCATTCAAGATTGAGGAAGGTAATCTGGCAGCTTCAGTCCCTGTGGAGCCTGGAGAGGCCAGCAAGCAGGCTTACAACCCAGAGAATGCTCTTGGGGACAGTGGCTTGTGATTACTAGGTCCCTAAATGTCATTCTCCAAATGACTGTCCACAATTTGTGTTAACATTAAGTGCATCCTGGGGACATCGGGGACATTGTTGGCTATGAAAACAGGATAATGCCCAGGGGTTCGTGACTGAATGTGCCATGTGCAGGACGGCTTTCATTTAACTGTTCTCAACTGAGGCCAACAGGGTGGCTTCTACTCCTCTGTTCTGAACTGAGCAAAACAGCCTTCAGGCCAGTAGTTTTTCAAAGGCCGACAGGGCAGCCTCCTTTCCAATATCCCTATCTGAGGGTGACATGACTGCCCCTTCTCTCATGTTCCCATAAAAGTCTGACAGGGCGCCTCCTCTCCAGCATCTTTGTCAGGGGCCAAGATGGTGCCTCACCCTCCAGAGCTCACACCTGAGGTGGATATTATGAGCCATATTTCAGAGCGTATGCCACTGTGCGGTCTCTCAATCTAAAGGTTAATACTTAAGTGAATATGGATAAGAACCTGAGGTTTTAATCTATTTGTGCTACTGTGTGCATCTTTGTTTTTATGATTCTAGAAAAGTATGATGTTACCTACCTTAGTGTTGAACTTATGTTAAATTATTACATTTTTCATGGAGGATTATTTGGCTAGTTTTGATACTTATGTAATGGTTATTATTTAGTCAGGGATAAATCTGAAAGTGACAGTAAGTGCCTGTCGCAGTCCCCTCGTGACTTCCATGTTCTGTGCAGCCCAGCTCTGCCCCCAGTGGTGACAAGCTTCATTGCACACCAAGGATCAAACTCACGAGCTGGCAAATAAGCAGCTGATTAACAAACTTTATAAAGGTGCTCAAGGCACTGAAATAGCAATAAAAAATCAAGGTGTTAATGCTTTGTCTCTTCTGTGGGTGTCCCTGAGTCTATTGGTCGCAAGTGTATTTAGCTGTCTTACATTTACTCACCTTTTTTCACCTTGTTGTTCTTTGCACTTGGTTTTGGTTTTGTGTTTTTGTCTTGATCATAGATGTTCTGTACTGGAATGGGATTTCTGGTCTGGAACCTTGCCTTTGACCATCACTTCAGCCACACAGAAGCACTACACAAGGACACATACCACATAATATAGCCTAATAAATAATGATTATATGACACAATAATTACAGTATATAAGTTATTCTTAAAAAGGTTCACTGTTAACAAAGGAACCCACACAAGTAGCATGGCTAGTTCATCATTACTCTCATTAATGATAAATGATGCACAGGCAATGAAACAAAATTCTCAAAATATTGTAGCCGATGAATATAATGGAGCTATTTTCTAAAATGGGAAATTGATAGAATTTATTGCATAGAAAGACAGGTTTTTGTTTGGTTTCGGACGGCCGAACGTAAGTTGAAAATGAACGTAAGCTGTTACTGTATGTTCCAGTGACAGTATCATGTTCATACTGTACTATACACCCATGAATACCATTACCGTATCTCATAAAAAAACCCAAAATCAATTATTATGAATATAACATTGTAAAATAATATCAAATATATCAAATAATATCAACATTAATTTAAAATAAATTAAATTCAAGAAAAATAAATTCAAATAGATAAATTTTAATCAAATTCACTCACAAATTTCAAATGGAGTATCATATATAACCTTTAACATTCTCTATGATGCGATCTTTCTGCTTGTAAATGGTTCTGATGGGTGACGGATGGTCACTTTATATGAAGCTGAACCGAGTCACTTTACATGAAGCTGAAAACAGCCAATCAACGCTTACAATATGTGAGGCGCTCAACACCGAAAGTAGTTTACTTGTTATACGGACTTCCCGCCTTTCAAGTGAGCAAGGGCGCTGTTGAATACTCGTTTAGTACTCAGCCTGCACTGATGTGAATCACCTGCAGAGCAGAGAGTTCTCTTTCTTTTCTGGATTCGGGTTTTCTTTCATTTTACAACTCTTTGCTTAACTGAGTATGCATGGTAGATTGCACTGATCCAAGCAGATAGTTAATTCAAAGGGTTTTCATATTCATATTCATAGGATTCATAGGGTTACAAAAGTCCGCAAAACAGTGTAAACACAAAGATCACAGAGACGGCGTGTTAACACAGGGGTAACACACTATATAACTAATATATATCAGGTTGATTGCACAGAAATAGTTTCTCCTGAAACTCTTCTAATGAATATTAAAGAGTGACTGAGACTAGCTGTGCTGATCATGTAATCAGATTCATGCGTTTAAAGCCATGTGACTGGTATTGATGCAGGGGTTGCTGGAAAATGTAGTGAGAGTCCACCATACACAAAACCCTACAATTATTGGTTATTTGAAGTGGCCAAGTTGCCCAATATGCATGTTAGTAGATGGTAGGAGAAAATGAGAGCACATGAATGAAACCTATGCAAGCAAGTGGAAAACAAGCAAACCGTTATACTATGAGGCAGATATTCTAACCATTGTGCCACCATCTTTGCCACACATGTTTCTCAATCTTGTAATATATATTACTATATATTATATTTTAAACTCCATCAGACTTACCTTTACCTTGCCATAGACAGAGCATTCAAAGAGAATGCCTGAGTGTCCAGAAACAGACCAACAAACAGGACACTGATTGTTGTGAAAAGTTGCAAACAGATACAGGTGAAGCCCCCCAGCATGGAGGACAGATGCAGAAACATCGACCTGCTGAGGGACCACTCCATGTCAAGAAGCCAGGAGCGAGACAGAGCACCTGCAAGAACATTCTGCTTGGATGGAATTTGATGGACCTGTAGCGTGATGGAGTGAGCATGACAAAACATCACAGTCTGCCAAATGAGATCGCAAAGGGTGAATGAGTGAGTGCCCTCTTGATGGTGAATGTAAGACACAACTGTGGAAATGTCACAAAGCAGGAGGGCAACTTGACCCTGAAGGAGTGGACAAAAATTCCTGATGCTCAGTGGAACAGCCTGAGCTTCAAGAACATTGGTGTACATGGCCTGGAAGGCAGGTGACCAAGAGCTTTGAAGTACAGCCCCCCAACCATCCTAGGATGCATCCATTATGAGATGCAGTGAGAGAAAGGGAAGCAACAGGGGACAACCTGCAGTCAACCAAGTCTCCTGACCCCAAAGACAAAGGAATTGACAAAAGTAGTCCTCCAGGAGAATAGAGTGGTCCATGGAGTCTCAAAGGGGACACCATTGAGACAGGGGCCAGCTTTGAACAGGACGCAAATGCAGGCGACCCAGGACGAGAAAGTTCGCAGGACTGCTCAGCAGACTGAGCAGAGACAGCAGGGTCTGAGCGGAACAGGAATGCATTGCCAACAGATGAGGAACGATCACCAGGGCCTTTGAGACGCTATGATGAGCGGGAGCGACTAGACTTAGACGACTGCGGCAAAGAACCCTGGGATCATGCTTCATGTAAAGTGCCTCAGTATAAATAAGTGACTTATTTGAAATTAATGTTGATATTACTTGATATATTTGATATTATTTTACAATGTTATGTTTATAATAATTGATTTAGGGGTTTTTTATGAGATACGGTATTGGTATTTATGGACGTATAGTACAGTATGAGCGTCATGCGTCACTGTAACAACTTACGTTCACTTTCAACTTACATTCGGCCGTCCGGAACCAATTAAAAACGTAAGTCGGGCAGCGTCTGTACTATCTATTTACTTTTATTTTAAAATTAATGTACTACTTTGTGCACTTTTATCTGCCTCAAAAACTCCACATTGTGACAGGGCCTTTAAGTTAGCATGTCTTATCTATACTTATATATGTTTCCTCCAGGTACTCTGATTCACTATACAGACATGCAGATTGGGTCAACTGGATGCTCTAGATTGACCATATGTGTGAATGTGATTATTTGTTTTCTTTACATTAGTGTGGTGATAGATGGACAGCTGAAGAATGATTATTTTGCATGACATGTTTTGAATGTGTCTTGCCTTTCAATTGGTCAAATCAGGTGCAATTGACCCCAGCTTCCTCTGTCATCTTGAAGGATATGTGGTATAAAAATAAGTGGATGGAAAATTCCTGACAAGGTCTACACACACACACACACACACACACACACACACACACACACACACACACACACACACACACACACACGCACGCACACACACACACACACACACACACACACACACACACACACTCTCAAACTTAATAATTTATTCAGGCTCAGTGCTACAATCACATACAAATACATTGCTTGAAGGTCTAAATATCTTGAAATTAATAATCCTCTGTAAATGTTTCAGATCAATATTTATAGGGGCAGACTAAAAGAAAAAGGACATTCTAAAACACAGTAGATCAATAAAAAACATCTCTCAAAAGACCTGACTCAATTCCAGCTCCACTAAAATATAAGAACGCAGTACAGTAGGAGATTAAATTAAATATGTCTGCAGTGAATGAGTTACACAGCATGATGCCCAGGTTGAGGAGTCTCAGACAGCTGTGCTGCCTCTGTAGCTGTCTTCTGTGTTTCATCTTCTACCAACAAACAGCCAAGATATGTCACGACATGCCTGTCATTAGGAAATTTTATTCTTGGATGCTTTGGTGATATATGTAACGATTACACAGCACCTGAACACTTGACTGAATTAACCCAACTTTATTAAAGACTTTTAATTTATTTAATATAGTTGTCCATCTTTGGTAATGAAAGTCAGACCAAGAAACTGAATACTAACTACAACAAAACTGTGAACAATACCATTCATGTGGATACATATATTAAAAGACAAAAATTACAAAACAAGCTCAATTCCAAAAAAGACTTCAACTTCCTAACACAGAGTAACATCATATTAAAAAAAAAAGCAAAGTCAATTTTTCTCCATGCTCCAGTGCAGGAGCTCTCCATAGACAGTAGCCATGCAAGATGAGCATCCTGATAACTAAATCAGAGAAATAAAGAACCATGAAATTAGTTTATATAGATATAGAATGTACCAATCATCCTGCACATCAGGTGCCTATCTCCATTCAGGGAATAAACAGCAACAACCAACAAATAAGGAAAGCATGAGCAATAGAGCAGAAAAGCCCCATGAAGAGGGAGATAAGAGGATCTCTTAAAAAAAAAAAAAAAAAAAAACTAATAGTGTACAAAAGAACCAAAAATCAGCAGGAATGTGCTTAAAATTTTAAAATGTAAACTGAAAATGTTTTGAAATATGAATATAATTGCTATCATAATAAGATGTAAAAAATATGGATTATTAATGTTTTTCTGTGCTCTCCTGTATGGCTTGTAGTGGAATATATTCAAAAGCAATGATGATGTTTGGACTTGTGATGTAGAGATTAGGATGCTTCTCGTGATCAAAAAAATTGTAGGTTTGATTTCCCATTCAAACCCCACCATACAAAGGCCACTTTACATGGTCTAAACCACAAGTGTGCCTTTGTCCACCCAACAGTAAAAAAAATAATACTGGAATGGTGACATGTGATGGACTATCCAGAAAGAGTAGAGTTGACCTTCTAATCTCGTCACACTACAGAAATAGGAATAAAGTGATGAGGCCGATGTGTATGGGGGGTGGGGAGAGAGCCAAGTTTGGTACTGTTACAACTAGCTTGTCCGAGCTGTCACATTGTGTAAAATTATTAGGTATATTTATACTAATCTGTACTATATATAGGCTTGTCTCTCTACACCTATGTGTTTCTGTGTGTGATTTCTGAGTTCCTTTTTGACCTTATTCTTGGATATCCTCTTTTTATCCTCTATTGTCTGATCTCTCGATCACTGCCTGTTGTCTGCTATTGTCCTGACTGTATATTGTAATTGAACTGTTTGAGTCATATCAATATTCTCAAGCTGCAGTCACATCTGCCACAACTCTTTGCTGCTACGTCTTACGTCAATAGACTAAATTCGCATTACGCCTGCGCATGTGCGGGGAACATGACCCAACATCTGATCCAAGCGTCACTGCTACCAAACTTTCTTGTAGCCACTTGCTTTTGTATGTAAACACATCTGCTGCTTAAAGCCTGCCTTAAGCCTTAAATTATATGTATCGGTATGCCAGGTGCGCATTGTGCCGTCGTGAACTGTGGGAACGGCATTTATCATCTCGAGCGTCGGAAAAGGAAATTTGCAGTATACATGCCTGCAAATTTGGGACTAACACGTGTACATGTCTGCCGCCATTCACATTATTTACCTTCCCTACCAAACTGAAGGATCCGGAGAAAGCAAACGTTGGATTTAAGCAACAAGTTTATAATTAAAGTGTTCTTTATTCGAATTCATAGACCATATAGACTATATTACCTTTCATTTACCTGTTAAATTACCATAAAAATCGGCGATGACGTAATCATTAAATATCATAGACTTTGATCTTGAAAATTACTGTTATTTTAATTTGTAAAATAGATAAGCAAGAACTGTCAGATCACTCGGTGACAGCTGTCAAACTTGTATTTACCATCTTTGTAGTCATTACAAAGTTGCGCTAGTAGGGAGTGCCTGATCCTTCATAAACAAAAATCTGCTATGTCAGCGTACATACATGGTGGCTACTTCGATAAGGCGTCATTTTCTGTCTCCCAGCCATCTTCAAGTCCCAAGGGGTTGCAAATTGTCACACGTTCCTCATCCACATCAAATGTCAACAAGCTGGCATAGTCAAGTTGGATTTGTTTAGATTCCTTTTGTACGTTGCCGCTAAAGCAAGCACAAAAAGTTCATCTTTACGCTTTCGGGAACAACCGGGAAGACCCCTACGTATACAATACGCTCGAAGGTCGGGAACTTTCCATAAATGAAACGTATCGATAGTGCAGTTCTCATCCATATCAAGGTTTACTTCCGCCACGTTTGGTAGTCGAGATGCCATGATGCCGTGCGCGAGCCGAGATGTGAATTTAGTCTATTAGGCGATTCGACACTGTTTCATAGCTACATAAATATACTGCTCAAAATTATTAAGGGGACACGTCAAGCTCAGTGACAATTTAGGGATATCAATTTGTCCATTGTGATTTCAACTTGAAAACATTTGCAATGGAAGGGCATAAAAGGCAATACAGTAAAGACAATATTGTAAATGCTTTATTATGTAATATTGCTTTATTAATAGCTATCCATTACCATTCACCAGCAGCAGATGTTTAAATAATTTTATACATTTCTTTTAACAATAATCTCCTAGCAGCAAAATCCTGACATAACAACAGCCATATTTAATCCTGACATTACAACAGCCATAACAACAGTCTAACCATATTTATTTAAACACTGTATAATAAATTACAGCATGTTTTAAATAAATGAATACATACATAGGTTTTTTTTTTTGTTGTTTTTTTTTTTTTTTTTTTTTTTTTTTTTTTGTATTTTTTTACACCCTATGCAGGTAAACCATGTAACTGATGTGTTTCATTCACAGTGTCTAACAACGGAGCATTCGGTGCAAAAACTGCTGCTATAGAAACAGCATCATGAAAGCTGCTGCCTTAATATATGCATAAATAACATAGATTGCACTTCCCTACTGAGCAAAAACAAGGAGGGGGAGAGAAATAGAGCTCAGAACAAGTGGTGTGGTGATAATGTGAGAGCGAGTGTAAATGAGCATTTGTATATCACCATTCTTGCACTGTGTTTCTACTTCACTACATATACACTCCAGTGAATGCACTTAAATCATATAGTGAACAAAGAAAGGATCTAAAAAACATGACTTTGTTTTAAACATTGTTATTATCATTATCCGTGGTTCACTCAGTTTAACATAAAAACTGAACTGTTTAAAACTAAAAGAGTCGGCTCTAAATTGAGAACCAACTCAGGAGGTTCAAAAGGCTTGACATTTTCAAAGGAAGTCTACTTTGTGAACAGAGGATTAACAGTGTGTATCTGTCATTTAATTCCAAGAGCAGATAGACCTTGTTAATTCTTGGTTGGTGAATCTGCTGTATTTCTCCAAAATGTAATAATTCAGGATTTATGCACAACTAAAGCAATGGAATAGTAAATTGAAGATGTTTGACAGATGGAGCACAAAGTCTCTGATATGTACATACAGGGATCACTTTCTGAGGTTAATTGGGACCGAGATCCTTCCGCGACCGTCAAATTCCGCAAAGTAGGATCAACCTCCCCCATCCCCGATGGACATATACATAATGTACATACATTCAAACATACATATATACAGGGATCCCTCACTTTCCGTGGTTAATTAGGACCGAGATCCCCACACGACCATCAAAATTCACAAAGTAGGATCACGACCCCCCCCCCCCCACACACACACACACACACCCAACTGATGTATACCTACATGTATATGTGCATAAAATATCAATAAATACATATCCAATTCTATAAATGCTTATAATAACAATTAAACATTGAAAAAATAACATAAGATGCAAATAAAATATAAATACAGACGCTCTCCAACTCAACAACATTAGTTTTGCAAACATCGGGAGATACCAACAAAGCTGTCCAAGGTCGAAAGTGAAAGTGAAAGTGAAATGAAATTGAAGAACAAGTAAATATAGAAATGGGATAAAATCTACAGGAAGATAGATCATAAATATAAGTATGAAATATGATTAAACATTATTCTGAGGTATACTTAATACTCTGCTCCAGCAGAGGGAGGCGTGGCTGCGCAGATGCATCAATGTATCCAGTTTTGATGGGAGGTTTTGGGTTGTTTTTTGTTGGTTTAGGTTTTTTTTTTTTTTGCATAATAGGCCTTGTTTTTGTGACATTTTCCTTAACTTTTCCACTGATTCTACCTTAATTTCCGTATTGTAATTCGATGACTGATTATTTGTTTTTGTTTTTTTTAAGCATGATGCACTGAAGCTGCATTAATTGAAGCACGAAGTAGCGAGGGATCCCTGTGTGCATGTGTGTGTGTGTGTGTGTGTGTGTATGTGTGTGTGTGTGTGTGTGCATATATGTATATATATATATATATATATATATATATATATATATATATATATATATATATATATATATATATATATATATATATACAGTCGGCCCTCTACTTATGAAAACCTCTAAGTACGAAAAATCCAGATTACGAAAAATATTTTCCAAAATTGTTGTCTTCTTTTTACGAAAACAACCTCTTTTTATGAAAAGCACCAAATGTGCCATTCAAAAATTCAAACATGCCATTCAAAAATCCAAACAATGCGCGAGTTGCTCTCTCATTGGCTGTCTCCCAACATCCAGCCCCACTGGCCTCCCATTGGCCAGGAGGGAGCTAACCTGTATGGGTACACACGTGAAGGAGAGTTGAACAGGACTGTTGGCTTGTTTTGAGATTGATTATTGCAGCATTATATTTTGGTATCCGTCATGGACCCCAAGAAAGTGATTCCTGATGACAGAAAAGAAGAAACGGGCTCCGTTATCAATTAAAGTGAAGTAGGAGAAAATAATAATTAAAAAAAAAAAATGAAGTGGGATGCGGTGGAGCGAAATTGCACAGGATTATGGCCGAAACCCCTCTACAATCGGGATGATATTGAAGCAGGAGACCTTAAAGCAGAAATACAGTGACGTAGATGATTATTTCGGCACGGTATTGAAGCAGATGGAGGCATGAAAGTGCTCCGTGGGACAAGACCTCTGATCTCGGAAGGAAGAAAGTTAATATTGAATCAGGACCTCTGATCTTTCAAACAGGTACTGCATTCCACTTTAAACACATTTCCATAAATGTCCGCTTTAAATACATTACTCAAATGCTCTGTCGGCTGTGCGCTGCGTGTGGGCAGAGCCCGCATTCAGCAAAACACACCAGAGAGATAGAGAGAGAGAGAGAGAGAGAGAGAGAGAGAGAGAGAGAGAGAGAGAGAGAGAGAGAGAGAGAGAGAGTTATGTGTGTATATATGTGCGTTAATAAAAAAAAAAAAAGTTTAATGATGTTTTAATTAATAAATATGTTAATAAAATGGTTTAATATGTTAATAAAATGTTTAAATGGTTTAATATATACTTTTATTTTACTTTTAACACATATTTCATACATATTTTATACAAAATTGGTGTACTTTTATCATTTTTAAAGAGTTTATGGAGTAGTCTTGGGAGCCTTGGAACAATCACGAGTTTTACATGTAAAACGCGCCTTTATTTACGAAAACTCCAGGTTCCGAAAAAGGCTCTGGAACGGATTAGATTCGTAAGTAGAGGGCCGACTGTATATGTGTGTGTGTGTGTGTGTGTGTGTGTGTGTGTGTGTGTGTGTGTGTGTGTGTAATATCAATAAATACATGCCCAATGCTATAAATGTTTATAATTACAATTAAACATTTAAAAATAATGCATAAGATGTATATAAAATATAAATGCACACACATACAAATTCGTGCGTGCACACAGATGCACATGCACACACTCAGATTTGCACCTCACATAAAAATGTAAATAGTTTTGATGTTTTTTTTTTGTTTGTTTGTTTTTTTTTTTTTTTTGCACAATTGACTTCATTTTGCTTCAGTTTCCTGAACTTTTTCCACTAATCTTCCTTAAATTCCTTATTGTTTATTTCAATGAATATTAACAAAAAAACAAACAAACAAACAAAAAACTGTACTGCACTGAAGCCACATGAATTGAAGCGAGAAGTAGCAAGGATCCCTGTATATACATACATAGAACATCATGGAGACATAGTGTTTAACAAGTCTGCCAACAGTAAGACGACCTGAACTTTTAGACTTGCATATAGATATATTTATATATGTAGATTTTATATAGAATTTCCTCCGGAATCAATAAAGTACAGGGAGCCCTCACTTTCCGGGGGTAATTGGGACAGAGAGCCCCAAGCGACCATCGAAATCCACGAAGTAGGACGACCCCCCACTGATGTACATGTATACTTGTATATAATATTCAATACTATAAATGCTTATAATAACAATTAAACATTAAAAAATAATGCATAGGATGTAAATAAAATATAAATATACACACACATACAGATGCACATTGGCATGCTGGCACTTAGATGCGCACCTCAGTTACAATGTAACTAATTTTGATGGGATTAATTTACATCTTAAATAGACCCCGTTCTTGAACAGGGCCAACATGCACACAACCATTCATACTCACAGTCATACTTAGGGGCAGTTTGTAATAGCCAATTAAACTACTGTGCATGTCTTTGTTCTGTCAAATGTGAATATGCAAACCACTACATCAGTTTGCTTGCTTGATTGACCAAATTACTTTTGTACCACTAAATTCAACAGAATTTTATAACAGTAGCATTCTTGATACCTTTGTTTTTACATACTTTTCACATTTTCTGTACCACTGAATTTAATATCACTTGTTCCTTGAGACTTTCTTTGAAGGAAATCTTATAGTGATCAATTTGAGATTACAAATCAATACGTATTATAAATTATGAATCAATATATATATACCTACTGGGTACCCAACCATTGCAGGACTCTGCCTTTGACAGATTCTCCCATCATTCAGGTGAAAGCTGCTTTAACTACCCCTGGAATCCAGAAGTGCTTCAATATGAGTAAATAAGCAGCATTTTATTTTTTCAGTTGAGCCATGGGTTGCCGACCCCTGATATAATGCAATGCAATATCTTCCCCCTAGTAGGCATTTTTATATTGTATATAAGGATTCGGGTTTGTTTGGATGTCACAAGAAATTTAGGATACATATTATTGCTGTATGTAGCAAATACTATCGGACATTTTGTCACAAGATTGGTATTCATTGCTTTATAATACGACCTTCATAATACATATGTATGTTTTAAGTCCATACTAAATGTCGGGACCTATCTAAGCTTATATTTAGTTCAGTTCAGTTCAGTTGATTTTCTGTAACCTCTTAATCCTAATTAGGGTCGCGGAGAGGCTGGCGCCCATCCCAGCCAACTTCGGGCAAGGGCAGAGTACACCCTGGAGAGCTTGCCAGGCCATTGCAGGGCGCTTATATTTAGTCCCATATTTAAGACATTGCTTGTCAAAATTCAAATGTGGTCATTTCAGATTGAGCATAAAAACAGGCAAATACAATAATGTGCCTTCGGTCTTGAGATCTTGCCCTTTCTGCCAAAAACATAATCTTCATTTAATTGAAGATGAAATACATGTGTTGCTTTACTGCAAAGCCTATAGTGTTATAAGAAATGATCTTTTAGCTAAATATTTGAACTACCCACTATAAATATATAGCTTTGTTAGTCTAATGTCTTCAACAATGTGCCATTAAAAACTCATGCCTATTTTTATATAATGTTTGGAAGATAAGGGACTCCGATGGCTCTCTTTAATCATGGTAATTCTCATGCAAACTCATGCAATATTTCTAAATACCGTATTTAACATGATAACGCCAAGAGCGCTTTAAAAAATGGAGTGGGCGGGCGCTTATTAAAATGATTACCAGTGGAGTGGAAAGGTAAGTGCTTATTACCATCGAGGTGGAAAACATGAATAATAACAAAACAATAAAAGTTTTACTGGTATTTGTTTTATTCAGTTTGTGGTATAAGCCAAACTACTTACATGAAAGCTGAAAATAAACAGAAAAGAGCATTTTTACTATTGTTTTTTTTAAGACCCCTTACTTTTCCCTCCCGGTCTTCTTTTCCTTTCAGCTGTTCCCTCACAAAAATTCCCGGAAGTGAAATCAAGACAATCACATGAATGTCAACTTTGGCACATGCCACGTTGAACCAATCAACACATAAACAAAAGCTCATGGCCAGGAACCTCCTTAAATTTATGAAATTAGTGAGCAGGAGAAAAATTACTTGTCACTTTCTGATAGGTCCATAGCTGGTTCATTGCTCCATTCATTCAGAGCAAGCACTGCAAAATAATCAAATGTGTTGTTACTGATGAACATTATAGACATTCCCCAGTGGCAGGGGGTCTTGAAATACCGAGTAGACTCACTTTTTACAGAATGCCTCATTGTACTATTACAGAGACTGATTGAATAAAATTGGCAAATTTGATCTACGATTTTACTACCAGTACACATGGGCAGTTATTAGATAAAAATTATGGGGGGGGGGGGCACTTATGGGAACAGGGCAGTTATGTCAAATGCAAGATACAGTAGGCCCTTGACTATTCGCAGTTTTGCACTCACGGTTTGAGTATTCATGGACTGCCAAGCAACTGACACGTCACTCAAATTCAGCCAGTGGCTGTCAACCTTCCTGCTGATTGGTTGAGATGATGTAACGCCCCTTTTTTCCTCATCCGTGCACAAGTTGTCAATGAGCCTCTTTTTTGTGTGTTTTAATTACCAGTTAAGCTCTATGATACCACTGAAACACTGTGCGTCCTCTCTGGCTAAGCGATAGAAAATGCTGGATGTCTCTTCTGAAGAATTAAGACTTTCTCCTGAAGAACCGACAGTTTCCTCTGAACTCTTGTATTAAAGTATTTTTCAATTATTATTCCAGTACAGTACCTAAGTTAATGTTCATGCGTGAGATTTTATGTTGTGTAGCATGTTTAACAAACAATACCAAAAGGATAAACTTTATTACACTTCATGTCCTTTTACATCGAACTTGGAATGACGTCTCCAAGATGGTGCTGCCTTGAGGGCGACGTCGCGGAGTTCTCAGAGTCAAATTGTTTCTTTGTTCATTTTAATTTGTTTGTTCATGTTTTGCACTATGCTCATCTATGACCGGTCGGCCCTACTACAGCTATGAGATCGGAGTCAACTCCTGTCGTGAGCTAATATGCTATGGTAGCTCAATGCTAGCCGCACCCTAGATAACGTATAGTACAGTGTAATACAGGGGGTTTATTTGTTGTTTGGCACGCAACCATTAGCATTTTGAATCCAATAGGCAGAATGGTGTGGAGAACATTGGAAGATTAGAAACAAAACATGCAACTGCAATCTGGATCAGATACAAAGGCTGAAAGGTGCTCAAAGTAGACCTGCCATGAGTTAGTTACAGTAGTCAAGCCTTGAGATATCAATGGACAAACACGTATCTGGGTAGTCTTGGGGGAAAGAAATAGACTTTTTTTCTGGTATTCACACGTGTGCATAAGATCTTAGCAATATTAGAGAAGGAAAGGTAATGGTCCATGCTTACCCCAAGGTCACGGAGTGACCAAAGAGAGACCAGAAAGTTTTCCAGGAAGGTTATATGATCCTGATGTTGGAAATAATCAGTTCAGATGAACAGCAATTCATTGTTGCTGAAATTGAGTTTCAGCTGATAAGTTACTTATCCGGTAGTAGCCTGATGTTTGGGTGCATGGTTACTGATCCTAAGGTTGGGGGCTCAAGCCCCTCTCTCAACTGGTTGTCACTACTGTTTTCCCAGTGCAGCTAACTTGGTTATCAAAGGCCAGTCATGTCGCTCACAATCTGTGGTATGTAAAAAAAAAACATTGCTGACTTCCGTCTAGAATAGGCTGCATTGCCATCAGCATCACAGATGTCCAGGGTGTACTCTGCCCTGTCCCAGAGTCAGCTGAGATGGGACCCAACCTGCCGTGACCTTAATAGGAAGCAGTACATTAATGAGATGTGGAATGAAGGTTTTGTGAGTGGGTGAAAATAGAGGTGGCTTTATGTACTGTAGAATAGATACAGTAATAGTAAGGATGTTATATTCATGAGATGGTTTCCTTTGTGTATGTCAAAAAGCAGTTGTTGACTGATAGAGAAAATGAATGGAGAAGTGGGAGAAAGCAAACTGACTGCCACTTTGTCAAAGGAGTGAGAAGAGTGCTGTCAGGAGTGAAAGGACTGAGGAGTGTGTCTAGTTTTGATAATAATAATAATAATAATAATAATAATAATAATATTAATATTAATATTAATATTAATAACAATAATAATAATAATAATAATAATAATAATAATAATAATAATAATAATAATAGTAATAATAATAAAAACCTAGGAAATGCCAACTGGAAGTATCACGAATGCTTCCATCATGTAAACAGTCTATTGTTTTTCTTGCCTCCATGTACAGTGATGGGAATGATACAGAATGCAATCAATCAATCAATCAATCAATCAATCAATCAATCAATCAATCAATCAAATAAAAATCCAAAATACCAAGTACATGCCAAATAGAAAAAACATACAAACCCTACCACTAGATTATGCTAACCTCAATGCCATAAGATTACCTGGAAGCTATGTCAAAAATAAATAAATAAACAAATAAATAAATAAATAAATAAGATTTGCTACTAAAATTTGACCTGAACAGTGTTCTGTAGTCAGTAAAACCAAAAGTGAGCCTTTTGAAAATTAACACTGAAACAGTCAAGGTCTATTCGACATTAAATATGTCGGCATGGCTGTAATGAAAATAACACTTTTCTGAACTGTAAGAAATGGGGACATATTCTAGAATGTTCTGGGACTTTGTTTTCCCTCAGTGGCCCTGTAAACCTGTTGTGGTATATGGCATCATGGACTCAATAAAATAGAATGGCATTTTAATCCAGTTGCCTCTGGCATGACATCAAACTAGTTCATCACTGGAACCTCCATCAGAACAATGACTTGAAACATAGGTCTCAAATTAAAACAAAAATATTAAGTTCACCAAATCAGGAGATACAGTGGAGATTGATTTAGAAAATTGTTGCAAGGGCAGTTTACAGAAATTTCAAAACAGACTGTTATAACTAAGTGACAATCAAATTTTAGAAATCCTAGTGTACTAACACTTGCGAATAAATGGAGTAAAATAAAATAAAATATGCATTGTTTGTGAAAAATCCATGTAGATTAAATGTATATTGTGCACTATCAAGCACGCTGCAAAATGTCTCCTTATTATTCAAAATCAAGAGGATAGGCTGTGTTTTTCATTTTATTTACCAGTTTGTCCAAAATCCGTCCTTAAAAAACAAAAAAAAATGACTCTGTGTGCTTGAGCGGGTTTTCCCCAGGCATTAAGGATTCCACCCACAATCCAAGTCATGCCCATTATGCTAATTGGCAATTCCACATTGCTCCCAGGTGTGAATGTGAGTAAAAAAATATGCTTATCCTCAAGAATAGTTTCTACTTGTAACCCTCTCAGGAAAGAGATACAATGCATCACAGACCCTAGTGGCTATATATAGGTGTATATATTCATATATATATATATATATATACAGTCATCCCTTGAATATCGCGGATAATGTACACTGGACCTGGCCGCGATATTCGAAAAAGCACAAAGTAGGAACGCTCCACCTCCGCTTCATTATTTTTTCTTCTAAATAATATTGGACAACAATTGGAAAAAAAAGAAAGAAAATGGCAACCTCTAATAGAAGCCTGTTTATTCAGTGGGGGGATCTCACAATAAAAAAATATTATTTTATCTCAAATCATGTGCATCACAATTATTAGCACGCCTGATGTTAACACTTTTTACAACTCCCTTCTGCCAACAAAACAACACCTAATATACTCTTATAACGCTTTACATGGGAGGATACAGAAAGAGGGATTGTTGACCATTTAGCCTCTCTAAAACACAATCTCTCTAAATCATCCAGCAATGTGGGTCCTCTCCTTTCCATTCTCCTCTTCAGCTCATTCTACAGCTTTTCAATGCTGTTGAGGTCTGGGACCTGAGATGGCCAGGAGAGGCAATTGATTCTGTGTCTAGATTTGAGAACATGATTAGAGTCATTTTCCTGCTGAAAGATTCAGTGATGACCCATCCTCATTAAATTTTGATTTCAAATGTCCTGGTATTTAAAAAAAAAAAATCATGATGTCAATCAGTCTAACAAGGTTCCCATGGTCTCTGGAAGACAAACAGGCCCACAGCATCACCAATCCTCCCCCACAATTGGCATGAGATGCTTTACCGCATACTCATCTTTTGTGTTCCGTGAGACCCACTTAGCTGCCTGTTGCCAAAATGCTCTATCTTTGTCTCATCTGACCAAAGCACACATTCAAGGTTAAACTACCATTAGTGCTTAGCAAACTCCAGACGTTTGCATTTATGATTGTGAGTGTGTGGAAGGTTTTTGTTTTCTTTTGTTTGTTTTTTTTCTCATGCATGCATACCAAACAGCTTATTGGCATGTACATAGTGCCTGATGGTTGTTTGGAGACTTTGTGACCCCAAGATGCTACAAACTAAATTCCAAAAAAAAGTTGGAACACTATCCAGATTGTGCCAAATTTCAATATTTTATTCTGAATAGAACATAGATGACAAGTCAAAGGTTTAAACTTAGAAAATATATCATTTTAAGGGAAAGCATGTTAATTTTGAATTTCATAGTGTCCACAAATCTCAAAAAAGTTGGGAAAGGTAGCAATGAGAGGCTGGAAAAGTCAATTGCACTTATAACGGACAGCTGAATGACAATTTACCACTAATCAGTTCCATTGGCAACATGACTGAGTATAAAAATAACTTCTCAGAGTAGCAGTGTCTCTCAGAGGCAAATATAAGGGCCCGAAGAACACGGGTATCCAGTATGGTTTTTCGGCCTTGACCCTTACAGCGATCGTTTCAGATTATTTTAATCTTTGGATGATGTCATGCACTGTAGATGATGATAACTTCAAAATATTTGCATTTTTTGTTGGGAAACACCTTTCTGATATTGCTCCACTATCTTTCTGCGCAACACTTGGGGAATTGGTGATCCTCTAACCATTTTTATGAAGTTATGGGAAAGAATAGTGGAAGCTAGACTAAGGGCAGAGGACAGCATTTGTGAACAACAGTTTGGTTTTATGCCAAGAAAGAGCACCACATATGCAGTGTTTGCTTTGAGGATGTTAATGGAGAAGTACAGAGAAGGTCAGACGGAGCTGCATTGTGCCTTTGTGGATCTGGAGAAAGCATATGACAGGGTGCCAAGAGAGGAACTGTGGTATTGCATGAGGAAGTCTGGAGTGGCAGAGAAGTATGTTAGAGTGGTGCAAGACATATCGTATGAGAGATGTAAGACAGTGGTGAGGTGTGCTGTCGGTGTGACGGAAGAGTTCAAGGTGGAGGTGGGACTGCATCAAGGGTCAGCTCTCAGCCCCTTCTTGTTTGCTATGGTGATAGACAGGCTGACAGACGAGGTTAGACAAGATTCCCCATGGACTATGATGTTTGCAGATGACACTGTGATCTGTAGTGAGAGCAGAGAACAAGTGCAGGGAAATCTAGAGAGGTGGAGGTATGCCCTGGAAAGGAGGGGAATGAAGGTTAGCCTCAGTAAGACAGAATACATGTGCATGAATGACAAGAACCCAAAAGGAACGGTGAGGTTACAGGGAGCAGAGACAAGGATGGTGGAGGATTTTAAGTACTTAGGCTCAACAACCCAGAGCAATGGAGAGTGTGGAAAAGAGGTGAAGAAGAGTGTGCAGGCAGGTTGGAATGGTTGGAGAAAAGTGTCCAGTGTGATGTGTGAAAGGAGGGTATCGGAAAGAATGAAAGGAAAAGTGTACAAGACGGTGTTGAGACCAATGATGTTGTATGGTTTAGAAACAGTGTCCCTGGGGAAAAGACAGGAGGCAGAGCTGGAGGTAGCAGAGGTGAAAATATTGAGGTTCTCTTTGGGAGTAATGAGGATCGATAGGATTAGGAATGAGCACATCAGAGGGACAGCACATGTAAGATGTGTTGGAGACAACGTCAGAGAGGCTAAATTGAGATGGTTTGGACATGTACAGAGGAGGGATAGTGAGTATATTGGTAATAGGATGCTGAGGCTGGAACTACCAGGCAGAAGGCCTAGAGGAAGACCAAAGAGACGATTCATGGATGTGGTGAAGGAGGACATGAAGGTCGTTGGTGTAAGAGAAGATGTAAAGGATAAGGTGAGATGGAGGCAGATGATTCGCTGTGGCGACCCCTGAAGGGAAAAGCCGAAAGGAAAAGAAGAAGATAATGTAATTTACTCCTTGAAATCTACGAGAGTTGAAGGTTACATTTTGTACAATGTTTAGTTTTCTGCCATGGAAAAAAAAAAAAAAAAAAAAAAAAAAAAAAAAAAAAAAATATATATATATATATATATATATATATATATATATATATATATATATATATATATATATATATATATATATATATATATATATATAGAGAGAGAGAGAGAGAGAGAGAGAGAGAGAGAGAGAGAGATTTTTTTTTTTTTTTTTTTTTTTTTTTTTAAGACTTGTAACACATTTTAACCAGTGGTGCCAATAATTATGGAGGGCAGTTTATATATTCTTTTTAGTCCTGTGTCTGAGTACACTGGGCAGAAATCAAATGGAAACCAACAGTTCTGGGATTTCTCCTACTTTATAATGATTTGAGCACCTCACCATCTCAGTTGCACCATTGTGCAATGATTCGCATGACTGCCTGCTTGGAGGAAAAAAAAAAATAAAGGCCTGCATTCAATTCTCACAACTCGGGTGTTTTTCTGTGGAGTTGTCATGTTCTCCCAAGGACTTGTGTTGGTGTTCTTTGGAATTCCAGTACTCCGTTTTTTTTTCCCCCTACAAGTCCCCCGTCAAGAGTAGCTCCATAGTGTCAGCGTGTTTCTGCCCCTTTGCTAAGGGTTGTGTCAGGAAGTGCATCCGACGTAAAACCTATGCCAAATCAAAGATGCAAATCATTGAAATGACTTCCATGAAGGTGGAGGCAGATGATTGGATGTGGCAAACCTTGGAACAGCCAAAAGGAGAAGAAGAAGAAAGAATGCCATGTTTGAGATGTGGTACTGATTTTTCTCATTAAAAAATGCAAGCAAACATTTGAATATGACAGTCTTCACCCTTACCAAAATCACATTTATTCACATTTTCCGTCTTCATTTTCCTCTTATTTTCCCCCTATTTGTTTGTTTGTTTGTTTGTTTCACTAACTGACTAACTGATTGATTGATTGTTTTACAGAGTTGTAGCCTGTATCATGTAACTGTACCTATTTCACTGAGCTTGGATTGTAGTTTTTTTTTTTTTTTTCTCCCTCTAAGGTCCTGAAGTTGCTAAACATCTGCAGATAGCTTAAACTTTGCTGTATTAGCTGGTGCCACTACACCGTTCTTTTGCCTTTTTTTTTTTTTTTTTTTTTTTTTTGACGTGAATAGTGTATTCAGGGTTTATCTTCTTAGGGTTTGCAGTTCTTTCCACTACTGAGCATCTATTATTAAAAGGCTTCAAACTCTCTTTCCTGACTTAACCCTGATATCATGCATATTTTCTTGGTGAAAGATGCACAAACATAAATGTGATTTACTGCACTATACATGCATTGGTAATTAAACTATGCATGTAGATACTGGTGACATCTGCTTGAGCTGTGTTCTCAGCACTGCTCATTATTGCTTTCTGGCTGGAAAGCATCACGCTTGACAAACATGCTGTGTCTAGGCACAGAGATTAGGTAATGAACATTGGCTGTGACTGAACGCTTACATGTTGTTGCTGTAATTACTTTCTGTGCCCACTCAGCCTGGTCTGAATACACTAAGCAGGGATAGTAGTTTGTGGACAGGATATATTCAGGTGTTCAACAAAAGGAATCATCAGGCTTTTGAGATGGTCTTTGAACACCTACAACAGGAACACTACATCTCTCTCTCTCTCTCTCTCTCTCTGTGTGTGTGTGTGTGTGTGTGTATTTATCAGAGATTGAATACATCCTCTCTTTCCGGTTTTCACATTCTGTACTCTCTACTTCATATTTATGTAAATAACATCATTGATCTTTAGAATTTCACGAAAAGGATCCTAAAGAAACTGGTTATACAGTGTGCTTATTTATATACATTACTATTCATGAGGTGCTTTACAATGAACATTTGAGATGTAATTCATATCATATTCTTTTTATTACGTAAAAGGTTCAGAAACTTCCAAGTGCTATTGTAGCTATGTTTTCTTACATGATAAGTCATCATCAAATACCATAAATATGATTAAATAAAATAAAAGTATAATATGATATATGTAATATATAATATAAAATAAAATTGAAATATATCTGAAAATTTTAAGATAGATCTGTATGTATTCATTTGCATGTACTTTAAGTGGGGTTCAAAACTTTAAAAAGGCTTTGTAAAATGTGTTTCATGCTTTTTTTTTTTTTTTTTTCTCCTCAATTTGACATAAACATTATATGTGTACTCTCAAACTACATCCACACTCTCCATAGATTTTAATAACCCGATTAGCCATGTTGGCTGAAATCCATAGATGTGTTGTCTGATCATGAGCTTCAATGAAAGACTCAGAAAATCTGATCTTTTGTACAAAGGTGTTATTTGCAGAAATTCTGAATATTGAAAATTAATCTAAAGTACATGAAAGTCTGATGTTTATCAATCCATTACAGAAAATAATGAACTTTATCACAATATGCTATTTTTTTTTGAGAAGGACTATTATATATATATATATATATATATATATATATATATATATATATATATATATGTATATGTATATATATATATATATATATATATATATATATATATATATATATATATATATATATATATGTATATATATTGTTCCAGAATTTCCTGGCACAGTGGAATTTGAGGTGTGAAAACAGTGAATATATGATGACCTGTTGTCATTTTGTTCAATTAAATGCTCTGAGTGATCATATTTTTATTTGAAAATTGGCAAAGAAAAAAAAAAAGTACATCCATTCTTTTCCCAAACCACTTAATTCTAATTCGGGTCTTGTGGAGCCTGGCACCCCCTCAGAATACTCTGGGTGAGGGCGGTTTTCACCCTGGACAGCTCACCAGGCCATTGTACAAATAATGTAAATAAATAGTAAATAATATCTTGTAATCTGAGTGAAACATTAATAATTTTCTAGTGGTTTATTTATTTGTTTATGTTATTCAGTTATTTTCAGGTATATTCGTTTATAACCGTGAACTGCCTTATGAAGGCAAATATAGTTTCCCCTCATTTGATTTACCTGTTTTCTTGTCAAATGTTATTTGATGACTTGGAGAGCATCTAAAAACCATGAAGTAATCATTCTTGTTTCCCTGATTGTGTAATGATTCCTCTCACTGAGAAAACATCAAGAGACACAAGGGGATGCTGTGAGAAGTGTGGAATTAGGGAAATGTGTTTTAAGAATGTTCTGAACCGTCACACAGAGTGATGTCCACTGCTGATGACAGCGGCACAGCAAGGGCATCATACAGGATGGTTCAGCTCTATGCTGGTGTGCAGATTTTTGACAAGTCTGATTTTTGTGAATATCTTTCTTATTCTTTTTAATTATTTTTTTAGTGGATTTTTTTTTAAATTATTATTATTATTTGTCCCTCTGTTGTTTTTTAGATAAACTGAACTTCTACTGGTTTGTGACCATATCCTTGCCTCTCTTTTTTGATTCGCCTCCATACACACATTATATTATTAAATTACCAAGTGCAAGTGTGTCCTATTTATGCCAAAAATATAATTAAAGTACAATCAGTAAATGCAAGGTAATGAAATTAAGCATATACAGTATAAAATAATAATGACATTTGAATAATGTTCATTGCATATATCGGTCTGATCACGAAACACTGGTACATTTTTCCAACTACCCAATATTAAAGTTGAATAAATATTTCCATGTTTATTTGTGAATCAATGCATCAAAATCTTGAGTACATGCCTGTAAGAGAATAATTTATCAAAAGATGTAGATATGGTGAAAACAGTTTTTGAAATAATTCAAATACTTATTACTTTACATGTTTTTAATGCAGCTGTGTGTGTGTGTGTGTGTGTGTGTGTGTGTGTGTGTGTGTGTGTGTGTGTGTGTGTGTGTGTGTGTGTGTGTGTGTGTGGTGGTGGGGAGGAGGGGCAGGGGGCACAAATGCAGAAGGTTTTGTCAGGAAGGGCATCTGATGTAAAACGTATGCCAGATCAATCATACAAATCATTAATATGACTTCCAAACCGGATCAGGGCCCCAGTTAACAATGACCACCATCAGTGCTGTTAACCAACAGGGTGCTGGTGGAAACTGGACTACTGTTGGTTAAAGAAGGAAAAGCAGGAGATGTGTCCATAGGCAGAGAGAGAACAGGGTGAGTCTAGGACTGAGGGGAGGGACTTTGAATGTTGGAACTATGACAGGAAAAGATAGAGAGCTGGCTGACATGATGCAGAGGAGGAAGGTGGACATACTGTGTGTTCAGGAGACCAGGTGGAAAGGTAGCAAGGCTAGAAGCTTAGTAGCAGGTTTAAGCTGTTTTATCATGTTGTGGATGGGGAGAGAAATGGAGTAGGAGTCATCTTGAAGGAGGGGTTTGTCAGGAATGTTCTAGAAGTGAAAAGAGTGTCAGACAGAGTGATGAGGTTCAAGTTAAAAATTGAAGGTGTGATGTTCAATGTTGTTAGTGCTTATGCCCCACAGGTAGGATGAGAGCTAGAAGAGAAGGAGATATTATGGAGTGAGTTAGATGAAGTGATGCAGAGTACCCCGAGAGGTGAAAGAGTGGTCATTGCTGCACACTTTAATGGACATGTTGGTTCAGGCAACTGAAGGGACAAGGAAGTGATGGGCAGGTTTGGTATCCAGGACAGGAACACAGGACAGATGTTGATAGATTTCGCAAAAAAAATATTGAGATGGATGTGGTGAATACAGTAGGCCCTTGACTATTTGCGGTTTTGCACTCACGGTTTGAGTATTCGTGGACTGCCGAGTAACTCGCACGTGATTCAAATACAGCCAATGGCTGTCCTCCTTCCTGCTGATTGGTTGAGTTGATGTAATGCCCCTTTTTCCTCATTCACGCACAAGTTGTCAATGAGCCTTTTTTAGTGTGTTTTAATTACCAGTTGAGTTCTATGATTACACTCAAACGCCTGCTAAGCACCAGAAAAAGGTGATGACGTTTGGTGTCTCTTCTGAAGAAATGACTTTCTCCGGAAGAAACGGAAGTTTCCTCTCAAGTGCCTGAAGAAGAAGAATCATCTGAACTGTTGGAAAACATTCCACTATTAAAGTCTTTTTCAATTATTATTCCAGTACATGACCTAAGGTAATGTTTAAAATGTTTGTGTGTTATATTATATTTACTCTGGTGTAGCATGTTTCTCATTTTGTTTTGTTGATCCAATTTATTACATTTCTTGTTCATTTATGTCCTTTTTGTTATGGTCTGTGTTATGGGGGACTTTGATTTTGGCGCTGTGCCTCTAACTAACTGTTTTTTCTCTGCTTCGGCTGAGGGGCATGGCTGAGCTGCTCGGTAGTACTACTCGCACACATCTGAATTCACTATTTTCATTTACTCCCAATGGGGGATAATGGATCAGCGTTCACGTCGCATCCCTCGTCAGTACCCATCTGGGGAAACTAATGATCCAAACCAGCCGACTGAATTCTAAAATGAATCCCAGTCCTCAGCCAAACAACAACAATAACAACAAAAATGGACGCCACGACTTTCAAGACGTCGGCCCCACTATGTGACTCCTCCAAATCAATGTGGAGGGCCTATCAGCTGCCAAGCGAGAAATACTTTCTGAAATATGCCCTACCAACAACATAGATGTGATCTGCATCCAGGAAACACATGTTGCTGCTGATGCACCTGCATGCCGCCTCAAGGTAAATGGATATGATCTTATTTCCTTGTATGGCCATAACAAGCATGGACGGGCAACATACGTACGCTCAGACATGGCAGATGTTGAAATGGTAGAATCAGCAGAATACTATGACACAATCCGTATTGGAAGCTACACCGTCACAAATGTGTACAAACCTCCGCTTGCCCAATGGTCTGATGCACCACTTCCAAACTATCAACACCCAGCTATTTATTTGGGGGACTTTAATAGCCACCATACCATCTGGGGATATGATAGAGAAGATGAGAATGGTGACTGGCTGATAGAATGGGCTTCATCAAACAATCTCCACCTAGTCTTAGACCTGAAGCAGCGCCGGTCTTTCCACTCAGCACGATGGAACCAAGGATACTCCCCAGACTTATGCTGGGTTACAACCTCAGAAGGCCATCCTCTCCAAGCTACACCTCAGGTGCTAGATGATTTCCCAAAAAGTCAGCACAGACCCATTGTGATACACATTGGACTCCGGATACCACTCACCAAATCTGTTGAGAAACCGAGATGGAACTTTAGGAAGGCTGACTGGGAAATGTATACTGAAAAAACTGAAAAGAGCATTGTCTGTATACCCAAAACTGGCATCCCCATTGAGAAATGCTTTGAAAGATTCCGCTTTGCAATCTACAAAGCTGCAGGAAGTACCATCCCAAGGGGTACAGACCATCATACACCCCATGCCTAAACGAAGAATGCCAACAACTCTTGACAGAGTACCAGGAGTCTGGAAGCACTGATATTGCCGACCACCTGATAAGTGCACTAGATAACGCACGTCGGGCAAGATGGGAAGAGCTTACTGAAAAACAGAACTTTACCCACTCAAGCCGCAAAGCCTGGAAGCTTCTTAGACACCTCGGAACAGGACAGCAACCACCAAAATTGTCACGCCCAAGTGTGAAACCGAATGCTGTTGCTAACCATTTAGTGAAGCTTGGGAAAACTCCCATTGAAAAGACCCAAAAGAAAAAGTTGTGAAAGAGCTTGAGACTTTAGAAGGTCTGCCCATACAAATACAACCCAAGCTGAAACAGTTGTAAGTGCAGAGGTCACTACTGCTCTGAAGTCACTGAAATCTGGGAAGGCAGCAGGATATGATGGAATCTTTCCAGAATTCCTTTGTCACCTTGGACCACGTGCACAAACCTGGTTAGCAGCCTTCATGTCCCGTATTATACGTGAAAGACAATTGCCAAAGCTATGGAGAGAAGCAAAGGTTATCGCTATCCTGAAACCCGGGAAGGACCCAAAACTAGCATCTAGCTACCGACCCATATCCTTACTCTCAGTCTGCTATAAACTACTGGAACGCATTATCCTACACCGAATTAAGGATGATGTAGAAGCTGTACTCAACATTGACCAAGCCGGCTTTAGACCAGGTAGAAGCACCCAAGATCAGGTGCTAGCACTCACCACCTTTATAGAGAATGGATTTCAGGAGAATAAAAAGACTGGTGCAGTTTTCCTAGACTTGACAGCTGCATATGATACAGTGTGGCACTCAGGTCTTCTACTGAAACTATCAAAAATCCTTCCTTACTGGGTCGTAAACACAGTTGAGCTATTGCTACAGCACAGACGGTTCCGTGTTCATCTTGGTGGATACAGCAGTGCATGGCGAACACAGAAGAATGGACTACCCCAAGGTTCTGTCCTGGCACCAACTCTATTTGCACTGTACACCAGTGACCTACCCATCACACACTCTCGTAAGTTTGTATATGCAGACGACATATGCTTTGCTCTCCAAGCAAAAACATTTGATGAATTGAATGAGAGATTAACTGAGGACATGAGTGATATGAGCACCTACTGTAAACAGTGGCGGCTTCAACCTAGTGTGAAGAAGACCGTTTCTAGTGTTTTCCATCTACACAACGCTAGAAGTAAACAAGAGCTGGATATAACACTCAACAACAGCCGCCTGTCTCATGATGCAAAACCAGTGTACCTTGGAGTCACCTTGGACAGGACTTTGACATACAAAGCCCACCTGCAAAAAGTAGCCAAGAAAGTTCAAACAAGAAACAACCTTGTGCAGATGTTGGCTGGTACTACATGGGGAGCCAGTGCAAGGACACTACGTTCAGCAACATTAGCACTGTCATACTCTGTAGCGGAATACTGTGCTGCTGTCTGGAGGAACTCAGTTCACTGCAAACTAGTTGACACCAGATTGAACTGTGCTATGCGGACCATATCAGGTACACTAAAATCAACACATACAGACTGGCTGCCAGTTATGTGTAATCTTGCCCCGCCAGATATCCGCAGGGAAGCTGTCACTGCAAAGTTACTGGACTCTACACTCCAGATCCCAGGCCTTCCCCTGCTGAATGATATTGAGCACCACCCACGATACCGACTGACTTCAAGAAAACCCATCTGGTCTAACCTGCCCACAACAAACTACTCCATGGTAGAAAACTGGCAATCCAGATGGAATAAGGGAACAGCACCAAACAGGGACATCGTGAATGATCCAACAACTGCACTAAATGGTATGGATATTCGTCGAGACCTGTGGTGTAAATTGAATCGTTTTCGCTGCGGTACTGGCCCGTGCCGATACATGTTGGAAAAATGGGGATACATTGACTCACCAAATTGTGATTGTGGAGCTATCCAAACTATGCAGCACATACTACAAGAGTGCCCTGAAACACAACTGACAGGAGGCCTCTATGAACTACATGAGGCCACGGATGTCGCGGTTGAATGGCTGAGAAACAACAGCATACGATAGAAGAAATTTACTCCCAATAATCAAAAGCACGGTCACCTCTGCACCAGATCATTAACTCACATCTCATCACCAATTCTTTAGTTTGTAATGCTCTCTAAATTTCTCACTCTAAAACTCTGTTTTGTACTCACTCTGGCTGAGGGGCATGGCTGAGCTGCTCGGACTTAATGCAGTTAATACCTGAATTCAGTCATCTCATGCCTAATGCAATATGTTCCTCTAATGAGCATTTTTGAAAACTACAGTGCTGTATGTTTTTCAAAGAGAATGCATTTACTGGTGTTCTATATGTATGCTGTATAATGTTTATATTTTATTATCAATAAATATCACAGTAAGAAAAAATAAGTTTTTCTTAATCATTAGTACATTTTACTACATACATTAATACTGAAATAATGAGTAGGACTGTCTATAGAATCTGTTCAAGAAGCATATTTTAGTGCATGTAATAGATACGTAGTATTTTACTTCCGGCTGCTCATTCGCGCATGTGACGTGATACATGGGATTTTACTTCTGGGTACAGAACTCGCAGATTATTTCGATTCGTGGGAGGGCTCAGAATCAAACCCCCATAAATATTGAGGGCCTACTGTACTTTATTCCAGAAGAGACAGGAGCATAGGGTAAATTATAAAAGTGGAGGCATGAGCACACAGGTAGACCACATCTTGTGTAGATCATGCGATTTGAAAGAAGTCAGTGACTGCAAAGTAGTAGTGGGAAAGAGTGTTGCCAGAGAGCACAGGATAGTGGTATGTAGAATGATGCTGCTGGTGAGGAAAGTGAAGAAGGCAAAGGCAGAGCAGAAGACAAAGTGATGGAAGCTGAAAAAGGAAGAGTATTATTGTGTTGTGTTCAAGGAGGAGTTGAAACTGGCTTTGGGTGGTCAGGAAGTGCTTCCGGATGACTGGACATCTACAGCTAATGTGATCAGGGAGACACGTGTCCTCTGGAAGGAAATTAGATTGGCAGACTTGGGGTGGTGGAATGAGGAAATGTAGGAGTGTGTACAAAGGAAGAGGTTAGCTCAGAAGAAATGGGGCATTGAGAGGACTGAAGAGACTTAAGAGGAGTACAGGAAGATGAAGCAGAAGGCGAAAGTAGTGGGGTCAGAAGCCAAACAGAGGGCATATGATTATTTATACAGGTTGGCACAGCAGAAAGATAGAGCTGGGAAGGACATGCAGCAAGTGAGAGTGATTAAGGGCAGAGAGAGAAATGTATTGATTGATGACAGAAGTGTGCTGGGAAGATGGAAAGAGTATTTTGAAGAGCTGATGAATGCAGAAAATGAGAGAGAGAAAAAAGAGTAGAAGAGGTGACCTTGGAGGACAAGGAATTAGTCAAGATTAGAATGGGTGAAGTGAGGAAGGCATTGAAGAGCTTGATGGGTGGAAAGGCAGTTGGTCCTGATGGCATACCTGTTGAGGTATGGAAATGTCTAGGAGAGGTAGCAGTAGACTTTCTGACAAGACCATTCAACAAGGTCTTAGAGAGTGAGAGGATGCTGGAGTAATGGAGGAGAAATGAGCGTGGGCCCATTTTTAAGAACAAGAGAGACATGCAGAGTTGTAGCAACTACAGAGGGATAAAGTTGAAGAGCCATATGATGAAGTTATGCGAAAGAATAGTGGAAGCTAGACTAAGGGCAGAGGTCAGCATTTATGAACAACAGTTTGGTTTCATGGCAAGAAAGAGCACCACAGATGCAGTCATTGCTTTGAGAATGTCAATAGAGAAGTACAGAGAAGGTCAGAGGGAGCTGCATTGGCAAGCATATGGCAAGGTTCTGAGAAAGGAACTATGAGGAAATCTGGAGTGGCAGAGAAGTATGTTAGAGTGGTGCAGGACAAGTATAAGAGATGTAAGCCAGTAGTGTAGTGTGTTGTAGGTGTGACAGACGAGTTCAAGGTGGAGTTGAGATTGGTTAAAAATTGGGAGTTGAGAGGGTCAGCTCAGAGCCTCTTCTTGTTTGCGATGGTCATGGACAGGCTGACAGATGAGGTTAGAGAAGAATCTCCATGGACTATAATGTTTGCAGATGATATTGTGATCTGTAGTGAGAGCAGAAAAAAAGTGCAGGAAAATTTAGAGAGGTGGAGATATGTCCTAAAACGGAGAGGAATGAAGGTTAACCTCAGTAAAACAGACTACATGTGTGTGAACGATGGACCCAAAAGGAACAATGGCGTTAAAAGGAGCAGATATAAGGAAGGTGGAGGATTTTAAGTACTTAGGCTCAACAATCCAGAGCAATGGAGAGTGTGGAAAAGAGGTGAAGAAGCATGTGCAGGCAGGTTGGAATGGTGGAGAAAATTGTCCGGTGTGATGTGTGATTGGAAGGTATCAGCAAGACTGAAAGGAAATGTGTACAAGATAGTGATGAGGCCAGCAATGTTGTATGGTTTAGAAACAGTGGCAATGGGGAAAAGACAGGAGGCAGAGCTGGAGGTAGCAGAGATGAAAATGTTGAGGTTCTCTTTGAGAGTATCGAGGATGGATAGGATCAAGAATGAGTACATCAGAGGAACAGCACATGTCAGAAGTTTTGGAGACAAAGTCAGAGAGGCTAGATTGAGATGGTTTGGACATGTGCAGTGGAGGGACAGTGAGTACATTGGTAGTAGGATGCTGAGGTTTGAACCACCAGGCAGAAGGCCGAAAGGAAGACCAAAGAGAAGATTTATGGATGTGGTGAAGGAGGACATGAAGGTAGTTTGTGTAAGAGAAAAACATTCGGAGGATAGGGTGAGATGGAGGCAGACGATTCGCTGTGGCGACCCCTGAATGGAACAGCCGAAAGGAAAAGAAGAAGAAGAATTTTGTGATAATAGAAAGACGTCATTATTTTCACATCCAGCTGAGCCTCTGATAAGGTCTCAACAGGTCCATTAATCACGTGAATCAGAACGTCGGTGGATACGCAATCAACCACAGCTTTTACATATGTGTGCACAAATTGGTAAATAAACAACAGACTTGAGATGGGATCGATGGTATATGTAACTTTTCCATTTCATATTGCATCCTGTATATTGTGCTCCCACTGATTACTGATGTTTTGGCATTTCTTAACTTTAGATATTAAATAAATGTTGAACAGCTCAAACACCATCAATTGGCACAGTATAACGAATTACACAATTATTACCTTAAGCTATTATCAGTGAATAAAAGGCTATTTGTTTTGTTCATGGTACTTGCTGACTTTTAGAGTCACCCCAATGATAATTTGATGATGCTGCTTTTCCAAAGAATATGATCCTCTGTCTACGAGGATTTAATGCATATTGCCCAAATACATTAATAAATGGGGAAGAAATATTTTCTTTATCTCTGAAGATAATGTAAAAGGTCAATGTTACACATTTCACTACTGATTGCATGATCAGACCCCGCATATGTAATGCACCTATAGCATGTAATTATATGTTCATTAATTTGCTGAACCACTTAATCCTGCTAAAGTTGCAAGGAGTCTGGAGCTCACACAGGCAAATCTCAGTTGATCTCTACCTCTCTTAGTCAGCTCTAAGACTTGTCAGTCCATCAGAGAGCCAACACACACACACACACACACACACACACAAAGGAAAAAAAATCTCACACCGGAAGATTCACAGAAATGCAATTTGGTCAATTTCTTCAATGCGGTTGAAGATGTATGTATTTTTATTTTCAAACTACAAGAGTTACCTGTAGAACTTGTGATTAGATTTTGATGGGGTAGCTAGCACTGGACAAATTGGCAATTGTTTGAAATCTATACCACTGTTTAGTGCAGATCTTTTCAACCCTCTGCCAGACTCATAGAAATCGACACCCTCTTTCTAAAGACCTTATTGAGCTCTTTCGATCTGGCATATGGTACCACACATTTAGCAAAAAAAAAAAAAAAAAAAAAAAAAAAAAGCAGTCTAAAATTTTCCCCCTCAGAAGGTTTTAATCAAAGGCCTCTAATTTCAGAGCAAAGACATTTTGTCCAAGACACTAAAATGTTTGCTATTTTAAATATGTTACATAAATAATAATAATAATAATAATAATAATAATAATAATAATAATAATAATAATAATAATAATAATAATAATAATAATAGGTAGACTACATCTTGTGTAGGCGATGGAATTTGAAGGAAATGAGTGACTGCAAAGTAGTAGTAGGTGAGAGTGTTGCCAAACAGCATAGGATGTTGGTGTGTAGGATGATGCTGATGGTGAGGAAAGTGAAAAAGGCAAAGGTAGAACAGAAGACAAAGTGGTGGAAGCTGAAAAAGGAAGAGTGTCGTGCTGTCTTCAAGGAGGAGTTGAAACAGGCTTTGGGTAGTCAGTAAGTGCTTCCAGATGACTCGACAACCACCGGCAATGTGATCAGGGAGACAGGTAGGAGAGTATTTGATGTGTCCTCTTAAATGAAAAGTAGATAAGGAGACTTGGTGGTGGAATGAGGAAGTGCAGGAGTGTGTACAGAAGAAGAGGTTAATTAAGAAGAAGTGGGACATAGAGAGGACTGAAGAGAGTAAACAGGAGTACAGGGAGACAGAGCATAAGGCGAAGGTAGCGGTGTCAAAGGCCAAACAGAGGGCGTGTGATGACTTGTATGCTCGGTTGGAAAATAAGGAGGGAGAAAATGATTTATACAAGTTAGCACAGCAGAGAAATAAATATGGGAAAGATGTGCAGCAAGTTAGAGTGATAAAGTACAGAGAGGGAAATGCATTGACTGATGACAGTGTGCTGGGGAGATTGAAAGAGTACTTTGAAGAGCTGATGAATGAGGAAAATGAGAAAGAAAAAAGAGTAGAATGGGTGACCGTTGAGGAGCAGAAAGTAGCAAAGATTAGTAAGGATGAAGTGAGGAGGGCATTGCAGAGGATGAAGAGTGGAAAGACAGTTGGTCCTGATGACATACCGGTGGAGGTATGAAAGTATCCAGGGGAGGTAGCAGTAGATTTTCTGACAAGAATATTTAACAAGGTCTTAGAGAGTGAGCAGATGCTTGAGGAATGGAGGAGAAGTGTTGCAGAGTTGTGGCAACTACACAGGGATAAAATTGATGAGCCATACGATGGAGTTATGGGAAAGGATAGTGGAAGCTAGACTAAGGGCAGAGGTCAGCATTTGTGAACAACAGTTTGGTTTCATGCCAAGAAAGAGCACCACAGATGCAATGTTTGCTTTGAGAATGTTAATAGAGAAGTACAGAGAAGGTCAGAGGGAGCTACATTGTTGCTTTGTGGATCTGGAGAAAGCATATGATAGTGGGCCAAGAGATGAACTGTGGTATTGCATGACGAAGTCTGGAGTGGCAGAGAAGTATGTTAGAGTGGTGCAGGACATGTATGAGAGATGTCAGACAGTGGTGAGGTGTGCTGTCAGTGTGACAGAAGAGTTCAAGGTGGAGGTGGGATTGCATCAAGGGTCAGCTCTGAGCCCCTTCTTGTTTGCTATGGAGATGGACAGGCTGACCGGCGAGGTTAGGCAAGATTCCCCGTGGACTATGATGTTTGCAGATGACATTGTGATCTGTAGTGAGAGCAGAGAACAAGTGCAGGAAAATCTAGAGAGGTGGAGGTATGCCCTGGAAAGGAGAGGAATGAAGGTTAGCCTCAGTAAAACAGAATACATGTGCATGAATGACAAGGACCCAAGAGGAACGGTGAGGTTTAGGGAGCAGAGATAAGGAAGGCGGAGGATTTTAAGTACTTAGGCTCAACAATCCAGAGCAATGGAGAGTGTGGAAAAGAGGTGAAGAAGTGTGTGCAGTCAGGTTGGAATGGTTGGAGAAAGTGTCCGGTGTGATGTAAGAAGGGTTGCTTGTATAACAGTACCCCTGCGTACACAGATCTATGACAATATAACTTGGTGTGAAAGGCCTCTGGTCACCTGCATTAAACCCAAAGTCAACCACAATGAAAACATTCAGTAAAAACTGGAATGCTGACTGAATTCCAGGTGTGCTTGCTAGCCTCCCAAATATTCCCATGGCTGAGCAATCACATTCCAGATTTGGTTTAAAGTTTAAAGTGAGCTGAGAAGATTTTTTTTTTTTCTTTTAATTTAATTTAATATTCCTTAGAGACGGCAGTGGCGGCCTGGTAGTAAAGGTGATGGTCACTGATCCTATGGTTGGGGGTTCAAACCCCATTCTTATCAGCTTGTCACTGCCCAACAAAAAGAAAAAAAAAAAAAAAAAGAAAAAAAAAAAAAACAGAAAAGAAAAAAAAAATGAAACAAACAGGATCACTGATCCAAAGGTTGGGGGTTCAAGCACTTGACAAAAGTCGTGACTAAGCAGGCAGGTACAAGTGATTTTTGAAATCATTCCTTAAGTTGCCAGGCAATCCAATGACAATCCAAATTCTCAAATAATTGGGATGCTGTGTAAAATATAAACAAAAATAGATTTCAATGATACAACCTCATAAACTCTGAATTTTATCACTGGCACGCAGAAAACATTTTAAAGGTTGAAAGAGACTTCTTTTTTCTTTTGGCTATTCCCTTCAGGGGTTGCCACAGCAAATCATCTGCCTCCATCTCACCCTGACCTCTTCATCTTCTTCTCTTATGCCAACGACCTTCATGTCTTCCTTCACCACATCCATAAGTCTCTTTTTTGGTCTTCCTCTAGGCCTTCTGCCTGGTAGTTCCAACCTCAGCATCCTACTGCCAATATTATTCACTATCCCTCTTCTGTACATGTCCAAACCATCTCAATCTAGCCTCTCTGACTTTGTCTCCAAAACATCTTACATGGGCTGTCCTCTGATCTACTCATTTCTGATCCAATCCATCCTCGTTACTCCCAGAGTGAACCTCAACATTTTCATCTCTGCTACCTCCAGCTCTGCCTCCTGTCTTTTCCTCAGCACCACTGTTTCTAAACCATACAATATCGCTGGCCTCATCACCATCTTGTACACTTTTTCTTTCATTCTTGCAGATACCTACCCATCACACATCACACCAGACACTTTTTCCCAACCATTCCAGCCTGCCTGCACATGCTTCTTCAAATCTTTTCCATACTCTCCATTGTTCTGGATTGTTGAGCCTAAGTACTTAAAATCCTCCACCTTCCTTTTCTCTGCTCCCTGTAAACTCACTGTTCCTCTTGAGTCCTTCTCATTCACACACATGTATTCTGACATACTGAGGCAACCTTCATTCCCCTCCTTTCTTGGGCATACCTCCACCTCTTTAGATTGTCTCCACTTGTTCTCTGCTCTCACTACAGATCATAATGTCATCTGAAAACATCATAGTCCATAGAGATTCTCCCTCTGACCTTCTCTGTACTTCTCTATTAACATCCTCAAAACAAACACTACATCTGTTGTGCTCTTTCTTGGAATGAAACCAAATTGTTGTTCACAAATGCTGACCTCTGCCCGGACTCTAGCTTCTACTATTATTTCCCATAACTCCATCGTATGGCTCATCAACTTTATCCCTCTGTAGTTGCCACAACTCTGTATGTCTCCCTTATTCTTAAAAATGGGCACAAGCATCTTTCTCTTCCATTCCTCCGGCATCCTCTCATTCTCTAAGACATTGTTGAATGTTCTTCTCAGAAAATCTACTGCCAGCTCTCCTAGACGCTTCGATACCTCCACAGGTATATAATCAGGACCAACTGCCTTTCCACTCTTCATCTTCTTCAATGCCCTGCTCACTTCATCCTTACTAATCTTTGCTACTTCCTGCTCGTGAATGGTCACCACTTCTACTCTTTTTTCTCTCTCATTTTTCTCATTCATCAGCTCTTCAAAGTACTCTTTCCATCTTCCCAGCACAGTTCTGTCATCAGTCAATACATTTCCATCTCTGTCCTTTATCACTCTAACTTGTTGCATGTCCTTCCCATCGCTATCTCTTTGCTGTGCCAACCTGTATAAATCATTATCTCCCTCCTTACTTTCCAACCCAGCATACAAGTCATCATATGGCTTCTGTTTGCCCTTTGACACCGCTACTTTTACCTTACGCTGTCTTCCTGCACTCCTGTTCACTCTTTTCAGTCCTCTCATTGTCCCACTTCTTCTTAGCTAACCTTTACCTTTGTACACAGTCATGCACTTCCTCATTCCACCAACAAGTCTCCTTATCTACTTTCCTTCAAAAGGACACACCAAGTACTCTACCTGTCTCCCTGATCACATTTGCTGTAGTTGTCCAGTCATCTGGAAGCACTTCCTGACCACCCAAAGCCTGTTTCAACTCCTCCTTGAAAACAACACGACACTCTTCCTTTTTCAGCTTCAACCACTTTCTGTTCTGCTCTGCCTTGGCCTTCTTCACCTTCCTCACCATTAGCATCATCCTGCATACTACCACCCTATGGTGTTTGGCAACACTCTCACCCACTACTACTTTGCAGTCACTGGCTTCCTTCAAATTCCATCGTCTACACAAGATGTAGTCTACCTGTGTGTTCCTGCCTCCGCTTTTATAAGTCACCATATGCTCCTGTCTCATCTTGAAGAAAGTATTCACCACAGCCATTTCCATCCTTTTTGCAAAATCTATCAACACCTGTCCTTCTGTGTTTTTTTCCTGGATACCAAATCTGCCCATCACTTCCTTGTCCCCTCTGTTGCCTGCACCAACATGTCCATTGAAGTCTGCACTAATGACCACTCTTTCAGCTCTGGGGCTACTCTGCATCACTTCATCTAACTCACTCCAGAATCTCTCCTTCTCTTCTAGCTCACATCCTACCTGTGGGGACTAAGCACTAATAATACTGAACATCACACCTTCAATTTCTAACTTGAGACTCATCACTCTGTCTGACACTCTTTTCACTTCTAGAAAATTCCTGACAAACTCCTCTTTCAAGATGACTCCTACTCCATTTCTCTTCCCATCCAGACCATGATAAAATAGCTTAAACCCTGCTCATAAGATTCGAGCTTTGCTCCCTTTCCACCTGGTCTCCTGAACACAGAGTTTGTCCACCTTCCTCCTCTGCATCATGTCAGCCAGCTCTCTATCTTTTCCTTTCATAGTTCCTCTTTTCCTTTCATAGTCCCTAGTTTTTTTCCATAGTTCCAAGTTAGTTAGTTTTTTTTTTTTTTTTTTTTTTTTTTTTTTTCAGTGACATGTCTCTGTCAACATCAATTAAAGGTTGAAAGAGACATATCACTGAAAAAAAAAAATGCCTCACTTTGAAATTGATGGTAGCACCACATTAAAAAAAAATGTGACTGGATGACAAAAGTCTTGGAAAAGGAAGTTATATTGAAAACAAGCGGTCAAAAGAATGTTTTACAACAAATTTGAATAATTAGCAACACTCTTCAGAAATATGATTTTCTATGAAAATATTATCTGAGCAGTTTCATAAATCTGAAAAAAAAAAAGATAAAGAAAAACTGTCGACATATTCTGGAATAATTGCAGAAAAATTGTATTCAAAACAAACTTGCATAGACGTTGATCATCCCATGATCTATAACATCATATCATCAAACGATTTTAAAGATCTGCAGAAATTTATCTGACAATGCGTTAAAAAAGGCATAATTATGTGGGGAAAACCATGAGCTCAGGAACACTTACAAAAAATATGGTTGGAGAACACTTTTTGCAGAAATGCAGGTATTTGAGCTGAGTGCTCACAGTCAGCTGAATACTTTAGGATTTTCAAATCATTCCATTCATTTACAATTTATACAATTTCGCAATCCTTTTTTTTTTTAATTAATTAATTAATTAATTAATTTATTTATTGATTGAGTATGAGACTTATAGCTGGAGATATTTTAATTATATTTATTGTTTTAAATATTCTGTTGTTTGTTTGTTTTATAACTACTGTTTCATACACATATGCTATTACATTTGTTTTATTACATGTAGTAAGTCACTCGTTTGCACTCATTTAATATCACCTAAGGTTACAAAAAGTCTGAAAACTATTTCAGCCGACACTGGGTGTGGGAAGGGTACATTCTGAACAAATTGCCAGACCATTGCAGAGCCAACACACGCAACCATTCACACTCACAGTCACTTCTAAGAGCTATTTAGAACAGGTAATTAGCCGGCTGTGTGAGGAAGCATAGGAAAACAGGTAAGTCTACCTTGAAACCTCCTCAAAGTCAAGACCTTTTTTGTATTGAGGAGGATATGATAACCCATACACCACCATACTGCCCTAAATCTACTAATAAATGAAGTTTTCCTTGCTTTCACATGCCACCATTTAACTCAGGGTTGTCTTGATAATTAGCTGATGATTTCAATTGGAGGTGATAATATTAGCAATGACACAAAACTGTAAAGGTCTGGTGTGCTGAAGGTCTGAAATTGAGGAATCTGGCTTCAATTTACAGTTCTCATGTATTGAATAGGTTTTAGCTTTCTCGTTTATCCATTCTTCCAAATAAATAGATTTTATACTAAGAATAGAGTTATGTTGTATTAGTGCATTACTAGCAGTTTTGCTGCCAGATATAGGGTGAGTTTGTCACTGGCAGCAGCTGTGACCGTTGGCACAGATACAGTGTGTGTCCTTGTATGAAAGAGGGTGCTTTGCAAAGTCACATTGGTATAATCTGAGTTCATTTCTCTCTCTCTTATTCTCTCTCTGTGTGTTTCTGCCTCTCTTTTTCTTTAGGAATGCATTAACCTTGGCAGGGGATGTTTGTTCTCAATAAAACAGGGACAGATAATTTTATTTGAAGAAACACATTTATTCTGATAGCATTGTAGTCACCATGCTGATGAGCTTAGACTCACTTTAGCCAATGTTTATCGCTCTTTCTCTTTTCTCAAGTGTGTCGCTCTGACTTCACACAACACCACATTATTTCATCTTCACTATTGGGCTCAAAGATCATCGAGAAGGCAAGGTCCTGGGCTGGCATTTAAAAACATTTGAATCATCCTCCCTGCACACTCTCAGAATATAAATGGTGCTGTTTAAGTCCAGATAAACAGGTGCCCCAGTAGTGTACTGAATCCCTAATGGCTTGGTCTGGTTTTAAATTGCAGTGAGCATTAAATTACTTGTGTATGCATGTCCTACCTTATATGACATCTGAATATTAAGTTGAATAATGAGTAGTGCAGGCTGTGTAATTTCTTAGTTAACTCTTAAAGCCATTTTATCATGTATTCCACTGGTACATTTTTGAATAAAATGTGGTGAACTGAAATATTTTTCGACAAAAGTGAATGCACTGTTCTCAAATAATAGGTTAAATTCGCATTACGACTGCGCATGTGCGGGGAACGTGACCCAACCTCTGATCCAAGCGTCACTGCTACCAAACTTTCTTGTAGCCGCTTGCTTTTGTATGTAAGTACATTCTAACAACTGCCGCTTAAAGCCTGACTTCAGCCTTAAATTACATGTCTCGATGCGTCAGGTGCGCATTGTGCCGTAGTGAACTGTGGGAACGGCATTTATCATCTCGAGCGTTGGAAAAAGGAAATTTGCAGCATACATGCCTGCAAATTTGGGACTAACGCGTGTACATGTCCACCGCCGTTCACATTATATACCTTCCCTACCAAACTGAAGGATCTGGAGGGATGCAAACGTTGGATTAAAGCAGTACGTTTGTAATTAAAGTGTTCTTTATTCAAATCCATAGACCCTATAGACTATATTACCTTTTATTTACCTGTTAAATTACCATAAAAATCGTTAATGCCGTAATCATTAAATATCATAGACTTAGATATTGAAAATTACTGTTATTTTAATTTGTAAAATAGACAAACAAGAGCTGTCAGATCATTCGGTGACAACTGTCAAACTTGTATTTACCATCTCTGTAGTCATTACGAAGTCACGCTAGTGGGGTGCATGCCTGGTCCTTCATGAACAAAAAATTCGCTATGTCAGTGTACAGACACAGCGGCCACTTCGATAAGGCGTCATTTTCTGTCTCCCTGCTGTCTTCAAGTCCCAAGGGGTCTGAAATTGCTGAAATTGTCACGCTTTCCTCATCCACTTCAAATGTCAACACGCTGGCATAGTCACGTTGGATTTGTTTAGATTCCTTTTGTAACGTCACCGCAAATGCAAGCGCAAAAAGTTCATCTTTACGCTTGCGGGAACAACCGGGAAGACCCCTACGTATACAATACACTCGAAGGTCAGGAACTTTTCATAAATTAAATGTATCGATAGTGCAGTTCTCATCCACATCAAGGTTTACTTCCGCCACATTTGGTAGTCGAGATCCCATGATGCTGTGTGTGAACCGAGATGAAAATGTAGTCTATCCTGCGCATGCCTGTGTCAACTATGAGTAAACCGTGAATAGAACATAAGTGTAACAACTCTGATTGCAGTCTGTGTTTGGTTTCAGTCCATGGTCCAAATCAATTGGTGCAGTACCAATCATAGCTCCTGAATGTTTCAGAAGTACACAACAGAATGGTGTAAAACAGACATACTGTATATATGACACACTGGCCTATTATTAAATGATGTGTGATTGTTAATGGATCATGTGGTATGGATGGTGGTGCATATTTTTATTAAGATAAAGCATCTGTACTTTATATTCTGAAAATAGATATGATGTCATGGTTGGCACATCACCTGAAATTGAGTCTCAGGCTTGATGAAGGGATTCTTGTGTGGACTCTGCATGTTCTCCTTGTGCTTGCGTTGGTCTCCGCTGGGTGATTTGGTTTCCTCCCACAGTCTGAAAACATGTACATTAGGCTAATTGTCTGTTCTAAATTGACCCTGGGTGTAAGTATAAATGGTTGTTTGTGGGCAGATTCCTGTGGGAGAATTGTCAAATTGGTTTCCATCCAAAACCATTATTATTACATGTAAACATTGAATGGCCAGTTATATCTAATTAATTCTTCCATACATGAACTTTGAGTGCTCCATGTATGACCTAGAGCCTGAGCACATCTATTAATGGTGACAAGGACTTGATCTTTTTGGTGAAAATCTCTTTTCTTGTACTGGTGATGCATTCGTACCACTTGTTCTGTCACACTTTAGAACAATAAACACTCAAGCAGGAATGCTGATTGTTTAGTTTGTCATTATTAAATGCTTTTCTGACCTCTTTATTAATGTTCCAAGTATCCCAAGCTGTTTTCATACCTCCACCACTGAAAGCAGAAATAGTATCACAGCCTGTTGTAGCACAGAATGTAATCAGCACATTTGACTCTCTTGGCTGTCTGGAGGGTGCAACTTCATATACAGCTATGAAGATGTAGTTGAGGCCAGTATCAAAAGTCAGCCAGAACTCTCGGACATCAATCTGATAATATGAGACAGCCATGATTACCACATCTATATCTATGGTGAACTCAGGGCATCAGCTGTTGGCTTTAGTAATGTTCACAAATTATCATTCCCCTATAACAAAGAATGTTTGTTCCATCAGTAGCTTATACCACTCTGTCATCAGACCAAGGTCACTTCATTGTCTGGTGGCCCACATAAAAAAAAAAAAAAAAAAAAAAAAAAAAACCTCAATTTTATTGTTATCAACATTGTCATTGAATTTATTTGGCAGATGTGGAAAAAGCATTACTCAGCATCTTTAACCATTCCCTCTTCTGCTTCTCACTGAGACCTTCAGACACTGTCATAAATTTCACACACAAAATCCAGTCTTCTAACACCACTTAGACGATGCATGGCATGGAGTAAAAAAGTATTCTCTGAATAGGCCAGAAATGTTTTAGCTGCCATAAGATGAAGCACTGCCCTGCTACTGCACCATCTATCACTAGAATATAAACAGCTGGAGTATTGTCTTGTCATGTCACAAGGTGTTCCAAAAGAGGTAAACGAGCTGACTTCGTTCCAAACCTCACTGCACTGTCCGGGCATAGGAAAAAGAATACGACTCATTATAGTCTATATACAATAGATCACTGTCATTTTTCAGGTAAGTAATATAATTTTCTTCATTAATACTTTAAGAGAATTGGAAGAAAAGGAAGGAAGCTTATACTTATTCAGTTGCATCAGTGATGGTTGTTTTAGCATTAAACAATCTTTCCTTCATGAGAGGATTGTACTGTGTTAGTCCAATGCATTAAACATTTCTGATTGCATACACAATATTTTTCCAGACGAAGGATGCCAAGACTGTTGGCCAACCACTGTTAGCCACTGCTTTACTTCCTGAAAAAAAAAAAAATAAATAATAATAACTTGCAGGGCAGGTTGCTGATGATCGTCAGCTTCTGTTCCATACCCCCAGTCTTTCTTCTTTATACTCTGAGACGATTCAAACAACTTCTGGACTGACAATCACTCACCTCTTTTAAAGTTGCTGATTTAAAAGTTAAATCAATAGTCCCACCTGTGTCTTTGATTGTCACATTAAGACACTCGTGTGATTGGTTAAGAGCAATCCCAGAGGAATTTCTGCCAGTCTTATGTGCAACAAAATTTTCATAAGCAAACTCATCTCAGATTAAGGAATAAGAAGTGGGAAGTGCTACTATGTCTGCAACATGAATTGAAAGCCAGCTGGCATGAGTGCTTCAGTCAAGAGCAAATACGCACAGCATTGCTTTAGTAAGAGATTGATACTCACAACATATTTCAGTTTTAACTATTACTGGTGTAGGAATCCATACTAATAATGTCTAAAAATTGCAAATGTGATAGAAATACATACTGTCTAAAATTGTTTTACCTTTATTGAAGTACCTGTGTTTCATTCTTTATTTATTTTTTTTTTTTTAAAAACAGTACTTTCATCAAACAGCCCCTCCAGGATGCAAATACGGAACAAATAACGCTTTTAATGAGAACCAAGACAGTGCTCAAAAGGCAGAAAAAATGAAGCTAAACAGGTTGAAAACAAAACTAACAGATCAAACAAACATTATGAACAAACCACAATACAGTACTTTCTTTTCGTAAAAAGTCAATCCATACTGAGTCCATTAATTAACCCCGAAAAAGCTGAGACAAAATTAAATCTTCATTGTTACTTGAAATTAACACCATATAATGCCCTAGATTGACTCTGACCCTTATATCCTCAGATGGCACTTAGGAACTTGAGGGCATTCTGGTAGTTGTAGTCTGTGGGTCTACGTTCATTCATGCAGCACTTTAAACAGTGGAACGTACAGAATAGTACATGTTTGACATCATTTTGAACATGGCCTAATTAATCATTTAAGAGCAGATTGCTGTCTGCTAATGTGTGCCAGATTATCAGCACATAATTTTGGTTAGAGAATCTATGTGCTGCGCCCTGTTAAGGACGTCAAAGCGTTCTTTTATAGGGTGAAGTATATCTCTCCAAATAACTGCATAGGTTATATATGCACTAGATAACTTCTTTTTAAAAAACAAAATGATCTGTGTTTTATTTTATGGGAATACACATCTAGTCACCTTATAGTTATCACGTTATAACCTTTCTTTGGGCTTCAGTTTGCTCCTACATGGGAAGTAATGTATTTGGCACAAGTAAATATGATGCAAAAGGGGAACCCCCCCAAAAAAAAAAAAAAAATAAATAAATAAATAAATACATAAATAAATAAATAAATAAATAAAAATAAAAACATGACACAAAAACGACTTGCATGCAAAGCACCAAGTTCCAACACCTGTTTGTTCAGTAAATATATGCACCTGTTTTAACTTTGTTTTGCTGTCATGCCATTGTGCAGCTCAAATAAATGATGAATGCAACTTTTATCATAGGATTTAAACTCAAACTAGATATTATTTATAGCACAGACCAAAAACCTAAACAGGTCACAGGTATTAAAATCTGAGAGATATACAAAAATATTAAATATTGGACAAAACGAAATTAATGAAAGTGAGAGATAAAATTATAAGTCTACACCACATTTAATGGTTGGTGTGTTTTTATGGTCCCCTCACCATTGCACGAGTGCTGAATGCATGTAAGGCTCTGTCTTCTGTGCATGTGATCTACCCTCTGAGTCAATGTTCTGGTTGTAATGCTCATTACTGTAGTAACAGAGGTTATTTTGATGGCTTGCAATCTAAGTATTCAAATGTTTTTAACTCCATATAGTTTCTTTTGCTGAGTCATTGGTTTAAAGTGGTATGAAAGAGTATCTGGACCTTTTGGAATTTCTCAGATTTCTGCATAAAATCACCATCAAATGTAATCTGATATTTGTCAAAATCTCACAGATGAAAAAAAAAAAAAACAGTGTCTGCTTTAACTAAAACCACCCAAACATTTATAGGTTTTCATATTTTAATGAGGATAGCATGCAAACAATGACAGAAGGGGGAGGAATTGAACCCTCTGCCTAAGGAGACTTAAAGAGCAATTGAAAACATTTTTTACCAAACAATTTAAGTGAGGTGTGTGACCAATCACTGATGAGTGGCTTAAAGCTGCCCTGCCCACTATAAAACACACACCTGGTAAGAATTGTCTTGATGAGAAGCATTGTCTGATGTGCACAATGGCTCGCTCAAAAGAGCTGTCTGAAGACCTGCGATTAAGAATTGTTGATTTGTATAAAGCTGGGAAAGGATACAAAACCATCTCTAAAAGTCTGGATGTTCATCAATTGACAGTCAGAGAAGTTGTCTACAAATGGAGAGAGTTTGGCACTGTTGCTTCTCTCCCAAGGAGTGGCCTTCCACCAAAGATATCGCCAAGAGTTCAGCGCAGAATACTCAGAGAGGTAAAAAAAAATAAAAATAAAGTGTCTGCTAAAGACTTACAGAAATCACTGGCACAGTCCAATGTCTCTGTGCACACATCAACTATATGTAAAACAATGGCCAAGAATGGTGTTCATGGGAGGACTCCAAGGAGGAAGCCACTGCTGTCTAAAAAAAAAACATTGTTGCTCGTTTAATGTTCGCAAAAAGGCACTTGGACACTCCACAGAAGTTTTTGGCAAAATATTTTGTGGACTGATGAAACCAAAGTTGAATTGTTTGGGAGGAACACACAACGTCATGTGTGGAGGAAACATGGAGCAGCTCACCAACATCCCCACCGTGAAGCATGGTGGAGGGTGCATCATGGTTTGGGTCTGTTTTGCTGCCTCGGGGCCTGGACAATTTGCAGCCATTAATGGAAAAATGAATTCAAAAGTTTATCAGGATGTTTTGCAGGAAAACCTGAGGTCATCTGTCAGACAGTTGAAGCTAAAAAGAGGATGGATGCTGCAACAAGACAATGATCCAAAACACAGAAGTAAATCAACTTCAGAATGGTTTCAGAAGAACAAAACAGATGTTCTGTAGTGGCCAAGTCAAAGTCCAGACTTGAACCCCATTGAGATGCTGTGGCATGACCTCAAGACAGTGATTCATGCCAGACATCCCAGGAATCTGACCGAACTACAGCAGTTTTGTAAAGAAGAATGGGCCAAGATTAGTCCTGATCGATGTGCCAGACTGATCTGCAGCTACAGGAAGCGTCTGGTTGAAGTTATTCCTGCCGGGAGGGGCACAAAATATTAAATGTGATGTTTCAGTTACTTATTCCTCCCCCCTCTGCCATTGTTTGCATGCTATCCTCATTAACATATGAAAACCTATACATTTTTGGATGGTTTTAGTTTTTTCATCTGTGTGATTTTGACAAAGATCAGATCACATTTGATGGTAATTTTATGCAGAAATGTGAGAAATTCCAAAAGGTTCAGATACTTTTTCATACCACTGTATGTGGTTATCTCCAGATGTAACCAGGACTTGGCATGTTGCGTGTAATTGGTGGTTACCTTGTCATTCAGTTCCTGTCGTTAATGGTATTTTTCAAGTTTGTTGGTATTCCTGATGATTAGTGTTTTAGCCTTTTTGGGTGATCTTTTTAGCTTAATGAAAACTTTGTAATTTTCAGTCGTTGTGCTTTGAATCTTTTCTTTCTTTTTTTTTTTTTTTTTTTTCTATAGACAACATGGTTTCCTGACTACTTCTGCATTTTTTTTTTTTTTTTTTTTTTTTTTTTTTTTTTGTGAGGTGTAGGATTTTTCTTTGCTGCAGCCTGGCAGTAGTGACTTCCTCTGATATGAAGTCAAACAACTTTTTAATATAATCAACATCCTCGTTCGTCGGGATCCTTTTGGTCCCATATACACGTGCTTGTTTGGCTAAACAGCTTTATATGCCGCCACTTGTTAGGTTAGCTTAGCTGGCCAGTAGTTATCTGAGTGCATATTTTTTTATTCCTTCACAACCTTTTATTTTAAAAACTAGGCAGAGGTCAAGTTGAGGTTCTTATAATAGTAATTAAATAGTAATAAAATAATAATTTGAGGGCTTACTTCTTTTCGGCTTTTTCCAGTTCTCGAGAGTCGCCACAGCAAATCATCTGATTCGCACATTTGATTTGGCATGGGTTTTTTATGCCAGATGCCCTTCCTGTCACAACCCTTTAGCAAGGGACAGAAACACGCTGACGGCTTTGCAGCCTACTTTTTACGAAAATCAGCAATGGTTCTTTTACATGCCTCTCACCACAGACAGTGACAGACATGGCCCGCCTTTGATAACCCAGGTAGCTGCACTGGGGGGACAGTGACAACCTTTGTGGGGACTCGAACCCCCACCTTAGGATCAGCGATCCTGCGCCCTATCCACTAGACCACCACTGCCACCATTTGAATGCATACTGATTTTGTGAAATACAAAGAAATCAATGTTCATTTTTGTTAAAGTATGATTATTTTAAGAGGAAGAGACAAAATACTAGCAAAAAGTCTAGAAAAAGGCATTATATTAAATTTTAACATTAATTTGCTTGTGATCAGGTAAAACAAGCATTTGATCCCCAAGCTAACCATGCTTTAGCACTTAGTGATACTTGGTTCTTCAGATTTGTCTTGTAATGACCAGATTTGGACACATCGCAGGAGGGATTTTGTCCAACACCTCTTGACAGATCTTCCTCAAATCCTTCAAGTTTCAATCCGGCCAATTGGCAACTCTGAGCTTTATCTCCCTCCACATATTTTCTATAGTATTTAGGTCTGGAGGCTGGCCAGGCAACTCTATGGCCTTAATGTGCTTCCTTATGAGCCACATCTTTGCTCTGGCCATATTTATTGAACCACTGTCAAGCTGGCAGACCCCATCCGGGTGCATCAAAATATATATAGCGTATTCAACGTGATAAGCGCCCAGGGTGCTTAAAAAATTGGAGTTGATGGGCACATATTAAGATGTTACCAGCAGAGTGGAACGGTAAGTGCTTATTCCCATCGAGATGGAAAAATGAAGAATAACAGAACAATAAAATATTTTTTTTTTGATATTTGTCTTATTCATCAAACAAATTGTTTACATGAAAGCTGAAAATAAACACAGCATAAAAAAGGCCCTTTAATGATTCCTCCTGGTGCTGTTCCTTGAAACATTTTCTCAGAAGTAAAATTGAGCCAATTAACATGAATGTCAACTTTAGCACATACCACGTTGAACCAATCAACACGAACACAAACAAATTACATGTCCAGGAATTTGCTGAAATTTATGAAGTTAGTAATCGGAAGAATCAGGTGAAAAATACTCGCCATCATTTTCTGATTGGTTCATATCTGGCTCATCACTCCATTCATTCAGAGCATACGATAGTCTTGCTGTAACAGTTTCTAATGGTTTATCAGTTGTGGGACATTTACCAAGAGAACACAGTGAAATATTTTCTTGTTTTTTTTACAGCATGGTGGTGGAACAATCAAATGTGTTGTTACTGACGAACATTATGGACATTCTCCTGTGGCAGGGGTCTTGAAATAATGTGTAAACTTTGCTTTTACAGTGAAAGCCTCGTTTTACTGTTACAGAGACTGATCGAATAAAGTTGGTAAGTTTTATCTACGATTTTGATACCAGTACACATGGGCAGCTATTAGATGTAAGATCAAAAACATGGGGGGGGGGGTGCTTATTGCAGCAGGGCGCTTATTACATTGAATACGGTACAGCATGTGTGTGTGTGTGTGTGTATATATATATATATATATATATATATATATATATATATATATATATATATATATATATATATATATATATATATATATATATATATATATATATAAATATATGTTTATGTATGTATGTATGTATATATATATATATATATATATATATATATATATATATATATATATATATATAAATATATGTTTATGTATGTATGTATGTATATATATATATATATATATATATATATATATATATATATATATATATATATATATATATATATATATATATATATATATATATATATATATATATATATATATATATATAAGAAAAAAGTGGTAATCACCTGATTATGGGAAACGTATGAAAGTTGTTTTCATTTTATTTAATCTTCATACATTGGTGCAACCTTATGATAGTTATTTAACATTGGTTATAAATTAGAAATTTCTAATAATCTTATTATTGGCCTCTTTTTTTTTTTGTTTTCTTTGAGTCTGCATTAATCCAATCTATGTATACTGTACTACATTAATATCTATCACCTTCAATTAAAAAAAAAAAATACATCGGAAGGTGTCAATTATAGAGACATAGGAAAATGCATTGTGAGAATACCTTCAGATCATGATTTGAACAGGAAAGCAATGCAGTTTCTCTGCATAAACAATGAGTTTTGCCTAATATCTTTTCACTTTTCTTCTGCATTTTTTTATTCAAATTATTAAAGAATGACAACTTTTAGATAACAAAGACAAGCTATTCTCTTGGCTAACAGTATATTATTTTACTTTTTTTTCTGCTAAGAACTAATTACTAAAAAAAAAGATTAATAAGTAAATAGCTATAAATGGTTACATTTTGTCCATGATAAATGCAAACCAATTATTGATAATATAATAATTTCAAAAGGGAATGAATGTCAATCAAACCGTCAACTTTCGGAAGACATACAGACATGATTTTTATGCTGAAATCATTAAATGGGGAATGCTCACAATGCCATTTTCCCATGTAATTTAATAATATACTTTGCAACCTCTGAACTGGTTTTCATGGAGGGCCATGTATAAAATAAAATATGAATATAAATAAACAAACAATAACGAAACAAGTAATTTGGCTGATATGGTGCTTTTCGAGAATTATCTGCATATTCCTCAGAGTGTGTATTAATCTAGCTGTTCTCTATCACCACAAGTAATCATGGGCTCTAATTTTAGAAATGTTTTTTTTCTTCTCTCTGCTACATGAGAAATTGGGATGGGGGGAGAGAGAGAGAAGGGGTTGCTCTTCCATCTCAGTTGAATGAGTCAAAAATACCATTTGGATCATCCTTACCTACTTCTCCTCCATCTGGATTCTGCTTCCATGCTGTGCCCAAGGTGTCATTGATAGCTGAATGGCTGTTTGAGTCTCAAAGTCTGTCCCAATTGCTTTATGTAAATGTAAATGTTGTGTAATATATATATATATATATATATATATATATATATATATATATATATATATATATATATATATATATATATATATATATATATATATATATATATATATATATATATATATATATATATATATATATATATATATATATATATATATATATATATATATATATATATATATATATATATATATATATATATATATATATATATATATATATATATATATATATATATATATATATATATATATATATATATATATCATGGTTTATTTATTTATTTATTTATTTTCAATTTCTCAGTCAGTAAGCTCTGATTCGGTTTGATTTAAGTCCAAAAGTGGTATGGCATGCACTAGTACACAACTCTCTCTCTTGCCATCAACCTATGAAAAATATGTTCCTAGGATTTGCTGACATAAGCAATCCAACCACCATGTTGAATGAGAGCAATGAAAACAATACTGCCTTGGGATGTAACCCATAGTCCCAAACTACATTTGGGATAGATGTTGGTATAGAAACTGTTGTACACCGTGCACTTACTTCAAGCAGCCATGGGCTATTCATTGTAGTATTCTGCAAAGTGGCACAAATGATGCTGGCATGGTTAGAGATGATACTTGGAGTTAGTCAATGACCCTTTCAGAACATATTGACTGTACACTTTGTCAATAAGATATTGACCTGCTTCCTCACTGTAGGTCTATGAAAAATTGATTGATATGGATCTCAGATACTTTGAAAACAAACCATTGTATATTCCATTTCGTATTGTACTTTAAGTGTGTTGTTTTCTGAAGACAGACCTCCACTCAATTGGAGCAAAGACTAAAGCCTCTATGTTTTTTTTTGTTTGTTTGTTTGTTTGTTTTTTTTCTTTTTTTCTTTTCTTTTTTTTGCATTTGGCATGAGTTGATTCAGCCTCCAGCTTTGAAGTTTAATTAGTAAAAATAGTTACACCAAGCATTTCTCATAAGTCATTCAGTTATGAGTTAAATGACAACATTTTTTTTCAAAGGTATAACTTAAAATAGAGCTATATCCCTATCTGATACCTTCATTTCTGGAAATTGAACATTTTTTGAATGTTAATAGAATATTTGCATAAAAGTGTTCGCAAACGTTAATGAACAAGGCACAAATTCAGATGAATAGACAGGTAATGTTTGCACACGAACATTACATGAACATTATAAAAATGCTCACAAATGAACAAATGGCACAAAAAACATTACATGAATAGTTGTGAATGTATGTATCCAGGCATTCCAGTGGCTCCTATTCATATTCAGAGGGGTTCTGGGCATTTATACATGGCCAGTGTGTATGTGTATATATTGAGCATATATATGCGCATATTTATGATTATATATGTGGGTCACCCCTGCCCACAGCTACCACTGTGAGTAGCAAATATTTGTGCAGGGAAATATTTTAATTGCATGTTATAATTTACAAATTAATTAGACTTCAAGACATTCTGACATTACGCATGACTATCAGGATGAAAGTAAATAAAATCAAAACGCTAGTTTTTATAAATATACTTATTTGCTACTAATCCTTATATGTTAAAATATAAAGTTGTACAAATGTAATGCACGGGAGAAGTAAAACACACCATGAATAACTGCATATAACTGTATATAATGTAATATAACTGCATATAACTGTATATAATGCATTCAAAATCTGCTTCATGATGTCAGTGATTCCATCGCCTTCTGTTGGTAGTTGACATAATTCCTCAACAGCCTCAACTTCGGGTCCAGTAGACTTCTGTTGATACGTTTGCCAGACAACACCATGCTCTGAACTCTGGTGCATTTTCTGTGGACGAACAAAATTTAATTGTACAGATTTTTAATTTTATTTCTTAAATATGATTTAATTTCACAAACAAAGTAACAAAATAGAAATATACAGGTTTCATAATAACACACAGACAGTAGTTTCTTATGTTTTTGTTACACGAAAAGCACATCTGATTCTAAACAAGATTAAACAATATTATAAGGCCGAGAACTGGCATATCATTATGACCCCCTTTTGTAGTTTTTATAGCCATAAGACTCTGAAGCCCATCAAGCCCCAGAATTTAAACACAATTACATATTTCATTGCTGGTTTTAGTAGCACTCTACATATTTAAAATATCATTGAAATAGGAATAAAAACATATCAAAGAGTCCAATAATTATGCATACCTGTAGATTCGAGAAGATCCTCACGAGACTGCTGCCCTCTACCAGGCATATCTGTTGTCTCAACAGAACTGCTTGGCACACATCCAGAAGGTGTTGACAGTTTGTCAAGAACTGCTGAAGTTCTTTGTGAAAGGAAAATAAACACTTGCTAACCCAGTATACTGGAACTTTTTTTTTTTTTTTTCTCTCAAGCAAATATTGTTGAGAATTGCATTTACTGTGAATTTTGGATATAAACTAAATACAAGAATTTATAAAAAATGGATATTTATTGGTAAATAAAATGTATCTAATGGTCAAACATCTTCAGCAAGTGGCAGGACCTGAAATTATTTATATATATATATATATATATATATATATATATATATATATATATATATATATATATATATATATATATATATATATATATATATATATATATGTATGTATATGGGGCAGTGGTGGTCTAGTGGTATAGGGCGCTGGATCGCTGATTCAAAGGTTGGCGTTTCGAGTCCACAAGGTTGTCACTGTCCCCCCCAGTGTGGCTAACTGGGTTATCAAAGGCGGGCCATGTCTCTCACTGTCTATGGTGTGAGGCATGTAAAAGAACCATTGCTGACTTTCGTAAAGAGTAGGCTGCAAAGTCGTCAGCGTGTTTCTATCCCTTGCTAAAAGGGTTGTGACAGGAAGGGCATCCGACGTAAAAAAAAACCTCTGCCAAATTAAAAGTGCGAATCAAAATGATTCGCTGTGGCGACTCCCGAGTAAAAGGGAAAAAGCCGAAAGGAAGACATATATATATATATATATATATATATATATATATATATATATATATATATATATATATATATATATATATATATATATATATATATATATATATATATATATATATATATATATATATATATATATATATTATTGTAGTTTGTACATCTCATAAACTGTCAACATTCAACAAAATGAGTAAACATTTCTATATAAAAAAAAAAAAAAAAAAAAAAAAAAAAACGAACATCAAATGTCTTAATAATCTCAGGACAAGACTTCCAGGGTGTCACTCACTTGTAAATTAATAATTTCATTATCTTAAAACCTGTATTTATTATTATTATTATTATTATTATTATTATTATTATTATTATTATTATTATTATTTTTTTTTTTATTTTTTTTTTTTTTTTTTTTCACAAAACAACCCCAGTTGATTATATTCGTCTTTGTAACAGACTTAGAAACAATTCTGGCATGAACTTTAAAAAAAAAAAAAAAACATCTCACAAGACAGCACCATTACCTTTTTTGACATCTTTCTCATTTTCTCTCCATTCATTGTGTGCAGAATGTGTGGCAAATTGTGATTTCCTACTATGGAATGATAGCAGTGTACCTCGCTGGTTCTTAAAGGAGAAGCCAACCAATAATGCTCTGGAATATGAATTACTACATTTCTTCTTCTTTTCCTTTTGACTGTTCCCTTCAGGGGTCAGCACAACGAATTATCTGCTTCAATCGTCATGGAAGTCATATTAATGATTTGCATGTTTGATTTGGCATAGGTTTTTACACCGGATGCTCTTCCTGACACAATCCTTAGCAAGGGACAGAAACACGCTAACCGCTACTCTTGACGAAAGTCAGCAATGGTTCTTTTACATGAACCTCACACCATGGACAGAGAGCGACATCGCGGCCCTTTGATATCTCAGTTAGCGGCACTGGTGGGGGGGGGCAACCTTGTGGAGAGTGGGACTTGAACCCCCCAACCTTAAGGTTAGCCCAATACAAATTATTACATTTAAACACTCAATTCCATTTTAACATTGCCGGTCATTGTTAGTAGCTTAAGTACTTAGGCTCAACAATCCAGAGCAATGGAGAGTGTGGAAAAGAGGTGAAGAAGCATGTGCAGGCAGGTTGGAATGGTTGGAGAAAAGTGTCCAGTGTGATGTGTGATAGGAAGGTATCGGCAAAAATGAAAGGAAAAGTGTACAAGACGGTGTTGAGGCAAACAATGTTGTATGGGTTAGAAACAGTGGCGCTGGGGAAAAGACAGGAGGCAGAGCTGGAGGTAGGAGAGATGAAAATGTTGAGGTTCTCTTTGGGAGTAACGAGGATGGATAGGATCAGGAATGAGCACATCAGAGGGACAGCACATGTAAGATGTTTTGGAGAAAAAGTCAGAGAGGCTAGATTGAGTTGGTTTGGACATGTACAGAGGAGGGATAGTGAGTATATTGGTAGTAGGATGTTGAGGTTGGAACTACCAGGTAGAAGGCCTAGAGGAAGACCAAAGAGACGATTCATGGATGTGGTGAAGGAGGACATGAAGGCAGTTGGTGTAAGAGAAAAAGATGCAGAGGATAGGGTGAGATGGAGGCAGATGATTCGCTGTGGCAACCCCTGAAGGGAAAAGCCGAAGAGACAAGAAAAAGAAGAAGAAGAAGAAGAAGTCATTGTTAGTAGCAGGAAATGAGATCTGAATTGTAACCATCCAGAAAAAATACAATATAATCTGTAGAAGTATCCGTAGTAGATCTACTACTACTACTACCACTACTACTACTACTACTACTACTAATAAGAAGAAGTAGAAGAAGAAGAAGAAGAAGAAGAAGAAGAAGAAGAAGAAGAAGAAGAAGAAGAAGAAGAAGATCAGGTATTGTTCATTCTGGGAACAGTAATGGAGCGGGACGAGCAACTACACTGTTAAAATAAAAGATTGTATGCTCTCCATTGTGGCTATGATGCAGCTCAGGTGAACATTTACTGCTGGGGATAGCAGAAGCAGTGAGCATGTGCAATTCGCACTGGCTAACAAAATCACCATTAACTTCTGCATGTCAGAAAGTCATCTTTACACACTATTCTTTGCCAAACCCAACTCTGACTTTATATAACTTTAAATAAATCAATGAGACGTTAAACTATACTAGTTTGTCAGTTTGGCACTGACGTGCCAACTATCATCAAAAATCACCGATATGTAAAATAGCTCTATATATATATAAGGGGGCAGTGATGGTCTAGTGGTATAGGGCACTGGATTGCTGATCCCAAGGTTGGGGGTTCGAGTCCCACTCTCCACAAGGTTGTCACTGTCGCCCCCAGTGCAGCTAACTGGGTTATCAAAGGCGGGCCATGTCTCTCACTGTCTATGGTGAGGCATGTAAAAGAACCATTGCTGACTTTCGTAAAGAGTAGCTGCAGAGCCGTTGGCGTGTTTCTGTCCCTTGCTAAAGGGTTGTGACAGGAACGGCATCCGACGTAAAAACCTCTGCCAAATCAAATGTGCGAATCAGATGATTCGCTGTGGCGACTCCCGAGAAAGGGAAAAAGCAGAAAGAGAAGAAGATATATATATATATATATATATATATATATATATATATATACACACACACACACACACACACATATATATATATATATATATAGATTCTTCTATAATCACCTGAAGAGAGAGGATGGTTTCACCACCCCTCGAAACAGATCTGTAGTGATAAATGGAGTTTCAATAGAAAGTCTTTGTCCTGTCCTTTTATTTTTGTTTATTTGCTCTACCAAAAAGTATTGAGCACTCTCCTACGGAAGGATCTACTCATAAAATCCTCTCTCTCTCTCTCTCTCTCTCTCTCTCTCTCTATATATATATATATATATATATATATATATATATATATATATATATATATATATATATATATATATATATATATATATATACGTTCTCAAGTGGCACTAATAGAAAATGTAAATGCTACTGTACATGTAGCAGTCATCTCAGTGCAGTGTCCAATTCTCAATACTGCACTACATGCCAAGGAAAAACGTTTTTAACGTCACACGATTGCAAACTGTTTTATGTGAAAAAACTAGAAAGCAACACTTTATCCGTCATTTATTCAAGAAAGGAAACTACAGTTATAATTTTGTTTTGTGATGAATATGTACGGGAGCATTTTTTTTGAATAATGGTTAGTACATTTGTTTCACAGCAAGAAGACACTGGGTTCAAATTCCAGGTTTGGAAAGGGTGTTTCTTTGTGCTGCATGGTTTCTTGTGTTGGTACTCCATTTCTCCCCCACAGTATAAAATCATGCACAAAAAAATCCCACATTACCTTACCTTTACTTACCCACAAAAGCCATGTTGGCTTATTTTACTGAAACTTTCTGATTAGTGAGTCTTTATTAAGACACTCTGTATCTTGAGATATCATGAAAGTGACCATAAGCTTGAGCTAAGTATTAGTTTTTATGATGGGAGCAATAGAGCTGTTTGTGCCTCTATATCAATCAATCTGAGTGCCGTGCCAGAATTCTGGCGTAGGCGGCAGCCATAACAGCCTTCTCTTTGCGGTTCTTCAGACCTTGAGTGAGCAAAATGGGTCCCCAACCAATTGCATTTTATAACCATGCCCAGTACATAGTTTGTTGTCTTCCCCTCGATCTTTTTCCTTCTACATGGCCAGTCAGCACATCCTCTTCAAGCTTTTCCTTCCTCATCACATGCCCCACAAACTGAATCTGCCTGTTTACAATCATTTATAATAAACATCCACTCGTCCCTGCCCGACACAGAATATCCACATTGGTGATCTTGTCTGTCCATGATATCCTCAACATTCTTCTTAGAAACCATATTTCCACTGTGCTAAGCCTGTCTCCAAGCCTTAGTAATAGTCCAACTCTTGCAACCATCGAGTAGACTCGACCACACGTAGCATTTACGTAGCCTAATTCTGGTTTCGATCAACACATTACTTGACCATAGAACCCTCTCCAACTTCTTGAAGGTTGCTTTTGTAATTCCAATTTGTCTCTTTACTTCCACCTCTGATCTAGAACCCAGATAAGCAAATTGTACAACTTTCTCCAGGTCTTGGCCCTTAACCAAGATCTTACATCTCATCTCCTCATTCTTTGAAAATATCATCACTAATGACTTCTTTCTGTTTATCTCCAAACCTTTCTTCTCCCACTGTCCACAATAGTTCACAGCTTTTCTTCAGTATCTGCTATCAACGCTGTATCATCTGCATATCTGATGTTGTTAACATTTATTCCACCAATGGATATTCCTTTCATGTCCTTAATGTTTTGCATAATCATTTCCGTGTAAAGTGAAAATGTTCCACTCCCCTCCTTATTTTGACATACTCACTAACTTCGCCATTGAGTCTCACGGTTGCCTTTTGTTCCCAGTATAAGTTTTTAAACAGCTCAATACCCTGTCCATCCAGATTTAATGCTTCCAGGATTTCAAACAAGGGCTCATGTCTAATTTGATCGAAAGCTTCCACATAGTCAATGAAACAAACATGTACTTCTCTTTGCCTACTAGCTGCTTTCTCTGCTAATATTTTCAGTACAAAGATGGCATTTCGTGTGCCATTATCGGCTGCAAATCCATACTGCTCTTCTGCTACCCCTCCCAACTGTTCGACCCCACAGCCTACCAAGAAAAACTCTAAGAATTGGCTTTGTTAGTTGACTCTTTAAGCTGATTGTTCTAAAAAAAAAATTCACATTTTGTATCCCTTGGCATCTTGGGGCGAGTGATAAAGATAGATCTGCACATCATCTCTGGAAGGGACCTTGCTTGTAGATTTTATTTGCTAACCTTGTTATTTGCTCTATCCCAAACTCTTCTAGTGCCAATATCATTTCTGCCACAATTCCATCCAGGCCAGCAGCTTTACCTCTTTTCATGTTCTTTGCAGCCTTTTCTATTTCCACTTTCAAAATTGGGTGGCCTCGGTGTTTCTGGGAAATATTTCTTTCTCCTCTGTTATCAGCAAACAACTCTTCTATATACTATTTCCATTGATGTAACATTTCCTCTTGATTAAGCAAAATACACCCATCCTTTGTTTTAATGCAGATGGGTGTAACACACTTTCTATTTGAGGTTAACTGTGGAACCATGTCATGCAACTTCTGTGAGTTGGTCTTCTCCATTCGTTCCAGTTCTTCACAGTTTCAAATACATACACTCCTTTGGTTGCTGACAGTTTTTACACACCTCCCTGTTTAATCTGTCATATTCTTCTGACCATGGTTTTACTATTCTATGCTTTTCCATTAGCTCTAAAATACATTGTATGTCATTCACCCCTGCTTCTTCCTTTGCGTTACAGGCGGTATGATTTCTTCGGTAGCTTTACTAATTGTCAAACGCATTTGGTCAAAGTCATGTACCGCTCTGTTATTCTCATTATCATTTTGCATGCAGAGTTTAACCTTGGATGCGGTGAAGGCGGACATGAAGGTCGTTGGAGTAAGAGTAGAAGATGCAGAGGATAGGGAGAGATGGAGGCAGATCATTTGCTGTGGCGACCCCTGAAGGGAACAGCCGAAAGGAAAAGAAGAAGAAAGAAGAAGTTTAACCTTTTGTTGAAAAGCCCTTTTAACATCAGTCTCGCCGTATCACCTTCTTTGGTTGCTTCGGTTTTTTTAAATTTCAGCTTCATAAATGCAACGAATAGAGCATGATCACTGTTGCAATCTGCACCTCGATAGCACTTCACTTGTATGAAAGAATTTCTAATCTCTTACTGATTGTTATAAAATCAATTTGGTTCCTTGAGTAATCATTTGGGCTTCTCCATGTTCATAGACATCTGGGGTGATGCTGAAAGTACATATTAGTGATTACTTGGTTATTTCCTTCACACCACTGAACCCAGGATCATTTTGTTTGTCCAGTCCATGTGGTTTTACAACTTCTAATTGACTACCTTCACCAATGTTTGCATTTAGATCACCCATGACAAACACAATCTCTTGTAATTTGCATTGTGCCATAGCTTTATCCAGGTCTGCATAAACGTTTTCAATATCTCCCTCATTGCTGTTCAATGTTGGTTCATATACTTGAATGATGGTGGTGTTGAATGGGCTTCCTTTCAATTTTGCCACAATTATTCGATTGGAAACAGCCCAATAGCCAAGTAGACAACTGGTCATATTTGGACCTAGTAGGATTCCAACTCCATGAATGAGTTCATTATCTGGCCTTGAGTGTAAGAATATAGTGTTGTTCTCAAACTTCATTTTTCCCGACTGTAACCATCTGACTTCACTCAGTCCTAGTATGTCAATCTTTACTCTCACCATCTCTCTGACAACGTTTTCCAACTTCCCTACTTGATGAGGGTCCTGACATGCCATGTAGCAATGCAATAGCACATAGTAGCATGATGCGGATCTGGGATGCCCTGCGTGTTCAGCAAACCCCTACCAGGCGAGGCAGTGGATTCTTTATCCATACTTCCCTTTACACTGTTGTTGTATGCATTAATGTTTGTTCTTCTTGTCATGGCTGTATACAAAGGGTAAAAAAAATAAATCGGTAGTAGAGGCCCCAAGTTCTTTCTGCTGGGTGGTTTTATTGAGACACCATCCCTAGCTAGCTAGCAGTTTACTCTAAAGAGTTCATCTGCCTTTTGATAGGTCTTGTTTTTATTCCTACCGGGTTGCTAGCCACCCTCTATATACATTATACACACACACACACACACACACACACATATATATATATATATATATATATATATATATATATATATATATATATATATATATATATATATATATATATATATATATATATATATATATATATATATATATATATATATATATATATATATATATATATATATATATATATATATATATATATATATATATATATATATATATATATATATATATATATATATATATATATATTTCATGATCAGGAGGTTGTGAGTTCAAATCCCACTGAGACCCTCACTGTGCTAAGACCCCTGGGCAAGGTCTCAACCACAAGTGTACCTCTGTTCACCCAGCAGTATAAATGGGTACCAGTAAAAATGTACTGGGAAGGTAACCTGTGATGGACTAGCATCCCATCCAGGAGGAGTTCAACTCCTGATTGCTTCACGCTGATGAGCTGCTAGGCTTGGGTGTAAAAACCCAAACAGTTAATCAATCAAAAAAAATCACATATATATACATATATATATATATATATATATATATATATATATATATATATATATATATATATATATATATATATATATATATATATATATATATATATATATATATATATATATATATATATGACTCTTCTGTACTCAGCATGGCAGATCTCTCCTCTACAGAAATAAATTGTCCACACCAATGCTTCAATTTGAGTCTGGAAAAAAATCAAGCCAAAGGTCAGTGTACGAACAAAGCCAAGCTACATCAATACATTGCTACACCTCAACACCATAGCCTTCAAAAAGAATCAATGAAATAATTCAATAGGTATGACATTACATGCTTTTATAGAGAACAGCATGCAGCCTTCCTTATGAAAGGGAGTTGAATTTTAAATTCAAACTTTAAAAAAAACAGAAAACTAAAACTTTCAGCATCTTACAGTCAGTTCAGTACAGAGTGAAACTCCGTGTTACGTTTTATGGCAATGTTCTATGGTACATTATTGCAGTGCAGTCATTGTATATAGTCTGGTGTGCGAGAGATAGTAATTGAAGTCTTTAACCAAGGTGGATACATTAAAACCACAAATGGTTTATATATATATTTTTTATATATATATATAAAAGCCAGGCAATCTGTTCACTATTTTAATACCTTAAGCAGAGTCTTGTTCAAGTAGAACTTTGTATTAAAAAAAAAAAAACAACAAAAACAAAACAAAACAAAGGGTGTAATAAACATTATTTACACATACCCAATGTATGCAAATTAGTACTGTACCATCATCCTCTTTCTCATAGTTTTTTTTTTTTTTTTTTTTTTTTTTTTGTATGTATCCCAGAGTTGTGTTTTGAGGAATTCTAAATTCATACAGTGCCACCGACAAGCATTAATATCATGAGACCCTCACTGTGCTAAGACCCCTGGGTAAGGTCTCAACCACAAGTGTGCCTCCCATAAAGGACGTTCAAACATCCCGCCCCACTGGCCTCCCATTGGATAACAACTGAGCTGTCGTTCATGTCGCCTTCAGGTCCACCTGACGCCATCTTGGACAGGGATCCCATTGGCTATGAGGGATGACGCAGCTACCTCCAATTGCACTCTCTCTTGTGTGTGTGTGTGTGTGTGTGTGTGTGTGTGTGTGTGTGTGTGTGTGTGTGGGTGGGTGTGTGTGTGTGTGAGTGAGAGAGAGCGAGAGAGGGGGTACTTATATTTTATTTAGAAAGTGGTACACCTTACTATTTGTGACTATTTACAATTATAACATTTTCTTGTTTTTTAAGACTACATGTGATTAGTTCGATGTCACATAATACATTTTATCATAGTTATTAACTCAGATTTCTTTAAAACTGTACTTATGCAAGTATAATTATATTTTGCTGAGAGCAAATAATGAAGTTCTTGATTTAGATATGCATATTTAACCGTAAGGGATATATCAGGCAAGAAACATTGGATATTTGATTATTTTGTTAAGCAAAATGGCAAGAAGCAAAGCCGGGTGGATCAAATGAATATTTAATTACTTGTTCACTTTCATAAAGAATACATAAGGCCATTTTATTTAGAATTAATTGCCATTCTTTCATGTGCAACATGAAAGATTTTGTTGCAGAAACGAGCTGTGTGTAATGGAAGCCCTCTGCAATTGTTAATTTTCTCACTGAAAACATTTGAAGTAAATAGTATGCTCTTTGGTGGCCTGTTGCTCCAACATGTAGTCTCTGCACCCTGATCTAAACATCCTGGAAGAATTAAAAAAAAAAAAAAAAAAAAAAAAAAAAATTATGTGCCCAATATTGCTATTTGTACATTTAGTGGGCCATACCAGTTAGATCAATAGGTGTTTGGACTGTGTCACAATTTATTTTAGCAATTTTGTCTCTGCACACCCCTATAGTGGATTTGAAATAATTTTCAGTTGTAATTATTATTATTATTATTATTATTATTATTTTTTTTTTTTTAGGATTTATTTATTTATTTTTTTTTTTATTCATTTAGTTTGCATTTTGCAAAAAATATTGGACAGGCCAAATCTACAGGTATACACTGATCAACATTAAAAGACCTGGAGGACAACTAAAGCTGATCAGAAACTCCACAGTTTCTGCTTGTTAAAGTTTACAATGAACAGACACCTTTAGGAAAACTTTATGAAAATGTATAGAGGGTTTCATACGCTGGTAAAGGAGAAAGGAAAATCACACTTTGGTAAGATTCTTGCCCAATTCTAAAACAAGATTCGTAGGACAAAATAAACCAACATTAAGTATTACCAGACTAATGGGAAAATCAGAAGAGAAACGTGCAGAGGAAACATGAAGAGATTATAATTCAAAGCATAACCCACCATTTGTCTGTAGTGAGATTGTGTCCGAATACTTATAGACCTGAATTATATTTCAAATGTATCTCAACAAAGTGACATAACAGTATAAAATGGAAATCATTTTCAAATCATTAAAGAGTGGGCTGAATAGATGGATACAACTGATCTCCATTCCAATCAGAAGACACAGTATTGAATTTGAGATTTAATGTAAATGAACCGATTAGTTGTTTTGTTGAGGCTGCGCATTGGAACAGTTTTACCTCAGAGTTCTTTATATTGTTTGTTTATTCAAGCATCTCTCTCTCTCTCTCTCTCTCTCTCTCTCTCTCTCTCTCTCTCACACTCACCCACACTCACACACCCTCACACACTCACACACACACACACACACACACACACACACACACTCATTGTAATCTAACCAAATGCCCATTTTTAGGAAATCTCATCTAATGCCCATTTCTTAAAAAAATAAATAAATAAACAAATAAATTAATTCAATAATAATAATAATAATAATAATAATAATAATAATAATAATAATAATAATAATAATAATAATAATAATAATAATAATAATAACTTTGACTTTGAACACTTTCTCTCTCTCTCTCTCTCTCTCTCTCTCTCACACACACACACACACACACACACACACACACACACACACACACACACACACACACACACACACACACTCATTGTAATCTAACCAAATGCCCATTTCTAGGAAATCTCATCTAATGCCCATTTCTTAAAAAAAAAAAAATAAATAAACAGATAAATTAATTCAATAATAATAATAATAATAATAATAATAATGATAATAATGCATAACTTGGACTTTGAACACTTTCTCTCTCTCTCTCTCTCTCTCTCTCTCTCTCTCTCTCTCTCTCTCTCTCTCTCTCTCTCTCTCTTTTTTGGTCAGATTGTCTGCTGTTTGTCATTACTTTGTTGATTTAACTGGAATGGAAACACGTACTGTGAGTAGCGAACTAGTAAACAATTATTCAAAGAAAGAAGATTCATTAACAGTAGCCTGCGCACTTCAAATATAATCAAAACTCATGAGGTGTTGGCAGTGTCAATCATTTACAGCTCTTTTAGAGAATTTTTTTAAGTTTAAGAATGGAAATGACACTTCTCATTAGCCTGTTTTAGTTATACCTTCATTTCCTTCTGACTTTAAACCTAAACTCTCAGTTAATTATAACATATAAGTCTGCAGATTGCATGTGCACTTTCAGTTAAATATTCATAGCTTTGAATATGTCCAGCTTTTTACGAGATCAGTGGAATTTATTTTGCATTTAAAATAGTCTTTTAACTAGATTGTTTGATTGTGCCAGTGATCTCAAATAGAATTCATCAAAAAGAAAGAAAGAAAGAAAGAAAGAAAGAAAGAAAGAAAGAAAGAAAGAAAGAAAGAAAGAAAGAAGGGTGTGCCAATGTTATAAACATTAATACATCTACAAATCTGGATTGGTCACATTAACAACCTAACACACACACACACACACACACACACACACACACACACACACACACACACACACACACACACACACACACACAAACTCAAACCCGTGTCGTGTCATTACAGGACATGCACTGCCTTTCACAGACAATTTTCTAGATGCAAAGTCATCAATGTCATTGTGTAACAGCTGCTATGCCCGTTCTGAATGAATATAAATGATATCCAGGCCACTTAAGCATTATTTTGTCAAAGAGTGGAATTATGTTATAATAAGCATCAGCATTGAGAAGTTTCATTCAGTAACTGTAACTGGGAGAATTAATACTATTAATAATACATGCAAATAACAGCAACAAGCCAAACATTTAGCACAGAGCAAGCCAAAGAGTTCAATTTCGATGCAGTTTCTGTGAATGTGTTCAATGAAGAAATAACAAAATCTCCAGAGCAACTATTTGTGGTGGCAGTTTGGTGAGATCGATAATTTCCTTGGTCATCGTTTTGCTGTCAATGTCAGACTCTCCTTCCGCAGTCACTGTCTTCTCTTCCTTAGTACACTGTTTGTGCAAGTCATTCCTGGATATTCTTTGAAGCTGGCTGAAATCACACAACACTCAAAATTATTCTTCGATGTGACTACTGTTTCGAATGTATCTTGCATTTCTGTCAGTAAGTCTACAACATTAGAGAAAAGTGTGACTTCAAGCCTCTTCAGAGGATCATAATATACTCATTTGCAGTATTCCTCAACCTCCTCTCTTTAAATTCTGGCTCTATGTTATGTTAAGGCTCTCACAGATTTCCTTGCCAGTTCACTGAGCATCAGCAAACCTAGACAACTGTTTGGCTCCTGAAACTTAAGTAAACACATTCTTTGCATAACTGAAATAGCATTTAGCATTCTTGAAGCACTTTGCAAAATCTGCTTTAAAAGGTCATGGTATAGGCTTCACAGGGTACACACAGATTTTTGTATAGCAGTCTTGTTTTGAGACTTTGGTTCTTCCATTTAATGTTTACACCACTGTACTGTCTAATATGGGATTTGCCTCAGACTAATAGTTTCCTCAACTATCATAAATACTGGGACGTATCCCTCCACTTCTGGCTTTGGTATTCTTGCCACACCATGCAGTGCGATTGATCTGTTCCTAATGACTTACGTCTGGGGTGCAGTCAATGATAACTGAATAGTACTTTTGCCTCTTGCACACACACACACACACACACACACACACACACACACAGACACACACACACACACACACACACACACACACACACACACACACACACACACACACACACACACACACACACACACAATTGGCAATTATCTGTATCAGTTCTTGCTGTATTTTATGACAAAAATGTGATTATATGTGTCCATGTTGTTTCTCAGTAAACTTAGTTAGCAGCTTACGTTGTTTTAATAAATTGCCATTGCAGTGGTGCCTCACTTTACGAAAGTCTCACCAAATGAAAAATGCAGGTTACAAAACACATTTTCCTAATTTTGTTGTCTCTGTCTACAAAACAAGTTCACATTATGAAAGCGCCATCTTCAAAATTTAAACACGCCATTCAAGCATTCAAATGCGCCATTCAAACATTCAAAAGTGCCATTCAAACATTAAAATGCACCATTCAAACATTAACTCCGCCATGGCCGGTCCCAAGCCCGGATGAGAAAAGAGGAGGGTTGTGCGTGGGGCCAGCAACCTCACCACATAAACGAAAAGTCGCTATAGAAACTGAAACCAAAGAAACCAATGCTGGAAGAAGGGGAGAGGTTACCCGAGCAACAAGGAATATGACAGATGACAGCCAAACCCGAAAGGAAGCTAACACCCTGAGAACCAACGCCCTTCATCCAAAAACAACCTGTAGAGTTGGCTGTTGGAATATACGGACACTCTACCAGACAGAAAAGCTAGCCCAAACAATATGTGAAATGGAAAACTACAACATCAAACTCCTGGGCGTTACTGAATCAAGGTGGACAGGAAGTGGCACACGTAAACTAGCATCAGGACACCATATGCTTTTATATGGTAGATCGGATGACAATCACAGCCAAGGAGTTGCTATCATAACAAGAGAGATACACAACTGCCTGCTTTAATGGACACCTATCAGTGAAAGAATCATACAGGCAAGATATAACTCTTCGTTTGCCAAGCTCACAACAATAATTTGCTATGCACCAAAGGAAGAAGCAGATGAAGAAGAAAAAGACTCCTTCTATGATTCACTACAGAAGCAAGTGGACAAAACACCAGTGCACGACATCATGGGTGATCTGAATGCAAAGATAGGCAGCCAAAATAGTGAAGTGGAGAACATCATGGGTAGATAAGGTATAGGAATACGCAACAGCAATGGTGAGAGGCTAATTTTGCCAAGAGAACCACATGGTAATGGGTGGCACCCTATTCAAACATAAAGACATCCACAAAACAACTTGGAGCTCCCCAGATGGTCATACAGAAAACCAAATTGATCATATCATCATCGATAGCAGGTGGAGGGGAAGCCTACAGGATGTAGTGGCAAGGCGAGGTTGCAGATGTAGGAAGTGACCACACATTGGTGTTGGCAAAGGTCAAGCTGAAGCTCTGCAAGGCAAAGCAGAAACCCCAAAGATCACCAGCACTAAACCCACAAATGCTGAAAAACAAAGAGGTGAACAGAGCCTTCCAGATAGAAATCAAGAACAGATTCATAGCACTACAAGATCATGAAATTAAATGACAAGAGTTCAATGAGGTACTCCTGGAAACGGGCAATAAGCTGCTAGGGCCAAAGAAAAAAAAAGGAGGAATGGATATCGGAGAAAACCTGGAAGAAGATAGAGGAAAGAATGACTAAGAAAAAGACACTCCTCAGCATGAAATCTGAGAGGTGGAGGAAACAACTGAGAGCAGAATATAAAGCCACAGATAAAGAGGTCAAGAAAAGTGCTAAAGCAGACAAGAGAGCTTATATCGATAGTATTGCAGAGGAAGCAGAAACAGCTGCAGCCAAACAGGACATGGGAGCGCTCTACAAGCTGACAAAGACCCTGGCAGGAAAGAACCAAGTATTGGACTCCCCAATTAAAGACCAACAGGGAAACATACCATCCAAAAAAAGAGGAAATCCTAGAGTGTTGGAAAGAGCATTTTGAGAGAGTGTTGAACGGGGAAGATCCGGATGAGGAAACAAGCATTGTGCCAGCAGTGGGAAAGCTAGACATCAGTACAGAACCACCAGACAGTGCTGAAGTAAAGAAGGCGATAATAACGTTAAAGAATGGGAAATCACCCGGAGTGGATCAGATTCATGCAGAACTGCTAAAAATTGAGGAACAAGTCAGCCCTGCAGTACTGACCAACATCCTCAGAAAAATATGGCAGTCAGAAAAAAACACCTGATCTCTGGCAAACAGGCCTTTTAGTGAAGCTACCTAAAAAGGGGGCCTTGACTAATTGTAACAACTGGAGAGGAATCATGTTGCTATGTTGCTATCTGCTACAAGCAAAATCCTAAGCCAAGTGATCCTGAACAGAATGTCAAGAGCAGGGAATCTACTACTTCGCAAAGAACAGGCAGGCTCTAGGAAAGGAAGCTCGTGTGCGGATCAAATTTTTACTCTCCGACAGATTGTAGAGCAAAGCAACGAATGGAATGCCACGGTGTACAGCAACTTCATTGACTTCTCAAAGGCATTTGACAGCATCAACAGGACAGTCCTGTGGAACATACTGAGACACTATGGAATCCCACATAAGATAATCTCAATCATACAGATGTTGTATACAAATTCCAGAGTAATCTGTGAATCCAGTGTTACAGAACAATTCCCCATAAGAACAGGCATAAGGCAAGGCTGTCTTCTATCTCCTAGCCTCTTCATACTATGCATGGACTGGCTGATGAAGGAAGTCACCCGGAATAACACAAGAGGACTCAGTTGGACGTTCACAGAAAAGTTAGAAGATCTAGACTTTGCGGATGACATATCCCTTCTTTCACACAGTTTTCAGGATATCCAGACGAAAACCAATGATCGAGACACAATAGGAAGACATATTGGCTTACACATCAATACCGATAAAATGAAACTCCTAAAGATTAATGCCATGTCTACAGATGTGGTGCAACTGAGAGACGAGAACATCGAAGAGGTCCAATAATTCACTTACCTGGGCAGCAAGATCTATGCCAGTGGAGACTCAGAAGCTGATGTAAGATCATGATTAGCTAAAGCCAGAGGAGTTTTATGTTCTCTGAGGAACATCTGGAAGTCAAACAAGATTACAGTTACCACCAAATTGAGGATCTATAAAAGCAATGTCCTTGGAGTCCTCCTTTATGGATCAGAATCTTGGAAAGTTACACAGTCCATCTGCAATATGATAGATGTATTTCAGACCAAATGCCTCAGGAGAATATTCAGTATATACTGGACAAATATCATCTCAAACGAAGACCTGTACCAACAAACCAACACCTTCCCACGATCCCAAGAGATAAAGAGGAGAAGATGGAGATGGATAGGACACGTCTGCAGAATGCAACCAGATTCCATCCCAAGAGTAGCTATGAGATGGACACCATCTGGAAAGAAAAGGAGAGGTTGACCTAAGGAAACATGGAGGTCATCAGTGGAGAAATAAATGAAGGAAGTAGGATGGACATGGGGACAGGTGCAGAGATGGGCACAAGACAGGCAGCATTGGAGCTCTAAGGTGATGGCCTTATGTACAATCAGTACGAAGAGGATTAAGTTAGTAATTCAAACATTCAAGCAATGCACAAGCTGCTCTCCCATCATTGAAGTTCAAACATCCCACCCCGCTGGCCTTCAATTGGGTAGGAGGGATGACACAGCTCCCTCTTATTGGCGATCTCCCAACATCCCACCCCAATGGCCTCCCATTGGCTAGGAGGGATGACGCAGCTCCCTCCCATTGGCTATTATGGAGTTGAATCTACCATGATGCTTTTTGTGTAAAGGACAGAGTTAATGTAGTCCATGCTTTATTTTTTGACTCAGCCTTTTAACCTTCCATAAGCATTTGTAAGATTATAACTCTGCTAAGAAGACATTGTCAACACACGTGCGCACCCATCTACCATCAGTATGATATTGAGGCAGAAGTAGGTCTTAAAAGGTATGCTTTTATATTTTTTAAGGGTTTATGGGGTAGTATTGGGAGCCTTGGAATGAATCATGGGTTTGACCTGTAAAATGTGGTTCAATTAAAAAAAAAAAAAAAAAATGCAGGTTATGAAAAAGCCTCTGGAACGGATTAATTTCATAAAGTGAGGTACCACTGTATTTGGTTCATAAAGATGATAATGGTGGTACAAATGTAAATTTCCTCAATTAGTGTCTTCATTGCTGGTGTGCCTTCCAGGAGCTGTGGCCAAATGTTGTCAGTGCTTGTCATGGTGGCAACCTCAGAAACCACTGATTTACAACAGTTATGAAGAAAGGGTAAAAACAAGAAAAAGAACAAAATAATTTTGGGTTTGGTTGTTCCAGACATCATCTGAAGTAGCTGACGGGTATCAAGTAGCAAAATTGGTCCGGCTTCATCAGTCACAGAAGCAAAATCTTCTGAGAAGGATTTCAGGGAGTCCATGGAGAAATATATATGTATAATATATGTATAAAAATTATAATAATTAACATTTGGTTTGGCTGTTTCTTCAGCCTACACAGAGAACATAGAGAAAACAGGTACTGAAAGTGCTGAATAATGATGAACTGTGAATAATGCATAACTTAATTGAGTAAACACATGTACACACACACACACACACACACACACATATATATATATATATATATATATATATATATATATATATATATATATATATATATATATATATATATATATATATATATATATATATATATATAAAACTTAATTGAGGCCACACATATACACACACACACACACACACACACACACACACACACACACACACACACACACACATATATATATATATATATATATATATATATATATATATATATATATATATATATATATATATATATATATATATATATATATATATATATATATATATATATATATATATATATATATATATATATATATATATATATATATATATATATATATATATGTATATATGTGTGGCCTCAATTAAGTTATTCATTATTCACAGTTCATCATTATTCAGCACTTTCAGTACCTGTTTTCTCTATGTTCTCTGTGTAGGCTGAAGAAACATTCAAACTAAATGTTAATTATTATAATTTTTGATTCCTAATCCCAGGAATCGACATAATTCATATTTGAGTTTGTTATTTTATAAAGGAAAATAAAACTTAACAGTGATGCATTAAAACTTTTGATCTATTTCTTGCTGTAGTCTTAAGTTCCGAAGTTTATGGACCCACAATGTTTTTTTTTTTTTTTTTTTTTTTTACTTATCATTCATTTGAAAGTAAAGATCACAGAAGCTGGGGAGCTATAGCAACGCAAGTCAAAGGCCAACCTCCACCGTCAGTGAGGATTTAAATCGGAATGAGTGACAGCGACAGATTATTGGGGTAAGGAACAGAAGTGAAATAAAAATGGAGAAAAATAGTGAGTGGAATAAAAAAGTGGACTCTTTTAAGTGAGCTGGGATTTCTTGACAATGAACTACTAAAGATGAAGACAGTCATGTGTTAATCATGCATACGAAAAAGAAAAATTTCAGTCTTTTTAAATTTATTTATTTATTTATTTATTTATTTTATTATTATTTTTTTTTTTAATGTATTTATTTATTTTTCCAGCCATGCCATATGGGCCCAGCACAAGACATACTATAATTACTTTATAGTAACTTTCTTTTCTTGTAACAACACAAACTTATAGACTACAAACGAAACAATAAACAAAATTATGTAAATGAATAAAATAATTTGTCATTCTTTAAACCTCTAACATTTTTTATGAATTGTTTTCTTAAGAAATTCTATCATTGCCTTGAACAGGTATGCAATTGTGTCATTATAAGCTATTTCCTCTGAGAACATTAAAGAAACATTAAAGATTCTGATTCTTATCTTAGTGGCATTGTTGGCCATCAACTCTAGTTTCCAAACTTAACCACAACCTGGGAATATGAGTAGAAATAAACCAGACTATTTTCCATCAGACACAAAAATGTAATTTTTTCTACATTTCCAGACTTGTAATTACACACACCTGGTCCCCAAATCTGACTTGATTACACAGATACACTGCCATAAATAACCCAGACACTTTCACTATAATATCATTATTTTAGTTTTGCCAAGCCTTTAAGTATGTGTTTGCTCGCAGGGTTTTAGCATTTACTGTTTATACTTTGGTTTAGTTTAGATTGCTTTGTTTGTAGATCACCTGACTTCATGTTTGCTTTTCTGTTACATATTGTTTTTGCAAGGGCAGTGGTGGTCTAGTGGTATAAGGCGCCGGATCGCTGATCCAAAGGTTGGGGGTTCGAGTCCCATTCTCCACAAGGTTGTCACTGTCCTCCCAGTGCGGCTAACTGGGTTATCAAAGGCCGGCCATGTCTCTCACTGTCTATGGGGCGAGGCATGTAAAAGAACCATTGCTGACTTTCGACAAGAGTAGCTGCAAAGCCGTCAGCGTGTTTCCGCCCTGCGATGGCCTGGCGAGCTGTCCAGGGTGTACTCTGCCCTCGCCCTGAGTTGGCTGGGATGGGCACCAGCCTCCCCGTGACCCTAATTAGGATGAAGCGGTTACAGAAAATGATGATGATGATGATGATGATGATATTGTTTTTGCATTTGGATGTTCTGCAGTCATTGCACTGGAAAGCTGTCTATGCTGCCTTGCATTTTACATACGCATTAAACTCCTTTTAAATTGATGAATTTAATTTATTCATTCATTCGTTGAACAACTTAATCCTATGTAGGTTTTAAGCAGGACCAAAACACACACACACACACGCACACACACAAGCAGGGCCAACACACACAGCGATTTGCACTCACATCAAGACCTAGGGTCCATTTGAGACAGCCTATGGTGCATGTCTTTGGAAAGTGGGAGAAAATCAGAAGAAATGTTTAGTCCCCATTATACCACTGCAATAGCCCAACACAAAATTGGTTTCTTTAAAATACTGGAACAGTTAAAAATGATCATGAAGAACACTCACCCTGCGATGGCCTGGCGAGCTGTCCAGGGTGTACACTGCCCTTGCCCGGAGTCAGCTGGGATGGGTGCCAGCCTCCCAGCGACCCTTAAGCGGTTATAGAAAATAAACTAAACTGATGAAGAACACTGAATTGTACAAACTTTCTTTAGCTATCTAGTTTGATAAACACTCTAGTTAAAAGTCAGTCGATTTAAAAATGTTAACAGCATTGAAGAATATTATGGTCTGGTCATTGAGTTGGGTAGATCCATGCTATGGTAAAATAGACATACATGCAAACATAGTGTTTGCCCGTTTATGTCCACTCACTCTGCACTCTCATCCCAGGTGTATTTTGCACAAAACAACAGGTCTAGGAGAAAATTGCAGGCATTTCTCTCCCTTGTGACATCTACAGCTCCACCTCCTGAATTCGAAGGCATTCCCAGGCCAGACAGAATGTATACTCATACGTGCCACGCTCAGCTCTGAGTTCACAGCTTTAGATTTGAAGACCCCAAAACACTACATCATCTACAAAAACTAGAGATGCAGTCCTGAAGTTTTCAGATCTGACACCCCTCTCTCTCTTTGGCTATGCTTTGAGATCGTGTCCATGGATACCACAAATAGGATACGGAGAAAGCAGACCCCAGCACAAATGGGAAATGCATTAGACTCGGTACTGAGAATGACTCAGCTAATGCCATTGTGACACAGGTACTGGCTAGCTTGTAGCTGTGGCCATGGTACTCCATACTCCTGCAGCACCCCATACAAAATACCACAGGAAACATGTTGTAGGCCTTCTCCAAGTACACAGAACACATGCACACCTGAGAGTCAAACTCACATGACTTCCTCCTCAACTCTTCAATGTTAAACTTCTGGTCAACTGCTTCATAACAAAGACAAAAGACACACTGTTCCTTCTGAAACTGTCTGTCTTCCTTTCGGATTTTCCCCTTTTACTCAGGAGTCGCCACAGCGAATCATCTGATTCGCACGTTTGATTTGGCAGAGGTTTTTACGTCGGATGCCCTTCCTGTCACAACCCTTTTTAGCAAGAGACAGAAACACGCTGATGACTTTGCAGCTACTCTTTACGAATGTCAGCAATGGTTCTTTTACATGACTCTCACCATAGACAGTGAGAGACATGGCCCGCCTTTGATAACCCAGTTTGCCGCACTGGGGGACACTATTCCTTCTGAAACTGAGGTTTGGAAATGAGCTGAAACCATGATTTTTAATATTTTATATACTTTCTCCACTCACTGTTTTGAAAAAAGGGGACAACAACCCTGAGTTTTCACTCCACAGGTGTCAGCCTGGACCTATATGTAAAACTGAATGTGTTTGCCAAGACAGTGCACTGCTGCTAAAACGCTTTTTAATTACTTCAGCAGTGATTGGCTAAATTCAAAACAAAGCAATGTTCAGACTGTGCTTCCTCAATAAAGGATACAGCGGCCTGAATTAGGAGATTCTTAAAGTGCTCATTCCATTGATTAACTATTCCCAATGTTCCTCTTGTCACCTGAGGGGCCAAGATGTATGGATCCATGCCTGAGTTTTTATTTATTTATTTTATTTGTTTATTTATTTGTGCAACAAGGGAAAATTTAGTTCTGAATTTAACTCATCCAAAGTGAGCAGCCACATTGTGGTGCCCAGAGAGCAGTAAGGGGTGAAGTGCGCATTGGTCAAGGGGACTTCAACTGTAAAGGTAGAGAGACCCCCACCACCACTTTTTTTTTTTTTTTTTTTCTTTTTCCTTTTGATAGTCTGAGAATCGAACCAGCAATTTTTTGGTCCTTAACAACTTCTCTAACCATTGTCTACGAATGAGACAATAGCACACTTATGAGCAACCTTATGCTCAATAATTATTATTAATGATTGGGCTTTTTCACCCGAGCCATAGTGGCTCATCAGGCCAGTGCTTATCCCTGGTTTCCGTAGCAGGAAGCAACTAGAAGTTCAATTCCTCCTGGATGGGACGTTAGTCCATTGCAGGTTACCTTCCCAGTATATTTTTACTGGTACCCATTTATACTGCTGGGTGAACAGAGGCAGACTTGTGGTTGAGACCTTGCCCAGGGGTCTTAGCACAGTGGGGAGCTAAGTGGGATTCGAACACACAACGTCCCAATCATGAGCCCAGCAACCTAACCACTATGCCACCAGCCCCACTATACTGAGGTTTAGATCAGGGAAAATGTTCCTTCCAATCACAACGCTGTAGGTCACCCAGCCATTGCACACATAGGTGTTGGAGTCTCCACAGAGAAAAATCAAATCCCAGGTATCACTTTTTCCAGGACATCACGAAATGGCTTCAGGGAGGCTAATCTGAATTGTTACCTGGTGCATAAACACACAGCAGCCAGACCTTTTCTTTTACAAATTGCAATAGCAGAAAGGTGACCATCTAATTTTAAAGCTCTTCAGCACCAAGGGTCTCAGAACCAACACCTCATGTCCTCCACCTTCATGTGACTCACGTGTTCATCACTTCCTGTGCCTTCTGAGCATAGTTGAGCCCCAAAAGCTAAGGGTCAAGGAAATGGGTTTATGGGAATACCTTGTTTTGTTTATTGGTTTGTTTGTTTGTTTGTTTGTTTTTCCTTTTCCACATAAGGTTGCCATTAGTCTTTATTCCCATTCTATTAAGGTCTTTGTCTGACCTCTCCTTGAAACAAATTTACCTTAGAAGACCCAACCAGGGGCTCATGCCTCTGACAACATAACTTCCAGAATCTTGGGGTACTCAATCCCATCAGTCACAGTGATTTGACAATTTTTCATAGTGAGCAAGCTCACTGCTTGTTCACTCATTTTTTTTTTTTTTTTTTTTTTTTTTTTTTTTTTAATGTGATTTTTATATACTGATTGAGTGACACTTCTTAACTTTATTCTGACCCTGGCCTTGACTTTTGATTGTTATTACCTTTAACCATTGATACACTATTAATAGAATGTACATCAGCTCCCTGCAAAGAGACGATTCATGGATGTGGTGAAGGAGGACATGAAGGTCGTTGGTGTAAGAGAAGAAGATGCAATGGATAGGGTGAGATGGAGGCAGATGATTCGCTGTGGCGACCCCTGAAGGGAAAAGCCGAAAGGAAAAGAAGAAGACATCAGCTCCCTGCTATAGTGCACATATTATTCAAGGTTGCAGGCTTGTATATTAACTCCCATGCCCACTGTTGGTATTACTGCCATCCATACACTGACACATATTAGTGAATTCTCCTTTTATACCAATTACCGATAGACAATCCAAAGAGTGGTCATCCCATGTGGGAGCCATTAAGAAACATGCTCAGGAGTCAACACAAGGTTAATGTTTGAGGTTGTGGTGAATCATGAACAGTTGAATGCAGTGTAGAAGAACAGCCTAAACAAAGCATCACTGTTGAAAGGCGATGGGAAATGTTACTGTCTCCAGTCTGATCAGATTGCTCTTGAAAACAAGCTGACCACAGAAGAGATCAAGAACATGTCCAAGGACATCTAAACGAGGCTGAGACTCTAAATAAAGTGCCAGTATATATTGATGAACCCCCAAACTAGTGCACATCTTTTTGATAGTATGGCGCTCAGGCCACTCAGACAGTGCAAAGACTTTCATCCCATGCATGCTGATCGATCCCAAGCCGATCTTACAGCCAAGAACAGGACAGCCTTCAGTTCGCCTTCATAGAGGATGCTGTTTCACTAGCAAGCCACACAGCAATAACTCACCTGGAGCACCCAGACACTTATGTCAGAATGTTATTTGTGGACTGCGGTTCCGTTTTCAACACTGTTCTCCCAAAGAAACTGGTATCGAAACACTACAATTTTGGACTGTCAGGCACTTTGTATTACTGGATCAAAGACTTTCTCACCAACTGACCTCATGTGTTCAAGATAGGAAATTCTATATTATCCATCCTGATCCTGAACACTAGAACACCACAGGGCTGTTTGCTCAGCCCGGACCTCTTCAGCCTCTTTACATAGGACTCGTCAGCCATCCACTCCACAAACATGCTTTTGAAGTTTGTCAATGACACCACTGTGGACAGCCCCATATCAAGCAATGATGAGACCCACTACAGACAGGAGATTCGGCACCCCATAAACTGGTGTTCTACTAATGACCTCATTCTGAACACCGGCAAGACCAAGGAGGTCACAATGGATTACGAAGGACCAGGAAGACCAATCACACTCCTCTTTGTATTCATGGGAAAAAGGCAGAGCCTGTGGTCAGTATTAAGATCCTGGGCATCCACATTTCAGCTGACCTGTCCTGGTCTGTTAACACCTCACAGCTGGTGAAGAAGAAGGCCAACAGTGACTTTCCTTCTTCGGGAAGCTAAAGCATACAGTACTGGACTATCTTCCCAGCTGCTCTAGAACTTCTACAGCACTACAATTAAAAGTATTCTCTGTATCAGTGCAACGGTTTGGTGTGGCAGGAACACTGCTAAGGACAGACAGGATCTGGCCCGGCTGGTAAGAACTGCACATGGGATTGTGGGCTACTGTCTACTGGATCAAGACCAAATATATGATGTCTGTGTCCAGAAGAAGGCCAGCTGCATTGGGATAGATCCCACACACCTGGGGATTGGACTGTTTGTTTCACTTCCTTCAGGAGAGCAGTACCGAAACATCTAGATTAGCACAACCAGACTCACAAACAGCTTTTACCTCTCTCTCTCTCTCTCTCTCTCTCTCTCTCTCTCTCTCTCTCTCTCTCTCTCTCTCTCTCTCTCTCTCTCTCTCTCTCTCTCTCTTTCTCTCGCTCTCTCTCTCTCTGACACACACACACACACACACACACACACACACACACACACACACACACACACACACACACACACACACACACACACACAGCGTGCAACCCTCTTCCACAGACACATACTCAGTCACTTTAACACAGACATGAGTTCTTTGCACAAGGGCATTGACCACAAATTTTAAGACTGTATTGTGCTGTCACACTTTACCTCATTTACATTCTGGTATATCCACCTTGCCACCATTAGCTTAGTGTTTAGTTCTCATTCATAAGTGCAATGTTTAAATTTCTAATTTATATTTTATTTATAATTTAGTGCACATAATTTATTGCATTTATATTCTCCTCTTCACAATATAAATTGCAGTCTATTGTCTTATTTGCACCTTTAAGTGCTGAGAGACTCACACGAAATGTCATTATGTGTGAACATAATGGCAATATATATACTCTTGAATCTTGAATCAAATATTGGATTTTGAAGAAAGGCAACATCTTTTTTTCATGGAACTTGCATTCCTCAGCCTTGGCATACAAATAGGTTCATCCCAGTTACTTGGCACACTTATTTAGGTTTTCAGATGTCCAGAGATTCTCAGATTGAGATGGACATAGGCGATCAGTAAACGCAGATGGGGATATAGACAGAGAAATTCAATAAAGCCTACCTCTCATGTAAGCAATCATGGCTGAATGCTCAAGAGAATTTTAATTTGAGGGTAATTTAACATACTTTTGGAGGTAGTCCATTGAATTTGAGGTAAATGGTCCGTATTTGCAGTCTTGGAAAAAAAAAAAAAAAAAGAAAAAAAAAGAAAAAAAAAAAGAAAAAAAAAAAGCTTTGGTCCTGATCAAAATTTGGTGTGAATTCATAGCACTCAAATTATTGTAAACAGTTCAAGCGGATGAGTTTTGTGTGGCGCACAAAACCACCCCTTTTTTACAAAGAAAAACCCATGAAATTATGATACTTCAATCTGCCCCTGCAGAAGTCCTGTCTACACATTTTTTCAGCTCTGAGCCCCTTCTTGTTTGCTATGGTGATGGACAGGCTGACAGACGAGGTGAGACAACATTCCCCATGGACTATGATGTGTGGTGAGAGCAGAGAAAAAGTGCAGGAAAATCTAGAGAGGTGGAGGTATGCCCTAGAAAGGAGGGGAATGAAAGTTAGCCCCAGTAAGACAGAATACATGTGTATGAATGACCAGGACCCAAGAGGAACAATGCGGTTACAATGAGCAGAGATAAGGAACGTGGAGGACTTTAAGTACTTAGGCTCAACAATCTAGAGCAGTGGAGAGTGTGGAAAAGAGGTGAAGAAGCGTGTGCAGGCAGGATGGAATGGTTGGAGAACAGTGTCCGGTGTGATGTGTGATAGGAAGGTATCGGCAAGAATGAAAGGAAAAGTGTACAAGATGGTGTTGAGGCCAGCAATGTTATATGGTTTAGAGACAGTATCCCTGGGGAAAAGACAGGAGGCAGAGCTGAAGGTAGGAGAGATGAAAATGTTGAGGTTCACTTTGGGAGTAACGAGGATGGATAGGATCAGTAATGAGCACATCAGAAGGACAGCACATGTAAGATGTTTTCGACACAACGTCAGAGAGGGTAGATTGAGATGGTTTGGACATGTACAGAGGAGGGATAGTGAGTATATTGGTAGTAGGATGCTGAAGTTGGAACTACCAGGCAGAAGGCCTAGAGGAAGACCAAAGAGACGATTCATGGATGTGGCAAAGAAGGACATGAAGGTCGTTGGTGTAAGAGAAGAAGATGCAAAGGATAGGGTGCGATGGAAGCAGATGATTCGCTCTGGCGACCCCTGAAGGGAAAAGCCGAGAGGAGAAGATTATTATTATTATTATTATTATTATTATTATTATTATTATTATTTATTTATTTATTTATTTTTGTAAAATTCCAGGGCTTGGGCATCTCTCGATGGAGTTTTCATGTTTTATTTTTTTGTTTTTGTTTGTTTTTTGTTTTTTTTTGTTTTTTTGGGAAAAATTGCAGGAGAAAGTTTCAGATTCACTTTTGGTGTGATTGTGAATGATTGTGATTCAGGGTGTACCCTTCCACTGCCCAGTGTACCCTTATAGTTGGAATTAAACAGCTCAGAAAAAAGTTAGAGAGCACTAATCTTTAAATGTGCTACAGGGTGCTAGAAACACAAAAAAGCGGTCCCCCTATTAGAACAAGCCAAAGAACCCCCTTTAAGTGCTACTTACTTTTTTTTTTTTTTTTTTTTTTTTTTTTTTGCTTCATGTGTAGTGCATGTTTTTTTTTTTTTTGTTTGTTTGTTTGTTTGTTCTTTTTTTTGTTGTTGTTTTTTTTTCTCCAAATGATTGCTTGGGTGGGTGCAGTTATTAAAAAGCCCTGAGCCATGCATCAATAGTATGCAACCCACTTGCTTGCTGTGAAGTCTCAAGTCAATTACCTGCTTTATTCTCAGTCGGGTTCACGTGGATATTACAACAGACTTTGTACTTGGGAGGTGGCAGTCCATCTAATGGCTGATCCGTATAGTTCAGGCATTTGAATTCACAGATATAGCCCCTCTGGGAAATGTATAGAAAAGTTCAGAATTACAGTGTATATGTGAAAATAGCTTTTGTAACTCAACCATAAATGAATGTGTTGTGTCATTTTCTTTTGAAGTTACAAATGTTTTCAATTCACAAATATATTGCCATAAAGATGTGATGCCAATAATCATCAAAATGGACGGAGGGTAAATCAACTCGATAAACAGCTTAGGCAAGTTTGAAGAGGCCAGAGATATCAAAAAATGGAACTTGAGATTGAATGGCCAGTACAGCATGTAAAGAAAATTTAAAAGTTGTGCAACATTTGAAATGCTGACCTAAAGATTATCCCAACCAAAATGAATCATTGTGATATTAAATTTCATGTAGTTTTCTGAAACACTTTATCATTTATAAGGGTTGCAGGGAGACTGGAACCCATTGCAACAACTCAGGCAAAGATTCTGAACTCTTCAGACCATCACAGGGCCAACCCTTTCACAGAAAACATTTACACTTAGGGGGAATCTAGAATTCAATTCTTATATTATTTATATCTCCAGTCGTCTCGACTTTGTCCTGTCACTGGGTCCAGATAGGAAGGGAAAAGAGAATGAAGCTGATGGCCTGGGCAACTCTCCCTCACTCAAATCCATTTCATGTGCAAGTCTTCGGTAATTGTTGCTCAGTATTTGTTCCTTCTTTTTATTTTAAAGTAATATAATTCATTCATTAATTTTCTAGGCTGCTTAATCATCTTTGGTTGTGGGAGGCTGGTGCTCATCTCAGCTGACTCTGGGCAGGGGAAGGGTACACCCTACAAAGCTCACCAGGCCACCACAGAGCCAACCAACACAACCATTAACACTCACGCCTGGGGGCAACTGTGAACAGCTAAATAGCCTATTGTGCATGTTTTTGGACAATGGGAGGAAACCGGAGAACCCAGAGGAAACCCACACAAGTACAAAGAGAACCTGCAAACTCCACACAGAAACACTCAAGCCAGGAATTGACACCAGGCCTTCTTACTATGAGGTGGATGTGCTAACCACTGTGATTTCCAAAGTAAGATAATTTCCCATTCATTTATTAAGGGTTCATAGCCTAATTATTAATACTTCATAAATCCTTTAAAACGGTTATCTTATGGTAAGTCTGTTGGGTTTTTACACCCGAGCCTCGTGGCTCATCAGGCCGGTGCACATCCCCGGTTTCCATAGCGTGAAGCGACCAGGAGTTCAACTCCCCTTGGATGGGACGCTAGCCCATCGCAGGTTACCTTCCCAGTATATTTTACTGGTACCCATTTATACTGCTGGGTGAACAGAGGCACACTTGTGGTTGAGACCTTGCCCAGGGGTCTTAGCAGACTGAGGGTCTCAGTGGGATTCGAACTCACAACCTCCCAATCATGAGCGCATCACCCTAACCACTACGCCACCGTCCCCACTAAGGTTATCTTAAAATAAGAGGTTAATAATAATTCTATGAGAGTGCATTTGTGGGGAGGAAGAAGGACAGAGTACAGTGATACCTCAGCTCACGAACATAATTGGTTCCCAGAAAGTGTGTGTGAGGCGAAAAGTTCGTCTTCCGAACATTTATTTCCCATAAGAAACCATTAAAATGAGAATAATCCGTTCCCAGGTCCCCATAAAACATAATTTTCTACTAAATAAGCCTTAAAACTACACAAAAATATACCTTATTTTATGTATAATAAATGTGCTATTGTATTGTAATTAAAGAAATAAACTGTACTGTATAATAAAGTCGTTTTATTTACCTTTGTGATGGTAGTTGATGGCTTGATGGAATGGAGTGGGAGGAGGAGGAGGAGGGAGGGACTTACTGTTTGGAAGGAGTGTTTGGAAACGCCTACTGTTTGGAAACACCCTTCGCCACACACGCACCCTTAATAGCTTCCTTGTTCTTAAGGATGGGAGCAATGGTAGACTTAGCGTACTGGTACTGGGACGCTGAGTCACACAAACACACACCTCGTTCGTGTTTTTCAATGATCTCCGCCTGTGGTGGGGTCTTTTTCGGTCCCATAATAGCAAAAGTACACTCAATATGGTCCAAAATGTCTAGCAAACACAAACCACTTCCGCACTCAAAGAAAGGGGGTGACGAACTGTGACGCCGTGAGCGTGCGTCAGCTTCTCGTGGCCGCCACCGTGGCGCTGTTCGACCGCGTGGTTTGATTCGTCCGCCGAAAACTAGTTTGTCAGCAGAGACTATATGATCGCAAATTTAATGTTCTTGAGGCGAAAATTTCGTGAGCTTAAGCGTTCGTCAGCGAAGGTTTTACTGTATATGTTTTTCCCACTCAGGGTGAAAGCCTAAACTTTCTGATGACATACTATGTCTAATTCTTATAAAGATAGCACCTTTAATAAAACATTTTTTTTTTTTTTAAAGTATCGTAATTGCTCCCTGTTTTTCAAGGCAAATCATCTTTTTTACAAGATCTAATTGTGTACATGAATTTTAAATGCATGCATTCAGAATAAAAGTCTTTTGTGTCCCTCTGTCTGCCTATATCACTGACATAAACAGCATCTGTCCAGTTTTTCCATCTTTCCTTTTTTCACTTCGGGAGTGTTTGAAAATTGCCTTTTCAAAAGCAGCATGAGGAGCAGTGTATGTAAACTAGGACAAAGTATACATAATCAACCTGTTTCTGAAACCTCTCCTTCTGCATTCACGTATAGAAGTACACCAATATGCTTTCTCACTTCATGGCATTTTTACAGCTTATTATATGATGCAAGTATACATTCACCCATTCATTCATTTTCTGAACTGCTTAATCCTAATTAGAGTCGCGGGGAGGCTGGCGCCTATCTCAGTCGACTCAGCAGCGTACACCTTCGACAGCTTGCCAGACCATCGCAGAGCCGATACATGCTGATGGCTTTGCAGCCTACTCTTGAGGAAAATCTGATGTAAGTATACCTTTAATCAAAATAATATTTCATTGAAGTGTTGACCAGAAGACAAAATACTGCAAATTAAGACAATATATAACTGTTTGGAAAAACATGCACAACGCGAAGGAGGAAATATGGACATTTCCTTTTTCTATGTATGTTTAAATGATGCTGCAATAGTGCTGCTTTACACCAGACTGTGTGTTCTGCAGCTATTGATTGACGTTTGGCTGCACTTCATTAAATCCCATTACAGACTATGTATAAATGTCATTTGTACAGTATGTCATGGGGGAACATTGCACAGAGCGAATAAAGATGGTTTAATAGGGCAAAACCATCATCCTATCATTTCATAGCTGCTAGCATCATCTTAATCCTCATTATCAGAGAAAGGGAGGGACAAAAAGAGAAAGAGAAAAAAGAGCAAGTAAAAAAGTCAGGGAGAGGAAAAACTGTACTCTTCTTTCTTATGTCACTGACACCTAGAACTGACCATCTTGTAAATACCAAGTCTCAAAAAGTTAAATTAAAATAAAATAAAAATAATGAATTTAAAAAAACAGAATATTGCGGGATTTGTTTCGCACCTATGTCAGCAAAACTGTGATATTAGGTTTAGGACATTTAACAGACCAATGGAAAAATTTAAACGAATCAAAAAGATCAAATGCAAGTCAGTGTGGTGGCATGGAGACATGGTGATTACCCCATCTGTCTCACAGTAAGAAGGTCCTAGATTTAAGTCCCAGGCTTGAGCGTTCTTGTGTTGAGTTTGCACGCACACTCAAACCTAGGGACAATTTGAAACACCCATGTTAATCAAACATGAATGTGTTTGGATAACATGGGTGTTCCAAATTGTCCCTAGGTTTGAGTGTGCGTGCAAATGGTTGTGTGAGTGTTGGCCCTGTGATGGCCTAGTGAGCTGTCTTAAGATGGGCTGAGATAGGATCCAGCCTCTGTGCAACCCTAATAGGATGAAATGAATGAGTGATGATAACTATGTTTCTTTTGCTACTTTATACACTATGCATATATTTTAGTCTGTGCATTATTTCAGATAATAATAATAATAATAATAATAATAATAATAATAATAATAATAATAATAATAATAATAATAATAATAATAATACATGTTAGCATATTTACTGTATGGGTGCATATCTAATACCTGTGATATGTTGATCCCTCAATGAGATCTAGTCATAACATCTGCCTTCAGATATCAGAAATGGAGCACACACACACACACACACACACACACACACACACACACACACACACACACACACACACACACACACACACACATATTCTGAAATGCCTGAGAGTTTACAAAACTATGATTTAAGAGGCATCATTAACCAATTTTATTTCAACAATGTTTACATATTTAATACATATCCTTATTTTAATCTATTCATACATATCCTGTAAAGGGGAAGCTGGGGCTAAGCCAGGCTGACATTAATTAAGAGGTGGGTACACACCGAATGGGTCGCCAGTCAATAGAGGGTTCTGGTAAAGGCTACATTACTCATGCTGGAGTCCTCATGACTGCAATACTGGTAGGGCGTCAGGTGTAAACAGAGCTTTTCAGTAACTTTGAAATCACTTTTTGAGTCACGCTGTGGTGTCACGGTACATCTCTCACAGTGTTACTGAAACCTCTGTGTGAAATAATACTGATGCCACATTTGAGCATGTTTTACCAACACTAGCTTCACAGTCACAGTGGGCTGACGGTACTTTCCTGTTTCTGTTGATAAAACCAATGAGTGCAATACTGTTTCATTCAGACAGTATGAATGTGTCTCTTTAGTTCTTATAACATGTTTTGGCCTGTCAATACTCATCCATAGTTCATGATCGAAAAATCTCACATCTCAGACCAAATCACTGACAAATCAATCATACATAGCTAAAGTGTTCTAATTCTCTCTCATAGTCGTAGAAAATATAGTACAAAAATGGCTGAGGGAAAACTCCAGATATTTGACTAGAAAAAAAAAAAAAAAAAAAAAAGACATCTAAAAATGACTCAATTTTTCTACGTTCTTTGAATTTTTACTCCGTTTTTTTACTGGTACGGATTATGCTCATTCAAACACACGGTCTCATTAAAATCTCTTCTTGGCTTCTGAATCTACATATATATGTTGTGCATGTAGAATAACCTACATGCAGAATAACAACAGAGTAATACAGAAAACAAACAAACGGAATACATGTGCATATGAATGCGTTGTAAACAAAGAGCTTGACTTCAAGTATGAGAATTGTGTGTGATGTTACTATTGTTTGTGTTATTTGTAGAGCCCTCTTTTTCAGGACACAGGCACAAATAGCCATTTACACTTACAGTCACACTAAGGACAATTTAAGATTCCAGTCCATTTTTTTTAACTGTTAAAATGTGTACAGCGGAACTTTCTGAGCAGGCTTTCTAACATGAGTTCAATGAGGCCTTGACATGAAAATCGCTTTGTAAAATCAGGTAGGATTTTCAGGAATTGAGAAGTGAATTCAAAGGAGCGAGCAAGGAAGTAATGATGAAAATAATCCATTATAGTTTACTTTGAAAATTATGACAAAATGCAGTATTAGCTTTTGTCTCTTGATCGCTTTTCAGTTTATTGTTTTTTGGGTTTTTTTTCCAAGAAAACCATTAGGTTTCAGCCATATTTACAGCACTGAAAACCCATTAAGCACTCAAGGTTAGGATCATAAAGCTCAGCTTGAGTTGAAATGCACCATAATCAGTATTAAGAAACATATATTTTGTTGTCCGTCCATGAACCAACTACATTTTCAAAAAAGCCCAGCAGCAGCAGCAACATTAATTCATTTAATTTGCAAATGATTTTCCTGACAATTTCTAAATCACAGTCAATGGTAAAGCGACCACTCCTCAGCTTCGTTTTAACATTGTGTTTGCGAGATCTGTTTGTTTTATTCAATCAAGAATTGTGAATAACTAAGCATGCTTATGCATTAATGAGGTACATAAACACAATTTATTAATTTATTTACTAATACATTGCTTGATTCTAATTATGGTCATGGGCAGCTGGTGCCCATCTCATCATCATCTCAGGGTGAAGGCGGGGTACACCCTGATCTGCTCACCACTGCAGGACCAACACAGCTAGAATCACTTACACTCTCACTTACACCTAGGGTGATTTGAAACAATCAATTAGCTTACTGCGCATGTCTTTTTTTTTTTTTTTTTTTTTTTTTTTGACTGTGAGACGAAACCTGAAAAAACCCACTCCAAACACCACACAGAAATGCCCAAGCCCAGGAATCAAACCCAGGCCTCCTTGCAGTGAGGCAGACTTAATGGCCATTGCACCACTGAATTGCCAATAAGCATGTTTTTGTACACCTAGATTAAGTCAAAGAGAATTAGTGGCAGATATAATAATACACCTCATTATAACTCGATATGATGGAGTTTTATTAAACTGTTTAATCCTACTCAGATCACAGGGAGGCTGGCGCTTATCTCAGCCAACAATGGGCAAAGATTGGATACACATTGAACAGCCTGCCAGACCATTGCAGGGCTAACACACATATATTTACACAATGTGCATACCTTATAGCAATTTACAACAGTCAATTAGCCTAATGTGCATGATTTTGAATTGTGAGACAGAACTGAAATGCCCGGAGGAAACCTATGGAATCACGGGCAAACATGCAAACTCACAGAAATGCCTAAACCCTAGAACCCAGGACGAAACCCTTGAATGTCTTGACTCAGACCTTGGATGAAAAATATCTGTGGATACAAATTATCGTGTCATGACACAGATTGTCAATTGGAATTAAGTCTTGACTCCAATTGGGCAATTCTAACTAAACCATTTTATTGCAGCTTTGGCTGTATATTTATGGTCATTGTCCTGATTGAAGTTGAACCGCAGCTCCAGTCTCAACTGTTTTGCAGACTCTAACAAGGTTTTCTTTCCCGAGATTTACCTGCATTTGGCTCGATCCAGCTTTCTTTCAACTCTGACCCAAATCCCTGTTCCTGATTAACAAAAGCAACTCCACATGATGATGCCACCACCATGTTTCACTGTGAGAATGGTGTCAGATTTCCACCACATAGCATTTCATAACTAAGCCAACATGCTTGAGTTTGGTCTCACCTGACTCAAGCATTTTCTTCCACTTTGGTATGGCTTTTTCAACAATAGTTTTTGTCTGACACCCAAGGCCAGATTTGCGGCATGCATTACTAATAGTTGACCGGTGAACATTTTCTACTGTTTGAGTTATGGATCTAGGCAACTTCCCCAGAGTTACCCTGGTACTCTTGGTTGGTTCTCAGATCAATGTTCTCTTTGCCTGGCCAGTTGGTTTAGTTGAACAGTCTTGCCTTAATAGGCTTTCAGTTGTACCATACCCTTTTCATTTTGGGATGATGAATTGGACAGTGCTCTGTTCAAAGTTTGAAATTTTTGTAGTAACCTAACCCTGCTTTAACCCTCTCCACAACTTTATCCCCACTGTGTTTGAGGGGCTTTTTAATGCTGTTTGTGAACTAATGGTCTACAGAAAACATCTGAGGACATCACAAAACAGTTGAATTTATACTGAGATTAGCTTACATGCAAATGCACTCTATTTACCAATTAGGTAACTTTTGACAGCAAGTGACAACACTGGATTTTATTCAGTTATTAAAGTATAAGGGGGGAAATATGAATGCATACCTCACGTCAGATTTATATTTGTAGACATTTTGCAAACATGTAGCATCTCCCTTCCACTTCATACTTCAAAGCTTGAATTGATCTACTAATTAAAATGCACAACAACAACAACAACAACAATAATAATAATAATAATAATAATAATAATAATAATAATAATAATAATAATAATAATAATAATGATGATGGCCTGATGATGTACGCCCCTGCGCAGTGAGCCTAGATAGGGAAACTGTATGTTTCCTGAACTAAACGTACATCACCCAGTTGGGGCTAACCTCCCTAGAATTGATCAAACTCAATTTCCACAGTCCAGTGAGCTTCCCTCTGGTAATAAAACCACCAATAGTGGAGATAGGACTTACCCCAGGAGGAGGCAAAGAACCCGTCCACGAATATCTTTGGTGAAAGATCTAAAATCCACAGTCCTTGAGTGTGCGAAAGTGACTGGTTGGCCTGAAAATCCACATGTCAATGGAAAGTCCTTTAAACAACATTGGGACAATGCTAATCCAATGTTAACCTACCTGAGTGAACAGAACCTGATTGACCAATTCCGGCGACTTAAGATCTACATGCGCCATGATGCAGATGAATATTTTCCTGCAAGCCGTCAGGTGCCCCTTGAAGAAGACATTGCTCAGACAGCAGTGGACCTTAAATTGCAAATAAATGCCTGCGTCCTTATTTCCCCAATTTCTAACACTACCTTATCTAAAAGTGGAAAAAAAAAAAAAAAAACAGTTTCTGGCCTTCCAAACTCAAATTCTACCACAAAGGACTCTCTTTCTGATGTTTCAAATGATCTTTTTTTTTTTTTTTTTTACTCTTTCAGCGTTTTTTTTTTTTTTTTTTTTTTTTTTATGACAAAATTTCTGAATCTGCAATTGATAACGAAAACCAGTAAAAATCTTGTTTAAAAAAATTCCACAAAATCAAATTGATGAATGAAATGAAAGAATATCAGTAACTCTTCATACAGAGTGTTCTTTTGCATAGGATCAATTGTTGTGTGTATGATGCTGCCCGAACACTTGAAGAACCCCACTAAGTTTCCAAACCTACTGCAATTAAACTTGAATCTCATAATGCAGCCGTGAGGGGGGGGGGGGGCACAGACAAGTGTCTGCCCTCACACCGGTCCTGAGCCCGGATAAATGCAGAGGGTTGCGACAGGAAGGGCATCCGTCGTAAAACTTTTGCCAGAATACAAAATGCAAACCGTAAATACAAATTTCATACTGGATAGGTTGAGGCCTGGGTTAACAACGACCGCCATCAGTGCTGTTAACCAACAGGGTGCTGGTGGAAATTGGACTACTGCTGGTCGGAGAAGGAGAGGGCGCAAAAAGGATGGAAATGGCTGAGGTGAATAATTTTGTCCAGAAGAGACAGGACCATAGGGTGATTTATAAAAGTGGAGGTAGGAGCACACAGGTAGACTACATCTTGTGTAGGTGATGTAATTTGAAGGAAGTCAGTGACTGAAAAGTAGTAGTGGGAAAGAGTGTGGCCAAACAGCATAGGATGGTGGTGTGTAGGATGATGCTGATGGTAAGAAAGGGGAAGAAGGCAAAGGCAGGACCGAAGACAAAGTGGTAGAAGCTGAAAAAAGAAGAGTGTCGTGTTGTCTTCAAGGAGGAGTTGAAACAGGTTTTGGGTGGTCAGGAAATGCTTCCAGATGACTGGACAACGACAGCTAATGTGATCAGGGAGACAGGTAGGAGAGTACTTGGTGTGTCCTCTGGAAGGACAGTAGATAAGGAGACTTGGTGATGGAATGAGGAAGTGCAGGAGTGTGTACAGAAGAAGATGTTGGCTAAGAAGAAATGGGACATTGAGAGGACAGAAGAAAGTAAACAGGAGTACAGGGAGACACAGCATAAGGTGAAGGTAGCAGTGTCAAAGGCCAAACAGAAAGCATATGATGACTTGTATGCTAGGTTGGACAGTAAGACGGGAGAAAATGATTTATACAGGTTGGCACAGCAGAGAATTAGAGATTGGGAGGATGTGCAGCAAGTTACAGTGATTAAGGACAGAGTGGAAACCATATTGACTGATGACAGAAGTGTGCTGGGAAGATGAAAAGAGTACTTTGAACAGCTGATGAATGAGGAAAATGAGAGAGGAAAAAAGAGTAGAAGAGGTGACCGTTGAGGAGAAGGAAGTAGCAAAGATTAGTAAGGGTGAAGTGAGGAGGGCACTGAAGAGGATGAAGAGTGGAAAGGCAGTTGGTCCTGATCACATACCAGTGGAGGTATGGAAGTGTCTAAGACAGGTAGCAGTAGATTTTCTGATAAGAACATTAATCAAGGTCTTAGAGAGTGAGAGGATGCCAGATGAATGGAGAAGAAGTGTGCTGGTGCCCATTTTTAAGAATAAGGCAGACGTGCAGAGTTGTGGCAGCTACAGAGGGATAAAGTTGATGAGCCATATGATAACGTTATGGAAAAGAATAGTGGAAGCTAGACCTCGGAAGAATAACCCAGGCAGAGGTCAGCATCTGTGAACAACAGTTTGGTTTCAGGCCAAGAAAGAGCACCACAGATGCATTGTTTGCTTTGTGGATCTGGAGAAAGCATATGATATGGTGCCGAGAGAGGAACTGTGGTATTGCACGAGGAAGTCTGGAGTGGCAGAGAAGTATGTTAGAGTGGTGCAGGACATGTATGAGAGATGTAAGCTAGTGGTGAGGTGTGCTATTGGTGTGACCGAAGAATTCAAGGTGGAGGTGGGACTGCATCAAGGATCAGCTCTGAGCCCCTTCTTACTTGCTATGGTGATGGACAGGCTAACAGACGAGCTTAGGCAAGAATCTCCATGGACTTTGATGTTTGCAGATGACATTGTGATCGAAAGTGAGAGCAGAGAACAAGTGAAGGAAAATCTGGAGAGGTGGAGGTATGCCCTGGAAAGGAAAGGAATGAAGGTTAGCTTCAGTCACTCAGTCACAAATCCTCAATGCACTGAAGCCACATTAATTGAAGCATGAAGTAGCGAGAGGATCCCTGTATAATATTATATATGTGTGTGTGTGTGTGTGTGTGTGTGTGTGTGTGTGTGTGTGTGTGTGTGTGTGTGTGTGTGTGTGTGTGTGTGTGTGTATCAGTGTTGGCTATGCATTTGGGACTTGTGTAGTGGGGCTTAACAGCCTTAATCTACCTCATAATACGACCACTATCACATTACAATTATAAAACCCATCAGTAATATACAAAAACACAATATAGCAGGCTGTGGCACTGCAGAGAGAGAGAGAGAGAGAGAGAGAGAGAGAGAGAGAGAGAGAGAGAGAGAGAGAGAGAGAGAATTTGCATATTTATGCTTGTTACTCTGAGCATTACATATAAGGCAGTGGTGGCCTGGTGGTACAGGGCGCTGGATCACTGATCCTAAGGTTGAAAGATCAAGTCCCACTCTCCACGAGGTTGTCACTGTCCCCACAGTGCAGCTAACTGTGTTATCAAAGGACAGCTATGTCTCTCACTGTCTATGCTGAGAGGCATGTAAAAGAACCATTGCTGACTTTCGTAAACAGTAGGCTGCAAAGCCGTCAGCATGTTTCCGTCCCTTGCTAAAGGGTTGTGTCAGGAAGGGCATCTGACATAAAAAGTATGCCAAATCAAACATGCGAGTAATTCGCTGTGGGGACCCCTGATAAAGGGAAAAACACCGAAAGGAAATCTCATTCTGAGCATTACATATCTTTCACAGGTGTTTGGCGGTGGATGTTCCTGGTAAACCTGGTGCTTGGACAAATGTAACGAGTGTAAGCCTGACCTCTTAGACCTTTCATTATGATGTCTAGCTTTTCTGGAAAAGTTACATTTTGGGTTCCTGACTGGTGCATGCACAAGGTGTGTAACTTTTAACCCAGAGATCGAATCTGGATAAATACCACAGCCATCCATGACCAAGCTCTCACGGAAGGGGGGGTGGGGGGTGGCATACGCTCACTTCCTTATCACAGTGATTACCAGATATTCATGGGCAATGGGTGGATGGTGCTTTCCCACTGTTTGGACAGTTCCCAAAATATGATGACAAAACCACTAACATCCACACAAAACATACTGGAAGTAGTACAGTCAAGGGATACACTATGGAATGAAAACAATGGCTAGTTTTGAATAAATTAATTTTATATAATTGAACAAATACTAGAATTTAAATTGCTTCTAATCGTGTTTAGGTCAGCAGAGAGACTTTGTTTGCCCAGACAGTCTACCACTGCATTACATACATTAAACAATTTATGAAGCATTTTGGTTGTTACGTTGGCCTATTCTGCCTCCATAGAAGTTGTAAGGTATGCAGCAGTAAATGATGATTTTGTTTTAATTGTAAAAATTTCCTCCACATTTTCTGGTCAGGTCAGGACTGCAGGTAAGCCAGTACAACAGCCTCTGCAGCCAGCGTGGGGGAGTGGGGGGGTGAGCTGCAGGGACATAATGCAGTTAATACCTGAATTCAGTCATGTCATGCCTAATGCAATACAGTACGTTCCTCTAGTGGGCATTTTTGAAAACTACAGTGCTGTATGTTTATAAAGAGAATGCACTGAAAGGTGTTTTATGCGTATGCTGTATAATGTTTATATTTTAGCATTAATAAATATAACAGTAAAAATTGAAAAGTTTTTCTTAATCATTAATACATTTTACTACATTAAGACTGTATTAATAAGTAACACTGTCTATAGAATGTTTTTAAGAACCATATTTTATTGCATGTGATAGATACATAGTATTTTACTTCCGGCTGCTCATTCACGCATGTGACGTCATACATGGGGTTTTACCTCCGGGTACAGAACTCGCGAATATTCTCGATTTGCGGGAGGGCCCGGAACCCAACCCCCGCGAATGTCAAGGGCCTACTGGACAGTAATTTGTTGAAGCAGTTTTATTTTCTAGTGTGCATGAGCCAATGACAGTTGTCCACTGTTAATATGTTGCATCGAGCTTCTGTGTCTATTCTAAACTGCACTGCAATGTAACAAAATAAAAAGCTTAAATAACCATGTATATTCTGGATAAGTTACTGTAGGAATAACTGCCTGTGTCAAACTTATGTATAGCATTTCTTCATTGGAGTCATTTTGCTTGTGCTTTTTTACTGTTATAGTGTGCACTGTCCTTTTGCAGCATGCAGCCATGCAGTGATAAGGTTCTGGCAAAATTACTAGACAGAACCTTGAGATGGGCATTTTCCTTTGCTCTGTGCATGTTGTGGATCTTATCCAAAGCTTTGACAAAATTTAAATTGTTTAGCTGTTGATCTGTGGTGCAAAGGCTTGAGTTGTTCTGCCTTTTTAGATACAACAGTGTATTTTGACTTCTCACTTCACTGTGGCTACTGACAGCTGAGAATAAATATCACAGTGTATAATTATTATTATTATTATTATTATTATTATTATTATTATTATTATTATTATTATTATTATTATTATTATTATTATTATTATTATTATTATTATTATTTATTTATTTTTTTTTTTTTTGAGACATTCACTTCTTCTCATGGACATACACATCATCGTTTCACATTATATTTCTATTTCCATAATTTTAAAAAAAGTGACTATCATGTAACTTTGTATTTACCAGTATTATACTATATCTATTGACCTAAATGAGCACATTTTCAATGGATCCCATTGGAAATAAGTTTTACCAAACTTTATGGGCTATCCTTCACTTAAACTACTCTTATGCATGGTATTTTTATTTATTTATTTATTTATTTATTTATTTATTTGTTTTATTTTATTTTATGTTAATTTATTTTATTTATTGTATTTGTTATTCAACATTTGTCGTTGTCTAAATGTTTATTTTTATTTATTTTCTATACATTTTATGTCAGTAATGCAAATAATTAATCAGTTTACTTTAATTATTAGTAATATATTCTTGTAAGCTTTGTACAAATAACATTTGCTTTTTATGCCATCTAAGAAACCCGAAATTATAAATTATTCTATGGCATAAATTATTATTGACTGATATATTACACTATATGTATGAGCATTATTTGCGGATGTTGAAATCAAATAAAAATCAATCAAAAAATCAATCAATCACATTGGTGAAGTTAAATCATAATTTAAAAAAAAAAAAAAAAATATATATATATATATATATATATATATATATATATATATATATATATATATATATATATATATATATATATATGTGTGTGTGTGTGTGTGTGTGTGTGTGTGTATATATATATTAAATGTGATCTGCACGTATGTATTCACCCCTTTGCCATGCACCTTTGTTATGTGCAACCTGAGGTAACAAATTACTTTTCGACACATAATTAATTAAAATAGCCAATTGTCCTCGAATTTTTCCAACAGTGACCTTTACTGGTTTCAGACATTTGTCCATAGTTGTTACTCTAAAAAAATAATGATTTCTCAAACTGTCAGACGTGAAAACAGTACTAGCTATGCTCCTGGAATAGTAATCAATAGTCACCACCAAGCAAGTAACACCGTGATGACCAATGAGATTTTAATTCAAGCATGTAACTCTGTTGTGTGGAAAATTGAGAAGCTAGGGTTTCAGCACTACATGTATCGGGTCTGAAACCACAACAAATCTCACTTTATTTCTACTCATGTCTGGATCTCTGGATGCTAATCCAGCTAAATAAAGCACAAGATCCAAATTTTGTTGAGGCCATCCTTGTGATCATTCTAGGGGAACAAAACTGGTTCATTAAAGCTAAGCAGTCATGACATTCACTCCATTATTAGCAGGGAGATAGCATGAGGGACCAATAACATAAGACTAGGATACCCTCTAATGCCTTGTGATATAGCTACGGACTTTTCTGCACGTGCTGCTGCTGCTGCTGCTCTCAAGCAGAGAGGAAGACTGGGTGCAACAGAATCTAATTTCTCTGAGAGATATGTTACCAGGCTTAGCCTTTCTCTGTGCTTCTGTAACAGAACAGAGGTCATAACTGTCCTTTTAACCGACAGTTTCTACAAACAGCTTTGATGGATCTGGGAAACCTAAGGTTGGAGCAACTTGGGTTTCAGTTCTGGAAAAGCCTGTTCTGCCTTGTTGTCCACTTCTCTGATGAGGAGGCTGTGAGTCCTAATGTGTATGCTCGATCGCAGAGGGATGCCTTTATTACTGAGTAATATTGTGATAGGCCTATGAATCTTTTGAATTGCAGAGATCCTATCTATCTATGGTTTTTACCTTCTCCTGTGACATCATGTCTCAGGAAGTGTACTTCCTGTTCAGCAAACTGAAGTTTGAGTAGGCTAACTTTATGACATTCTTTAGCAATATACTGTCTTTTTCACATTGCTCCAATCGTCTAATGAGCCACATAATTGAGGACTGCTGAGACATGAGATAAGACAAAAGATGTGAGACACATTTGGTTATAAATTGTGGGTGACTCACAATATCGCATATGGAGGTGTGGGAATGTGTAGGGCTTCCTGTCAAACTGAAAGGCGAACCAATACTGGTTGTCTTTGTGCATGTATTCTTCTTCTTCTTTTTTTTCCTTTCGGCTTTTCCCTTGAGGGGTCGCCACAGCGAATCATCTGCCTCCATCTCACCCTATCCTTTGCATCTTCTTCTCTTACACCAACAACCTTCATGTCCTCCTTCACCACATCCATGAATCGTCTCTTTGGTCTTCCTCTCGGCCTTCTGCCTGGTAGTTCCAACCTCAGCATCCTATTACCAATATACTCACTATCCCTCCTCTGTACATGTCCAAACCATCTCAATCTAGCCTCTCTGACTTTGTCTCCAAAACGTCTTACATGTGCTGTCCCTCTGATGTGCTCATTCCTGATCCTATCCATCCTCGTTACTCCCAAAGAGAACCTCAACATTTTCATCTCTGCTACCTCCAGCTCTGCCTCCTGTCTTTTCCCCAGGGCCACCGTTTCTAAACCATACAACATCGCTGGCCTCAACACCGTCTTGTACACTTTTCCTTTCACTAAAAAAATGCATATGCCTGGTCGCCCATGGAGAACCACTAACTATCAGGGGGTACTTGATTTAGGATCGTATAAGGATTTGGAACATTAGCTGCACTCTATTTAACTACTGCATTTATGGCTTGCAAATATTTTAATCAAGAATTAAACAAGGGCCTACTGACCTTGTCTGCTTTATCTTTAAAAGGGCCCTGTTTGTCTGGGGGCAGCGGTGGCCTAGTGGTATAGGATGCTGGATCGCTGATCCTAAGGTTGGGGATTCGACCATGCAGTTAACTGGGTGAACAAAGACTGCCCATGTCTCTCACTGTCTATGGTGAGGAACGTAAAAGAACCATTGCTGACTTTTGACAAGAGCAGGTTACAAAGCCTTCAGCCTGTTTCCACTCTGCGATGACCTGGCAAGCTGTCTAGGGTGTACTCTGTCCTCACCCAGAGTCGGCTTGGGATGGGCGCCAGCCTCCCCATGACCCTAATTAGGATTAAGCGGTTACAGAAAATGAACTAAACTGAACTGAACTGCTTGTCTGGGCCTATAGTTCAACTTGGGGTGATTGCCACTGGTACATCACGTTTCCCCTCAGCCCATGCTGCTTCTTCAACCTTCTTTAACCTTGGATGTATTTCAGCTGGAGTGCATCTACTTGTACAAGAAGAAAGCAGGAATCCATTCATTCTCTGGTCAAGGTCATGCTGTGCTGTACACGTACCCATATAGTCAAATTTTGCTTAAAGATGATTAGCTGAGTGTAATAAAAACATTTCTGTCCTCCAAGGGGGGTCCATGCTGTTCTTTGGGAACAACATTCACCCATCCACGGCCCTACCTTTCTCTAAATTTTGCTTGTTGTTTGGGCTAATGAAACATGTGGGCACATAAAATAAATTTATTTGACAGCATTACTTGGGTGCCCTCTTGAAATATATTCCTGTCTTGGTGGTTCTGTGTGATAATTTGCTCGCTCTTACGGTGTTTTTAAATGAGGTTTGTTCAAATGTTTTCCTTGTTCTCTCTGTACATGTGCTGTGTAGTCTGTTTTTAGACATGTAATGATCTTGTCCTTAAATTCAGTTTTGTCTTGTGCTACTTGTACCAAATGTGCTGTTATATTTGATAGTTGAACAAAAAAGCCTCCAGTCATATATAGTCCTGCTCATCATTATTGGCACCCTTGATTGTTATGTTGGGCAGTGGTGGTCTAGTGGTATAGGGCGCAGGATTGCTGATCCTAAGGTTGGGGGTTCGAGTCCCCACAAGGTTGTCACTATCCCCCAGTGCAGCGAACTGGGTTATCAAAGGCGGGCCATGTCTCTCACTGTCTATGGTGAGAGGCATGTAAAAGAACCATTGCTGACTTTCGTAAAGAGTAGCTGCAAAGCCGTCAGCGTGTTTCTGTCCCTTGCTAAAGGGTTGTGACAGGAAGGGCATCTGACCTAAAAAACCTATGCTAAATCAAATGTGCGAATCAGATGATTCGCTGTGGCGACTCCCAAGAAAAGGAAACAGCCGAAAGGAAGAAAGAAGGAAAGATGGTTATGTAGCTACTCTGGAATGTCTCCTGAAAAAGTTAAATAAGGGATTTTTTTTTTTTTTTTTTTTTTTTATATACAGAGAAATTTTGTTTAATAAAACAGAGCTGACAAACAACAACAACAACAACAACAACAAAAAAATTAAAATAAAGAAAAAGAAGGTAAAGGTATGCTGTGCCACCTTTTATCGGCACCCTTTACAATGAATCACAATGAATATATTTTTGATTTATCGGTGGTAAATCAGAAATGAGAATTGCATGTGATAAACTGTCCATCCCATGTGAAATAATTATTCACTAAATAATGACTTCAGTGTTTTATGAAGTGTTTTATGCAGGGGATAGTGTGAGATGGAGGCAGATGATTCGCTGTGGCGACCCCTGAAGGGAAAAGCCGAAAGGAAAAGAAGAAGAAGAAGAAGAAGAAGAAGAAGAAGAAGAAGAAGAAGAAGAAGAAGAAGAAGAAAAAGTGTTTTATGAAGCCATGTCACTCCCTGTTCTTTGTCACATTGGTGAAAACAAAGAAGCCTTCTAAGGACATCAAAAGTACTATTTTTAGCAAACACAAGACCTCCAAATGGTATAAGGCAATCTCCAAAGACCTTGGTATACCTGTTTCTACAGAATTCTATATTATTTAAAAGTTTGACATGCATGGAATTGCCAAAAACTTCATGGATATAGGAGAATAGGAAAATTGATGAGATAACTTTTCAGAGTTTGGTGCAAATGGTGGAGGATACACCACATCTAGCATAAAAAACCTGAAGGCCAACCTGGATCAGTTGCTCAAAAAAAAAAAATACAAAAACAGAAAAAAAAAAAAAAAAAAAAAAAAAAAAGCCTGTTTTTTTTTTTTTTTTTTTTTTTTTTTTTTTTGTTTTTTTTTTGCCAAAAAGAGCAAGTGGACAAGCTGCAAACCTTCTGGAAACATGTTGTATGGACATATGAAACAAAAATATAGCTTTTTTCGGCAATGCTCACCAACTGTTTCTTTACACTCGACACAACAAAACTTATAAGAAAAAGAACACTCTACCAACAGCATGGTGGATGATCTAGATGATCTAGGGTATTCAGAAATAAGAGAATGACTAAGAGATTTTGGAATAAAATGTCCTACCTAGTGTAAGAAAACTTGTTTTTGGTCCAAGATCATGAGTCCTCCAGCAGGACAAAGACCCAAGGCACACATTCAAAAGCATGCAGAAATGGTTGAAAAGAATAAAAAAGAACTGTCTTAAAATGCCCAGCAATAAGTCCTGATCTTAATCCCACTGAAAATGTTTGTGGTGAGCTGAAATCTGCAATTGAAAAAAAAAAAAAGGAGCCCTGCAAACATTCAAGAACTGGAACAAATTGCAAAAGAAGACTGGGAGAAAATAACCACAGAAAAATGCAAGAAGCTTATAGATGGCTACAAGAAACATTTGCAGGGTGTCACTGCTGTGAAACGTGTGTAACCAATATTATGGAATAGTGCCTTTAATGCTGCCAATGCTTTTTCCCTGTTTTGTCTTTGAAATTGTTACATACAAGCTGAAAAAAACAATGTTCTTTGATTAATTACATTGAATCCTAAACATATAATTTTAGTATCTTGTCATTTATTCCTAAATATATTGCACAGAAAACTGTACACACTCCACATCATCTATATAGTGTAGCGTAGGCCTCCGTCAGTCCTGAAGGACTATGGCTGCGCTCTGGCCAGTATCCCGACTGGTGATACTCCCCAGTGCACAGAGCCTGGGTAGGGAGTAATGAGGGACAGGCTGTTACCCAAGCAGCAAGTCCCCCCCTGTCTCGGCGCCACCGGAAGGATCCAATGGAAAGGCAAGTGCCGATACGACTGGGTTCCAGTGCCGCTGCAGGAGAGAAACTACGGTCAATTTAGAACGGCCAATTAACCTACAGTGCACGTCTTTGGATTGCGGGGGAAACCGGAGCACCCGGAGGAAACCCGCACAAGCACGGGGAGAACATGCAAACTCCACACAGAAACACCCAGGCCGGGAATCGAACCCGGGCCTTCTTGCTGTGAGGCGGACGTGCTAACCACTACGCCACCGTGCCGCCATCATCTATATATTGCACTGGATGCTAAACTGTATGTATACATGTGTGATGACAATAAAATCTAATCTTATGTAATCTAATCAAATCTAAAACTCAAGTATGTTTATAGCGCAGGAGGAAGAGAACATAAGGGGTGTCTCACTTCTAGGCCATTTTCACTCTTGCATTATCCTGATTTTTTTTTTTTTTTTTTACTACTGTTTCATGGCCTGTGACACCCCTGAACACATTGTTTTAGACATCAACTTTGGAACCATTTCAATGCCCCATTTTGTATCGATAAATGCATTGCTCCAGGATCAACTTATACATTTTAGGATTTCTCCAGTGATCAAGGTATGCATGGAAGTTACCAGTGTGATGTTTGAGCAGGCTCCCACAGGACGCAGTGCCTTTCCACCTGTTGAGCAATGTTAGGTTTCAGTAAATTCATAAACCTATTTTTGAGATGAGCCTCCCAAGCATCTGGACCTGTCAAAAGTCAGAAGTAGGTGGACACTGTTTCATCTTCTTTCTCTTTTCACATATCTATTTTAGCCATATCCATACGAACCTGGAAAGCCTTTGTAAGTTGAGTCTGAAAACTGGTGATTGCAACCATGTATGGTGGGTGAGCCATAGTAGTCCAGTTTGAGTTTAAGAGCAAATGATCCTGGTGGGGCCAATATTGTAATATTTTGGCCCAATACATCCCTATCCTAGTTATCAGGAGACATTGCAGCTCATGAGTAATTGACTTGGACTCTCCAGAGCATGAGTACCTTCTTACCAAATTGTGTGCCTTGCCAGGTATGTGTTCAGGAGGAGAAAGAGGATGAATGGCTGTCATAACCAGGAGGCGGTTCAAAGTAACTCTACCAGTTGGCTGGTACATTTTTTGTTGAACAGGCTCATTTTCTCTCGTGGCTCTTGCATGGGTCACCTGGTTGGGATAGAATTGAGGTCAGGATCCTTCTGAAATTTAATGCACTGAGAAACAGATAAAGGCTTGTCAAAACTGCACCCTGTTCCCCCGTTCGCAATATTTCATGAATAGGTTCTCTTATTTTACTTTGATTTTTACCCATTTTTGAGTAATAGTATTATGTGATGCAAATGCACTCAAACCCATTGTGAGAGAAAAGGTGAAAGAAGGAAAAAAAAAAAGAGAGAGCAAGTTGTTGTGCACTTCCTGTTGAGTTTCACAGGTAGGCACAGAATGCTTATGAAAAATGAGAAACTAACCTGCAAAGATAGATGTAAAAATCATGCAAAATATATACCGTATTTTCTGGACTACAAGTCATACTTTTTTCATACTTTGGCCGAAGGTGTGACTTATACTCCAGAGCGACTTATATGTGAAATTGTCACATATACTGTAATTCTGTTCATATAACAATAATTAACATAATTTCACATGTTTGTTATTTTTACACTCACAATCACAAGAGGGGACTCTAGGCTTTGGTACCAGTACCTGCTCATCCTGTACCACTGAAGAAATGTCCCCAAAAAGAAAATCCTATTCTGCGGATTACAAGCTGCAAGTAGTGAAATATGCAGCAGAAAATGGTAATCGAGCAGCAGAAAGAATATTTGGAGTGAACGAGAACTTTTTGAGAGACTGGAGAAAAGCGGAGATTATTAATACGGCAATGAAGAAAACAAAAAAAAAAGCTAACCATGGGCTAAAAGCTAGATGGCCACAGCGAGAGGAACAAGCTTGCATATGGATGCTTGAGCAAGGTGCTGTAGGGAGGGGCTTTTCAACAATGCAGTTGCGTCTCCACCCAGGCAGTTGTCAAGGAGATGAATATAAATGACTCTGCGTGAGGACTCTTGGTGTGAAAGCTTCACGCAATGCAACTGCTTGTCTATCAGAGCAAGGACCACAAAAACTTCCAGCAGCTGTCAGAAAAACTCCCAGCAGCTTTCCAAGCTAAGGTAGAGCGTTTCCATGAGTTTTTCACTTATAGTCCGGTGCAACTTATACCTTTTTTTTTTTTTTTTTTTTTTTTTTTTTTTTTTTTATATATATATATATATATATATATATTTTTTTTTTTTTTTTATTATTATTAGTAGTATTTTTTTATTATTATGCATTTTTGGCCAATTCAACTTGTACTCCATAGCAATGTATAGTCTGGAAAATATGGAATATAAGTAAATAAACACTAAATATGTTGCTTTGTTGCTTGTGCAGTCAGCAGCACAACGAAAAGTCAGGCTGTTGCATTTTTATACAAAAATAACTCAAGATCTTTATGACACAATGCTTATCTCAACCCAGTAAACTGTGTTTTGCATCCGGTGTGTGCATGCACATACCTAGTTAAGCATGCATACATCACATGAAATCCATCTATAAGGCTGTAGAACAAGATATTTAGGGATCTGGAAATTCTAATCAGCTTTCTAGAGATAACTGAGAAAACACTATCTCAATGGACACAGTATGAGGTGATTACACATTGAGGTCAGAAGGTGAATAAACAGAGTGGGATCTGTATGAGTGGAGTGTATGTTTGCAATGTGCAGTGCAGGAATTATGTTTGTATCGGGTGGGAAAGTCTTGTGGACACACAAATGAGAATAATAATTTACAATACAAACCCTGAAGGAACTGAACAGCTCTTTAGCGAACACTGGTGTATGATTGGTCTGTACGAAGAACACTCTAAGCCATACACTCCACACAGTTGAACTCCACAGATATGCAATAAGATTCTATGTTTCCATGATACTAAAATTTTACTTTTTGTCAATGAAGGAAAATTCGAGGTGCAAACTTAACACATCTCATCACCCCATCTGTAAGGGCGGTCTTGGCAGTATCATGTGGTGGGGATGTTTTTTTGTTTTTGTTTTTTTTTCATTACCAGGGACTAGGAAAGAAGTCAGATTTCACGATGATGGCTTGTATTGAAACCAGACAAGAAATAAAAATAAAACCAAAACATTAAAAAATAAAAAAAATAAAATAAATAAGTTAAATTTGTAAAAAAAAAAAAAAAAAAGTGAGTATATTGGCAGTAGGATGCTGAGGTTGGACCTACCAGGCAGAAGGCCTCGAGGAAGACCAAAGAAGAGATTTATGGATGTGGTGAAGGAAGACATGAAGGTCGTTGGAGTCAGAAAAGAAGATACAGAGGACAGGGTGAGATGGAGGCGGATGATTTGCTGTGGCGACCCCTGAAGGGAGCAGCAAAAAGGAAAAGAAGAAGAAGAAGAAGAGGAAGAATGAAAAAAAAAAAAAAAAAAAACAGTCAAGAGAAATTTTTAAAATAGATGGGACACCTTTGCTTAAAAATGGCCAAACATTCCAATGACTAGATGTGCCAAGCTGATTGACACATACCCGAAGAAGCTTGCAACTTAATTTGCTATAAAAAGTGCCTTGACAAACTACGAATTTTGGAGGTGTAAACTATGATGCACACTTTTTTTTTTTTTTTTTTTTTTTTTATTAATTCGCTGTTGTTTTTTAGGGGGGGGGGGTAATAACATTTTTTCATATTAAAGACTGATAGCATGTTGTGTAAAATAACTGATATCTCAAAATTTGCATTTTAACTGCATTTAATAGGGCTGAGAAATATGAAAACCATTGGGATTATCTGACCATTATCTCCATGATGAAATCGTTAATGAATTAGATTTGAAATTGTAACTATAACAAATGCATCTAAAAGGAGTCATTTAATAGTTTGTAGAGCTACAATCTTACATATATTTCCAGATTTCCAAATTGCGTTATTTATTGGATGTTTTCTGTATTATTATTATTATTATTATTATTATTATTATTATTATTATTATTATTATTATTATTATTATTATTTTATAATAATAATTGCTATTACTGAAGAACTGAGTGAATCCAGTGTTGACAGATGAAAAAAAAAAAAAAAAGATCAACACACACACAAGCCGTTTCATTAATAATTATTTCAGTGTTTTAAGATTATGGACTATAAAACCAGTGCACATAAGTGAAAGCAAAAGTGTGCATTAAAATTTATATTTGGGGGAAAATGGCCAAAGCCAACAACTAAAATAAACAAGTAAATAAACAAAGAAAACAAACATACAAATTGAAGCAATCACTCCATCAGTCTCAAAATTATTACTTTATTTCTCAGTCCCCATATTGTTTCTTCTCGATTTTTCTTTTTTCGCCAGCAATGCTGTCAAGTGGAAACCTCAAAAATTTCCATATGATCATATAAGCACAAGATTTAGTCCAACAACTTTTCAGGCTACACTTTACTGAAATTATTTCACTTGAATTAAAACTATTTCAAAGATGGCTGCCACAAAAAAAAAAAAAAAAAAAAAAAAAAAAAAAAAGTGAATATGAAAATATTTAAAATATTAAATAGTTAAAATATATATGATGTTTTTTGAATGAAGAAAATATTTTGCAGTTTCCACACTCTGCATGCACAAATGTACTTTGCAGACTTTTATTATGAATAAAAACTGACGATGGACCCCATGCTGAGTTACATGAGAGTTATTTGCATCAGTCTGCCATGGTAGAGCAGGCAATTTACTTCAATTGTTGCCATAAAATAACAAACAACAAATACTGAGACTGTGCCTCCCTCTGCTTATTCACCAATATTACATATCAAAGTGTCATTGTTTAACTCATTAAATTTCACTAATTAAATATTTCATGATAGATTAGGGAAGGCTGCTATACTAAGGCAAAAGGTGGAATATCCAATGGGTTCTCAAAGCAACTTAAATTCATTTTGTTCAGCTAACTAAAACAATTGTGATCAGCATAATCAATACCTCAATCTTCTGTTTAGGAATATATGCTGAGAGCAAGCACATATGCATGATTGTCAGAGTGTGAACTTTCAGCCGACCCCAGAAATAGCAGAAAATGATGAATAGTTCAAAAGGTAAGGTTTATTAACTCACTGTAGACACAGAAGGAAATAACCAATGAGAAACACTGGAGGTGCCGTAGAAAATAAACAGAAACAAACATTGGCAATGCCGAGAAAATTAACAAACACTGAGGATGCCAAAGAAAATAAACAGGAACAAACAATGGAGACAAAGCTGGCTGACAAAAACCAAGAGATAGGAGAGACCGAATGAGACAAAACAAGCTTCTGGCAGCAAGGTGAAGGTGCAGCTGGTGTTTATAGTGTGTTGATTGAGGAGTGGGATCGGGTGTGTGCAGAAGTAGGTCAGCCACACCCCTCAGCCACAGCCTGCACTGCTGTGGAGAAAACATGATAAGAACAAAACCAAGAACCCACAAAACAACCAAAATAAAAGCCCACAAAACACAAACCATAACACTTTTCGCACACACCCAGTATATATATATATATATATATATATATATATATATATATATATATATATATATATATATATATATATATATATACAGTGGTATGGAGAAGTATCTGAAACTTTTGGAATTTCTCACATTTCTGCATAAAATCACCATCAAATATGATCTGATCTTTGTCAAAATCACACAGATGAAAAAAACAGTGTCTGCTTTAACTAAAACCACCCAAACATTTATAGGTTTTCCTATTTTAATGAGGATAGCATGCAAACAATGACAGAAGGGAGAGGAATGAGTAACTGAACCATCACATTTAATATTTTGTGCCCCCCCCCGTCAGCAATAACTTCAGCTAGACGCTTCCTGTCGCTGCAGATCAATCTGGCACATCGATCAGGACTAATCTTGGCCCATTCTGCTTTACAAAACTGCTGTAGTTCGGTCAGATTCCTGGGATGTCTGGCATGAATCACTGTCTTGAGGTCATGCCACAGCATCTCAATGGGGTTCAAGTCTGGACTTTGACTTGGCCACTACAGAACATGTATTTTGTTCTTCTGAAACCATTCTGAAGTTGATTTACTTCTGTGTTTTGGATCATTGTCTTGTTGTAGCATCCATCCTCTTTTTAGCTTCAACTCTCTGACAGATGGCCTCAGGTTTTCCTGCAAAACATGCTGATAAACTTTTGAATTCATTTTTCCATTAATGATTGCAAGTTGTCCAGGCCCCGAGGCAGCAAAACAGCCCCAAACCATGATGCACCCTCCACCATGCTTCACGGTGGGGATGAGGTGTTGATGTTGGTGAGCTGTTCCATTTTTTTTCCCACACATGACGTTGTGTGTTCCTACCAAACAATTCAACTTTGGTTTCATCAGTCCACAAAATATTTTGCCAAAACATCTGTGGAGTGTCCAAGTGCCTTTTTGCGAACATTAAACGAGCAACAATGTTTTTTTAGACAGCAGTGACTTCCTCCTTGGAGTCCTCCCATGAACACCATTCTTGGCGATTGTTTTACATATAGTCGATGTGTGCACAGAGATATTGGACTGTGCCAGTGATTTCTGCAAATCTTTAGCAGACACTCTAGTTTTTTTTGGGGTTTTTTTACCTCTCTGAGTATTCTGCGCTGAACTCTTGCCGTCATCTTTGGTGGAAGGCCACTCCTTGGGAGAGAAGCAACAGTGCCAAACTCTCTCCATTTGTAGACACTTCTCTGACTGTCGATTGATGAACATCCAGACTTTTAGAGATGGTTTAGAGATGTATCCTTTACCAGCTTTAGACAAATCAACAATTCTTGATCGCAGGTCTTCAGACAGCTCTTTTGAGCGAGCCATGGTGCACATCAGACAATGCTTCTCATCAAAACAATTCTTACCAGGTGTGTTTTATAATAGGCTGGGCAGCTTTAAGCCACTCATCAGTGATTGGGCACATACCTGACTTAAATTGTTTGGTAAAAATTGGCTTCAATTGCTCTTTAAGTCTCCTTAGGCAGAGGGTTCAGTTACTTTCCCCCCCCCCCCCCTTCTGTCATTGTTTGCATGCTATCCTCATTTAAAAAAATGAACAGCTATAAATGTTTGGGTGGTTTTAGTTAAAGCAGACAATGTTTTTTTTTTTTTTTTTTCATGTGTGATTTTGACAAAGATCAGATCACATTTGATGGTGATTTTATGCAGAAATGTGAGAAATTCCAAAAGGTTCCATTTCATGTTAATTCAGAAATAAATAATCCAATAAAAAAAAAAAACATAAAAAAATATATATATATTTATATATATATATACATATATATATATATATATATATATATATATATATATATATATATATATATATATATATATATATATATATATATATATATAAATCAACTCAAGTCTGTCATCTGAGTCAACTCTAATGTCTTTTGGGGACAAGTCTCAATTTTACGCCGCTGCGTCTGCAATCAAGGTGCAATCAATTTAAATTATCAAAGTCGAGTCTACATCTTAGGTATTCAGTTATGGGTTTGTTAACAGAATGCATTTTGCATTTGCAAATATTTACTAAAGTCCCATTTTACTAAAAACTTAGGATGCAACATGAGCCCCAATATCAAACATGTTACCGATAGTATTTGTTTCTGAGTACTGACAGTTTCAAAAATAAAATATGGTTGCCTATATGGATACTTATTGTTTTTTCTTAGATGCTGAAAAGTAATTAATGTATGTCTGTATAACACTGACACCTCACAGCGTCTTGGGTTTGATCCAGGAGTGGGAAACCTTGTTGTATGGTTTTGGATCTGCTTTTCCCTGGTTTGCTCACCTCTGATTACTGATTGGCTGCCTAAATTTCTTAAAGATGTGAATGTGTGTGTGTGTGTGTGTGTGTGTGTGTGTGTGTGTGTGTGTGTGTGTGTGTGTGTGTGTGTGTGTGTGTGTGTGTACATGTATCTTTGTTTTGTGAGAAGATTAGCATGACATTCTGGGTATACCCAACACTCCCGAGGCAGGCTTGATTGCAAAATTGACCAGAATAGTGATTAGTGAAGATAAATGAAGTGGATACTGAAAATAAATTAATTATTAAATACATGTGAAATTACTTGTGGTAAACAGGTAAAATTCATGAGTCCATAAGAACAAAGCACATTTATGCCTATAGCAACACATAATAATTAATACATTATAACGCAACCCTTGTTTTCTGTACTGGAGAGGAAGTGACTACAAGCAGACACAAACAAATGCAGATAAAAATATAACTGTGTGTGTGTGTGTGTGTGTGTGTGTGTGTGTGTGTGTGTGTGTGTGTGTGTGTGTGCGTGTGTGCGTGTGTCTTTGTGTGTGTGATATGCTTCCCTACCAAAGGAGGATAGATAGATAGATAGATAGATAGATAGATAGATAGATAGATAGATAGATAAAAATAAATAAATAAATAAAAGATCCCATTTCTTGCCACGCAGTGTACCATGGAACAGTCAAGCTGCCTACTAAACAGGCCTCAACTGATAAATATGTATGAGCTAGGGTACAGGGTGGTAAATTGCATGTTCTTATGATCGCTGACTTCTTTTAAATTATTAACCACTTTAACCAGAGGGAAAGGTGCCAAATTATAAAAAAAAAAGAAAAGCCTTCCTTTCAAGAAGATTCTGGAAGCTTTACTGTGCCCTTGCTGCCCACTTGCCAACAACCTGTCTGTATTTCCTCTGCCTTTGATCTCTTCCCTATCTTCTTGTAAAGGTTATCAGAGATTAAAGTATGTGTAATGAAACCAATATTCTTGCCATAGAGACAGAATCTAAGCAACAACATGCTTGTGAATCTCACACTTTTCAAGTCATTTCAACAAGATATAATCAGAACTATTTACTCTTCAATTTCACATGGCAAATAATGCTCAGTCTATGGAAACATGGTAGCAGTTTTGAAGATTAATAGCTATAGGACACTGTTCCAAACTTGCGAGGGAATTGAGAACCCGGAAAAGACAGCTGTGCATCCACATAGACCTAAATTGAGGATTATACCAAGGACTTTCAAACTGTGACATGCCGATGCCACCCAATTTGCTAACATAACAGGAACAGGTTGCTATTCTTTCACATAGTCTTAATTATGAAGCCTTGTAAACAAATTCTTCAGAACATTTGTATTCATGGATCATGGTCATTACTTTAGTCCTAAATATCAACCCTTAATTTGGTTTCAGTTGTACATCTTTATTCAAATATTTTTGTTGGATTACAATTGTACTTCTCTGTGTTCATTTACAAACACTAATGTGTACTTAATAACTGTACTTAATTTTAATAGTGTATTAATTAGTAGTGTAAACATTATACTATAGTGCTATAATAATGTATAACAGTGTCACAGTAGTCTATTGTTCAGATTTGAATCCTGTTCTGATACCTGAACACATCCCATCAACAGTCTCGCTTCGCTTAACTGGTCTCATTAGTGTTGGTTATTTTTATCATATTGCGTCTTCTACTTTTGCTGACAGTACGGTTGTCTGTTCACAGTAGCATTCTGCATACTAACTAAAATTAGCATTAACAATCATCTTGTATATATTTTTTGATATGCCAGGAATGCATGACTTCAAGTATATTGATTTTTGGCACAGTCTGTTATCCAATATGGTCACGTCAGCTGCCATCTTTAATTTGAATTCCAGCCACCAACTCAAAAACTCCATCATCCACCACCGCAATGAGACTGTGTAACTTTGTAAGCCTATTAATTTTCGGGGCACTTTACTGTCTAATATGGTAGAGTGACATAATTTTATTAAATTTGCTTTTGCGCTATACCACATTATATCATCTTATTTGAAACTATGTGATCAAGATGTGGTTATAGTTTAAAATATCTGATGAAAGAAAAGACCTATTAGAGATACCAGAAGCATTAAAGTGTCCAAATCAACAATTTGGTAAAAAAAAGAAAAAAAAAAGAAAAGAAAAAAAAAGAAAATTCACAAAGGCTTGGCGTTGAATGGATGAAAATTTGAGGGCACCCATGGTCTAATGGTTAGAGAAGTGAGTTTGGGACCTAAAAGTCACTGGTTTGATTCCCAAACCATAATAAAAAAAATGTGTGGCAGTCAGGGAGTGGGCTCATTTTAACAACAACATATCAAAACGATCTGGTGTGAAAAGCAGAAAGTCAGGACCACAAAATTTGCTGAATATTTAAACCTACTATATTATAGAACTAAATTTAAACTATTTTATTGGAAAACTATGGCACACTATTGAACACTAGGGTACAGTACTTCAATATGAGCTTTAGTATTATGGAGTATGTAGAAAATTCAAGTTATAATTCATGAATTCTTCATTGACAGCACAGTGGCTCATTGGTTAGTATATCCGATTCACAGCAAAAGGCCTGGGATTAATTCCCAGCTTTAGTGTTTCTGTATGAAGTTTGCATGTTCTCCTCGTGCATGTGTTGGTTCCCTATGGGTACTCCAGTTTTCCCCCACAGTCCAAAAACATGCACAGTAGGTTAATTGACTGTTCCAAATCACCCCAAGGTGTAAGTATCAGATCGAGTCAGGTATGAGGGCATGCGCCGAGATGGCACTTCGCTGCGTCCACCAGCCGCCTCCACTCATCCGGCCGCGATCGACCAGGCCTGCGCAGGGCCCATACATCCCGGCAGGGCAGCCCTTAGCTGCGACAACCACATCGCACGCGGCCGTCCCCGCGATCGGCTCCAGCGCCTAGGATCCCAAACGGACAGGATCCGGTGTGCTGGATCCGAAGGCGGGAAACACGCCAAATGCCCATAGTAGCGCAGCTGACGGTCGCAGATCAAGCAGGTTACTCTTACTATCCCCGCATCCCCGAGCACCATCCAGTTGGTAACAAAGTCCCACCAGCGGTATCCGAAGAAGGGAAGTCGTAACTAAGGAGTCCAGTTGTCGTCCAAACTCAACTGTGAGCATCCATGTCTCGCTCGAATAGAGCAAGACAGGGAGCACAAGGGAGCGAAAGACTCGGGCTTTCGTCCACCTGCTCAGATACCTCGATCACCATATGGTCCTGTCCAGCGAGTTCACCGCCCCGTAGGCTAGGCCAAGTCAACGATTGATCTCGGCCCTGCAATCAGTGGAACGATGGACCATTCTGCCAAGGTAAGTGAAAGACTCCACAATCTCTACTCTTTCACGACCCACAGCGATGATGGGGGTGAAATCCTGGAGCAACCAGGTCGGGCGTGATAGGGTGAGTGTCGCGGGCAGTGCAAAGGTGTCGGACACCAGCTGCTTTCGGTCACCTCGGTTGAATCTGAGGCGGTCAATATGTGTTGGCACATGGAACGTGACTTCCCTGTGGGACGACTCTCACCTGCCTCTGGTATCAAGGGAGCTTAGTCTGCTTGGCGTCGGCATTGCGGCCCTCTCTGAGGTGCGGAGGCCTGGGTCTGGCGAGACAAGTGTTGGTGGGTACACCTACTACTGGTCTGGCCGGGCCGACGGTCTTCACACTCAGGGAGTGGCCATCGCCGTCGCTGATCGATTGGCTCCCTTGGTATTGGAGGTGGGCCCGGTCAGTGAGCGTATTATGCGACTGAGGGTGACTCACAAAGTGGGGACGCTCTCTATCGTTGCAATATACGCTCCGACCGGGGTGAGTGATCGATCTATGAAGAAAACCTTCTACGACCAGTTCAACTCGGTGGTGTTGGGGGTTCCAGGAAGGGACACACTGATCGTACTCGGGGACTTCAATGCAACCATTGGCACTAACCGGGATGGCTACAAAGGTGTTTGTGTGAGTATGCATGTTTGTGTGAATGTTGGCCCCTATGATGGCCTAGCAAGCTGCCAGGTGTATCCTGCCCTCTCCCAAGGTTGGCTGAGATGGATGCCAGCCTCCCTGTGACCCTAATTAGGATTAAGCGGTTCAGAAAATAGATGAAAGTCTCAGGCAGGAATCAATCAATGAAGCAATCAATGCAGTTCTAAGACACACCTACCTATAGCCTAAGTAGAAGCCCAGACACTCACCTAGCTGCAAGCTTCATTTGGTTCTCGGTGAACCGTGTCCATCTCAAGGGCCTCAGGACATCACTTGTGAATGCAACTGCCAACCACTACTATAAATTATTGTAATTAATCTAAGCAGCAACATAAGCACTATGCGATACTTTGAGTGCATCAAAGGAAGTAAAAAGTTTTGTTTTGTTTTTTTTTTCCTCTAGAAATTGCAGACATGCAACAAGAAAATTAAACTGCATTGTACCTCAATGATGAAGCAGTTTAGTATTGTCAAGCATCAGTTATGCATCAAATTTAGACACCAGATAAAAGTCCATACAAAGCAGGGCTAACTCTTTTTGGGCTGGGCATCAAGACAACTCAGCTGCTAGAGTCTTGGTGAGCCTCCGCCACTAGCCTTATTGCTCTGAGTTCACCCCGAACCACATGTTTATTGTGTTTGGTTATCTTATATGGCTGGCAGAACACAATTACACCTTGAAGAGTCTCAGTGTGATATTTTGTTAGATCAGTGTCAAGCAGCGGCTCAAATTCTGGAAACTCTTTTTGCAACATGGCAATGTGTGCTCCCTAAGACATTGAGAGATGGTTTGAACTTTATGAAATTGGGCTTATTTTTTAATAGTTTCCAGTACTAGCCCTGCCCCCTCAAAAACTACTATTTCCATAGACTCAATAACCTCCACTCTTGATAAATTAAAAAAAGAAAGCCTGATGTGTTAAATCCAATACTAATTGCCTCTGTCTGTTCACTTAACATTGTCAACTTTTCCCACTTGTCATGTGACTTCATAAGTTCTTTGATATTTCATGAGTAATGTGCACACTGACATGGAAAATAAAACAGTCACTTCATGCATGGTGCAAATTATTACAACTGAGGGCATTTGGCATATAGTTAGGGTTGTTGTCATGGCACCTATATGATGGCTAGTATGCAGTGGGGCTTGTCCCGATGTAACAGTTAAAATGGGGAGGGGGGTTGTTCTGGAATCCTTAAACTACAAATAACAAGGGTTCAAGCCAGGTATCTCAATTCAGCTGTGCTTATGAATGATCTTACAAATATATATTTTTAAGTGTTTGTTTAACAGCACACCTGCCTTAATAGTACATGCTCAAGAGGATTCATTTCCAGTATGTGGCACATCATCAACAAACAATGCCATGGAAGCCCCACCTGAGTATAAATGGACCATGACCCAGTTTAGATCATTCTACTATTTCACAATGCTCCAATGGCAAATCCCCTAGGAAAAACCATGCTCAGAGAGGAGGGGTGGATCTTTCACTCTCTCTGGTGCCTCCTTCTATGAATCAAACAGAGATGATGTTGAGAATGCTTCCCAGACCGATGCTGTACAGGAGGTGCCCCCCCCCCACCCCCCATGTGGCAAAACCCATCTACAAAAATGCATTATAATAAGCCTTGAAGTTCAGGGAAGTTCATGCTAAAAATCATGGGTAAGGTGAAGACCAAATTGGATTGTGCCAGGCAACATTACACTTTGTTATGTATTTATTAAGATGAATTATCCACTGTTACATTGCTATGAGTGGCAAACGTATTTGAACCTTTGCTAGACCCTCTTGTGCAGTAATACCTATAAATTATAAATATAAATAACTGTTAATAATTTGTTGGTGGTGGTCAGTCCAACATAACAATGATAAAGTTTTAATAGCGTTCATGAAAAAAAAAAAAAAAGATGTAAATGGTTTGCAAACATATACAAGCACCTCTGTAATGTATACATCTCACTAATTCATTTTCCACTCTGCATAATCCTGTTATGGTTTCAGAAAGACGAAAGAATCTCAGTCGACTCCGGGGAAAGGCAGGATGCACCACAAACAGCTCATCAAACTATCACAGGGCAAACACATACCTAAACTTTCTTATTCACATCCATAGCTAAGCCAAATTTTGGAACAGCCAGTTCCATGCAAAAACACCCTTGCTTTATAACTTCTACACCACTTCTTGCTGTAAAGCAGATGTGCTAACCACCAAAAATTACACTACTTCCTATTTGTTCCTGCTTGAGGTTTTCATTGGTCAAATGTTTTCCACCTTGTTTCTGTCTTTTTTTTCTATACTGTATTAATCCTGCTAGTAATGAGCACATCAGAGGAATAGCACATGTAAGAGGTTTTGGAGACAAAGTCAGAGAGGCTAGATTGAGATGGTTTGGCCATGTACACAGAAGGGATAGTGAGTACATTGGTAGTAGGATGATGAGGTTGGAACTACCAAGCAGAAGGCCCAGAGGAAGACCAAAGAGACAATTGTGGTGAAGGAGGACATGAAGGCAATTGGTGTAAGAGAAGAAGATACAGAGGACAGGGTGAGATGGAGGCAGATGATATATAAGTGGATCAAATAAAAGCAAAAAAAAATAGCTAGATTTTTAAACATGCTAAAAGACATGCATGTTCAGGCAGCATGGTGGCACAGTTGTTAGCATATTTGCCTCACAACAAGAAGGTGTGGGCTCGATTCTCACCTCAGGCATTTCTGTGTGGCGTTTGCATGTTCTCCCCATGCTTGCATGGGTTTCCACCCACAGTCAATAAACGTGCACAGTTGGCTAAGTGACTGTTCCATATCACCCTGAGGTGTGAGTGTGCATTGTGTTGTGATTGTGGCCTTGCAATAGCCTGGACAGGTGTCCAGCCTGGACAGGAGTGCTCTCAACATGAGTCAGTTGAGATGGACTCCAGCCTCCCCATGCTAATTAGGATTAAGTAGCTTCAAAAATGAATGGATGGGTAAACAAATAAAGATGTTCAATGGCACTTGATTCTGGGCTCTAAGATGAGTGAGTGTAGATTCATTCATGTATATTAATGAGAGTAAATTTGAACTTCTGGCCAATAGCCAGTTGCTTCTCCTTGAGTGTTAGCATCTTGAGACAGTATTTACAGCCATTTATTGATAAACTCAGTTTATTAGAATTGAAGTCATTTAACTTTTGAAATGAAAATTCCGATGAAAATTAATAGTCATGTTCAATTTCAGGGAAGATTTTACTAAACATGACCATTTAATTATTAAAAATGACATATTGGAATGTCTTTTGTATTGTTCAGGTTAATGTAGCTAAATATATGACGTGAGTACATCAACTCACATTACACAACACTATATATATATATATATATATATATATATATCATTGCGTCATTACATCAGAGTACTATGTAGGTATATCTAAACTCAAAATTTGACTTTTTTTTGGGGAAAAACATAAAATCGAAAAAAACGGATGAACATAAGTCGGGGAGCGTCTGTACAGATATTTGTTAATTGTGTGTGTGTGTGTGTGTGTGTGTGTGTGTGTGTGTGTGTGTGAGAGAGACAGCGATAGAGTGAGAGAGAGAGAGAGAGAGAGAGAGAGAGAGAGAGAGAGAGAGAGAGAGAGAGAGAGAGAATGAGTGCCGAATAGAGAGAGAAGTTATGGAACCATCTGAAAGAGGTTTTCTCAGGTCCAGTAGCATGGAATGTGTTATATTTTTATTGTGGCTGATGCATTATGCTAGATTTTCTAACCTATGGTAATCAAGTAAATCTGACATGAAGAGTGGCAGTCATTCTTCTAGTTTAAACCAGGTAGCACTCCTGTCCTTTCACTGGGGTTATGAGATATCACACAGATATTCTAGTTCAGTGGTTCTTAACCTTGTTGGTGGTACTGAACCCCCACCAGTTTCATATGCTTATTCATCGAACCTTTGTTTAGTGAAAAATAAAATATGTTTTTTTTTTTCAAATTCAAGTCATAGGTACAGTAAAACCTCCGCTGACGAACGCTTAAGCTCACGAACTTTTCGCCTCAAGAACATTACATTTGCGAGCATATAGTCTCTGCTGACGAACTAGTTTTCGGCGGACGAATCAAACCACGCGGTCGAACAGCGCCACGGTGGCGGCCACGAGAAGCTGACGCACGCTCACGGCGTCACAGTTCGTCACACCCCTTTCTTTGAGTGCAGAAGTGGTTTGTGTTTTCTAGACATTTTGGACCATATTGAGTGTACTTTTGCTATTATGGGACCGAAAAAGACCCCACCACAGGCGGAGATCATTGAAAAACACGAACGAGGTGTGCGTTTGTGTGACTTAGCGTCCCAGTACCAGTACGCTAAGTCTACCACCATCCTTAAGAACAAGGAAGCTATTAAGGGTGCGTGTGTGGCTAAGGGTGTTTCCAAACAGTAGGCGTTTCCAAACACTCCTTCCAAATAATAAGTCCCTCCCTCCCTCCTCCTCCCACTCCATTCCATCAAGCCATCAACTACCATCACAAAGGTAAATAAAACCACTTTATTATACAGTACAGTTTATTTCTTTAATTACAATACAATAGCACATTTATTATACATAAAATAAGGTATATTTTTGTGTAGTTTTAAGGCTTATTTAGTAGAAAATTATGTTTTATGGGGACCTGGGAACGGATTATTCTCATTTTAATGGTTTCTTATGGGAAATAAATGTTCGGAAGACGAACTTTTCACCTCACACACACACTTTCTGGGAACCAATTATGTTCGTGAGCAGAGGTATCGCTGTATATGTTTTTACTGGGTCACCAAAATGAACCCTGCATTAACCTCACTGTGTTCAAAAAGCAAAACCAATACAATGCATGAACTCCCCATCACAACTACTTACATTTTTATGTGAGGTGCGCATCTGAGTGCGTGTGCGAGTGCATCTGTATGTGTGTGTATTTGTTTTATTTACATCTTATGCATTATTTTTGAATGTTTAATCGTTATTATAAGCATTTATAGTATTGAATATATGTTTATTGATATTATATGTACATATACATGTCCGTATACGTCAGTCAGCACAGGATTGATCCTACTTTTCAAATCAGTGCAGGTAGTACGCCGACTAATATCCCATTCCATTATATATGTGAATCCATGTTGTACATATTCGTCCGACCACGTTTTTTTTTACTCAACATAGTATGGATTAAAACATTAAGAAATAAATCACACAACGTGCCATCATAACAGTCACTATTCGACTACTGAGCATACCAAATTCCCTGCAGCACAGATTGGCCAAGCAATGTAGCATGATCACCTGCAGCCAGTGATGGCCAAGCGGGGCGTGTCGTCATGAATATGAGTCAGGTGTGTGTCTTGACCTCCGCCCGAACCCCTGAGACTGACTTACTGAACCCCTAGATCTCGATTGAACCCAGGTTAGGAACCACTGTTCTCGTTATTTTTGTGACAAAACACATCTTCAAAACATTTCAAGAAATTTACTTTGATTTTGGAAAACCAAGCTTTTCACTCTCCTTGGCATCTTCTTGGCATCTGCTGTACTTGCAATTCTGGTGTACACAGTGATATTTAAAAAAAAATGGGGTGAAAAATGCCAGATGAAGGCAGGATTGACACATTTGGAGAACAGACAGAATATTTGCAGAAATGGTCAATGTGAAAAATGATTCCATGGTCAAAAATAAAGACACAATTTAAGCTGTCATTGTTAAACTTATCAAGCATAACCATCTTTAGCCGTGCAGATATTTCTTTAATTAATTAAAGATAATTCCTAGTTACATAAACAAGGGTTTAAATACAAATGAATCCAATGATAAGCATAAAAATGTTATCTGTTTAGCATACAAGTGTTTAAAATAATATTACTTTTTTAAATTATTTTATTGAGACAGATAGTATGCTAGCTTGCTGGTCATTGTTGTCAGCACAATCCTTGTGGAAGTGTATCATGGCATGAACAAAACAGATTTCTGGCCAGCTCAGAAAAAGGCTTGCTGATGCCCGTTACGGTGCTGACCCTTTTTTACTTTAGTAGAATCAAGACACCTTCACAAAAGCATATAGCACATAAATAGCCTTATCCACGGGTTCATAAAACACTTGGCTTGGTAATTTGGATATACTAAGTGTTCAAAGGACAACTCCAACAAACAGTTTGATCCGAAGTTTATTACACTCAAACTCATATAAATACATTTACAATGTTCACAATAAACAAAGGCTGAATTCAGAGGTAAGTAAGATGATAATTGAACTACTTTCTGATAAGGAATTCCACATTAACACAGTCGCCAAATATAGTAAACTAACAAGGTTGATGATATATTGTGCGATCAAATGTCTAACAACTTAGACTAACAGGAAATTTTCAAAAGATGACTCTACAATGCTCCAATTCAGTTTCTGGGGTTAGACTGATGAGTCACACAAAATGGGTCAAAACTTTTGACACATGGAACGAAACCTAAGACCTTATAAGTGCCAATCTAACGTATCTCAGTAATTTCTCAGGACAACAACACATGAATAGATGTTTCTTGTCTACTGTGCTAAATCTTCCCCAAATGAATACTTCGCTAAGGATTGCTATAATTCCAAAGCAGGATTTTACGCATTCAATTAATCAGAGATATAGAAAAAATAAAACAAAACCAAACAAAAAAACAAAAAAACAAAAAAAAACAAAACAAAACAAAAAAAAAAACAATAATAGCCTAGACTGCTTAACACCCGGTTCAAACTGGTGGTAAATGGTACTCAACCTACGTGAATTATGCCTATGCGTAGAATAGAGATAACACATTCCAGTCTGGAATTCTGCGCAATTCTTTGCGCCAAAAGGTTTAGAAACTCAACTTCATAAGTCTTCGGTATACCGTCTTGCCAGGCCGGTAGCAGATCTAGCTAGCACATCCTTACAGTATAAGTTACAGTCCAGTCCAGTGAGCCCAGCAAGCACAGCGGACGTCATTGAAAACACCCCACGTGATCTAGCTCTGAAATTTTCATGAATGAAGTGAATTTGTGTTTTCCCAAATACCTATAAACCAACATAGCACAATAACTACAGGTCGTTGCGGCATAAACTACACATCAAAATAAAGCTGACGACCTAAAAACACCATGCTGCCAATTACATTAACTGAAAACTTCACAACGAAGCATGAAAATTACAAGACCATGGCGAGACCACCCAAAATTAATGTTTCAAAAATTTGGGAATTTATCCTGACGCCAGAAGTAATTAATTGGGGCTAGACTAAGTCAACTCAGTTAATACTGATCATAAACTATCTGCCGATATACAATTCCACAAATCACAACAAAAGATCGATTCAACACAAAGCAAAAAGTTAAACTGACAAAAACAGCTATTTGCATTACATAGCGAGGCAATTCAAAATGGCATTGACACCACCGTGAACAAAAAACTTTACAGATCAGCACTGGGGATATATTTCTGATTATACCCAGTTTCGTAACAATGCCCATCAGGTTGGGATAGGTTACAAGACCATCTGCAAAGAGTTTGTACTCCACCAATCCACAATAAGATAGATTGTGTACAATTAGAGGTCATTTAAGACCATAGTTACCCTCTTCAGGAGTGGTTGATCAACTGACATCGTTCAAAAAAACAGACATATAATAAATGGCAAGGTCACATAGGACCCCAGCGTAACTTCTAAGTGACTGAAGGTCTCTTTCCCATTGGGTAATGCTAATGTTCACAAGTCTACTGTTACGTTTGCCTAATGGATTCTATCAGACGAGACCCCACTTGTTCCGGATAGGTAAATTTAGAGGATTGAAATTGCCCCGTGAAACCAGCAAAGCACGACAGACCACGACATAAACTATGTACAATTTAATAATATGAACAAAATAAGACAAAATCCATAGCTTACACCTTAGAGCTAAACCACATACAAATCAACAAAGGGTCCAATAGTCACCAAGCACCTGCAGCAGGGTCAATTTAGAGATGGCGCATGTACTGGCGGGGAAAGGCTTGCCACCCTGCGTGTTGAACGAAACAAATGATAATCATCCTCGCGTGGGCTGTGTGTGGACGTGGATGATGGACTTTGGCAATGAAGTTCCGATCCGCCTGAGATGAGTTGATCCTTGATCCGCCAGAAGAGCCACCTGTTAGAGACTGTAGCCAGTCAGCAACAGGTCCTTAATATAGATTCCCTGCTGTCCACAATCACCTGACCCACCACCAGGGTGCGTGATTAACTAGGTTCCCTCATGGAAAATTCCAGACTCAAATAGCAGAGTCACACCATGTGACTCTCTTCCATTTTTTAAATATTTACATTCACACAAATATTGACATGCCAGTAACATCCACCATCAGGAGAACTCTTAGCAAGAATGGTGTGCATGGCAGGGTTAGAAGGAGAAAGCCACTGCTTTCGAAAAACAAAAACTGCTCATCTGCAGCTTGCCAAAGATCACATGGGTAATCCAGAATGCTATTTCAAAAAATGTGGAGGTCAGCAGTAGGGTCACTGACACTAACAGCTCTTTTTCTCCTTCTCCTTGGCGGCCTTACCACAAGTCAAGTTCAAGTTCATACATTCAAAAAGTTTCTGTCCTTGTATGGCAATCATAAAAGTTGATTTCAACTCATAATTTTCTGTCATCAAACATAATTAACACAGAAATCACCAGCTGGGGATGAGCCTTGTGAATGATAAATACACTCAAGCTTGTGTGGTCATGAAGAGATGACCATCTTACTTGTTAGTTGTAAGGTGATGTGTGGTGCTGTGGTCTCATCATTACACAGAAACTGTGTGCTCGTATTTCAAGGTTAAGCTATCCAACTGTCTGATCCATATCATGCACCATGGAGTGTTTAGCATGCTGCATGGTCCATGCCCACTTATATGTATGACATTGCTAACTGTCTTGATAGGTGAGAATGAGACACATGAAACATTACATACTGATGTGGGGCAAAATGAACAATAAAAACTGAGATTGCAGTTTTAAACAATGCTAAATGCACCCCGTCATTCTTTTCTCAGCAGAGTCATGAACAGTTGCTGAGATGCCCACTGCCATTGAATCATCTTTAGGTTGAAATACTGCTGCAGCCAATTCCAAAATATCTGCCTCAGTCAAAGCAGCTGTAACCTAACAAAATGAGAAAGACCATAGACTACATCAGCACAAGCCTGTGGTTTCACAGCTACTAAACTTGCTGATATTTTCTTAGAGTTGTGCAAAGAATGGCCAACAGATCCAGTTACATAATACTTCACAGATAGATTCTGGGATTGAGCCTCCTTTGTTCACCTTGCTGTTCATACCATTTATGCTTTATTCATTTTCATCAGTAGGAAGGGTGCAGTTAAGATGAAGCTGGGCATTTAAATTACAGCAGCTTGCTTGCAGAAATGGTTGTTAACCCCCCCCCCCCCCCTCCCCATGCATGCATATAGTAGATAGCTACACAAATGTCTGATTAAATACAGACACTCTCCGACTTACGTTCATCCATTTTACGTTTTTACTTTTTTCTTTCAAAAAAAAGCCAAAATTTTGAGTTTAGATGTACCTACGTAGTATGCTGACATAATGACGCAATATTCATTGTTTACAAACTACAGACTAAGTGTGTGTGTGTGTGTGTGTGTGTGTGGTGTGTGTGTATATATATATATATATATAGAATATATATATATATATATATATATATATATATATATATATATATATATATATATATATATATATATATATAGAATATATATATATATTCTCAAAAAATTAGCATCTTGTGATAAAGTTCATTATTTTCTGTAATGCAGTGATAAAAATTAAACTTTCACATATTTTAGATTCATTGCACACCAACTGAAGTAGTTCAAGCCTTTTATTGTTTTAATATTGATCATTTTGGCAAAAAAGTAAAGAAAAACCAAAAATTCCTATCTCAAAAAATGAGCTTATTTCATCCAACCAATAAAAAAATGTATTTTTTTAATACAAAAACGTCAACCTTCAAATAATTATGTTCAGTTATGCACTCAATACTTGGTCGGGAATCCTTTTACAGAAATGACTGCTTCAATGCGGCGTGGCATGGAGGCAATCAGCCTGTGGCACTGCTGAGGTGTTATGGAGACCCAGGATGACTTGATAGCGGCCTTAAGCTCATCCACAGTGTTGGGTCTGGTGTCTCTCAACTTTCTCTTCACAATATCCCACAGATTCTCTATGGGGTTCAGGTCAGGAGAGTTGGCAGGCCAATTGAGCACAGAAATACCATGGTCAGTAAACCATTTACCAGTGGTTTTGGCACTGTGAGCAGGTGCCAGGTCGTGCTGAAAAATGAAATCTTCATCTCCATAAAGCTTTTTCAGCAGATGGAAGCCTGAAGTCCTCCAAAACCTCCTGATAGTTAGCTGCATTGACCCTGCCCTTGATAAAACACAATGGACCAACACCAGCAGACCATCACTGACTGTGGGTACTTGACACTGGACTTCAGGCATTTTGGCATTTTCTTCGCCTCAGTCTTCCTCCAGACTCTGGCACCTTGATTTCCAAATGACATGCAAAATTTGCTTTCATCCAAAAAAAAGTACTTTGGACCACTGAGCAACAGTCCAGTGCTGCTTCTCTGTAGCCCAGGTCAGGCGCTTCTGCCGCTGTTTCTTGTTCAAAAGTGGCTTGACCTGGGGAATGCGGCACCTGTAGCCCATTTCCTGCACACACCTGTGCACGGTGGCTATGGATGTTTCTACTCCAGACACAGTCTACTGCGTCCACAGGTCCCCCAAGGTCTGAAATTGGCCCTTCTCCACAATCTTCCTCGGGGTCCGGTCACCTCTTCTGGTTGTGCAGCGTTTTCTGCCACACTTTTTCCTTCCCATAGACGTCCCACTGAGGTGCCTTGATACAGCACTCTGGGAACAGCCTATTCGCTCAGACATTTCTTTCTGTAGCTTGCCCTCTTGCTTGAGGGTGTCAATGATGGCCTTCTGGACAGCAGTCAGGTCGGCAGTCTTACCCATGATTGCGGTTTGGAGTAATGGACCAGGCTGAGAGTTTTTAAAAGCCTCGGGAATCTTTTGCAGGTGTTTAGAGTTAATTTGTTGATTCAGATGATTAGGTTAATAGCTCGTTTAGAGTACCTTTTCATGATATGCTAATTTTTTGAGATAGGAATTTTGAGTTTTTATGAGCTGTATGCCAAAATCATCAGTATTAAAACAATAAAAGACCTGAAATATTTCAGCTGGTGTGCAATGTATTTTAGAGACTCCAACCCTCACTCAAGGTACACCCAGTATTTCAGGTTTCCTTAATTAAGCCCGTGGTAGAAAGTTCCCCCCACCAACTCCCCACCCCCTCCTCCCTGACTGATTGATGGACATCCTGCATACACAGTCAACCATATCCTTGATGTATGCAGGCTGGATCGAGGGTTTCAGTACTTAGTGGACTGGGTGGGGTATGGTCCCGAAGAGTGTTCATGGATTCCCCACTCCCTAATCCTGGACCTGGACTTACTAGACGAATTCTATCGCCAGTTTCTTGACAAGCCTGGTTGGGGGCCAGGTGGCGCTTCTTGGGGGGGGGTGGGGGGTACTGTTATGGTCTGTGCTGGCTGGCGGAATTAACTCTTCTTTAATCATTGCAGGTGCTTGCGAGGGGCGTGGCAGTTGCTGATAGGCGAGTTCCAAGCAGAACGCACCTGGTCCCTATCTGCAATCAGCAAGCAGCCAGCTATAACTGGAAGCGGCATGCCTCCCTCCGATGTCAGAAGATTGTTTTCCCCGTGACTCTTTCTCTTTGACCCCTGGTTCTTGTTTCGTGCTCGATCAGTTCCCTTGACTTAGTATTCCCGTAATTTACCATCCCTAGTGTTTAATAAATCGTTTGAGCTTTCTTTTGCTCTCCTGCATCTCTGGGTTCTACGCACACACCCCAGGCTTAACAACTTGTTCTTTGTATGCATCTCTTGAATACAGTTTACTTACTTACTTCCACAAAAGAAAGAACTCTCCACTTTGCTGGGATTCACATTAGTGCAGGCAGTGTCCTAAACGAGTTCAACGGCACCCTTGTACACTTAAAAGGCTCACATATTGTCTCACATATTGTAAGCGTTGATTGGCTGTTTTAAGCTTCATGTAAAGTAACTCGGTATAAATAAGTGACTTATTTGAAATTAATGTTGATATTATTTGATATATTTGATATAATTTTCCAATGTTATGTTTATAATAATTGATTTAGGGGTGTTTTATGAGATACGGTAATGGTGTTTATGGATGTATAATACAGTATTAGCGTCATATGTCACACGTCACTGTAACAACTTATGTTCAATTTCAACTTACGTTTGGCCGTCCTGAACCAATTAAAAACGTAAGTGGGGGAACGTCTGTAAATCTGAATTATGCCATTTATGCAGCGTGTACACATTTTTTTTATTTTTAATGCCTGATATATAAAAGTAAATGTAATTTCTAAAACTAATGAACTGATTTATTTCTTGAAGCAATTAAAATATAAGGAGGTCGATCTTGTAACTTATTTTAATGATCCCCATCCAAATTTGCAATGTTTTTTAATGAATAAATTTGTGGCCATGTCTACCATGGGAGCCACTCTATCAAATGTATCAATTTGTGATTCAAATTAAAAGTAAAATACAAGTTTTTTTTTTTTTTTTTTTTTTTTTTTTCTGTCTAATGATTCCCTTATGGATTGCATAATTAAAATGATCTTTCAGGGATGCTTGCACTTTCCTTGTGTGTGTGTGTGTGTGTTTGAGTGCATTTGTACGTGTGAGTCCTCTTCAAACACCATGGATGCCATCTAGTTACCATTCTGATGCTGGTAAAAAGAAAACAGACCTCTAGATAGTATGTGCCAATCTAATTTCTCCATGTTTTATCTCTATGTACCTCTGTTATCTTATGCTGTATTTGGCTTAGTAATGTTTTGATTGTGTCCATGTGAGAGAAATCAGTTCATTTTTTTTTTAATGTAATACCTATTAGATAAAAGATTGAATCATGTAAGAAGAAAAAGGAAAAACAACACGGAGTACAACAAGGATGTATTCTTGGAACACTAGATTTTTTTCTAAGACAGATTCTCCTATGAAGCTCACATGTTTCACATCCAATCAGAGAAAGCGAATGCAATGGATATTTAAAAAAAATATAATAATAATTTTCCTTGACAGACCCATTGTAAATTCCATAATAATAATAATAATAATAATAATAATAATAATAATAATATAAAACCCAGGCTACAATCAAAGTGTCTGACCACTATGCAACAAAGAAATAAGAGGATGCAAATATCGAGAACCAATCATAGGGTTTTCCAAAGTCAGACAGACATATCCAATACTCAGGTGTATTCAATACAATACACAAACCAATATTATAATATAATGTGTGTGTGTGTGTGTGTGTGTGTGTGTGTGTGTGTGTGTGTGTGTGTGTGTGTGTGTGTGTGTGTACATAACCACGTCACATAGAAAATGGTAGCTATAAATAATTAACATTTCCTGATATCAAAAAGAATGAGATGTCCCACCCTGGTTCTTAGGGGCTCAATTAGCTGACTTCTGAAGGTAAGGCTAATTGACAAAACATGTAAACGTTTAAAGGGTACACATACTTTTGTAGGCCACTGTATATATATTTTTTTTATCTATTATTGGACATTTTGCAAATGGTCAGTGTGGAATAGTGCCCCTGTCTCTTGTAACAATTACATATGATTTTTTTTTCTTTGTATTTGTTTTCATTGCTTTCACTTTTTACTGCCTTTTTGTTTCTGATTACTATTTTTACTCTTTTATCTGTCTGCCTAACTGTTTTGACTATGGTTTCTTTTTAACTATCTGCTTGTGCTTTATTAAAGGATCTTTTAGTCTGCATTTTCATCCACCCTCATGCCTGCCACTTGGTGAGAGTAACAGAATACTTTGTAACACAATAGATGAATCAGATCTATTAGACATGTGTAAACAATCACCTTGCAATGGTATATTATCAGAAAGTACCACTAGCGCCTTCAAGTGATTATTACTCAACTTATGCAAAGCCACTTACCAACTCCCCAATGTCATAACCCCCCTTAATACGCACACAGTTTTTCAATAGTGATCACAACCAAGAAATACAATGCTGATTCCATATGTCAAGTTTTTATTCTGCAATGTGCATTGTATTTCTCTTTGCTTTCAATGACCTGCAATGACCGGCAGAAGATCATGCAATTCATAAAACATTTTATTTGTGATACACAGTGTTGGCAGGCAAACATTTGGAAGTGTATACATTTGTTGTTAATGTGGTTGCCAGATACCAGGGTCAATGTATTCTTGGTCAAAGTTCCACTCGGTTCTGCATATCTGGATATAAATAGGTAGATAATTATTGCATATATTTTATTTTATTCCTCTATTTGCAAACCAGATAGTGGTGTCTCAGTGGTAAGGTGCTGGATTGCCAATCCTAAGGTTGGTGGTTCAAGCTCCACTGTCAATCGTTGTCACTGCTGTCTCTCCAGTGCAGCTAACTGGTTTATCAAAGGCTGGCCATGTCTTTTACTGTCTATGGTGTGAGGCATGTTTTAAAAAAAATGTTTCTTATCCGTTCAGCTGTTCCCATCCAGGGGTCACCACAGCGAATTATCTGCCTCCATCTTCATGGAAGTCATATTAATGATTCGCATATTCGATTTGGCATAGCTGGGGCAGAGGTGGTCTAGTGGTATAGGGCGTTGGATTGCTGATCCTAAGGTTGGGGGTTCGAGTCCCAATCTCCACAAGGTTGTCACTGCCCCCCCCAGTGTTCAGCTAACTGGGTTATCAAAGGCGGGCCATGTCTCTCACTGTCTATGGTGAGAGGCATGTAAAAGACCCATTGCTGAGTTCCGTAAAGAGTAGACTGCAAAGCCGTCAGCGTGTTTCTGTCCCTTGCTAAAAGGTTGTGTCAGGAAGGGCATCTGACGTAAAAATATATACCAAATCAAATGTGCGAATTAGATGATTTGTTGTAGTGACTCCTAAAAAAGGGGAAAAGACAAAAAGAAAAGGGAAAAACCACTATTGGAATCAGACTGCCCACAAAGCATTATTTAGACATGGACTCCATTAGAGCTTGTTTGAAGGGATGAACAGAAATCTGTTGATCTTCTCAAATTTATACAAATGAAATGCAACAAAGTATAGGCAAGAGAAAGAGAATGCCATAATCGCAAGACCATCTGTTTCTGTTTCTACTGTGGACAGTCCAATCATGCTGCTTGTCAGTGTTTGGCATATCTTATGCATGAAAGGAGAGAAGGGACTTCAACCACCATATCAATGAGCAGAATCTTTTTTTTGCTTATGCCAATACTATGACTAGAGCTAGGTATTGCCTCAATTTTTATTTATTTATTTATTTATTTATTTATTTATTTATTATTTATTATTTTTTTTTTCATGTATTGTGGTATATATGGCAATATATTGCAAACATAATTCTAAATTAAAAGTGAGCCAGTTCTTGACAGTATTTATTTTTTTTTTTTTTATACCAAAATGAGAAATCAACAACATGATAAACATTGTTTTTAGTCATTAAAATAAAAATGCTAAGCATCAGAAGAAAAAAAAATACTTATGAAAATGTAATGTTTTAAACTTTGGCACAAACATTAACACTGAAATCGAAGTGCATATTGAGCACAATAAGGTATTTAAACATATTAAATACACATAACATTAGAAGTGCATCTCATGCTTTTATTAGCATATTGTGAAGCCTTAATCATTAATGCATGCTTATTAAATTTTTAAGATATATATATATATATATATATATATATATATATATATATATATATATATATATATATATATATATATATATCCTTTCAGCTTTTTCCCTTTATCAGGGGTCACCACAGCAAATGATTCGCACATTTGACTTGGTATAGGTTTTTATGTTGGATGCCTTTCCTGACACAACCCTTTAGAAAGGGACAAGAACACATTGACGGCTTTGCAGCTTACTCTTTACGAAAGTCAGCAATGGGTCTTTTACATGCTTCACACCATAGACAGTGAGAGACATGGCCCACCTTTGATAACCCAGTTAGCTGCACTGGGGGGACAGTGACAACCTTTTGGAGAGTGGAACTCAAACCCCCAACCTTAGGATCAGTGATCCAGCACCCTATACCACTGACCACTGCCACCAATGCCCTGCCTCTATATATATATATATATATATATATATATATATATATATATATATATATATATATATATATATATATATATATATATATATATGATTTTCTGAGTAGATCCTTCCGTAGGAGAGTGCTCAATACTTTTGGTAGAGCAAATAACAATAAAAATAAAAGGACAGGACAAAGACGAATAAGACAAATGAATCTTCCTCTATAATCACCTGAAGAGAGAGGATGGTTTTACCACCCCTCGAAACAGATCTGTAGTGATAAATGGAGTTTCAATAGAAAGTATTTGTCCTGTCCTACTTTACATGCATATGCAGTATATTAATGCCATCATAGCGATGCCCATAGGCCTGCAGGGCACATGCCACATGTATAACACTTATAGTGACACTAACGGCTCAGGAAAGCCCGTCAAACTTTAGAACTTTACAATAACAGCATGCAATATCGTTTATCATATAAATCATATTAATATGATCATTATACTGGAGAAAAGATGAGGGCAGTGGTGGTCTAGTGGTATAGGGCGCTGGATCGCTGATCCAAAGGTTGGGGGTTCGAGTCCCACTCTCCACAAGGTTGCCACTGTCCTCCCCCGTGCGGCTAACTGGGTTATCAAAGGCGGGCCATGTCTGTCACTGTCTATGGTGAGAGGCATGTAAAAGAACCATTGCTGACTTTTGTAAAGAGTAGGCTGCAACGCCGTCAGCGTGTCTCTGTCCCTTGCTAAAAAGGGTTGTGACAGGAAGGGCATCCGACGTAAAAACCTGCCAAATCAAACGTGCGAATCAGATGATTCGCTGTGGCGACTCCCAAGTAAAAGGAAAAAAGCCGAAAGGAAGACAGACATACTGGAGAAAAGATGAATGTAATTTACAGAAATCCGGGACCAATTTGGAGCATGATGGATCATTTTTTTAGAGTCGACAGATATTATTGCAGCATTAAGCAAAAAAAAAAAAAAACAAACAAACAAAAAACAAACAAACACAAAAAAAATATATATGCATGGTTGATGTGTTTTGTTGGAGATCATGTTTATGTTTCTGGGACCGCTTCCCGCTTTTACTCAATTTAAAATAAATGTTTCAACGAAAATCTAGATGCAGTTGTTAATTTCTGAGTGATTTTTTTTTTTTTTTTTTTCAGGAATTTCCATATCCTGTATAAATACAAATTCTATTGGCTGAATGCCTTCGTGACATGCATGCTGCCCAATCTCGGCATGGCTCTTATTATACCAGGCTGTCCACACACTGAATGACTGTAGATAAGAGGACGGAAACATGATTGTGTCAGGATTACATGCCGGAATCTCTGAGGTCGCCATTTTTTTTGTTTTTTTTCAAAAAAATATTACTTCCGGTTCTGTTTGCGGGAATTACCAAAGGGTTTTTTTTTTTTTTTTTTTTTTTTTTTTTGACTATTCTGAAGTTTTCCGAATGCATGTCAAAAAACCTGGTTTTGCTTCAGAGTATTGTGATCAGTATTGTTTGCATGTTATCACCGGTTTAAACCGATAAACAAGTTTTATTGTGTAGCTCTAATTATGGCCTTTCCATTACAATCAAATCTTCAGAAGCATCTCATCTCCTTTCTATCATAAAAATCAAGTTATCTATGCCCATGGTTCAACTTTATTCTGGGCCAAAAAAATATTCAACTTACTGTCTACAGTACTATATGCCTCATCATGACTCAACGAGTATAGCTACAGGTTCCAGTAAAACATCACAGGATCGTGTTTGTTTAGTTTTCTGTCTGCCTCAGGTGAAAAACCTTTTGTTACTGTGTGTGTGTGTGTGTGTGTGTGTGTGTGTGTGTGTGTGTGTGTGTGTGTGTGTGTGTGTGTACGTGCACGCACACACGCGTGCTCATGCACAGTGCACGAGTACGCTCTCCATCCAAGTTATTCAGTTTAGCAAGCCACTGATTAATAGAATCATATGTTTAGATAACTAGAAAGTCAGCTTTATCTTTATTTCAGACGGAGCATGTGTGTGTGTCTGAAGATTTTACATCTAGAGAGGAAAAGAAAAGGACAGACAATTTAATGCAGGTTCTCCTGCAGCTTATGATAAGAGGTAAACAAGAAATCAGGAGCAGATAGCAGCTAGAACAAATATGCTGCATCCCTCAGATGAAAAAAGGATGGCATGTTTAGCAGCTAAAGGATGAAGAAGATATTGTCAGTCTAAGGAGGAAAGGAAAAAAAGAGGGGGACATATGGTGATATCATATATACCAGTTGGTGCCACATGAAATGTCATTGAATGTGTGTGTGTGTGTGTGTGTGTGTGTGTGTGTGTGTGTGTGTGTGTGTGTGTGTGTGTGTGTGTGTGTGCGACCATGCATTTAATAGTAGATCTGTTTAGGGGAATAATAATGTATTAACAGATATTGATGTTCAACCAGTCAGTGTTGTGGAGTCTGTCTCAGATTTCTTGACTGGCGTCCCCATCATCAGTGTATCAGAGTCTGAATTTGATGTATGTAGTTCATGTTTGTTTGGGTGCACGTTTCCTTCTGAGCAAGTTGAAATTGTGATTAGATTTCTGTTCCAGCTGAATTAGGGCCTGAGAGTGAAAATGTTCTAATTCTATAGCACTTTGTGTTTGTCATTGAGGCTGTATCTTTTGCATTAATAAATTCATGTTCTTCACTCTCCATGTTATTGTTAACACACAACACTTTCTCATACTCGTCATCGGTTTCTAAACTTCTTCTCTTGTTGTAGTGGGAATTACATGAAGTACAAGTCTTTAAAGCATTGTAATATGACTATATAAATGTCTTTTCACTCATCAGATACTACAGTAGGCCCTTGATTATTCACGGTTTCACACTCACGGCTTGAGTATTCGCAGACTGCCTAGCAACTCTCACGTGATTCAAATTCAGCCAATGGCTGTCCTCCTTCCTGCTGATTGGTTGAGATGATGTAACACCCCTTTTTCCTCATTTGCGCACAAATTGTAAATGAGCCTTTTTTGAGTGTGTTTTAATTACCAGTTAAGTTCTTTGATGTCACTCAAATGCCTGCTAAGCACCAGAAAAAAGTAATGACTTAAAAAATAAGATTTTCTCCGGAAGAAATGACAGTTTCCTCTGAAGTGCCTGAAGAGGAATAATCATCTGAACTGTTGTAAAACACTCCACTATTAAAGTATTGTTCAATTATTATTCCAGTACATTACCTAAGGTAATGTTCAGAATGTTTGTGTGTTATTATTTTTTTTTTACTGTGGTGTAGCATGTTTCTCATTTAGTTTTTTTTTTAATCCAAATGATTACATTTCTTGTTCTTTTATGTCCTTTTTTTTATGGTCTGTGTTTTGGGGGACTTTGTTTTCGGCGCTGTGCCCTAACTAACTATTTACTCTCTGCTTTGGCTGAGGAACGTGGTTGAGCTACTCGGTGGCACACACCTGAATTCACTATTCTCATTTACTCCCAATAAACAAAAGCATGCTCAAACAAGCTCACTCAAGTTTAATTACAACTTTTTTCCTGAGTGAAACCAGCAGCATTCATTTTGATGAATATGGACAAATAAATGGTAATGTACCATGAGGTGTGGGGGGGCGGGGGGCACTAACCAGTGTCTCTCCCCCTCATGCCGGTCCCAAGCCCGGAGAAATGCAGAGGGTTGTGTCAAGAAGGGCATGCGACGTAAAACCAATGCCAAATATTTATGATGCAAATCAGAAGTATTACCCCCATACCGGATCGGTCGAGGCCCGGGTTAACAATGACTGCAATCAGTGGTGTCAATCAACAGGGTGCTGATGGAAATTGGACTACTGTTGGTCAAAGACGTCGAAGAAGGAGAGGTGGGAGGCGTGTCCATAGGCAGAGAGAGAAGAGGAAAGGCATGAGTCTAGGACTGAGAGTGGGGACTTTGAATGTTGGAACTATGACAGGAAAAGATAGAGAGCTGGCTGACATGATGCAGAGGAGGAAAGTGGACATACTGTGTGTTCAGGAGACCAGGTGGAAAGGGAGCAAAGCTAAAAGCTTAGGAGCAGGTTTAAGCTATTTTATCACGGTGTGGATGGGAAGAGAAATGGAGTAGGAGTCATCTTGAAGGAGGAGTTTGTCAGGAATGTTCTAAAAGTGAAAAGAGTGTCAGACAGAGTGATGAGTCTCAAGTTAGAAATTGAAGGTGTAATGCTCAATGTTGTTAGTGCTTATGCCCCACAGGCAGGATGTGAGCTAGAAGAGAAGGAGAGATTCTGGAGTGACTTAGATGAAGTGATGCAGAGTACACCCAGAGGTGAAAGAGTGGCCATTGGTGCAGACTTCAATGGACATGTTGGTACAGGCAACAGAGGGGACGAGGAGGTGATGGGCAGGTTTGGTATCCAGGACAGGAACGCAGAAGGACAGATGTTGATAGATTTTGCAAAACGGATGGAAATGGCTGTGGTGAATACTTTCTTCCAGAAGAAACAGGAGCATAGGGTGACTTATAAAAGTGGAGGTAGGAGCACACAGGTAGACTACATCTTGTGCAGGCGATGTAATTTGAAGGAAGTCAGTGACTGCAAAGTCATAGTGGGTGAGAGTGTTGCCAAACAGCATAGGATGGTGGTGTGCAGGATGAGTCTGATGGTGAGAAAAGTGAAAAAGGTAAAGGCAGAGCAGAAGACAAAGTGGTGGAAGCTGAAAAAGGAAGAGTGTCGTGTTGTCTTCAAGGAGGAGTTGAAACAGGCTTTGGGTGGCCAGGAAGTGCTTCCAAATGACTGGACAACCACAGCAAATGTGATCAGTGACACAGGTAGAAGAGTACTTGGTGTGTCCTCTGGAAGGAAAGTAGATAATGAGACTTGGTGGTGGAATGATGAAGTGCAGGAGTGTGTACAAAGGAAGAGGTTAGCTAAGAAGAAGTGGGACATTGAGAGGACCGAAGAGAGTAAACAGGAGTACAGGGAGACACAGCGTAAGGCAAAAGTAGCAGTGGCTAAGGCCAAACAGAGGGCGTATGATGACTTGTATGATAGGTTGGATAGTAAAGAGGGAGAAAATGATCTATACAGGTTGGCACAGCAGAGAAATAGAGATGGGAAGGACGTGCAGCAAGTTAGATTGATAAAGGACAGAGAGGGGAATGTATTGACTGATGACAGAAGTGTGCTGGGAAGATGGAACGAGTACTTTGAAGAGCTGATGAATGAGGAAAATGAGAAAGAAAAAAGAATAGAAGAGGTGACCATTGAGGAGCAGGATGTAGCAAAGATCAGTAAGGGTGAAGTGAGAAGGGCATTGAAGAGGATGAAGAATGGAAAGGCAGTTGGTCCTGATGATATACCTGTGGTGGTATGGAAGTGTCTAGGAGAGGTAGCAGTAGATTTTCTGACAAGAACATTCAACAAGGTACTAGAGAGTGAGCAGATGCCGGAGGAAGTGGAGGAGAAGTATGCTGGTGCCCATTCTTAAGAACAAGGGAGACGTGCAGAGTTGCAGCAACTACAGAGGGATAAAGTTGATGAGCCATACAATTAAGTTATGGGAAAGAATAGTGGAAGCTAGACTAAGGAAAAAGGTCAGCATTTGTGAACAACAGTTTGGTTTCATGTCAAGAAAGAGCACCACAGATGCAATGTTTGCTTTGAGGATGTTAATAGAGAAGTACAGAGAAGGTCAGAGGGAGCTACATTGTGCCTTTGTGGATCTGGAAAAAGCATATGACAGGGTGCCAAGAGAAGAACTGTGGTATTGCATGAGAAAGTCTGAAGTGGCAGAGACGTATGTTAGAGTGGTGCAGGACATGTATGAGAGATGTAAGACAGTGGTGAGGTGTGCTGTCGGTGTGACCGACGAATTCAAGGTGGAGGTGGGACTGCATCAAGGGTCAGCTCTGAGCCCCTTCTTGTTTGCTATGGTGATGGACAGGCTGACAGACGAGGTGAGACAAGAATCTCCATGGACTATGATGTTTGCAGATGACATTGTGATCTGTAGTGAGAGCTGAGAACAAGTGCAGGAAAATCTAGAGAGGTGGAGGTATGCCCTGGAAAGGAGAGGAATGAAGGTTAGCCTCAGAAAATCAGAATACATGTGTGTGAATGAGAAGGACCCAGGAGGAATGGTGATGTTACAGGGAGCAGAGATAACGAAGGTGGAGGATTCTAAGTACTTCGGCTCAACAATCCAGAGCAATGGAGAGTGTGGAAAAGAGGTGAAGAAACGTGTGCAGGCAGGCTGGAATGGTTGGAGAAAACTGTCCGGTGTGATGTGCGATAGGAGAGTGTCAGCAACAATGAAGGGAAAAGTGTACAAGACGGTGGTGAGGCCAGCGATTTTGTATGGATTAGAAACAGTGGCACTGAAGAAAAGGCAGGAGGCAGAGCTGGAGGTAGCGGAGATGAAAATGTTGAGGTTCTCTCTGGGAGTAACGAGGATGGATCGGATCAGAAATGAGTATATCAGAGGGACAGCCCACATAAGATGTTTTGGAGGCAAAGCCAGAGAGGCTAGATTGAGATGGTTTGGACATGTACAGATGAGGGATAGTGAGTATGTTGGCAGTAGGATGCTGAGGTTTGAACTACCAGGCAGAAGGCCTCGAGGAAGACCAAAGAAGAGATTTATGGATGTGGTGAAGGAAGACATGAAGGTCGTTGGAGTCAGAAAAGAAGATGCGGAGGACAGGGTGAGGTGGAGGCAGATGATTTGCTGTGGCGACCCCTGAAGGGAGCAGCCGAAAGTCAAAGAAGAAGAAGAAGTACACACTTCTTTGGACGAAGCTGTGATTATCTAGATTTAAGAAACAAAATTACATTTACAGAGGCTTGCTGTTGGTTTTAGCAGTGATGTAATGTTCGGTGCATTTACTTATGACTATTTTTAGCCAGAGATGCAAGCTGGGAACAAGAAAAGCATGAGACATTCTTTAAACTCCTCATACTGTGCTTCTGCAGTTCTCAAACTCGTTTGACATGCACCTGGCATGGTGATGCTGTTGGGATAATTGAAATGTGTTTGTCCTGTGTATATGTTTGTAGAGTATCCTGTTTCAAATAATTTCCAAATGTAATCTGTTATCTGTAATTTTTATCATTTTTTTCATTAATTTTTTAATGAAGTATACAGGAAATGTGATTATGCTTCTGTTCTGTACTGTAATTGAATACAGTTACATTTTTTTTTTTTTTTTTTTTTTTTTTTTTTTCACATCAAGATTGCTGAATGCAGGCCCATGTAATCTGTTAATCGCCAAGCCTGCATGTATGTATACTCATTTCCCATTTATACTTCAGGGTGGACAGAGACACCCTTGTCTTTGACAGGATCTGAACTCACGACCTATCGATAATGAGCCCAGCACTCTAACCACTACAGCACCAGCCCCACTATATTTTTTTTCCTCAATGAAGATTGACAATACAGTCTCTGTTCTTTCTCTCTCTCTCTCTCTCTCTCTCTCTCTCTCTCTCTCTCTCTCTCTCTCTCTCTCTCTCACACACACACACACACACACACACACACACACACACACACACACACACACACACACACACATGCAGAAAATCTATTAGAGGCACCCCATCAGAATTCTGGATATGAATATCTATCACAAATGCACAGATGGATGGACAGATGAAAGGCAAAATATTGCAAAGCATGACCTGAATACATTCAAGTTGCATCTTCTCTGAAGAGTGAGTGATGAGATAAACCGCTTTTTTGATGTGAATGCAAAAGAGAAGGTGACAACTTGAATAGGACATTGAAACATGGATTAACGAAATGGCTCAGAGATGGGAGAGGAAAAAAAAACATCCCACCTGGACTTAAATTAAATTTTATCTGATAGCATGCATACAAAAATCGGGACCCGTAACTGAGTTGTAAGAGCGTGAGGAATCGTTTTCATGTATGAATTGGCACCATGAACATTTTTGCCAGGACAGTGCATCTTAAATAGCAATATGTAATTAGTAATTATAACATAACAATACTATAGTACAAAACAATGTTGCTCAATGTACAGTCTTTCAGATTAGTGTTCTTGGCATTCTGAAAAATACATCAATTTTGGATCATGCATATGATATTCAAGAACCTTACTCTGCAGATACTGTAACAAAGATCTAATAAACAATAAAAATGAAATACATAGATTTCAGGAACTTTTCAGGATTGTTCCTCATTAACAAATATCTGTACAGACGCTCCCCGACTTATGTTCATCCGCTTTTTCGATTTTACTTTTTTTTTCAAAAAAAAAGTCAAATTTTGAATTTAGACGTACCCACATAGTACGCTGAAGTAATGACGCAATGATATATATATATATATATATATATATATATATATATATATATATATATATATATATATATATATATATATATATATATATATATATATATATATATATATATATATATATATATATATATGATCTCTGTGATCTTTCTGATTACACTGTTTTGCGGACTTTTGTAACCGTAAGCAAATATGGTTGGTCAAAAGCGTAAGCCTACTAGCATGGGTGCAAGTCTCATACACAGAGATGAATTAACTATCTGCTCAGATCGGCGCAATATACCATGCATACTCAGTTAAGCAAAGAGTTGTAAAATGAATGAAAACCCGAATCCAGAAAAGAGAGAGAACTCTCGGTTCTGCTGGTGATTCACATCAGTGCAGGCTGTGTTCTAAGCGAGTTCAATGGCGCCCTTGCTCACTTGAAAGACTGGAAGCCGCTATAACCCACAGCAAGTACACTACTTTCAGTTTTGAGCGCCTCACATATTGGAAGCATTGATTTTAAGCTGTTTTAAGCTTCATGTAAAGTGATTCGGTATAAATAAGTGACTTATTTGAAATTAATGTTGATATTATTTGATATATTTAATATTGTTTAACCAGTTATGTTTATAAAAATTGATTTAGGGGTGTTTTATGAGATATGGTACTGGTATTTATGGATGTATAGTATAGTATGAGCGTCATACGTCACACGTCATATGTCACTGTAACAACTTATGTTCACTTTCAACTTACGTTAGCTCGTCCGGAACCAATTAAAATTGTAAGTCAGGGAGCGTCTGTATTTACATGTACATTTATTTATTTGTGTGCTGTATTTTGGAGAGGCAGGAGGTGTGTCCATAGGCAGAGAGAGAAGAGGAAAAGCATGAGTCTAGGACTGAGAGTAGTGACTTTGAATGTTGGAACTATGACAGGAAATCATAGAGAGCTGGCTGACATGATGCAGAGAGGAAGGTGGACATACTGTGTATTCAGGAGACCAGGTGGAAAGGGAGAAAGGCTAGAGGCATAGAAGCGGGGTTTAAGCTGTTTTATAATGGTGTGGATGGGAAGAGAAATGGAGTACGAGTCATCTTGAAGGAGGGGTTTGCCAGCAATGGTCTAGAAGTGAAAAGAGTGTCAGACAGAGTGATGAGTCTCAAGTTAGAAATTGAAGGCGTGATGTTCAATGTTGTTAGTGCTTACGCCCCACAGGCAGGGTGTGAGCTAGAAGAAAAGGAGAGATTCTGGAGTGACTTAGATAAAGTGATGCAGAGTACCCCCAGAGGTGAAAGAGTGCTCATTGGTGCAGACTGCAATGGACATGTTGGTGCAGGCAACAGAGGGGACGAGGAACTGATGGGCAGGTTTGGTATCCAGGACAGGAACACATAAAGACAGATGTTGATAGATTTTGCAAAAAGGATGGAAATGGCTGTGGTGAATCCTTCCTTCCAGAAGAGACAGGAGCATAGGAAGTGCAGGAGTGTGTACAAAAGAAGAGGTTAGCTAAAAAGAAATGGGACATAGAGATGAATGAAGAGTGTAAACAGGAGTACCGGGAAACACAGCATAATGCGAAGGTAGCGGTGTCAAAGACCAAACAGAGGGCGTATGATGACTTGTATGATAGGTTGGACAGTAACGAGGGAGAAAATGATCTATACAGGTTGGCACAGCAGAGAAATAGAGATGGGAAGTACATGCAGCAAGTTAGAGTGATTAAAGACAGAGTGGGAAATGTATTGACTGATGACAGACGTGTGCTGGGGAGATGGAAAGAGTACTTTGAAGAGCTGATGAATGAGGAAAATGAAAGAGAAAAAAGAGTAGAAGAGATGACTGTTGAGGCGCAGGAAGTAGAAAAGATTTGTAAGGGAGAAGTGAGGATGGCATTGAAGAGGATAGAGTGGAAAGGCAGTTGGGGTCCTGATGACTTACAGGTGGAGGTATGGAAGTGTATAGGAGAGGTAGCAGTAGATTTCCTGAGAAGAACATTCAACAAGGTCTTAGAGAGTGAGAGGATGCTGGAGGGATGGAGGAGAAGTGTGCTAGTGCCCATTTTTAAGAACAAGGGAGATGTGCAGAGTTGTGATAAAGTTGATGAGCCATATGATGAAGTTATGGGAAATAATAGTGAAAACGAGACTAAAGGCAGAGGTCAGCATTTATGAACAACAGTTTGGTTTCATGCCAAGAAAGAGCACCAGAGATGCAGTGCTTGCTTTGAGGATATTAATAAAGAAGTAAAGAGAAGGCCAGAGGGAGCTACATTGTGCCTTTGTGGATCTGGAGAAAGCATATGACAGGGTGCCGAGAGAGGAACTGTGGAACTGCATGAGGAAGTCTGGAGTGGCAGAGAAGTATGTTCGAGTGGTGCAGGACATGTATAAGAAATGTAAGACAGTGGTGAGGTAAGCTGTCGGTGTGGCAGCCGAGTTCAAGGTGGAGGTGGGACTGAATCAAAGGTCAGCTCTGAGCCCCATCTTGTTTGCTATGGTGATGGACAGGCTGAGAGACGAGGTTAAACAAGAATCCCCATCAACTATGATGTTTACAGATGACATTGTGATCTGTAGTGAGAGCAGAGAACAAGTGCAGAAAAATCTAGAGAGGTGGAGGTATGCCCTGGAAAGGAGAGGAATGAAGGTTAGCCTCGGTAAAATAATACATGTGTGTTAACGACAAGGATCCAAGAGGAACAGTGAGGTTACAGGGAGCAGAGATAAAGAAGGTGAAGGATTTTAAGTACTTTGGCTCAACAATCCAGAGCAATGGAGAGTGTGGAAAAGACATGAAGAAGCGTGTGCAGGCAGGTTGGAATGGTTGGAGAAAAGTGTCCGGTGTGATGAGTGATAGGAGGGTATCGGCAAGAATGAAAGGAAAAAGTGTACAAGATGGTGATGAGGCCAGTGATGTTGTATGGTTTAGAAACAGTGGCCCTGGGGAAAAGACAGGAGGCAGAGCTGGAGGTAGGAGAGATGAAAATGTTAAGGTTCTCTTTGGGAGTAACGAGGATGGATAGAATCAGGAATGAGTACATCAGAGGGACAGCACATGTAAGATGTTTTGGAGACAAAGTCAGAGAGGTTAGATTGAGATGGTTTGGACATGTACAGAGGAGGGACAGTGAGTATAGTGGTAGTAGGATGCTGAGGTTGGAACTACCAGGCAGAAGGCCAAGAGGAAACCAAAGAGCCGATTCATGGATGTGTTGAAGGAGGATATGAAAGTAGTTGGTGTAAGAGAAGAAGATGCAAAGGATAGGGAGAGATGGAGGCAGATGATTCGCTGTGGCAATCCCAGAAGGGAAAAGTCGGAAAGAAAAGAAGATATGCACTCCCTTAATCAAAAAAGTGTATTACATTTAATAGCAAAAAAAAAAAAAAAAAAAAAAAAAAAAAAATATATATATATGTATATATATATATATATATATATATATATATATATATATATATATATATATATATATATATATATATATATATATATATATTGACTCGTTTGAATTAAGTATTCAACATGTTTATAGTCTTTCTTGATAGTCTGACACTACGTCTCCACTGGAGACTGACAGTGTGGAGTTTAAATTCATTGCAGGGTTAAAATTATACATGATCAAATAATGTTGGCTTTTTCCATCCCAAAATGGCAATGATTCATGTTCTATAATGGAGAACATTAGGAGAATGGAATCACTATTTTCTTTTGAATTACCTGGGGAGAATTGGACAAGGTCTCCATCTTATTGTTGCAGAAACATGGAAAAATAAGGATTGTTTCGGAATTACTATGATGTGGTGCCTGCGATATTGGTTCTGGAATGGAAATGATTGATTTGCTACCACCACAAAAGCATTTTAAGGATTTTTTCAGACAGAAATCAGTAAAATTTGTTCACATTTCTTATTTTCACTTGGAAAATATTTTCTTGCTAAAAGGGACAATTAGTAAGTACTATGCCTTGTCTAAAGACAAGACAATTTCCAGCTTGTGCCAATTATATTATAACATTTGTTTTTGAAAGGAATTACAGTGATACCTTAAGATACTAGCTTAATTGGTTCTGAGAGCTTGCTTGTACATCAAAAACGTGTATGTCAAACAAATGTTCCCTGTTAACCAAAAACCATTTAATCTGTTCCAGCCCTCCAAAAATGTCCAAATAAATCTTAAATAATTAGAAAACATGTTTTTATCAGCCTTTTCACTTAGTGTTTCTTTGTGGCCAAATCAGCTAAACAGTCAAACTCATCCATCGCTTCCATGTCTGAACTTGCTGCCTCCCCGTGCCTTACGACCAAGTGTATCCCTGTTTACTTTTTGAAGTTCTTAAGCCAGCCATATCTTGCTTTGAAAACTCTTGCATCCGAGCTTGCTGATGTCTCTCCTGTTTCTTCAGCCTTCTTCTCAAATTGACAAAAATGCTGACAGCCTTCTCACTGATAGTTTCAGTTATGGCATCTCCTGCCAGACACATCTCCACAATAAAAAGCAGCAGAAGCCTCTCCATCTTGCCATACATATTTGTTCGTAGCTTAGAGAAAATCGTTAGCTCTTTGGCTGCTGTTATTTTCCTAATGGAGTCCATCTGCTTTCTGTTGATATGCTTCAATCATACTCCATGGCCAAGTTCCTCACTTGCACATGTATTTCTCTTATTTCCTTCAACATCATGCATTTCTTCTTTTCACCACTCACTTGATGGAAAGAAAAAAGGTTACATAATTAAAAAATTGATGCACAATATAGTCCTAATGGCATGGGAAATGTGCATCACAAGGTGGTCACAATGTGTACTGTTCATGAAGCTTGGCAGTAAGTGGCAGGTACCTGACTCATATCTCGAATTTCAGCTCATATCACAAGGCAGAATTTTGCTGGCTCATGTCTCAAAAAACATGTACTAGTATGTTAGTGAGCTCGTATGTCAAGGCTCTGCTGTATTTTCCATCTGGCAAAAATATGGAATGTACTTTAATTGTATCCGTCAGAAATCTGATATTGGCTATATTTTAGAGATCTCATATAGCTGGGCATTTGTTATTTTGTGATATCAATAAAGCTCACCTTGCAGATGGCATTCAGATTCACCTTTTTTTTTTTCTTTTTGTGCTGATGGTGGTGCATTCTTCCATGAAATCTTCCAGAAATAATTTTCCTGAAGAAACTTTTCCTGACCACCATGCCCTGCCTATTATACAGTGCATGATGTCAGGATTTTAATATACGTGCTGAGGTAAATATTGCAGTGAGGACATGTTTTAAAATTTCTCATAAGCTAAGGCTATCCTGAGGCACAGGAAGTCTGATATCTTAATGTTGAAGTTAGGCCACTTGTTTTTTTGTTTTTTGTTTTTTTTTTTTTTTCTGGTCGATGAATCTACCAAAGTACTGGTGAAAGTACTGCTAAAAAAATATTTTTTAACTTTTCAATTTATAAATTTTTCCATGCCGATCTCTGTATTATATGCCGATGGAAAAAAAAAAAAAAATCAGATCTTAATCAGACACAAAATCATATGTTAAAATAATTTGCCCTCGAGATTGCGCTTACATCTTTTATATCCAAATTAATTCTTCAGGTATCGTAAGTCGAGACTCCCAGCATGCTTTGCGAGCGACTCGAATCAAGTTCCTTAATGACCTTCCAAGATGGCGCACCGTAGAGGGTGACGTCACAGGTTTTCTCAGAGTCAAGTTGTTTCTTTGTGGTTTTGTTTGTTTGTTTCTTGTGCACTATGCTCGTCTATGACCAAGCGACCATACTACAGCTTTGAGAGTGCAGTCCTTTTAAACATTTAGAACTGAGCACACTCAACTCTTATCTTGAACTAATATGCTGTGGACAGCTCAATGCTAGCCGCACCCCAGATAACAATAAGCCCAGGCGGAGACGCGGAAGGCGGGGAGGGGCCAAACGACAACTCCTGCGCTTGGTTAGCAGTGGAAGGTTAGCACTCCCGGTCTGTTACGGTGATGACCTTTTTCTACTTCAGTAGAGTCCAGACACTTTCACAAAAGCATATAGGCGCATAAATAGCCTTAACCACGGGTTCATAAAACACTGGGCTGGATAATTTGGTTATAATAAGTGTTCAAAGGACAACTCCAGTAAACAGTTTGATCTGAAGTTTATTACACCCAAACTAATATAAATACATTCACTGTACAATTTTCACAAGAAACAAATGCTGATTCCAAAAGTAAGTGAGAAGATAATATAAGTAATTTCTGATTAGGAATGCCAAATATAGTAACAAGGTTGATGATATATTGTGCAACAAATGCCTAACAACTTAGACAAACTGGAGATTTTCTAAAGATGACTCTACAACGCTCCAATCCACTTTCTGGGGTTAAACAGAGGAGTCACACGAAATGAGTCAAAACTTTTGACACCTGGATCGCTACTTAAGACCTTACAAGTGACAATCTAACATATCTCAGTAAATATTAAGGAGAGCTTACGAATAGATGTCTCTTGTCTACTGTGCTAAATCTTCCGCAAATGAATACACCTCTAAAGATTACTCTTACTACAGAAAAAATAAAATAAAATACTTGTGGTTATGACCTTGCCCAGGGGTTTTACCACAATTGGGTCTAACTGGGATTTGAACACACAACCTCCCGATCACATAAAAGTATGCACTTTGGGGCATTTGCTTCAATGTTCCCTTTCCTACTCTCACCTATTAGCCCTCCTTTTCAGCAGGGTTATTAATTTTACTTCATGAACCACTTCCGGTTATATCATGAGAAACTTTCCATCTGGTGATACACTCGTGCTTTGTTCTATCTGTATCCATTGCATTACTTGACTTTCCTCTTTTATGGCCATAACTCTTGATTTAAAATTATGCCCTATCAGCATGAAGACATGAGAGGCAGCATTAGAAACAATGTTACCACTGCTCAAGTTGGGGAGGTAGTTGAATCATAGCAGCAACTCTTTGGCATCCTATGATGAGGTTCATTTGCATTTACAATTCACAATATCCATGTTCACAGTTTTCAGAGTGTACCGTACATTAGTCATCTTTGTTTTGTCCTCCTTTATCATACATCATTGTGCAGTGTCATGGATCCCTGCTTGGTTGACAGTCAGGTCACATTTTGACTAGCTCTAGCCAAAATACTTCCCTCATGCATTTCTCCAATTTTGCTTACACCATGAGGCACTGTTGAATCATGTTCTACGGGCTACACCAACACTTGTTTCTCTAAAGAGTGGACTTTTGCTCCTACTTTGTAAAGCACATTTCTGCCAAATGAATTGTCTGGAGTATCCGGTTAGTATACTAGTAGTAGTGGTGCTTGCATTGTTACTCCATGTATATTCAACTCTTGAAGCACAGTTAGTCATAAAGTCTGTGTGTTCCCTGAGAAGCCTACTTTTTTTAGTGCTTTATTTGAGAGGGGATGCTTTGAACTTTCTCTATACAGACTTGTATTTGTTTCAAAAATGTCAATTAAAAATGAGCAAATTTGCTTTCTTATGGGGACAGTAAGTTCTTGTGGAGGATGCAGTCTGATGGCATACTGTAGCAGCTCCCACTCTGGCTTCTCTGGGCCTCTACAGATGCATCCCTGGATGGCCCCATAGGGCCTGCTCCCAAATTTGCTGGTCCTTGGGGCAGTTCACTGGGTGCCGTCCAGAGTCCATTCGAACTCCCCTGACCTTGCCATCCTTTGTTTTGCTGTGGGTAACCTCACAGGGTGTCATCTGTCCTCCTTGTTAGTCTTGTATCGAGTGATTTTTGTATCGTGGCATATCCAGAATCATCCTCCTCATCCTCATTGATTCATAGCAGCTCTTCCTCTTCCAGATTGCCATCATGCTCCTACTGGACACTGCCCTGTCCTTGGCCCCATCCTTGATTCTGAGGTGGGTATTGTTGGTGTGGAGGATACACTGGTGGGGGTCCATAGTGTGTGTTACATCTGTAGTGGTGGGGCCATTGGCATAGCTGCTGCCATAGCTGCTAGTTACTGATGCACTACTTGTTCCATCGCCATTACTGATGCTTGCTTTACTGCAAAATTTTTGTTTGTTTATTTGTTTGTTGTTGTTGTTTTTTTATGAAAGAGTTTTTTTGAAGGAGTTGAATATGGTTTTGGGTGGTCAGAAAGTCTCACCAGATGACTGGACTGATCAGGGAGACAGGTAGGAGAATACTTGGTGTGTCACCTGGAAGGAAAGGACATAAGGAGACTTGGTGGTGGAATGAGGAAGTGCAGGAGTGTGTACAAAGGAAGAGGTTAGCTAAGAAGAAGTGGGACATAGAGAGGACTGTAGTGATTAAAGAGAAGTACAGGAAGACACAGTGTCAGGCAAAGGTCGCGGTGTCAAAGGCCGAACAGAGGGCATATGATGATTTGTATGCTCGGTTGGAAAGTAAAGAGGGACAAAATGATTTATACAGGCTCGCACAGCAGAGAAATAGAGATGGGAAGGACGAGCAGCAAGTTAGAGTAATTAAGGACAGGGAGGGAAATGTATTGACTGATGACAGAAGTGTGCTGGGAAGATGGAAAGAGTACTTTGAAGAGCTGATGAATGAGGAAAATGAGAAAGAAAAAAAGAGTAGAAGAGGTGACTGTTGAGGACCAGGAAGTAGCAAAGATTAGTAAGGGTGAAGTGAGGAGGGCATTGCAGAGGATGAAGAATGGAAAGGCAGTAGGAGGGGTAGCAGTAGATTTCCTGAAAAGAACATTCAACAAGGTCTTAGGGAGTGAGATGATGCCAGAGGAATGGAGAAGTGTGATGGTACACATTTTTAAGAACAAGGGAGATGTGCAGAGTTGTGGCAACTACAGAGGGATAAAGTTGATGAGCCATACGATGAAGTCATGAGAAAGAATAGTGGAAGCTAGACTAAGTGCAGAGGTTGGCATTTGTAAACGACAGTTTGGTTTCATGCCAAGAAAGAGCAGCACAGATGCAGTGTTTGCCTTGGGGATGTTAATAGAGAAGTACAGAGAAGGTCAGAGGGAGCTGCATTGTGCCTTTGTGGGTCTCAAGAATGCACATGAAAGGGTGCCGAGAGAAAAACTGTGGAATTGCATGAGGAAGTTTGGAGTGGCAGAGAAGTATGTTGGAGTAGTGCAGGACATGTATGAGAGATGTAAGACAGTGGTAAGGTGTTTTGTTGGTGTGGCAGACGAGTTCAAGGTGAAGGTAGGACTGCATCAAGGGTCAGCTCTGAGCCCCTTCTTGTTTGCAATGGTGATGGAAAGGCTGACAGACGAGGTTAGACTAGATTCCCCATGGACTATGATGTTTGCTGATGACATTGTGATCTGCAGTAAGAGCAGAGAACAAGTGCAGGAAAATCTAAAGAGGTGGAGGAATGCCCTGGAAAGGAGAGGAATGAAGGTTAGCCTCAGTTAAACAGAATACATGTGTGTGAATGAAAAGGATCCAAGAGGAACGGTGAGGTTACAGGGAGCAGATATAAGGAAAATGGAGGATTTTAAGTACTTAGGCTCAACAATCCAGAGCAATGGAGAGTGTGGAAAAGAGGTGAGGAAACATGTGGAGGCTGGTTGGAATGGTTGAAAAAAGTGCCCGGTGTGATGTGCGATAGGAAGGTCTCTGCAAGAATGAAAGGAAAAGTGTACAAGACGGTGTTGAAGCCAGCGATGTTGTATAGTTTAGAAACAGTGGCCTGGGTAAAAGACAGGAGGCAGAGCTGGAGGTAACGGAGATGAAAATGTTGAGGTTCTCTTTGGGAGTAACAAGCATGGATAGGATCAGGAATGAGCACATCAAAGGGACAGCACATGTAAGACCTTCTGGAGACAAAGGCAGGGAGGCTAGATTGAGATGGTTTGGACATGTACAGAGGAGGGATAGTGAGTATATTGGTAGTAGGATTGGCTACCAGGCAAAAGGCCTCGAGGAAGACCAAAGAGACGATTCCTGGACGTGGTGAAGGAGGACATGAAGGCAGTTGGTGTAAGAGAAGAAGATGCAGAGGATAGGGTAAGATGGAACCAGATCATTTGCTGTGGCGACCCCTGAAGGGAACAGCCAAAAGGAAAAGAAGAACTGTGCTTTTCTCTCATTTGTGTTACTGGCACCACTTTTACTCTCCCTGCTATATAGCACTCATCTTGAATCAGTTTATATATCATTCTCTTTCCTTTATTTGAAAAGGCACAATGACATTTTTCCATTCTTACTGTATGTACTTTGGCTATCCTCATATCCTCTGCACTCAGTCCCACCATATCTTGGTCACCCTTGTCCATCCCCACCTGTGGCCCTTTGCCCTTCCTATTTTCTTCTAGTGGTAAACCATTCCTTTTAACTCCATGAATGTGTGTTCTTCTGCAAGTCAACTTTTATTTATTTATTTTTTCCAGTATTCTCACCTCATACCCTTTCCCTTTTGGATAGATTTGTACTTCCTTGCATTTTTCATCAGTTTATTGTCTGATGCATCTGTCTCTGACATTGCACTTCCACTTTTTCAAATAGTTTTCAATTTCTTTCTTTAGCTACTTTGTGCTTTGATATAATCACACCTACAGACATTGTTGGTAATTCCTCAATGCTTATGCCATGCCATTTTCTGGCCCTGTGGGCATTCTATGCATTTGTGTTCTCCTGATTCCAGTACAATCATGTGTGAATCATCTTTGCGGTTTTTCCTGTTCTCCCTGGATATTGCTCCTTCTTTGTGAGTGAATTTATTTCGTCAATCAATATTGCCGACACTAGACCTATTTCCCACAGTAGACACCTGGGTTAGTGACCTTTAAATCGTAATAGTGACCTTGCACCCTGAACAACAATTTTGTAATTTGCTTTGTCCAAACAATTCTGATCCAGGGTCATCTTCCTCTGTGAATGGATTGCTGTCAAGTTCAAATACAGAGATGGCAATGTCAAATTCCAGATCTGACTCAAGTAATGCTCTTAACACCGAGCCTAAAACACCAGGCCTCCAGATGTGCCAAAGCTTCCTTTCCCAGTCTACCTCTGGGAATTGTTCTTTTAATTCACCTTACCAGAGCCAGGTTGTTTGTTTATTATTTTTTATTTATGTATTTTTGTTTGTTTGGTTGTTTGTTTTGTTTTGTTTTTCTCAGAGCTTATCTTTAATGTCAGCTGTCTGGTATTCCTCCTCTCCTTTTTGGTTTATTTAAAAAAAAAATCTTTCATCACAAAAATGGATCGAATTCCTAGAGTCTCTCTCTCCAATGTCTGCCAATAATTGACCAACCACCTGCTCATCTCATTACTATTTCATAATTGTAATTATCCAGTTTTGCAATTTATCTCCTTTTCTTCTACTTTACGTTTGCTTCCACCTTTGTTTTTGTGCAGTGTGTGTGTGTGTGTGTGTGCGTGTGCGCACTCATTTCCTGTTCTATCAGAAGCAATATCATCAGCCTCACCCATCTAAACTGTCTGCTAACCTCATTGACTTCCTGAAATTTTTAGCGGCTAACAAATCCCACCCTGCACCTTGTGTTACCTTTGAACAGGCTGTTCAGATCAATCAGAGACATGTGCTCAGTTCACATAGACTGATGGCCATTTCACTACATTATCTTCTTCTTTATGCTCCCCTTATATTCCTCTGGTGTGATAACTATTTGTCCAGAGCCTTCTCCATAGCCTTTCATTCTTGATTGGACTGATTCACCCACTGACTATTCTCCCACTTCTCCTCTGGACCCTGAATCTCATTCTTGTGATATGGTTCTCCTCATTCTCTCAGATTGGGCTGGCTGATGTATAATTTCTAATTCACTCAATAAATTAACAGTTGATAAACATAGATAAACAGTGCATTCAAGAATTTTAGTAAGGAAAGAAAGAAGTGATACCAGCCTGTAGTTGTTAACAATTTGAATCCTGTGTAATAACCTGCTCTGTGTTATTGAAAGTGGCTGTAAACAAGCTTCCATCCCTGGGAGAGAACAATTAGCATGATGTGTGCTGTAGGTGTGACAGACGAGTTCAAAGTGGAGGTGGGACTGCATCAAGGGTCAGCTCTGGGCCCTCCTTGTTTGCTATGATGATGGAAAGGCTGACAGACGAGGTTAGACAAGATTCCCCATAGACTATGATGTTTGCTGATGACATTGTGATCTGTATTGAGAGCAGATAACAAGTGCAGGAAAACCTAGAGAGGTGGAGGTATGCCCTGCAAAGAAGAGGAATGAAGGTTAGCCTCAGTAAAACAGAATACATGAGTGTGAATGAAAAGAACCAAAGGGGAACAGTGAGGTTAAAGGGAGCAGAGATAAGGAAGTGGAGGATTTTAAGTACTTAGGCTCAACAATCCAGAGCAATGGAGATTGTGGAAAAGAGCTGAAGAAGTGTGTGCAGGCAGGTTAGAATGGTTGGCGAAAAGTTTCCAATGTGATGTGATGTGTGATAGGAAGGTATCGGCAAGAATAAAAGGAAAGGTGGAGAGATGGTGGTGAGGCCAGCGATGTTGTATGGTTTAGAAACAGTGGCACTGGGGAAAAGACAGGAGGCAGAGCTGGAGATAGCAGAGATGAAAATGTTGAGGTTCTCTTTGGGAGTAACGAGGATGGATAGGATCAGGAATGAGTACATCAGAGGGACAGCACATGTGAGACGTTTTGGGGACAAAGTCAGAGAGGCTAGATTGAGACGATTTGGAGATGTGCAGAGGAGGGATATTGGGTAAATTGGTAGTAGGATGAAGAGATTGGAACTACCAGGCAGAAGGCCTAGAGGAAGACCAAAGAGAATATTTATGGATATGGAGAAGGAGGACATGAAGGTAGTTGGAGTAAGAGAAGAAGATGCAGAGGATAGATTGAGATGGAGACAGATGATTTGCTGTGGCGACCCAACATTTTCAACCAACTGGTTTCAAACCCACACCAGACCATGCCTGCCCCTGATACAATTAGTGACAATATTTCTTTTCTTTTATTTTTTTCTTCAAATCGTGGACCAAATTGCAGGCAGTGGTATAAATGTGACTTCCATCTGGTGTTAGAGTTCACTTGGCTTTTATTGTCTATTGATGGAAGTAGTTGTGACTGTAATTGTTCTTTCAGGTACGTGCACAATTACATAAACCTGGATGCATGAGAGCTGACACATCACTGAATAATGGTGTCAGAATCGGGTTTAGCACCAGAAACTAATGGCAATATACAGATACAAGCTCTCAAGGAATCCCTAATTAGCCCTTTCTCAGATCACCATCCTTTTCTCTCTCAAGCAACCTTTCATAAAGTGGGAAAAAGGCAGGTGTTTATGTTTTGGTTTTTTGTATGATAAAAAGGAAATGAAAAATGTAGAATTTGTTTGCTGGAAAAAAAGGGGGAATTGAATGTTTAGAGTGTCACTAATCAATTCAAATGTAATTATTAAATGTATCATTATAATGTACTGGGTATTAAATTAATTGCCTTGAAGAAATCGCTTCCTCTTGCACTAAAAGAAACTATATTATCTTATTCACTCACTTAGTTATTTGCAGATCCGTCAAATAGTAGAAATATTATTTTTGCCAACATTGGACAATGGTTGGTTACACCCTGAACAGCCATCCAGACCACTGCAGGGTCAATAAACATGTAACCAGTTAACACTTTCAAAAAAAAAAAAAAATGTGGATCAGCCAATTAGACTGATGTGAATGTCTTTTTAACTTTTCAAATGAAGAATCTCAAATTTTGGTGCCAGATCATACTAAAAATGGCATACAAAAAGTGGTATTCTCTGTAACAAAGCTCAATCAACGGACATCCCGGTAATCATTCATGAATCTTATAAACAAGAGCTAATATGATTTTATGAAACAGTAAGTTATTTACTATTGCAAAAGATCTCTCTAAATTAAACAAACTTACAGATATCATAAGTGGCTTATACTGTTTAATCAATATGTAGCAAAAGACTATTTAATTTGATAGTCCCCCCCCCACACACATGCATGTACACACATACACCACACATGCGCACACGCGCACACACACACACACACACACACTTCCCATGTGAATAGCACATGCTCAAGATGACAATGCTTTTTTTTTTTTTTTTTTTTTTTTTTTTTTTTTTGGAGAAACCCTCTAAAATTGACTTTTGTGAAGGTAACCATGTGTTTGTCTCAAGTTTAACAAATAAATCTATGTTCCATTTTTGGTGCTTCATAAACCCCTTCACTATAAAATCTCAACTCCAATCATTGACTCCAAGACACAATTTTCCAAATCAACCTCAATGAAATTCCAAGAAACCACGCAGAGAGCCATGGAGCATGGAACATGCAATTCACCATCTACAAACAGTGCAGAAGACCTCTTTTAAAAATGGATAGATAACAATTTTCCAGTTTTGGGGCCTTTCCGGTTTTTCTGACTTTAAAAAAAAAAAAGTGATTTTGTGTTCTTTTCTGCCATAATTTAAAGTTGAAACCTGTCATCGCATCTCTATTGTGATTTCTGATTACCTTGTTTCTATAATTCCCATTCAAATGGTTTTGTGTCTGCTTGTGTGCAGTAGTTTTCAATAGAGAAAAAGAGTTGTAACCTTTTTTTTTTTTCTTACAACCTAGTTTTCTGCAACACAGAGCATTGTAATTTAGGTTAAAAGTAAATTTTGGTTTCATCTGACCAGCAGACCTTCTTCCACATCTTCTATTTGCTCTGATCCAACATAACTTTTGACACACTAAAAATTCCACTTCCCCTGTACTTTTTTTTGCCTCCTAATATAAAGTCTAGATTTGTGCATGACTATTAGTTATCCTGGAAATAGGTTATTTTGCTAGAGTTATGGGATGGCACAATAGCTTAGTGGTCAGCATGTTTGCCTCACAGCAAGAACACCCTGGGTTTGATTTCCAGCTTGGGTGTTTTTGTGAGGAGTTTGCATGTTCTTCTCTTGCACTCTGGTTTCCTCCTACATTCCAAAAACATGTACTGTTCCAAATGTCCAGTTGGTGTGAATGTGAGTATAAATGTTTGAGAGTTGTCCCTGTAATGGCCTGGCAAGCTGAGATGAGTGACAACCTCCCCGGGACCCTAATTAGGATCAGAGAATAAATGAATGAGCTATGGATCAGTCTCTTCAAAGTTACCAGGAGTCTTTTACCTGTTTCTTTGATAAATGTCAGTGGTTATGTCTTGGTAGGTTTGCAGTTGTGCCATACTGTTTTCAGTTTCAGAAGATGGATAGAACATGAGATGTTCTTTTTTTTTTTTTTTTTTTTTTTTTTTTTTTTATTAATTATTATTCAACTTTACCCCTGACCTGTCTGGTATGGTCTTGTGCTTCATAAGACTCTTTGCTTACTAACATTTGCTAAACAGCCTCTGAGAGTCTATTCATCAGATTTCACACAGGTGGACTTTATTTACTAATTAACTGATTCTGAAGGCAATTGGCTGCACAGTTTTTATTTAGGGGTGTCAGAGTCAACACCACAGCAATTTTCCCTCTACTTCGTAATGGTCAACTTTGTGTTGGTTAATCACATACAATGCATTTATAATAGTGGTAGTAATGTGTAAAACAGATTTCTGCAAGCCACTGTAGACAATAGCCTGTGTGTATATATATATATATATATATATATATATATATATATATATATATATATATATATATATATATATAATCTTGGTGCACTACCATAAAAGAGTTGGGAAGATATAATTACTGGGACTTCAACTGGGACTGTGTGCTTTGGGCAGATGAGACCAAGGTAGAGATTTTTTGGAAACAAACTCTGTTAGTGGGTCTGATGGAACACAAAAGATGAGTTTACAAAAAAGCATCTGTGAAGTATGGGATAGGATTGGTGATACTGTTAACCTGTTTCTCTTCCAGAGGCCCTGGCAACCATGTTGAGGTGATATTTAAGATTTTATTTTAGAGTACTATCCCAAAACAACAAGAACCATGTGTGACGCAAGTTTAAAATGAATGGTCCATCCATTGCATCATTGGCAGCTGTCTTGGTTGAAATCCCCAAATACAAACAACATGATTTAAGTTAATAATAGCTCTTCATGATTGGGAAAAAAGACAAGAAGATGAATGAAGAGACATTACAAGAACTAATATTTAACAGGAGACATACAATACATAACACAATAAGCATATATATATATATATATATATATATATATATATATATATATATATATATATATATATATATATATATATATATATATTTTTTTTTTTTTTTTTTTTTTTTTTTTTTTTACCCCACCTAATATTTAAAAATTGCTGCCCTCAGCTATAGGAAAGGGCATCAGAAATTCTGCAAAGATTTAAACTCTTATCCATACTTTTGCTTGTTAATTAACCTTATTCACATGTTTCATTTCAAAATCCATTACAGTCATGAAACCCATCCCGATCAGTTGTCTCCATGAATGCAAACTACATAAATAAATAAAATAAAAGGTAGGTAAGGTGATTTTAGTTCTTAGAGGGGCAACCCATGAATATATATTCTTGAAACAATCTTAGAACTACTCTGTCTGAAAGTGCCTATAGTTTTTGAGTGCCCATTCTACCTTTTGGTACTGTTTGACACCATGCCAAAAGGTCTAACAATAAGGCATCACCAAAACAGTAAGAGCACCAAGTGAGAAAGTGAAGTTTTTGTATGTGTATCGTATGTAAATCTTTCGAGTCTGCTAAATGGATTAAATGAATGATTCTCTGATTTCCCACTAGAGGTAAATCTAACAGAAGGGGTTGCATCAGCTGAATGCTTGGCAGCCCAGTAAAACTTGAAACTGTGCAAAAAGAGATGAAAAGTGATTGATTGGGTCTTCTATACACATGTTTATTTCAGGACCGAAATTGGGAAATAAATGAGATTTTAGTCAGGATTTTTTTTTTTTTTTGGATACTGTAGCCAATGTCTTCTTCTTTTCCTTTCGGCTGTTCCCTTCAGGGGTCGCCACAGCAAATGATCTGCCTCCATCTCTCCCTATCCTCTGCATCTTCTACTCTTACTCCAACGACCTTCATGTCCGCCTTCACCGCATCCATAAATCTTCTCTTTGGTCTTCCTCTGGGCCTTTTGCCTGGTAGTTCCAACCTCAGCATCCTACGACCAATATACTCACTATCCCTCCTCTGTACATGTCCAAACCATCTCAATCTAGCCTCTCTGACTTTGTCTCCAAAACATCTAACATGTGCTGTCCCTCTGATGTACTCATTTCTGATCCTATCCATCCTCAAGTTACTCCCAAAGAGAACCTCAACATTTTCATCTCTGCTACCTCCAACTCTGACTCCTGTCTTTTCCCCAGGGCCACTGTCTCTAAACCATACAACATTGCTGGCCTCATCACCGTCTTGTACACTTTTCCCTTCATTCTTGCCGATACTCTCCTATCACACATCACACCGGACACTTTTCTCCAACCATTCCAACCTGCCTGCACGCGCTTCTTCACCTCTTTTCCACACTCTCCATTGCTCTGGATTGTTGAGCCTAAGTACTTAAAATCCTCCACCTTCTTTATCTCTGCCCCCTGTAACCTCAAAGTTCCTCTTGGGTCCTTGTCGTTCACACACATGTATTCTGTCTTACTAAGACTAACCTTCAATCCCCTCCTTTCCAGGGCATACCTCCACCTCTCTAGATTTTCCTCCACTTGGTCTCTGCTCTCACTACAGATCACGATGTCATCTGCAAACATCATAGTCCATGGAGATTCTTGTCTAACCTCGTCTGTTAGCCTGTCCATCACCATAGCAAACAAGAAGGGGCTGAGAGCTGACCCTTGATGCAGTCCCACCTCCACCTTGAACTCTTCTGTCACACCAACAGCACACCTCACCACTGTCTTACATCTCTCATACATGTCCTGCACCACTCTAACATACTTCTCTGTCACTCCAGACTTCCTCATACAATACCACAGTTCTTCTCTCGGCACCCTGTCATATGCTTTCTCCAGATCCACAAAGGCACAATGCAGCTCCCTCTGACCTTCTCTGTACTTCTCTATTAACATCCTCAAAGCAAACACTGCATCTGTGGTGCTCTTTCTTGGCATGAAACCAAACTGTTGTTCACAAATGCTGACCTCTGCCCTTAGTCTTGCTTCCACTATTCTTTCCCATAGCTTCATTGTATGGCTCATCAACTTTATCCCTCTGTAGTTGCCACAACTCTGTACATCTCCCTTGTTCTTAAAGATGGGCACAAGCACACTTCTCCTCCATTCCTCTGGCATCTGCTCACTTTCTAAGACCTTGTTGAATATTCTTGTCAGAAAATCTACTGCTACCTCCCCTAGACACTTCCATACCTCAACTGGTATGTCATCAGGGCCAACTGCCTTTCCACTCTTCATCCTCTTCAATGCCCTCCTCACTTCTCCCTTACTAATCTTTGCTACTTCCTGCTCCTCAACGGTCACCCCTTCTACTCTTTTCTCTCTCATTTTCTTCGTTCATCAGCTCTTCAAAGTACTCTTTCCATCTTCCCAGCACACTTCTGTCATCAGTCAATACATTTCCCTCTCTGTCCTTTATCACTCTAACTTGCTGCATGTCTTTCCCATCTCTATTTCTCTGCTGTGCTAACCTGTATAGATCATTTTCTCCCTCCTGACTGTTCAACCTATCATACAAGTCATCATACGCCCTCTGTTTGGCCTTTGACACTGCTACCTTCGCCTTACGCTGTGTCTCCCTGTACTCCTGTTTACTCTCTTCGGTCCTCTCAATGTCCCACTTCTTCTTGGCTAACCTCTTCTTTGTAGCCAATGTGACTCTTGTTTTTGAAATCAGATTGTTTCATATTCACTTATTCCTTGTTTTTTCACTTAAATAAATGAGTGAATAAAAATAAATAAATTGAATAATCGGCTGCAATATCTGTGTGTGTGTGTGTGTGTGTGTGTGTGTGTGTGTGTGTGTGTGTGTGTGTGTGTGGGACATGAAGGTCGTTGGCATAAGAGAAGAAGATGCAGAGGACAGGGTGAGATGGAGGCTGATGATTTGCTGTGGTGACTCCTAAAGGAACAGACAAAAGGAAAAGAAGAATATATATATATATATATATATATATATATATATATATATATATATATATATATATATATATATATATATATATATATATATATATATATATATATATATATATATATATATATATATATATATATATATATATATATACAGTAGGCCCCCGTTATTCACAGGGGTTCGGTTCCGGCCCCTCCCACTAATGAAGATAATCTGCAAATTCTGTACCCGGAAGTAAAAGCACATGTATCATATTACATGTGTGAATGATCAACTGGGAATAAAATATGTATCTATTATATGCGATAAAATATGCTTCTTAAACCCATTCTATAGACAGTCTTATTAATACAATATTAATGTTGTAAAATATAGTAATGATTAAGAAAACCATTTTTTAAATGTTGTACTGTGATATTTAATAAAATATATAAACGTTGTTTATTTATATTATATATATATATATATATATGAACATGAAGTGTAATACAGTGAAATGGTTTGATAATTTGCACATTACTGGTCAATGGTAATCAGATGCCCACAAGAGGGAGGCATTACTGGTCAATGGTAATCAGATGCCCACAAGAGGGAGGCATTACAATTTTCATTGTACTGTACATAAAGAACATAAAACTGTGACGTGATGAGCTTTCAGCCGGACCCAAAATGCAGCATGAAATGGCAGAGTAGATTTATTATTCAAAGGAGAAGCACTTAATCAGAGCGCTTTAAATACAGTACTGATGGCGAAGAAAAACACAAACAATATTTAACAGTGGAACCAGAGAGAACACAGAGAAGCAGTGACGTGATGTGAGGCAGTCTTGCGGCACAGAGGTGAATGTGCGGTTTGTGTTTATAGGGGGTAGATGAGAGGACTGAATTCAGGTGTGAACTGCATTCAGCCAGAGCAGCTCAGCCACGCCCCTCAGCCGGAGCGAGCAGAAAACAGAGTTAGAGAATTACAAGAAGCAGGTATGTGATGTGAGTTAATCCTCTGACGCAGAGGTGAGTGTGCTTGTGTTTATTGGGAGTAGATGAAAAGAGTGAATTCAGGTGTGAGCCACCCGAGCAGCTCAGCCACGCTTCTCAGCCAGAGCGGAGAGAAAACAGAGTTAGATGCACAGCCGCCAAAATCAAAGTCCCCAAAAGACACAGACCATAACAAAAAGAACATAAAAGAACATGAAGTGTAATCAATTGGATAAACAAAGCAAAAGGATAAACAGGCTATGGCACAATACATAAAATCACACACACACACACACACACACACACACACACACACACACACACACACACAAACACACACACATTCTAAACATTTACTTAGGTACTGTACTGGAATAATCATTGAAAAAGACTTTAATACTACAGTGCCTAAGAACAGTTCAGATGATTATTCCTGTTCAAGCACTTCAGAAGAAACTGTCGTTTCTTCAGGAGAGACATCCAACGTCATTACCTTTTTCTGGCGCTTAGTCGTCATTTGCGTGGCATCATAGAGATTAACTGGTAATTAAAACACACTAAAAAAAGGCTCTTTGGCACCTTGTGCGTGGATGAGGAAAACTGGGCATATACATCATCTTAACCAATAAGCAGGAGGGAGAAGAGCCATTGACTCATTGAATCATGTGATAGTTACTCAGCAATCCGCGAACATGCAGGGGCGCGAGTGCAAAACCGCGAATAGTCAAGGGCCTACTATATACTAGTATATATACAAACAATTTCAAGCTGACTCATGATGTCATGACTGACCAATGAGAGTCAAGAGGAAGAGAATGATAATCCACACAGAGTGGAATGGGCACTTTATGAGCCAGTGCAAAGCTAGTAAACGGGTCCAAGATTCTTTCTCAGAACAACTTAATTTATGTGAACGATTGTATGCTTTTCTTTTCATAAAGGATAAATAAACATCGGAACATCGGAAAAATTAATTTAGATCTCTTGCATCATGAACTAGACACATTTTGCCACAACAGTGTCATTAAATAGCCCCCTAGAAGGGATTTTAAAAGGAAATTAAACTCAAACTTAAGTGTTTGTATGAATAGTTTGTTTTTTGCTATTCAATGTTTGTTCCTGTTTCACAAACTTGTTGTTGTTTTTGTTGTTGTTCTTTCAAGAATACACCCAGAAATTTACTTAGGACAAAGAAAGGTGACATTACAATGCAAAAATTAGTGAAAAGTTTTATTATGCCATGTTTCCCCCCCCCCAGCAGCCATAAAATAATTTGCAGATGAATACTCATTATAATGCAGTATAATTTCCTTTATGTGTATGAGTGCTACTTGTTTTAATATACATATAAATAGAAATGCATAGAACTTATTTTTGACATGTGTTATTTAGTTTACGCATGATGAATTATTCTCAGAAAAAGTCAGGCAGGTAAACATCTTAAAAGTCAGCCAAACAGATAATACACAAAGGTGTATTTAAAAAAAAAAGATTTTTAAAATAACCTTTACCTGATAAAACAGGCCTAACTCTCTCTCTCTCTCTCTCTCTCTCTCTCTCTCTCTCTCTCTCTCTCTCTCTCTCTCTCTCTCTCTCTCTCTCTCTCTCTCTCTATGTATATATATATATATATATATATATATATATATATATATATATATATACATATATATATGTATATATATATATATATATATATATATAAAAGAATCCTCGGATCACTTTGTATGGACTGATAGACAGGCAACCATCGTTCAGTCATTTTCTCAGCGAACTTATATTAATAAGGTCACTCGGAGGCTGGTCCCATCTCTGCTGACTCTGGGGGAGGGCAGGGTATGCCCTGTAAAGCTAGGCCATCACAGGGCAAACACTCATTCAACCATTCACACTCACACCTAGGGATGATTTTGGAATAGCCAAATATCTTCCGGTGCATGTTTTTGGACTGTTGGCGAAAACTGGAGTACCCAGATGAAAAGCATGCAAACACAGGGAGAACATGCAAACTCTATACAGAAATGCACAAGCTGAGAATTGAACCTAGGACCTTATTGCTGTGAAGCAGACTACATCACCGTGCTACCCCAATTATCAATCATGACTCAATTCTTTCATTTTCTGAACTGCTTAATTAGGGTCGCGAGGGTCACACCGATCTGTTGTGGTGAAGAGGAAACTGAGTCACAAGGCAAATCCCTCAATTTACCAGTTGATATATGTTACGAAACCGAGTATAATCCTGAATATATTCCTAGTTCTGATCTGTAAAATATCGTGTTTATGATTTTACGGCCATTTTGAATTGCCTCGGCTATGTAATGTAAATAGCTGTTTTTGTCAGTTTCACTTTTTGCTTTGTATTGAATCAATATTTTGTTCTGTTGTGTGAAATTGTATATCAGCAGTTAGCTTATGATCAGTACTAACTGACTTGACTTAGTTTAGCCCTGATAAATAACTTCTGGCATCAGGATAAATTCCCAAAGTTTATGAAACACTAATTTTAAGCGGTCTCGCCGTGATCTTGTAATTTCTATGCTTTGTTTTGAAGTTCTCAGTTAATGGAATCGACATCATTGTGTTCTTTAGGTCGTCAACTTTATTTTTATGTATAGTTTATGCTGCTACGACCTGTAGTTATTGTGCTATGTTGGTTTATGCGTCGTGGAGAAAACACAAATCCACCTCGTTCTTGAAAATTTTCAGAGCTAGGTTATGGGGGTGTCGTCACTGATGTCAGCTCTGACGCTATATAAGTGTAAGCCCGGTGCAGAACAGTGTTTGCTGGGCTTGTGTATTGGACTGTAACTCATACTGTGCTAGCTAGATCTGTTACCAGTCTGGCAAGATGGTACACTGAAGACTTATGAAGTTGGGTGTTTCCTTAACCTTTCGGTGCAAAGAAATGAAGACAGGGATGTGCTATTGTCGTTCTACACCGATGAAGCGACTGTGACCTACTGACTGATCAGTGAAAAGGGCTTTGATATTTCTGGGGAGATATTGAAATTCCAGAATGGTGTATGTCTGAACACACATTTCATGGACATGATTTAGGTGGGTTAAGTACTGTTTACCGCCATTTTGAACTGGGTGTTTAGCAGTCTAGGCTATTATTGTTTGTTTTATTTTTGTTTTTTGTTTTTTGTTTTTCCTTTCTATTTCTCTTATGAACTGAATGCATGGAATCCTACTTGGAAATTATAGAATCCGTAAAGGTGTATTAATTTGCAGAAGATTTAGCATGGTAGACGAGAGACATGTATTTGTGTGTTGTTGTCCTTAGAAATTACTGAGATATGTTAGATTGTCACTTGTAGGGTCTTAGATGCCGTTCCATGTGTCAAAAGTGTTGACCCATTTTGTGTGACTCATCCGTTTAACTGCAAAACTGTATTTGAGCCTTGGAGATTCTTTTATTGAAAATCTCCTGGTAGTCTAAGTTGTTAGACAATTGGATGCACAATTTATTGGTGAATTTGATGACTATGTTGACATCAAATTTCTTCAGCTATCAGCTATCAACTCGAATGCAGCCATGAGGGGGGCACAAACAAATGTCCGTCCTCATGCCGGTCCCAAGCCCGGATGCAATTCAGAGGGTTGTGGCAGGAAGGGCATCCGGTGTAAAACTTTTTGCCAGAATAAAAAATGCAAACCATAAAGACAAATTTCATACCGGATCGGTCGAGGCCCGGGTTAACAACAACCGCCATCAGTGCTGTTAACCAACAGGGTGCTGGTAGAAATTGGACTACTGTTGGTCAAAGAAGGAAAGGTCGAAGAAGGAGAGGTGGGAGGCGTGTCCGTATGCAGAGAGAGGAGAGGAAACGCATGAGTCTAGGATGGAGAGTAGGGACTTTGAATGTTGGAACTATGACAGGAAAAGGTAGTGAGCTGACTGACATGATGCAGAGGAGGAAGGTGGATACATTGTGTGTTCAGGAGACCAGGTGGAAAGGTAGCACTGCTAGAAGCTTAGGAGCAGGTTTAAGCTGTTTTTTCATGGCGTGGATGGGAAGAGAAATGGAGTATGAGTCATCTTGAAGGAAGGGTTGGCCAGGAATGTTCTAGAAGTGAAAAGAGAGTCAGACAGAGTGATGCGTCTCAAGTTAGGAATTGAAGGCGTGATGTTCAATGTAGTCCGTGCTTATGCCCCACAGGCAGGATGTGAACTAGAAGAGAAGGAGAGATTCTGGAGTGAGTTAGATGAAGTGATCCAGAGTATCCCCAGAGGTGAAAGAGTAGTCATTGGGGCAGACTTCAATGGACATGTTAGTGCAGGCAACAGAGTGGATGGGCAGGTTTGATATCAAGGACAGGAACACAGAAGGACAGATGTTGATAGATTTTGCAAAAAGGATGGGAATGGCTGTGGTGAATCCTTCCTTCCAGAAGAGACAGGATCATAGGGTGACTTATAAAAGCAGGAGCTAGGAGCACACAGGTAATCTACATCCTGTGTAGGCAATGTAATTTGAAGGAAGTTAGTGACTAGTAGTAGTGGGTGAGAATGTTGTCAAACAGCATAGGATGGTGGTGTGCAGGATGATGCTGATGGTGAGGAAGGTGAAGAAGGCAAAGGCCAAGCAGAAGACAAAGTGGTGGAAGCTGAAAAGGGAAGAGTGTCCTGTTGTCTTCAAGGAGGAGTTGAAACAGGTTTTGGGTGGTCAGGAAGTGCTTCCAGATGACTGGACAACTACAGCTAATGTGATCAGGGAGACTGGTAGGAAAGTGCTTGGCGTGTCCTCTGGAAGGAAAGTAGATAAGGACACTTGGTGGTGGAATGAGGAGGTGCAAGAGTGTGTACAAAGGAAGATGTTAGCTAATAAGAAATGGGACATAGAGAGAACTGAAGAGTGTAAACAGGAGTACAGGGATATACCACGTAAGGTGAAGGTAGTGGTGTCAAGGGCCAAAATGAGGGAGTATGATGACTTGTATGCTAGGTTGGACAGTAAGGGGGGAGAAAATGATTTACACAGCTTGGCACAGCAGAGAAATGGAGATGGGAAGGATGTGCAGCAAGTTAGATTGATTAGGGGCAGGGTGAGGAATGTATTGACTGATGACAGAAATGTGCTGGGAAGATGGAAAGAGTACTTTGAAAAGCTGATGAGTGAGGTAAATGAGCAAGAAAATTAGTAGAAGAGATGACTGTTGAGGACCAGGAAGTAGCAAAGATTAGTAAGGGTGAAGTGAGGAGGACAAGGAAGAGGATGAAGAGTGGAAAGGCAGTTGGTCCTGATGACATACCGGTGGAGGTATGAAAGTGTCTAGGAGCGGTAGCAGTAGATTTCCTGACAAGAACATTCAGAAGTGTGCTTCTGCCTATTTTTAAGAACAAGGGAGATGTGCAGAGTTGTGGCAACTTTAGAGGGATAAAGTTGATGAGCCATACAATGAAGTTATGGATAACAATAGTGGAAGCTAGACGAAGGGCAGAGGTCAGCATTTGTGAACAACAATTTGGTTTCATGCCAAGAAAGAGCAGCACAGATGCAGTGTTCGCTTTCAGGATGTTAATAGAGAAGTACAGAGAAGGTCAGAGGGAGCTGCATTGTGCCTTTGTGAATCTGGAGAAAGCATATGACAGGGTGCCGAGAGAGGAACTGTGGTATTGCATGAGGAAGTCTGGAGTATCAGAGAAGTATGTTAGAGTGGTGCAGGACATGTGTGAGAGATGTAAGACAGTGCTAAGGTGTGCTATCAGTGCGACAGAAGAGTTCAAGATGGAGGTGGGACTGCATCAAGGCTCAGCTGTGAGCCCCTTCTTGTTTGCTATGGTGATGGACAGGCTGACAGATGAGGCTAGACAAGAATCTCAATGGACTATGATGTTTGCAGATGACATTGTTATTTGTAGTGAGAGCAGAGAGCAAGTGGAGGAAAATCTAGAGAGGTGGAGGTATGCCCTGAAAAAGGAAATGAATGAAAGTTAGCCTCAGTTAAACAGAATACATGAGCGCTGAACCGGAAGTTGAGGAGGAAACAGATTTCCTTCCGATTCCGAGTTCACAACCCAGCTTAGCTGAATGAATTGAGTTGAGGAAACTTCCATTGGAGGAAAGAAGGCTGCAATTAGAAGCTCAGGAAAGGCATGAAACTAGGGAACATGAGATTAAACTCAGGGAGTTAGAGTTAAATCAGAACAATAACCACGTTGAATCTCATGGCGATGGAATTAGGCTTCATGATTGCTATCGCTCTGTTCCCCACTTTGATGAGGCAGAAGTTGAAGGATTTTTCTCTGTTTAAATGTGCCGCTTCAGAGCTAGGTTGGCCTAATCATTATTGGCATATAGTCCAGTCCAGACTTAAGGGTAAAGCGGCTACTACCGACAACTCGTTGGAAGATACTCTCACCAGTAATTATGGACAAGCTAAGTTAGCTGTTCTCAGGGCTTATGAAGTGTCCGGTGAGGCTTACAGCCTCCCTTGGCTGTTCTGGGAATGCCCCAGAAGAGCTGGAGGAAGTGACTGGCAGAGGGATGTCTAGACCTCCTTGAACTGGACCCCTATGACCCTGGTTTAAGTGAAGTAAGATGATGAGACATAGGAAAGTGTAAGACTATTAGATCATACTGTTATGGTGCAAATTGACATTTTCTCCTCTACCAAATAAAAGGATCGTAACCAAATGCTTGATGAAGAGTGTACTCATATGCAAGCGATACAGCTGGAAAATAGGGTGAAATAGTTCAAACTTTTTTGTTTGTTAGTTTGTTTGTTTTTGTTTTTGGCTCGCTGAAAAAAAAAAAGTGCTATCTCATCAAAAATCTTCAAATATAAATTCTCATTAAGGATATGTGAGCCTGCATTGGCTGTCATGTATTGTATTGAACCTGCTCTTAAACTGTAAATAAAATAAAACCAAACCCCTGCTTTAATGGCCATTTGCACTATCTTTCTCAGTATATTTTCAACTTTGGAATATGGGAAAGCCACTATTTCAGTCTACACTATTTAGATGTATGTGAGATAGTAGAGTGTGAAGCTGTGTATAAAAACCTGCACCTTCCTCTTTGATGCATTTATTCCATGTCAGATTGAAGCATAATTATCTGTTAGAGGTTTTTATTAATTAAATGTGGGGATTCATTTACTTTGGATGCACATAACATACTAGGTCACCTTTCTGAGTCGTACTGGAAAAGAAAATCCCATTTTATATTAAAGGAGACAATATAGCAATGGATACATCAATGGATTACTCTATAACCTATATAGATTTCCCATATGTCCCCTGTAATACATCCCAAAGAATCTGATTCGAGCGTAAATGGAATGGAACAGATCGGAGATTTCCTCTGTCTGTTGTGAGAGAAATCTTGAGCAGTAAACACACTGACACCAGAACAACCATTGATACGTTTGATATGTATATTTATATTTTTGATATGTGTGTGTGTGTGTGTGTGTGTGTGTGTGTGTGTGTGTGTGTGTGTGTGTGTGTGTGTGTGTGTGTGTGTGTGTATGTGAGAGAGAGATGTCAGGAAGCACATTGAGTGTAGGAAATATGCAGATCTGTTTTTTTGGTTGTTGTTGTTTTTTGTTTTTGTTTTGTTTTGTTTTGTTTGTTTTTTCAAATCGAAATTGTGGGGACCCGAGACTTCTGCTGGCTACCTCTATATAGAAGGGGCAAATTCGCATGAGGTGTCATCATTTCATGTTTTGTTTTTTTTTTTTTTTATGTTTTTTTGTCTATCGTAAGGGGCAGTTTTGAACAAGAATTGCCAAAATCAGCCATCTGAGCCGCTCAAAACCAAGAAAAAGGCCCGAACTGCTTCTGAAGATCTTTTCTCGTATTCAAGACACTCTGAATTCACACCAAATCTTGAGAAGAACCAAAACATTTTCCAAAACTGCCAATACAGATAATTTACCTCAAATTTGATGGACTGCCTCTGAAAATATATTCAACTGCCTTCAAACTAAAATTCGCTTGTACATTCTGCCATGACTGCTTACATGTGAGCTAGGCTGAAACAAGCACATTTTTTTTGTAAAGAGAAAAGGAAGAAAAAATCTGCCCCCTATAGTAGTCTTCATTATTCGAGGTATCACTATGCACCCTGCATCATTTACTCTAAGGGGGCATGCTGGATCATAAATGGCAAGAACTGTGCTAAGATAATGTGGTGCAAGACTAGTTTTATAGGTTAAATGGAGTAAGTTATAATCATTCATTCATTCATTTTCTGAACCACTTAATCCTAATTAATGTTGCAGGCAGGCTGGCGTCTATCTCAGCCAACTCTGGGCAAGGGTGGGGTATACCCTGGACAGCTTGCCAGGCCATCGCAGGGCCAACACTAACACAACCATTCATACTCACACTCACACCAATGAGCGATTTGGAACAGCCAGTTAATTTACTATGCATGTTTTTGGATTCTGGGAGGAAACAGGAATACCGAAAGAAAACCTGTGCAAGCAGAGGAAGAACATGAAAACTCCACACAGAAATGCCCAAGCTGGGAATTAAACCCAGGTCCTTCAGCTGTGAGCCAGATGTGCTAACCACTTTTACACCATGCCACTTGGAGTATGTTATGTTCTTTTGAAATTTAATTGGAAGTCAGTGCAGTGTAAATTAGATAGGGCTAATATGTTTGTGTCTTCTAGCTTTAGAAGGACTCTTGGTGCTGCATTCTGGACTACCTGGAGCTTATTTATGCACCTATTAGAACATCAATACAGTAACGCATTACAATAATCAGATCTTGAGGTAGCAAAAACATGAAAAGGAAAAAAAAACTATATATATATATATATATATATATATATATATATATATATATATATATATATATATATATATATATATATATATATATATATATATATGTCGGATTTTGAGTTTAGTATGCTCTCTGTAGTACGGAACGTGCTACTTCCGCGTGATGCTGCATCCATTGTTTACAAACGACAGACTGAGCATGCCCTGCTTGTTCCCAGTTCACTGCGTGTTACCCTTGTGTTAAGACATCGTCTCTGTTATCTTTGTGTTTACACTGTTTTGCTTTTTAACCCTAAGCAAATATGGTTGGTCAGAAGCGTAAGCCTACTAGTGATAGTGGTAATCAGAAAAAGCAGCAAGCCATCTCATGAGAAATATGAATAAGAGTGGAAGATACAGAGGATAGGGTGAGATGGAGGCGGATGGTTTGCCGTGGCGACCCATGAAGGGAAAACCCGAAAGGAAAAGAAGATTTTATATATATGAAATTTAGATTTTATATATTTACATGAATAATAACAACAATAAAATAGTTTTACTCCTGTTTGTTTTATTAATTTTGTGGTATCAACCAAATTGCTTCCATGAAAGCTGAAGATAAACAGAAAACAGCATAATTAAAAAAGCAAAACCTTTATTTTTTTCTCCCGGTGCTGTTCCTTTAAATATTTCCCCCTTATTTAAAATTGAGTCAATCAACATGAATGTCAACTTTAGCATGTGACACATTGACCAAATCAATACAAAGGTCAACTTTGGAACATGACAGATGGCCAGGGACGTCTTTAAATATATTAAGTTAGTGAGCAGGAGAAACGGGTGAAAAATATTCATCATCAAGGAGAAACGGGAGAAAAATATTCATCATCACTTTCTGATAAGTCCATATCTGGCTCATTGCTCCATTCATTCAGAGCATCCCATAGTTTTGTTGTAAAAGTTTCTGATGGTTCATCTTGTTCGACGTTTACCAAGTGAACACAGCAAAATATTTTCCCCTTTTTTAAAGCAAGGCAGAACGATCAAATGTGTTGTTACTCATGTTAGGGGCATGTATATAAATGTGACTGTGTAAACGGTGTACATAATTAGATTCAGAGTGTGCTGTAACTAGTATCACATGGTATGACTCAGCTCTAAGGGGGTCTGGAAACTCTGAGATGGACCTGGTTGTGTATGCGCCCTGGTGGCGGGACAGGTGATTCAGGAACTTCAAGAATGCAATTTTCCAGAACTTTGGGGAGGTTATATTAAGGACCTGGTGCCGACTGGCTCCAGCCTCTCTTCCCGCCTCGTGCAGCCTCTTCCAGTCTCTTTGTGGCTCTCCCAGTCTTTTCCAGCCTCATTGGGTGTCTTCAGCACAGATTCTTTAAGGAAACTCATTACGGTGACTCATCTCATCCAAGGCAGCTCATGGAAACTTTACCCAGGTTCCGTCATTCAGGACTTCATCGCCAAAGTCCACCATTGACATTCACCAACAGCCAATGCAAGGATTTCAATCATTTGTTTCCTTTGACACGCGGGAAGCCTTTCCCTGCCAGTGCGCACGCCGCTTCTAAATTTACCATGCTGCAGGTGCTTGGTGACTATGGGACCCTTTGTTAAATTTGTATGGTGGTTAGCTTTAAACTGTAAGTGTTATTTTACCTTACTTTGTTTATATTATTATTATTAAAATATATGTAGTTTATGTCATGGTTTATCATGCTTTATTGGTTTCACTGCGCAATTTACCTCTGAATTCCATTCGCAACAAAATTGGGATCTCGCCCGATAGAATCCATTTGGCATACGTAACACTGATGAACATTATACACATTCCCCGGTGGCAGGGGGTCTTGAAATATCATGTAAACTCACGTTTACAGGCAGCGAACGCCTCATTTTACCGTTACAGAGACGGATCAAATAAAATTGGTCAGTTTGATATATACCATTTTGTTCGCAGTACACATGGGCAGTTATTAGATTTAAGATAAAAAACACTTGGGGTGGGGGCTTATTGGAGCAGGGTGCTTATTACATAGAATACAGCATATATATATATATATATATATATATATATATATATATATATATATATATATATATATATATATATATTCATGTGATCAATGAAGGCTACCTGTGTAATATTATCTATCACCATTAGAAACTTTAGTAACTTTAGAACTAGAAACTTTATTTCTAGCTGTTGTGATCTGAATATTGTAAATATTAGAGCTTAACAAGAGACAGTTATTGAGCAACATTTTACTAAATGTAAATAATTATTCCCTTAGCACTAGTTATACAACTAATTCCTTTTAAACTACCATTAATGAAATGTGTGATGACCTAAAGAGAGCATGTATAGAGAAAAGCACAATGGGCTTCAGACCCTAAGAAACCTTGTGGCACCTCAAATTTAACATTACAACATACAGAGAAATCACAATTTACATGTACAAATTGGCAAGATCAAGTAACAAGCAGGGAGACACAGCCATGGCTGGAGGCCAGCAGTAGATCACTTACCACCTTAACAAGTGCTTTCTCTGTGCTATGATGAGGTCTAAATCCTGACTGATATATTTTGTAAATTATATTCCTACAAATATATTGATGTAACTGCTGTGCTTTTTTAAAGATCTTGGAGATAAAGGGGAGGTTTCTTATTAGTCAATATTTGGAGAGCTTATATGGGTCAAGGTCAGTTTTTTATCAGAGCTTTGATAACTGCTAGCTTGAAAATAGTGTTGCAATTAGTGTAAGGGAAGAATTACATTTAATAAAAGGTTGATCACTTCTGATAATCTCTGATTTAAAAAAAATAAGGTGCTGAGTCTAGCACATAGGTTGATGATAAGATGAGAAAATTGAGATTTGTTCTGTCTTTCAAATGGGGCTAAAATACTGTACTTGCTGATTTGATAGCAGAATATATTTATTTTGGTTAATGAAATATTTAAATTTAAGTTTAGGGAATCAATTTTTTGTCTGATATTTTCAATTTTAAAATTAAAAAAGTAATAAAGTCATCAGTGCTATAAGTTGGTCTGAAATTTTTATTCAAGGTCTTATTTCTAGTTAATTCTGCGGCAGTTATAAATAAGTATTTTGAATTATTTTTGTTATTTTCTATTAGAAAATACAGTAGGTGGCAGTGGTGCTTTCACTGTGTTCCCTATGGTGTATGGAAAAAGCACCGAGCAAACAATGTGAAGTGCAGTAAACACTTTATAGTCATGCACAGGGCATGGATGGGGTGTTTTTTTTTTTTTTTTTCCTTCCAATAGGCGGCATCACAAAAAATAATAGAGAAGCACTACGCAATACATTCTCAGATTGTGGAGGAATACACGTGAAAGAATACAAGGCTAATAGGCACGGAAAAGCAATTTCCCCAGCAGAGCTTGTAAATCAAAATTTTGCTTGTTTGATGGCGCAGATTTTTGTTGCGATTGAAGCTCAAATAATGGAAAATTCATTATAAAAGACACTCATAAATCAGGGTACTGATATTATTATTATTATTTATTAATTGTATTAATGTTAACATACATGCTTATCTGTAATATATTAAGTCAAATATGCATGTCTGTGTCAGGTTATATGAGTTTAGAAGGCAGTTGGAATTGATTAATTGGGTTTCTATTATCTCCTATGGGATTTTTTGTCTTATCTAAATAACATTTTAACTTACGAGCGTGCTTTTGGGATGGCTTAGTTTTGTAAGTCAAGGTCCACTGTATTTTCTTATTTCCCATTGTCTTTCAGTCATTCCAGATACCTCCCGAATTTTGTCCTCATCCGCCCCTAAATATGTCATTTCGCTTCTTGTCAATTCCCCTTATTTTTATATCAAGGTGGGAGGATATATATATATATATATATATATATATATATATATATATATATATATATATATATATATATATATATATATATATATATATTTATTTTTATATATATTTATATGTATAAATTTATTTATTTATTTTTTTTAAGCACCTACCTCCTTCTTTGACTTCATTTGACAATTTCTGCCCAGTTTATCACACTGCTCTGCACAACAATGTATCTTTTGTCTTCTCTTATGTTTCAAGGAGTAAATATTCTCACTCTTCCAATTACTTTAAGTCTTAAAAAGTATTTTAGTAAGATTAAGTAGATAAAGGTAGCATTTATATTGTTGAATTATATTCTTCTATCAGTCTAGTAGTGCTTATCTATGCTGTTTCTTGGTGCTTATTTCAGTTAGCATGCTCTGAAGTGTTACATTTTAAGTGATTTCAAGCTAAAGGTCATATCGTAAAATTAGATTGTGCACCTGGTTTTCTCAATAACTTTCTTTATTTTCTTTGTTTTTAGCTCAACTACCACAATATTTCTAGAAACCAGATGGTGTCCTTGAACGTTATCAAGACTACCAGCAGACTTTTCGCCATGGAACTTGCTACACTTTTTGGACACTTAGAAGAAGGTCTTGTCCCAGAGAATCCTTATCTCACAAACTATATTGCATGTGATGTAACACGCTGTGAACAAGGCACAAAAACTCAATGTGACACTCATGACCAGGGCACTCAGGACTACTTTTGGCTATGTAACCCTCTCTGTACACGTTCATCTACTCTCAATTATACTGCCAATTTTAATTAATTTATTTGTTTGTTCATATTTATTAATTTTCTTATCTATTTATTTAAGAGAAAAATGGTTACCTAAATGTGGGTTTTATGCTGTCTGGAACCTGAAACAGATACAGACCGTGTTTGTGGCATTGAGTTTCCCCTACTCCTAAACAAATGGACAAACTTTACTTCTAATAAATCCCACAAAACACAAATAATACAAGATCATTTTACAGTGTAAATCAGTGAAACATCAGGCCTTTTATTGTCATTCAAAAGCATCATGGAGGTCTTCCTATTTAAATTTACTCTTTTTGAGTCTGCACTTCCATTGTTACCTCTTACATAGTTATTATTTCAACTACTTTATCCTCAGAATGGGATTTTGGGAGTGCTCAGCTCATATTGAGTTGTATTACTGAAATACTCCCTTCTAATCAACAAGTGGACTTTTTTTATTTTAATCTACTAGCTCATCTGCATCTTGTCATTGTGCAAATCAATGTGATTCTCTTAACCCCTTTCTTTAATGTTCACTGAAATCTTGTGAAAAGTCCCATCAACTACCTAAATAATGCTGACATTTTCTCCAATAAACAAACATGCATGCATTGATCTTTATGTGATACACATATGTAAGTCTTAAGAAGATTAAAATATACTATTTTTACGTTATTCAGTCAGTAGCATGGAGTACTTGAATGTAGGAGTGTGTAGAATGGAGAAGATTCCAACTACTCCTCTTGTCGCATGATATTTTGGTGTGATTTTTGCTCATAGCAAGGCATACCAAGTCTGGGCTATCTTCCACATCAAAGCACGACATCAGTGGTATTTTCACACCCACACATACCATATTATTTTTGGCTGTTTTTTTTTTTTTTTTTTTTTTTTTTATCCAAACACGGTTGCTGCTATACTAGGAGCTTGGCAATGCCTGTCGAACAATATGTCTTTAGAGAACATATTTCAGCAAGAAATGAATATGAGTGTTCATTTCTTGACACAGGTAAGGTTAGATTCTATGCCAAATAGGGTTCAGTCCCAACGACTGAATACACTGCCAAGATCTGTTTTTATTTATTGAGTCATAAAAATTAACAAGGTTATTAGGTGAAAGTGACATCGGTTTTCAATAGTAGAAGCAGAAAGTTTTCCTTTTTTAATTGCACAGTAAAATAACACATTCAGGATTATTAAAGATAGAGTCAATTAAATAATAACCACAAGAGCATGGCGGTGTACAGTTTTCACCATTTGCATAAAACAAAATGTTTGTTTCGATCAACCTAGGGTCAGTGTCTTTGGATGTTAAAATGGTTTAATCACCAACATCTTTTGAAACAGTTTGGATTAAGAATAATTTTGTTTCAGCTAATAATTTTTTAGGACCTTATTCTCCATGCAATAACCCAAGCTTATCCTTTTGTTGTCTATAAAAGCTCTTATTTAAACAAAGGCGAATTTGCAATGTTAGACCTACATTGACATTAGCTTCTTTCTTATTGCTATTATCTTTATATATATATATATATATATATATATATATATATATATATATATTTTTTTTTTAATGTAATAAATATTTACTGCGATGTTCTGGCGAGCTGTCCAGGACGCCAGGCACTAAAATGAATGAATGAATGAATGAATGAAAAAAATATTTCATGCCATTAAAATAATTCTATTTGTTTCAGAGATTTTTTTTTTTCCAAAGCCAAAACAAATCTCTGTTCAATCCAAAAATGTTTTCTAATACATCTGTAATAAATGTATTTACTCATACAAAGTAAAAATGCACAGTGCCTGGCCTCTAAGTTTGAGAAGAGAATTGCATAAGTCTTGGCTGTACAGTGGATGTAATGGAGTCAGAAAAAAAAAAAAAAAAAAAAAAAAAAAAAGACCACGATGCATCGGAAATGTTTCCCAGACAATTTTAATGTTCATAAAAAGAGGAATAATAAAGGGGATATGGTAGGCATATTTCTAAAACCACTTAAACGGTGAAGTTTGTGTTTCAATGCCCAGCAACTATTGAATTAAATACATTATTAAATCCTGCTCTAGAAACTGAGCAAAAAGAGGTGACGTGTTAGATACTGATGAAAAATTGGTAAGAACAATCTGGCTGGAGGATGGTAGAGGTTGACTGGCATGTTCATGTTACATTTTGTGCTTTGAGAGTCCATGTTGGCTGACAGTTTAAAAAAAAAATTCTGACATGTCTCAGGAGTAATAGGAAAGGTCTGTGGGAGGCCTGTGTCACTTTCTTCCCAAAAGAATTTTCATCCTCTAGACACAGAATGAAGAAAAGAGGAGGAAATCCCCAGTGATTCACTCCCATACCTCCATGTCTGCTATCCAAACTGACACTATTTTAAACTCATTGCATTGTTATAATGACAATGGATATGAGTGAATAGAATTTTGAATTTGTAAATATGCATTTGGGTTCAGTAGTCTGGACTGTCATGATATATAATAAACACATACAATGGTGCTTTCTTGCCTTAGTATTACTAAGTATTCTTATATAATGGTGGTGATAATGAGCTCAGTTATAAAAAAGCAAAAGAAGCAAGAGTTAAAAAAAAATTGATTTGAAATTTCTGAAAACACATATCACTCATTTAATGATTTTTTTAAATGGTTACCACACTATATATTACCTTAAAATGGTGACCACATCCACACTCGTTGCATCCCTCTCCCTAACCACTTCCTCCAACTCTCCACACTGTGTCCCCAGACCAGTCAAGAAATACAGTTCTTCCAGAATGTTTTAGGATGACCCTGAGGCCTTTTCCTGGTTGCACATGTCCGGAACACCACACCAGAGAGGTCCTCAGGAGTCACTCTACATCAGATGCTGCAGTGATCCACCTGTCAATCTCTTGCTCCATCCTTGGGAAAAAGACCCCAAGATACTCCACTTGGAGCAGGATCTCTTTTCAGACCCGGGGGGTGTATTCCACCCTTTTCTGGCTGAGAACCATGGCCTCAAACTTGGAGGACTGATTATCATCCCAGCAGGTTCACACTCAGTGGAGAATCGCTCCAATGAGAGCTGGAACTTCTGGATTGATGAAGCCAAAAGGACAAAATCATCCACAAAAAAAAAAAAAAAAAAAAAAAAAAAAAAAAAAAAAAAAAACAGAGAAGAAATTATATGGCTACCAAACCAGAACCCTTCAATGTCCACTCTGTACCTAGAAATCCTGTCCATAAAATTATGAATCGGTTGGAGAGGACAGCCTTAGTGGACTCCAACCCCCACTAGAAATATATTCAACCTATTATTACCAATGCAGACTCGGCTCTGGCTCCGATGATACAGAGACTGAATGACCCATAGCAATGGGTTCGGCAGACTGTGCTCTCAGAGCACGCCCCACAGGGTAGCCTGAGGGACACGGTGGAAAGCCTTCTCTAAATCGACAAAACACATGTGGACAGATTGGGCAAGCTCTCATGCCCTTTCCTGGATCCTGTAGAGTGTATAGAGTTGGTCAAGAGTGCTGTGGCCAGGACAAAAACCACATTGTTCCTCTTGAATAAAATGAGGTTCAACCATCGGCCAGATCCTCCTCTTTAGTACTCATGCATAGACTTTCCTAGGTAGGCTGATGAGTGTGATTCCATGATAATCCGAACGCACCCTCTGGTCCCTGGGCAGTGGAGGCCTGGTGGTAAGGTGCTGGATCACTGATCACGATATTGAGGCTTCAAGTCCCACTCTCAGTGGGATGTCACTGTCCCTGCAGAACAGCTAAGTGGGTTATCAAAGTCCTGTCATGTCTCTCACTGCCTTTGCCCTATAGTGAGAGGCATGTAAAAGAACCACTGCTGACATTCATCAAGAGTAGGCTGCATAGCCATCAAAATGTCTGTGCCCTGCAATGGTCTGGTGAGCTATCCAGGGTGTATTCAGCCCTTGCCAGAGTCAACTGAAATGGGCACCAGCTTCCCTGAAATCATAATTAGGCTTAAGCAGTTTAGAAAATGAATGGATGAATGAAATGACTGACACACTGGTTGACCAATCCAGAAATACGGCCCTTAAGGTGTCAACCAAGACAGTCCTACGACATCCAGCATCCCGAGATATTCAGGGTGGAGCCGATCGAGCCCTGGAGCCCATGTGAAAGTGTTTGAAAGCATTTCAAAATGTTCGAAAACGCTTCATTTACAATATATAGAGGGAGAGCGACACTATTTGCTTTGCATACCAGCACAGTTTGTTTGGGATTACAGAATCCACTGAGCGGCACAGTGAAGTGCTCCTATCCATCCTCATTGCTCCCAAAGAGAAACTCAACATTTTCATCTCTGCTACCTCCAGCTCTGCCTCCTGTCTTTTCCCCAGGGCCACTGTTTGTAGACCATACAACATTGCTGGCCTCAACGCCGTCTTGTACACTTTTCCTTTCATTCTTGCCGATACCTTCCTATCACACTGAACACTTTTATCCAAACATTCCAACCTGCCTGCTCTATTCCACACTCTCCATTGCTCTGGATTGTTGAACCTAAGTACTTAAGATCCTCCACCTTCCTTATCTCTGCTCCCTTTAACCTCACTGTTCCTGTTGGGTCCTTGTCATTCTTACACATGCATTCTGTCTTACTGAGGCTAACCTTCATTCCCCTCCTTTCCAGGGCATACCTCCACCTCTCTAGATTTCCCTGCACTTGTTCTCTGCTCTCACGACAGATCACAATGCCATCTGCAAACATCATAGTCCATGAGGAATCTTGTCTAACCTTGTCTGTCAGCCTGTCCAGCTCACTCTCTAAGACATTGTTGAATGTTCTTGTCAAAAAATCTACTGCTACCTCTCCGAGACACTTCCATACCTCCACCAGTATGTCATCAGGCCAACTGCCTTTCCATTCTTCATCCTCTTCAATGCCCTCCGCACTTCACCCTTACTAATCTTTGTTACTTCCTGGTCTTCGACAGTCACCTCTTTTACTCTTTTTTCTCTCTCATTTTCCTCATTCATCAGCTCTTAAAAGTACTCTTTCCATCTTCCCAGCATACTTATGTAATCAGTCAATACATTTCCCTCTTTGTCTTTAATCACTCTAACTTGCTGCATGTCCTCCCCATCTCTATTTCTATGCTGTGCTAACCTGTTTAAAACATTGTCTCCCTCCTTACTGGCCAACCGATCATACAAGTCATCATACATCCTCTTTTTTTGCCTTTGACACCGTTACCTTCACCTTAGACTGTGTTTCCCTGTACTCCTGTTTACTCTCTTCAGTCCTCTCTATTTCCCACTTCTTCTTAGCTAACCTCTTCCTTTGTACACATTCCTGCACTTTTTCATTCCACCTCCAAGTCTCTTTATCCCCTCTTCTTCCAGATGACACACCAAGTATTCTCCTACCTGTCTCCTTGATGACATTTTCTGTAGTTGTCCAGTCATCTGGAAGCACTTCCTGACCACCCAAAAGCATTTTCAACTCCTTCTTGGAGACAACACGGCACTCTTCCTTTTTCAGCTTCCACCACTTTGTCTTCTGTTCTGCCTTTGTCTTCTTCACCTTCCTCACCATCAGCGTCATCCTGCACACCACCATCCTATGCTGTTTGGCAACACTCTCACCCACTACTACTTTGCAGTCACTGACTTCCTTCGAATTACATCGCCGACACAGGATGTAGTCTACCTGTGTGCTCCTACCTCCGCTTTTATAAGTCATCATATGCTGCTGTTTCTTCTGGAAGAAAGTATTTACCACAGCCATTTCCATCCTTTATGTAAAATCTACCAACATCTCTCTTTCTGTGTCCCTGTCCTGGATACCAAACCTGCCCATCACTTCCTCGTCCCCTCGGTTTCCCACACCAACATGTCCATTGAAGTCTGCCCCAATGACCACTCTTTCACCTCTGGGGGTATTCTTCATCACATCATCTAACTCAATCCAGAATCCCCCCTTCTCTTCTAGCTCACATCCTGCCTGTGGGGCATAAGCACTAACAACATTGAACACCACGCCTTCAATTTCTAACTTGAGACTCATCACTCTGTCCGACACTCTTTTCACTTCTCGAACATTCCTGAAAAACTCCTCCTTCAAGATGACTCCTACTCAATTTCTCTTCGCATTCACACCATGAAAAAAAAGCTTAAACCTGCTCCTAAGCTTCTCGCCTTGCTACCTTTCCACCTGGTCTCCTGAACACACAAGATGTCCACCTTCCTCCTATTCATCATGTCAGCCAGCTCTCTATCTTTTCCTTCCATTGTTTCAACATTCAAAGTCCCTACTCTCAGTCCTAGACTTATGCCTTTCCTCTTCTCTCTCTGCCTACGGATACGCCTCCCGCCTCTCCTTCGACGTCTTCGACCAACAGTAGTCCAATTTCCACCAGCACGCTTTTGGTTAACAGCACTGATGGCGGTCGTTGTTAACAGGGCCTCGACCGATCCGGTATGAAATTTGTCTTTAGGGTTTGCATTTTGCATTCTGGCAAAAGTTTTGGCACAACTCACATATTATGAATAAAAAAAAAAAAAAAAAAAAAAAAAAAAAAAAAAAAAATATATATATATATATATATATATATATATATATATATATATATATATATATATATATACAAAAATAAAAGGACAGGACAAAGACTTTCTATTGAAACTCCATTTATCACTACAGATCTGTTTCGAGGGGTGGTGAAACCATCCTCTCTCTTCAGGTGATTATAGAAGAATTATTATATCTTTGTCCTGTCCTTTTATTTTTGTTTATTTGCTCTACCAAAAAGTATTGAGCACTCTCCTTTCTCTACTCAGAAAATCCTATATATATATATATATATATATATATATATATATATATATATATATATATATATATATATATATATATATATATATATATATATATATATATATATATATATATTGGATTCCAGTGGGAAAAGAAGTTTGCAATATATACCAGTTGACAAATATTAATATTTATTATATTTTATGATTTATCTGTTTTTTTTTTTCCGATTCAAGACTGACAGGGGAGGCTCTGCTTTCCCTGAATGAAAGTCACTGTGTCTATGCCCTGAATTTTCTATATTGCCAAGCATTATATTCCTATGTGTTTTAACTTTCTTGTGGTTTTTCACTCTTTTTCTTGCATCGTATTTTTGTTCTCATTCCTAACTTGTGATAACGCCTGCCTCACTTATGATCTGTCTCTACCTGTTACTTGACCATGAGTTTAGCCTTGTCCTGTGATTATATTGTCCGCTTCTTATTAATTCATAGTATCATTATTAAACTTGAAATAAGTTACTCATCTAGCAACTCAATTCGACAGGACTACTAATATACTGTACTTGAATCTTTTCGTTTACCATTGAAGTCAAACATTTCTTACCAACTACGAACAAATAACATATTAATAGCAAACAACACAGAACCTAGACAAAAATAAGTAGAAATACTGTGACCTGACAAGAAGTTAATACTTGTCAATAATAACTAACAGACAGTCAGTGGCCATTTGTTACAATAACCAGTGAGACAAAGCCTTAAGATCATGAATACAAAACATACTTATTATTTAAAACACACAGATCAAGCCGGATTATTGAAATGGATGAGAAATGGATGATATATGGTTACCTAGTCTTTTTTTTTTTTTGTCGTTATTGGGGAGGATGGTGTTGGCCAGTGAACTGAAGATAAGAGTTTTTGTTGTTGAGTCTTGTGAGCTGAGAAATGGAGTGAAGCTCTAAGATTAAAGGCTTGATTAGACATGAAGCTAACTTCTCGATGACCGATGGTGCTTGCATTGCTACATGAATCCTGGGGCATTGAGAGGGCTAATTTGAGTTCGAGGTTCATGCATACCTCCAACTTAAACACAGGAGTTATCTCCAGATGATCACAATTTATGACATGGTCTGTTGTATGAATACCTTTTTCTAACCCATATTACTTACGTACTTAGACCAAAACATAGTGCTACAGTTTCTGGCTTTGCTGCACTGGTATCCTGGCAAGTATTCTAAGAAAGGCCTTTCCGTTTTCTCTTTTTATCCCGGTGTGTGTGTGTGTGTGTGTGTGTGTGTGTGTGTGTGTGTGTGTGTGTGTGTGTGTGTGTGTGTGTGTGTGTGTGTGTGTGTGTGTGTGTGCGCGTGTGAGTATTAGAGAGGAAAAGGAATGCTTTTCACAATAGCCATACCTCGAGAAATGACCATTTATCTTTCTTTCTAAGATTTCCAGGTGGGACTGAAATGTGCTTATCAGCTTGATTTGTGAGTTTTGGTCGAAAGAAAGCTTTTTCTGAGTGTCTTCCTCTGCAGCTGCGCTAAGTTTTGGTAGTGATAACATAAGTCTTGGGACGAATGACTCTCACCTGGTTAGTCTTGTTCATCTAGGTTGAACATTAGGAGGTTCTCCCCCTCTATTCCCTGGAGCCTTTGAAGACTTCAAATTGTAAAATCTTCCTTGAAAATTCAGAGGTATACAAGTTTGCACCTGACTTCCTATGTTGATCTTGATGTATGAGTTCGGATACTGGTTTTCCTCTGTGCAGTGGCAGTGATTCAAAAGGGATCTGCCCTACTGGTTCCTACAATGCTTATGGAATGGAATACTATACACTAGAAGAGATGCTGAAAATAAAATAGTGAGATCAATTTGGCATAATGACAGTTTGAGTAGCAATTAATTGGAAAGTTTTTCATGCTTTGAGAGTGCAAGATGGCAGACGATCTCAGAAAGTATTACAAATTTCATGGTGACTGGAAAAGGTCTGTAGGCGGGTGCCTCTTTTTTTTTTTTTTACAGAAGCATTTTGTTATCTGAAGGATCAAAAAAAAAAGAAAAAGAGATACAGACTCTAGATAATCATCTAAACAGAGTTTTCAATGTACCCTCCCTAAAAAATCCTATTACCAGTATGGGAAAATCATAAAATAAAAGATTTGTTTATTAATATTTAACAAAACAAAAAAAAATGTAGACTGAAGTGCAAAACAATTTGGAAACTAATACATGGACGAAGCATTAAGTTCCCTGACTGACAGACTAACAGGTTCAGAAATAAAAAGGATATATATTTTTTTTTTGCAGGAGAGTTTGAGCGACAAGACAAAATGTGTTATAACTACTCTCTCTCTCTCTCTCTCTCTCTCTCTCTCTCTCTCTCTCTCTCTCTCTCTCTCTCTCTCATACTGTTTGAGTCTTGATATCATGCCTTCCATTGATGGGCCAGCTGAAGTCCTCCAGATAATTTCCTACTGGTGCATTCAGTTATGTAACTGTCCCCTTACAGTAATAACAATAAAACTAATTTCCTTTCTTGTGACCTTTGATCTGGTTTAAAGTCTCTAAATAAATATGGATTTTCTCTTAGAACAATAAAGGTACAGAGAATACAATCCTAATAGTGAGTGAAAAAAGATAATAATTTCATTAATAATTTCCTTAATTTCAAAGGTATACAAAAAAAATATCAAATTGTTATTTGTATACATGAAATGAACCATTGTTCACATCGCCTTAACATGTTATTTATTTTGGGTTATCTGTGTTTTTGGGGTTTTTTTGGGTGGGTGTGGGGTTTAATACTCCACTCATCATTATCATCATCATCATCACCATAGGCTTTTTATTTATTCATTTATTTATTTACTTATTTTTTTCCATCATGCCAGGGTCTTTGTGGATCTGATGCCTGACCAAGCAATGTTGGCCGTCAGTGAGAACTATTCCCTGCATAGAAGTCCATGGCGGAACACGATGTGCACACACACACACATCCAGATGCTCATTCAAAGTTCAGGGTGATTGAGCATAGCTAGTACAGAGAACTCAGAGAAAAATAATATACAGACAGAAACCCAAGCTCTCCTGAAATCACAAGTTCAAATCCGGTTTATTGCCATAGCCGTCCGTGGCTGGGAGTCCATAGAAAGTAATTGGTTGAGCTCTCACAGGAGGGAAAGATGACATATACTCACTGCCCTGTCACTCACAGCGATCGCCAGCCAATCATGGGGGTATCTGGGCTCATTTGTATAAAGGGGCAGATAGTGCTTTCACTCCAAGTGTGTTAGACCGCCCCCAAGTGTGCATGTGCTGCAGTTCAAAAACAGGCTGGTGTCTAGCATTGCATGTCACGGAGGGCTGTGTGCATGCTTTCACCCCTCCCTGGTCTGTTTTGGTCATGTGATAGGGAAGGCAATACTTTATGGGTGGGATTTGGATGGGACTAAATTCAGGAGAAAAATCGAAAATACAAAAAAAAAAAAAAAGGAAACACAAGTATTGAATAATATTACAAGTTGAGACACTGCACTACCTTAAAATAGAAAGAAAAAGGTTACAGTAATGCACAGAAATGAAAGGGGTGTCCCAGAATATTTGTTATTGCAATATCCACTGAGCCTGAGAAGCATCATTTATTTTGGTATATATCCCAATATTCATTAATTTTCTGAACTGTTTCATCCTAATTAAGATCATGGGAGGCTGGCACACATCTCAGCAGTCTCTGGACAAGGGCAGAGTACACCGTGGATAGCTCACCAGGTCATCACAGGGCACACAAAAAACGCTATTTTATTGAATTTCATTTTATAAATTTTTAAGCATTACAGCGGAAGATAAGACTGTATAGTGTGTTTATCAGATTTAACTTCAGAAGGCTGCAAGGGGTAGAGGGTAACTTACTATTGTTCAAGAGTTAGCGAATAACTGCTAAGTTAGCCACTGACTTGACTGTAACTTAAGTTCTGACATGAAAGCCAATTAAATTGTAAATTCACAACCTAAATGCGCTTTTAGAAATGAAGGTGCAATGACGTAAGCCATTTCACAGTTGTCTGAGAAAGTAGCCAGCCTTCTGTTCTTTTGTTTGTTTGTTTGTTTGTTTTGTTTTTCCTCATGCTAAACAACTGTATTGTTTTCTGTAGTTGAAGATGGGCGTGGCTGTCATATGTGGGTGGAGTGCTAAATACACACACACACACACACAGACACACACACACACACACACACACACACACACACACCTGATTCCACTTAATCACGGGCTATAAAGACTAGCAGCACTCCTCCTTGTGCTAGTGGTTTGTCCCTCTTCTCTGTGATCTCTCTGGCTCTCAGCTCCATGCTCCACAAGTTCCCACTTTAGTTTGATTTTCATGTTTCTCTGCATCTCTATCAGTGACTATGATTTCCCCGTGCTCTAGTGCCTTCCCTGGGAACAATAAAACACATCCATTTCTATCTCCACTCTGTGTCCTGCATTTTTGCGCCTGGCTGAATGTTCCTGGCATCATAGAAAGGGCAAGAAGATTCTCCAACATGCAGAGAGAAAGAGACAGACAGCCGCCAAAACCAGAGTCTCTTACAACACAGACCATAACACACTAAAATAAAAACCACAATACAGTTAAAGCATAGGACCAATACAAATTAGAATTTTAACTTAGTGGTGGTGAGCAGTTGGCATACATAAATGTTGGAGAGCAAGAGAAGTGGATGATTCCCTTCCATAACAGCTTCAGGTAAATCAGCCAAAGATGTTTTTTTTTCCTCTTTTGCTACTTGCTTTGGCATCGATAACTTTTCTTCAGGATGTTCGTTTCTTTTATTGAAGAACATTTCTAACGTGGCTTGTTCCTGCCTTCGTTTCAAAAACTTACAGAAGTGGCTCATGACCTCTTCATTAAAGGTGTAAACAGTGCTGCTAGTGGTTTAGCTTAGCTTTAGCTTTATCAGAGTGATACATGGTATCAACAACTTCTGGATTTCTGGAAAGAGTGCATTTCCCGTCCCGCTCGATTTCATTTTTTCTTGCGATTTTATAACATTAGACTTCCAGATTTTGATTGACATCTGGGATAAAAAAAAAATTTTTTTTTTGGTTGAATTCCGATTTGTTTGACCTCTAAAGCGTTCGAGTACTGAGGCTTCACAATATATATATATATATATATATATATATATATATATATATATATATATATATATATATATATATATATATATATATATATGAGAGAGAGAGAGAGAGAGAGAGAGAGAGAGAGAGAGAGAGAGAGAGCGCGCGGTTGCCGGCTAAGCCCGGGCGGAGTTCTCAGAGGCTTGGTTATCACTTCCGGCCATACTGCTTGAAAATGTTCAGTCCCTGCGAAACAAGATGGACGAGCTTCATGCTCAGATCGCAGCGCAGGGGGATCTACAGGACTGTGTTTCTGTGAAACATGGCTCGAGGAGAGTACACCTGATGAGGCAATTGCTCCAGCCAGCTACACGGCCTTCATCCCCTACAATCCCAAGCGCCAGAGTCATTGTTCGGCCCCTTCCCACCTGGGCTTCTTTGTTAGCTGGGATGCGGCTCGCATTGAGCTGCCTACCATAGCATGTTAGCTCTGCTAATAGCATGTTAGTGCCGCTAATTGCATGTCAGCTCTGCTTAGTTATACATACCCGAAGATACGCCGATCTTATAGCTTTAGTAGAGTCGACCAGTCGTAGACGAGCATAGTGAAAAACATGAACAAACAAATAAAACAAATTAAAACAAACAAAGAAACAATTTGACTCTGAGAACTCTGTGGCGTCGCCCTTTAGGCAGCGCCATCTTGGAGACGTCACTCCAACTTCAATGTAAAAGGACACGAAGAGTACTATAATAAAGTTTAATCTTTTTGGTATTGTTTGTTAAATAGGCTACAGAACATAAAATCTCATGCATAAATATGAACTTAGGTACTGTACTGGAATAATAATTGAAAAAGATTTTAATACAAAAGTCCAGAGAAAACTGTCGTTTCTCAGGAGAAAGTGTTATTTCTTCAGAAGAGACATCCAGCATTTTCTATCGCTTAGCCAGAGAAGACGTACAGCGTTTGAGTGGTATCATAAAGATTAACTGGTGATTAAAACAGACAAAAAAAAAGAGGCTTATTGACAACTTGTGCGCAAATGAGGAAAAAGGGGCGAGGCAGCTCAACCAATCAGGAGAAAGGAGGACAGCGATTGGATTAATTTGAATCATGTGCCGGATGCTCAGCAGTCAGTGAATACGCAAACCCTGGGTGCAAAACCAC
>CM045728.1:121194797-121269797 GCA_024760905.1 Plotosus lineatus | reverse complement strand
GAGTCTGAGGAAATAGATGAGCCTTGCTTTGACCCTTGCTACTGTGAAGTCAAGGAGGGCATTTTTCATGTACACTGCGACAGCAAAGGATTTACAAATGTCAGTCAGATTTCCCAGTCGTGGACAAGGCCCTTCAAGCTCAATTTGCAGAGGAATTCCATGCGCAAGCTGTATTTTAACAGCTTTTTGCACCTCAACAATGCTGTGTCACTCAATTTGGGGAACAATGCATTGCAGGACATTCACGTTGGTGCATTCAATGGATTGGGCATTTTGAAAAAGCTCTTTCTACATGAGAACAAGCTGGAGATTTTCAGAAATGATACTTTTCTGGGACTTGAAAGCCTAGAGTACCTTCAGGCAGATTACAATGTCATAAAGAAAATAGAAAGTGGTGCTTTTCGAAATCTTCATAAACTCAGAGTGCTTATTTTGAATGACAATTTGATACCCATACTCCCCAATTTCTTATTCAGGTCTGTATCATTAACGCACCTTGATTTGCGTGGCAATCGGTTAAAGACTCTTCCATATAAAGGAACACTGGAGTATGTAGGTCGTACCCTGATGGAGATTCAACTAGAAGAAAATCCATGGAACTGCGTGTGTGAGATTGTGCAGCTCAAAACATGGCTGGAGAGAATACCTTATACTGCTCTGGTAGGTGATATCACTTGTGAGTATCCATTTCATTTTCATGGAAAGGATCTCCGTGAGATCAAAAGAAGTGAACTATGTCCCCTGCTTTCTGAAGCTGAGATAGAGATAAAACTTGGTATCCCAAGGTTACCTTTTAATAATGAGAACGTGTGGCCTACCAAACCTTCATCCATGCTGTCATCTTTCCATAACACTGCCTCCTCAGTGGAGTACAAAGAGAGATATGTCAAGCCAACAAAACGACCTCGACCCACAAAAACATCACCGACTTCACGAAGCCTTTATCCTGGTCCAAACCAACCTCCTGTTCCTGGCTATCAAACAAGGCCACCTATTCCAATCATCTGTCCAACAGGATGTATGTGTAATCTACACATTAATGACTTGGGACTCACTGTAAATTGTAAAGAGAAAGGCTTTCACAACATCTCTGAGCTCTTGCCACGACCACTAAACGCCAGGAAACTCTATCTGAGTGGAAATTTGATTCAGAAAATATATAGGTCAGATTTTTGGAATTTCTCCAGTCTGGATTTACTTCATTTGGGTAATAATCGGATATCATATGTTCAAGAAGGTGCCTTCATCAATTTGCCCAATTTGAAAAGTCTATACTTGAATGGTAATGATATTGAGAAGCTAACTCCGGGCATGTTCCGTGGTTTGCAGATGCTCAGCTACCTTTATTTAGAGTACAATGTTATCCGAGAGATACAACCAGCTGCTTTTAGCCTGATGGCAAACCTGCAACTGGTTTTTTTGAATGACAATCTTCTGCGCATGCTTCCCGTTGATGCCTTTGCTGGCACCTCCCTGACGAGGCTAAATTTACGTAACAACTATTTTCTATATCTGCCTGTGAGTGGAGTGCTCGAGCACCTTGACTCCATTGTACAGATTGATCTACACCAGAACCCATGGGAATGCTCATGTGACATCGTTCCTCTGAAGCAATGGATTGAGAAACTGAGCTCAGTAATTGTGGTTGGAGAAGTAATTTGCAAGTCCCCTGAATTTGCTTTTGGCAAGGACCTTCGCACCCTGGAACTTGAGCTTATCTGCCCAGAAATGAAATTTTCTGCTGCTTCTCCTGGACTTAATAATGACTTCACTTCCACCAGTGATTCTGGGTTAGGATACGCCCCTTCTACAGGAACCATACCACTTTCTGTTCTCATCCTCAGTCTTTTGATCTTGTTTATATCTGCTGTCTTTGTTGCTGCAGGCCTATTTGCTTTTGTTCTAAGGAAAAGGAAAAAACTCCCATTTAAAAAACGCCAGGAAGTGGTGGATTTGACCGGAATTCAGATGCAGTGCCGGATATTCGAGGAACAGCAAACCTCATCCGAGAAACCTGCCTCCAGCCATGTTTATGATTACATCCCCCACCCTGTTACTCAAATGTGCAACAATCCCATTTACAAACCACGGGAAGGTGAAATAGATGGGGAAAGGTTTTCAGACACAAAGGGGAACAGCAGTAATTATCGAACTCTATTGGAGAAGGAAAGGGAGTGGACTATGGCTGTGTCAAATTCTCAACTTAACACCATTGTCAATCAGTCTGGAGATGTGGCTGGATTTCATGAGAATGGTGTGATTTGCCCCACAGTGATTGACAGCCAGAGGCCGACTCCAACTGTGGGGTTTGTAGACTGCCTGTATGGCACAGTTCCAAAATTAAAGGACATGCAGGTTGCACATGCACATCCTCCAGGAATGCAATACCCAGACTTGCAGCAAGATGCCAGATTAAAAGAAACTCTACTTTTCACTGGAGGAAAGGGATTTTCAGAGCAAAATGATTACCTCGAGTTAAGGGCCAAACTCCAAACGAAGCCAGATTACCTCGAAGTCTTGGAGAAATCGTATAGGTTCTGACAGCAGAGAGTAAGCTCACTTCCATATAGCATCCCCCTACTACGAAAGTATTTTAAAAAGCGTAACATATGTGCGTGTATATATATATATATATATATATATATATATATATATATATATATATATATATATATATATATATATATATATATATATGAAACACGAAAGTCACAAAAAAATGGAGGGAAAGGCCATACTCAGCTATTCAATGAAGTGCCTTTTTTCAGAGTAGCCAGCAATGTAATGACCCTTATTTTTATACGGAACATATTTGTTTCTGCCATGGGTAGCATGGGGAGAGCGTGACACAGCATTACAGCCGCATGACTGCGGGAGAAACGTCACATCTTCATATTTTTTCCCATTTGGATTTGGATATTTGCCCAAAGGCCTGGCACAGTTTGTAGGATATTGCAGCTTGCTGCATGCATTCAACTGCAGGGGTGGGTACTGCTAAAAATAACATACTTCACCTTCAGTGGAGATAATGTGCAATGTATTACTGTTTGGTGGTCTATTTATTTTATATATTATCAAGAAAGACATGAGAAGTCCTCTTGCAAAAATGCACCCAAGGATCAATGTTTGTGAATATATAACAACACAAGATTTTATGGAGTTTAACGCACTTTCTTAAGACAACCATGCTTCTGGATATCACCACTAACAGCTTTGTAGGAAACACTTTTAATGTTCCTCTCACACAAAGATTTAAATTGAAAATGTGCATATATTTATTCTGTAATTTCTGTGAGAATTTAATTGTAAAGGTAATGTTAAATCTATGTATAGTGATTATGCGTCTGGTATAGACTTCTTAATAAAACAACTTAATAAAAATGGTACTGATCAATGCCATTTGGGAGAAACACAATTAATGTAGTGTCATGGTGATGTCACATGGTGCTGCATTTTATTTATTTTATTTTATTTTGTCCAATTACTTTCCTTTTTGGCTGTTTTTCCTTTTTTGTTGTAAGGTAAATTAAAAAAAAAAAAAAAAAAAAAATGGCAGTACCCTTACTGAGGTCTGCTGCTGTGCATCAAATGAACATATTGCTGCTATTCAATGAAATATATTCAAAACCAATATTTCCTAGATGTACGGGGGACTTCCTCTGGGTTCTCTGGTTTCCTCCCACAAGACAAAAACATGCACATTAGGCAAGTTGGGTATTCTCAATTTCCCCTAGCTGTTTAGGGTGTGCCCTGCCCTCTCTCTCTCTCTCTCTCTCTCTCTCTCTCTCTCTCTCTCTCTCTCTCTCTCTCTCGCTCTACATACACACAACTCCAGTTACAAAAAGTTGGGCCATGACAAAAACACAATGCAAGTTTTTTTAAACTGACATTTTATTGGGGGGGATCAAATGCTCAAAGTGAAACATTTTACTATTTTGTAAAAAAAAAAAAAAATATTAGGTATTTTACAGTTTGATGATAGCAACAAACTTGAGACAGGGCAAGAAAAACAGCTGGAAGATCATTTTGAAGCTAATTTGATTAAATGGCAACAAGTCGATCACATGACTGGGCATAGAAAGTGCATCACAGCAGAGGCTTACCAATTTGCAAATAATTGTGGAACAGTTTCAAAATAATATTCCTAGATATAAAATTGCCAAGAATTTGAATACCTCAAAATTTATCGTACATTATGTCATCAAAAGATTCTGAGAATTTGGAGGACTGTCTGTGTACAAAAGACAAGGCCAACACATAACTGTCTGCAATCAAAGTTATGATCTGTTCAGAGACAATAACTTTGATTGCAGACAGTTATGTGTTGGTGCATGCTTTTGGACAGTGTTAATAACAAGATGGATACAACCATCTTCCTTACATCATACTTTTAGTCCAGAGGACGTATTGTTTATTCTTTCTAAAATGGATTTCAAATTTTGATTTGTCTGACTACAGAGGAGTGTTTGACTTTAAGGTGCGTTTGTGGATGGCATGGTGAACTCTATTCATAGACAATAGTTCTGAAAGTGTTCCTGATCCATGCAGAAATTTTCATGGGAGATTCATACCAGTTTTTGATGCAGTTCTGCCTGACAACCTGACGATAACAGGCATCCATCTGTGGTAGTGAACACACAGCTTTAACCAAATTCTCTAAACCTTTTAATATCCGGCAGGTGACGAGATTTTGTCACTAAACAACTTCATTGTTCTGTTTTCATTTCCATTTCACACAGTGTCCCAACTTCTTTGGAATACAGGGTGCATGCTGTGCTAATCATAGTCTGTATTACTTGAGGTTTTCGGTTGCAGTAGCAAAACTGCAGTGAAAAAAACAATAGTAAGTATTTATCCTGTCCACAGGAGGGCAACAGCGGGACATAATAGACAGCATTGAGAGAGAAATATAAGAGGAATGTTTTTTTTCTTTATTGATTGACTGATTTATTGATCATTTGCTTGGGAGCATATATATATATATATATATATATATATATATATATATATATATATATATATATATATATATATATATATATATATATATATATATATATATTTTTTTTTTTTTTTTTTTTTTTTTTTTTGTGTGTTTTTTTTTTTTTTTTTTTCTGAGTAGCCAGCCATGTATTGACCCCCCTTTTTTTTACGGAACATATTTGTTTTTCCTATGGGTATCATGGAAAGAGGGTGACACATGTAACAGATGTAAGTACTCTAAGTGGTTGCAACAGTGACAGTATGAACAGACTATTGTGATCGCTTGCCTTTCATTGTTGATATCATTTTGCCACACATTAGGGGTCAGCTCTGCTGTATGTTGGAAGGAAATTTAACATTTATTCACTCGTGTGACACATTAGGTGCTGCTCATATTCTGCTCTCCATTCTGACTGACAAAGATAGACGCATCTTTCAAACAATTTGTCTTATCTGTATATATGCACAGTTATCCTCAAAAGAGAGATTGATTTGACTGTCAACACTGATTCGTGTGCATCCCCTCTCTCCCCCAACCAATTGGTCTGTACATTTCCCAGTGGTTCAAATGCTTAGAGTAAATGAAGGTTCTTTCTGAAAGCATCCAACATTTGGCAAATGATCTTCAAGGCTACATGTTAATGTGTCCTTTCACCTTGAGTTATTATGATCAAACATTCAACATGACTTAGGTGACTGGTAACAGTGAGAAGACCAATTGGTCTGTGTTAGATTATCCAATTTATAGAGAATTTGAGTTGAATGTAAAGGTAGTTTGGTGAAGAGTATCCGGCTGTGATTTTCAACTAACAGTGATTTACAGATATTCTATTTTAAAATTCTTCTTCTTCTTCTTCTTCTTCTTCTTCTTCTTCTTCTTCTTCTTCTAATTATTACTATCAATTGTATCAACAATAATAGAATTTCTTCATCTTTCACTCCTTCTTTCTCTTTTACATTTCCATATTTTAACAAACACTTTGTGAATGGTAAAATAATAATAATAATAATAATAATAATAATAATAATAATAATAATAATAATAATTCATATCTGTATCTCAAGTTATCATATGACTTTCCTAAACCTAATAATATATATGTTTAGTAAGACAAACATTATTCATTTATGTAATATGATTTTTTTTGTGTGAATTTATGATAGTTCCTGCTCAACAATCTTTAAAGGATTCAAAGGTTAAAAGGTTATTCACAAATAAAAGGAAGTGCATCATTTTACTTTTCTTTTTTTTTTAGTGAAATACCCATGTTGTCAGTTGCCAATCTGGATAAAAGCGTCTGACACATGTTATAAATGTAAATTTAAAAGGAACATATCAGTAAAACATAGGTTTGCAAAGTTGAATCTGAAGCATTTTGGAACAATATCCTTTGGACAGAAAACACTAAAATTGAGATGATTGGCCCTGTATGGTAAAAAACAAACTGCATCAGCAAAAACACCCCATATTATCCATCAAGCATACTAGAGAGGTAATAATTTGGACTTGTCTTGCAGCCACACGACCTGGGCACCCTGCAATTATTAAGTTGTCTATGAACTCCCCTGTATACCAAAGTGTCCCTGAGTCAAATTCAATTAAGATTAATCATTATAATTAACTATTTGAGGCATTAATGAACTGAATCAACCTTGTAAAGAATAGTGGGACAAAATCTTTCCATAAATAATGTGACAGATTGATTGAATCATCCAAAAAAAAAAAAAAAAAGAAAAGAAAAGAAAACATGAATTTATACATCCTTAAGATACTAGAAACTGCTACAAGATATTGAATCATATAGTGCATTTAGTTTTTTCATGCACACCATCTGCATTTTGGACTAATTTCTGTTGAGTAAATGGTGACATGGTATAAACTATTGTGCGTTGTTTTACTCCTGACATTACATTTTTCATAATTTTAAGACCTGGTGTAGATCAAATGATTTGTAGAATGCCCAAATAGCTAATACTAAAGAACTAAACGTGGATGCATGCTGTTTCCTTATGACTGTTTATTGAATTTGCCACAGTGATGGACATCATTTTAATGTTTTAAATGTGGTTTTCTTTACTTCTTCTTTATTATTTATTGTTGATTTTTTTGTTGATTTTTTTTTTTGGGGGGGGCGTTGCACACAAGAGGTTTCTTTGCTTTTAAATTTGATTAACAGTACAATTAATTAATGAACTAATTAAGTAATTTATTTATTTTCTTGCCAAGTTTCAGAAATGGTGAATGCAGTGACAACAACACATGAATGTTAGATCAGTAAGGATGTGAAGGATGTGTTAGTACAGAAAATGTATAACAAGAAAAGAAGTATATAATGTGTGTGTGTGTGTGTGTGTGTGTGTGTGTGTGTGTGTGTGTGTGTGTGTGTGTGTGTGTGTGTGTGTGTGTGTGTGTGTGTATATATACACTTCTTCTTTTCCTTTCGGCTGTCCCTTCAGGGGTCGTCACAGCGAATCATCTGCCTCCATCTCACCCTATCCTCTGAATCCTCTACTCTTACTCCAACTACCTTAATGGCCTCCTTCATCACATCCATAAATCTTCTCTTTGGTCTTCATCTAGGCCGTCTGCATGGTAGTTCCAACCTCAGCTTCCTATAACCAGTATACTCACTATCCGTCCTCTGTAAATGTCCAAACCATCTCAATCTAGCCCCTCTGAGTTTGTCTCCAAAACCTTTAACATGTGCTCATCAACACCGTCCTGTACATGTTTCCTTTCATTTTTGTCGATACCTTCCTATCACACATTATACTGGACACTTTTCTCCAACCATTCCACCCTGCCTGCACATGCTCCTTCACCTCTTTTCCACACTCTCCATTGCTCTGGCTCGTTGAGCCAAAGTACTTAAAATCCTCCACCTTCTTTATCTCTGCTCCCTGTCACCTCACTGTTCCTCTTGGGTCCCTGTAGTTCACACACATGTATTCTGGTTTACTGAGTATAACCCTCATTCCTCTCCTTTCCAGCGCATACCTCCACCTCTCTAGATTTTCTTGCACTTGTTCTCTGCTCTCACGACAGATCACAATGTCATCTGCAAGCATCATAGTCCATGGAGATTCTTGTCTAACCTCGTCTGTCAGTCTGTCAATCACCATAGAAAACAAGAAGTGGCTCAGAGCTGACCCTTGATGCAGTTCCACCTCCACCTTGAACCCTTCTGTCACACCAACAAAAAACCTCACCACTGTCTTACATCTCTCATACATGTCCTGCGCCACTCTAACATACTTCTCTGCCACTCCATACTTCCTCATGCAATACCAGAGTTCCTCTCTCAGCACCCTGTCATATGCTTTCTCCAGATCCACAAAGGCACAATGCAGCTCCATCTGGCTTTCTCTGTACTTCTCTATTAACATCCTCAAAACAAACACTGCATCTGTGGTGCTCTTTCTTGCCATGAAACCAAACTGTTGTTCACAAATGCTGATCTCTACCCTTAGTCTAGCTTCCACTATTCTTTCCCAAAACTTCATCATATGGCTCATCAACTTTATCCCTCTGTAGTTGCCACAACTGTGCACATCTCCCTTGTTCTTAAAAATGGGCACAAGCACACTTCTCCTCCATTCCTTTGGTATCCTCTCACTCTCTAAGACCTTGTTAAATTGTTACCTCTCCTAGACACTTCCATACCTCCACCAAGATGTCATCAAGACCAACTGCCTTTCCACTCTTCATCCTTTTCAATGCCCTCCTCACTTCACCCTAACTAATCTTTGCTACTTTCGGGTCCTCAACAGTTTCCATCTTCCCAGCACACTGCTGTCATCAGTCAATACATCTCCTATTTTGTCCTTAATCACTCTAACTTGCTGCATGTCCTTCCCATCTCTATTTATCTGCTGTGCCAACCTGTGTAAATCATTTCCTCCCTCCTTACTATCCAACCTATCATACAAGTCATCATACACCCGATGTTTGGTCTTTGACACCGCTACCTTCGCCTTACGCTGTGTCTCCCTGTACTCCTGTTTACTCTTTTCTTTCATCAGTCACCCTTGCTCTTGTCTCTTCTGGAAGAAAGTATTCACCACAGCCATTTCCATTCTTTTTGCGAAATCTATCAACATTTTTCCTTCTGTGTACCTGTCCTGATTACCAAACCTGCCCATCACTTTCTCTTCCCCTTTGTTGCCTGCACCAACATGTCCATTGAAGTCTTCACCAATGACCACTCTTCCGCCTCTGGGGGTACTCTGCATCACTTCATCTAACTCACTCCAGAATCTCTATTTCTCTTCTAGCTCACATCCTGCCTGTGAGGCATAAGCACGGACAACATTGAACATCATACCTTCAATTTCTAACTTGAGACTCGTCACCCTGTCTGACACTCTTTTCAGTTCTAGAACATTTCTCTTCCCATCCACATCATGATAAAACATCTCAACCCCTGCTCCAAAGCTTCTAGCCTCGCTACCTTTTCACCTGGTCTTCTGAACACACAGTATGTCCACCTTCCTCCTCTGCATCATGTCAGTCAGCTCTCTACTTTTTTTCTGTCATAATTCCAAAATTTAAAGTCTGTACTCTCAGTCCTAAACTTATGGCTTTCCTCTTCTCTTTCCGCCTACGGACACTCCTCCCACCTCTCCTTCTTCAACCAAAAGTAGTCCAATTTCCACCAGCACCCTGTTGGTTAACATGGATGGCATTTTTTTGTGAACCCGGGCCTTGAGCGATCTGGTATGAAATTCGTTTTGATCATGTGCATAACAATTTTGGCACAAGTTTTACGTCGGATGCCCTTCCTGTCACAACCCTCTGCATTTTATCCCAGGCGTGAGGATGAACATTGGCTTGTGCCCCCCCAACTGAATATATATATATATATATATATATATATATATATATATATATATCTGTCTTCCTTTCGGCTTTTTCCCTTTTACTCAGGAGTCGCCACAGCAAATCATCTGATTCGCACGTTTTATTTGGCAGAGGTTTTTACATCAGAGCCCTTCCTGACACAACCCTTTTAGCAAGGGACAGAAACACGCTGACGACTTTGCAGCTACTCTTTACGAAAGTCAGCAATGGTTCTTTTACATGCCTCTCACCATAGACAGTCAGAGACATGCCCCCCCCCTTTGATAACCCAGTTAGCTGCACTGGGGGGGACAGTGACAACCTCGTGGAGAGTGGGACTTGAACTCCCAACCTTTGGATCAGCAATCCAGCGCCCTATACCACTAGACCACCACTGCACACAGTCGGTCCCAGCTTACGAAGACCCCTGTGTATGGAATTCTCACATTACGAAAAACATTTTCCTGAGTTTCCGTCCCCGAGATATGAAACAACCCCCTCTTACGAAAAGAAATTGAAACACAAATTTCACACGCGAGTTGCTCTCTCATTGGCTGTCTCTCAACATTGCCCGCTGGCTTCCCAGATAGAGACAGAAGGAAGTTTCCCTCTTCAGTTTTTAGTTTATTTTTTTAAGTTGTTGTAATTCAGTAAATGTTTAATAAATGTGGTGCAGAGAGAGAGAGCGAGAGAAGGAATAACGCTTTAGTTTTTAATTTTTTTAAGTTGTTTATTATAAATAATTTTCTTTTACTTTTAGCACATATTTCATACACAATTGGTGTACTTTTATCATTTTTAAAGGGTTTATCCAGTCCAAAGACTGGATCCTTGGAACGAATTAGGCGTTTAACATGTAAGATGTGACCCCTACTTACAAAATACCCGCAATACGAAGCGGGCTCTGGATTAATTTCGTAAGTTGGGGGCTGACTGTGTGTGTGTGTGTGTGTGTGTGTGTGTGTGTGTGTGTGTGTGTGTGTGTGTGTGTGTGTGTGTGTGTGTGTGTGTGTGTGTGTGTTGGTCTCTGCATCTAACCCATACATATTGAGCACACAAATACTTGGAGCACTGGGCTACAGCATACATTGGGGCACCCCTGATAATTGATATTGATGTTTTTCTTTTTTCTTTTGTTCTTTTTATCTCAGTTTAATGGCCCACTCTCTATTCTCATCACTATATATTATTTATAACCATATAAATATGCATTGCGTGCTGAGATAATGAATAACACACAGCTTGAATAAGACACAAGTTGTTGTTTTTTTTTTTTTGTTTTTTTGTTTTTTTTTATATACCTGCATAGTGAGTAAATGAATCATTCTGTCTGTAGCACGACAGTAGTTATGAGACTGCCTATTATTGAAAAAAAGAAGTAATATATTTTAAAATACTCTTGTTTGTTTGGTTTAAGACTGCAGAGTGTCTGAAAGACAGGTTAGTTCTTGCTATCAATTAAAGGAAAGCCATGGGAAAAAAATAAAAAAACAAAACCACTTATAATCGGAATATCCATGCACACACACACACACACACACACACACACACACACACACACACACACACACACACACACACACACACACACACACACACACACACATTATTTGTACACATGACACTTATTCAGGCAGGACAGGTGGTGAAAAGGTCTATTGGTGGCACAACCTCAACTTGACCACATTTAGATTAAAGAACTTGATGTGTTGTTTCAGCAAGATGAAGCTATGGCACACACAGCTGGACAATCATTCGAAGTACTGACGGAAAATTTTCTGCATTGGGTTATCTTATTGTCTATGAATGTTTATGATGGGTGGTCATCTGACATTGCCTTCTGTGATTCTTTTTACCATGGAGCTATCTTAAATGGTAAATGTGTACTCATCGACTCCAAATCTTGAATCCTTTAAGATTCCTATTCAGCAGGCGATGACCACTCTACATGACATGTCGAGTTATGGCAGCCTTCAGGAATCGGTATGGAAACTGAGGGCCATCATCTTTAAGATGTCATCATTAAAACATGATGTATAACCAGTGTAATGAATAAACTTCAATGAGTGCATACTTGTGGAATTATATAATAGCATGAACAAAGGAAACTTTTTTGGGGGGGGGTTATTGATGCTTATTTGAATTACCCAGGTATCTCTAAATATGTGGCTTTCAACAATAGACTCTAAGAGAGTTACAGTGAATGTAAGATTATAGTTAAATTCTTCAGGAGTGGTGATAAACAAAGATCAGCCCAATAACAATGTGTATACAGTAATAATTCATGTGGACTAAAAGGACCCCTGAGTGACTGCTAAGCATCCAGATGTCTCTCTTACATGGCTAATGCTCATGTTCTTGAATTTTCATTCAGGAGAATATTGAACAAAATGGTATGCATAGATGCACAGATGTGAGGAGAAAGCATTACCCTCAAAATAGAACATTTTTTCCCTTGTTTTGAGACAGAAGACTATTGGAAAACAATGCGGATGAATGAGATTAAATACTCTTGTTTTAAATCATAAGTATTATGGATATAAGAGAAAATATTGCATTTCCATAAAAAAGTTGTATTATTCCATCTGTAAAATATTGTGGTTGTTATCGTATTTAGGCTTGAGCCAGTTTTGTTGCATCAGGTCCAGAACAGTTTGACTACATTAGTACAAGAATGAATTCTAAATTATTCCAGTGAATTCTACAAGAAAATGGCATCTGTCTGTGAATTAATGAAGGGTGGGTATGCAGTAAGACAATTATTCTAAAGCCAAAAGTTATTTTTACCAGAAAAAGAGTCAATAAATAAATGTAATATATTGAAATGACCATGAGATTCAGAAAATATCTGTGCAAGTCTTATGACCACCAAAGATCAGAACTTGTTCAGGAGATGGCTGCCGTTATTGAAAGGCTCCATAGGATGACTGATTCAAAGTGACCTCAAACTGGTGCATATGTTTGTTTTTGTACTGAGGAAAGACTCCGGGGCTGGTTCTATCATTTCAAAACACCACCTCAAAACTTGACAGTGCCAAACAGATATCCCACCTTGACTGACTGATATGTGTATTGACAATGATCTAATTTCAAATGAATTAGTAAAATCATGCAACTAACTGGGTTATCAAAGGCCGGCCATGTCTCTCACTGCCTATGGAGAAAGGCATGTAAAAGAATCATTGCTGACTTTTGTAAAGATTAGGCTGCAATGCATTCAGCATGTTTCTGACCCTTGCTAACTGGTTGTGTCAAGAAGGGCATCCGACTTTGAAACATATGCCAAATCAATCCTGTGAATCAGATGATTTGCTGTGGTGACCCCTGGAAAAGGGAAAAAGCCGAAAGAAGAAGAAGAAGAAGAAGGTGTCTCACAATCACTGGTGAAGTCCCACATTGTGACAGATTTTTCCATTTCACTTTCAAAGAATCTTTAACTATGCATTGAGAAAGGCCATGGCCTGGTCAGACCTCAGCTTCACAAGCACACCAAAACATTTTCACAGCTTTTGTTGATTTCTGGATTCCTTTTGGATTTTTTGCCTTGTTAATAGATCTAGAGGGATCCCCTCTATCCCTCCTGTGTACATGTTCAAACCATCTCAATCTAGCCTCTCTGACTTTGTCTCCAAAACATCTTACATGGGCTGTCCCTCTGATGTACTCATTCCTGATCCTATCCATCCTTGTTACTCCCAGAGAGAACCTCAACATTTTCATCTCTGCTACCTCCAGCTCTGCCTCCTGCCTTTTCCTCAGCGCCACTGTTTCTAGGCCATACAATATTGCTGGTCTCACCTTTTCCTTTCATTCTTGCTGACACTCTCCTATCACACATCACACCGGACACTTTCTCCAACCATTCCAGCCAGCCTGCACATGCTTCTACACCTCTTTTCCACACTCTCCATTGCTCTGGATTGTTGAGCCTAAGTACTTAAAATCCTCCACCTTCCTTATCTCTGCTCCCTGTAACATCACCATTCCTCCTGGGTCCTTCTCATTCATACACATGTATTCTGATTTTCTGAGGCTAACCTTCATTCCCCTCCTTTCCATGGCATACCTCCACCTCTCTAGATTTTCCTGCACTTGTTCTCTGCTCTCACTACAGATCACAATGTCATCTGCAAACATCATAGTTCATGGAGATTCTTGCCTAACCTCGTCTGTAAACCTGCCCATCACCATCGCAAACAAGGAGGGGCTCAGAACTGATCCTTGATGCAGTCCCACCTCCACTTTGAATTTGTCGGTCACACCGACAGCACACCTCACCACTATCTTACATCTCTTATGCATGTCCTGTACAACTCTGACATACTTCTCTGCCACTCCAGACTTCCTCATGCAATACCACAGTTCCTCTCTTGGCACCCTGTCATATGCTTTTTCCAGATCCATAAAGGCACAGTGCAGTTCCCTCTGACCTTCTCTGTACTTCTCTATTAACATCCTCAAAGCAAACACTGCATCTGTGGTGCTCTTTCTTGGCATGAAACCAAACTGTTGCTCACAAATGCTCGCTGTTAGCCAGTTTGTACTGTGGCATTTACTGCACAATCCGCTCAGTCTTGGTTGCCCGACAACAACTTCCATTAAAATAAAATAAAAATTCGAAATTTCAGGAGAACCTTCAAGATTAGCCACTATCACAAAGCTCCTGTGATGACAGAGATGACAGATGTGCACACTTACTTTGCACTCTACCTCTCAGAAATCTTGATTGAGAAATGGAACATGATAAATCCACTGCCCAAAAGACTATAGAAGCACTGTGTACTACACTGGCAAATCTCTGTGATTTTTACAAGGTACTTTAACCCAAGAATCTTTCTACAGAGTTAGTAAATCTTCAGTAATAAAAATAAAGACATATCAGTAACGATGCATTTTAACTTTACTTTTACTTCAGTTTACAATTTAGTTGATATAAGTTTTATTACAGGTATAGCCCCTCTCATGATGGGTGGTTCCAGAGCCCAACCTATGTTTTGAGGAGAATCTAACTATATCTAGTTGGTATCATTCAAGCTCACACATTAGCTCAGCCTTCATTCCCACTAGAGAGGTGACATTCCATGTTCCATGAGTCAGTAGCTTAGGATTGGTCCAACAGAACCCATGTCTTCAACTAGCACCCAACTCACAATATACCTGACCCCTATAGCCTCATCAGGTGGTGGGTCCATGTGGGCAGACTCATGTCTCCTTTTTCGGCTGAGCCCGGCTGGGCTCCATTGGCCTAATCACTCAAGACTCACCTTTGAGCCCACCCCCCCTAGGCCTGGCTCCATTGGGGGGGTATCCCAGTGATCTGCACCTGGGCAAGTGAAACCATGTCTTTTTATGTTTCTCCATAGGGTTCTTCTGAACTGTGCTTTGTATGGACCATCACCTAGGACCTGGTTGTCTTGGGTAACTATACCAGGGGCATAATAACCCTGACAACAGCTCCTAGGATCATTAGAATATGCAAACCTCTCCACCAGGATAAGGTGGTGATTCAAGGATGGGATCTATCCAAAGCCTCAAGAGGGGAACCAGTTTTCCACAAATACTGTTTACAATGAAAGTGGGGAGGTGCTCATCTCAACTGGGGATATTGTCGGAAGGTGGAAGGAATAGTTTGAGGACATCCTCAATAACACTAACAAGCCCTTCATAGAGCAGGAACACCCTGTGGTTTGGGTAGGGGTCCACCCAAAACCTTGCCATCTTCAGCTCCAGTGATGGGTCGACCATCATTGGGGCTGAGGTTGCCAAGGTGGTAAAAAAGATCCTTTGTGGTCGGAGTTTGTAGATGGAAGAGATCTGCCCTGAATATCTCATGTGAGTAAATGTTGTCAGACTGTCTTGGTTGACATATCTCTGCAACATTGATTGGTCATTCAAGTCCATACATCTGGATTGTTAAAATATGTAATGTCTGTCCTAGCTGTGGCACGCTCAGCAAGCTATATGCACCCCACAGCATCCTGGAGGGGACATGGGAGTTTCTGTCCACAATCTGTCAATTCAATTCAATTCAATACAATTCAATCTGTCCACTTGTGTTTGGTAGATTTAGAGAATATTTTGGACCATGTCCTTCAGGCATCTTGTGGGGTGTGCTCCGGGAGTATCTTGCACCGGACCCACTGCTATGGGCCATTTTGTCTCTGTATCACCTTAGCCAGATCTTGGTCCACATTGAGAACAACAGGTTGAATTAATTTCTAGTGACGGTTGGAGTCTGCCAAATCTAACTTTTTTCATCAACTCTGTTCATATTTTTTATGGACAGAATTTATAGGTGCAACCATAGCGTTGAGGGGTTATGGCTTGGTGGCCATAGAATTGTATGTTGTTGTTTTTTTACAGATGATGTTGTCCTTTTGGCTTCGTCAATCTTGGACACCCAGTTCTGATTGAAGTGGTATGCGGCTGAGTGCGAAAATGTTGGGATGAGAAGCAGCACCTCCAACCCAAGGCCATGGTTCTCATCCATAAAAAGGTGGAATGCACCCTCCGGGTTTGGAATGAGGTCCTGCCCCGAGTGGAGGAGTTCAAGTATCTTGGGGTCCTATTCATGAGTGAGGAAAGCATGGAGCATGAGATTGATAGGCAGATCACTGCAGCCTCTGTGCTAAAGAAGTGCTTATACTGGTTCATTGTGGTGAAGAGGGAGCTGAGTGGCAAGGCAAAGCTCTAAATTTACCAGCTGATCCATGTCCCAATTCTTACCTATCGTCACAAGTTTTGAGCACTGACCAAAACAACAAGCTCACGGATTCAAGCAACTGAAATGAGTCTTTTGCACCTTTATGAGTCTTTTGCACCTTTATACGGTGGTGGGCTTCTCCCTTAGCGATATGGTGAGAAGATCAGTTATCTGAGAGGAGCTTATTATATATAGGTGCTCCACATTGAGAAAAGTTAGTTGAGGTGGCATGAGCATCTGGCTTGAATGCCTCCCGAACGCCTCTGTGGTGTGGTGTTTCGAGCGTGTCCAACTGAGAAAAGACTCTATGGTTGACTCAGAACCCATTAAAAGGATTATGTGTTTCAGATGGTCTGGGAATTCTCCCCAGAAGAGATGGAGGACATGGCTGGGAAGAGAGGCATCTGGAACTCGTTGCTTAGGCTGCTGCCCCTATGACCCAACCCTGGAACAAGTGGAGGAAGATGATGACTATAAGTTTTATATAATGTGCAGTCTTTAAAGAGTTCAACGTAGAGGTGGGACTGCAGCAAGGATCAGCTCTGAGCCCCTTCTTGTTTGCAATGATGATGGACAGGCTGAAATATATGGTTAGACAAGAATCCCCATGGACTATAATATTTTCAGATGACATTGTGATCTGTGTTGAAAGCAGAGAACAAGTGCAGGAAAATCTAGAGAGGTAGAGGAATGCCCTGGAAAGGAGAGGAATGAAGGTTAGCCTCAGTAAGACAGAATACATGTGTGTGAACAACAAGGACCTAAGAGGAACAGTGAGGTTAAAGGGAGCAGAGATAAAGAAGGTAGAGGATTTTAAGTACCTAGGCTCGACAATCCGGAGCAATGGTGACTGTGGAAAAGAGGTGAACAAGCATGTGCAGACAAGTTGCAATGGTTGGAGAAAAGTGTCCGGTGTGATGTGTGATAGGAAGGTATCAACAAGAATGAAAGGTAAAGTGTACAAGACGGTGATGAGGCCGGCAATGTTGTATGGTTTAGAAACAGTGGCACTGAGGAAAAGACAGAAGGCAAAGCTGGAGGTAGCAGAGAGAGTAACAAGGATGTATAGGATCAGGAATGAGTACATAAGAGCACAGCCCATGTAAGATGTTTTCGAGAAAAAATCAGAGAGGCTCAATTGAGATGGTTTGGACATATACAGAGAAAGGATAGTGAGTATATTGGTAGCAGGATGCTGAGGTTGGAACTACCAGGTAGAAGGCCTAGAGGAAGACCAAAGAGAAGATTTATGGATATGGTGAAAAATGACATGAAGGTAGTTGGTATAAGAGAAATAGATGCAGAGGATAGGGTGAGATTGAGGCAGATGATACGCTGTGGTGACCCCTGAAGGGAATAGCCAAAGCGAAAAGAAGAAGAAAAATAATGTAATGTGGAGTCTTTACCATGTCAGATTTGGTTCCTACATGAACAATTATGAACAAGCACATTACTATGACAAAAGACACATTGTAATTGACAAATAACCGGGTCTATTCCAAACAGCATAGGATGGTGGTGTGCAGGATGATGCTGATGGTGAGAAAGATGAAGAAGGTAAAGGCAGAGCAGAAGACAAAGTGTCAGAGGCTGAAAAAAGAAGCATGTTATGTTGTCTTCAAGGAAGAGTTGAAACAGGCTTTGGGTGGTCAGGAAGTGCTTACAGATGACTGGAGAGAGACAGATAATGTGATCAGGGAGACAGGTAGGAGAGTTCTTGATGCGTACTCTCGAAGGACAGTAGATAAGGGAACTTGGTGGTAGAATGAGGAAGTGCAGGAGTGTGTAAAAAGGAAGAGGTTAGCTAAGAAGAAATGGGACATTGAGAGGACCGAAGAGAGTAAACAGGAGTACAGGGAGACACAGCTTAAGGCAAAGGTAGCGGTGTTAAAGGCCAAACAGAGCACGTATGATGACTTGTATGCTCGGTTGAAGAGTAATGAGGGAGAAAATGATTTATACAGGTTGGCACAGCAGAGAAATAGAGATGGGAAGGAAAAGAAAAAGAAGATATATTCACATATTCACACCTGCTCACACATACACAGGTGTGCTACCTGGCAATATTAACTAATGAATGGTAAGTCACCATTTGCTCTCATAACCTGTGAGTCATCCTTAAGAGTATAAAATACAGCATGTACTAATTGCTTAAAATACACAGGTCAGCCCAGATTGTTCAGAATAGATGAAACATGATTACTTCTATTACAGTTACAGTATATCTGTAACTGGAAAATAGGATCTTAGCTGGAAGTTGGATGAGTTGAAGTAGCTTGGAAAAAGTTCTTGTTCTTGAGTCTTTGCATTTTTTGCAGAGTGGAAAGAACGAAGACTTGTCACTTGAAGATGTTGTTGCTGCTTTGAAGCTCATAGTCTGATGATCAATGTCATTTAGATGTGAACCAAGTTTCTGCTCCAAAATGCTGATTGAATTGCTGTTTCTATTGTTGTCCCTGGAAGCAGTCCATTTGAGCCTGAGATTCATGCAAATTGATGATCTAGTTCGGACACCTCTGGCCAACAGGTATAAAAATACATGGAGGAAACGTTAATTTCTAGGCAGCCTGTTACTTCCTGCTTCTGTTTGGTATATCCAGTTTATTGTAGAGATGAGCTAGCTTTTTTCAGCCACACCACCAAACAGAAGCAGGAAGTAACAGGCTTAGAAAATAAAAACATAAATAAATAAACAGTGAAAAATTATAATACAGGGATCCCTCGCTACTTCGCGCTTCAATTCATGCGGCTTCCGTGCATCGTGTTTTTTTTTTTTTTTCTTTTATAAATAAATAAATATTCATTGCATTAAAAAATAAGGAAATTAAGTAAGAATAGGGGAACAAGTTAAGGGAAATGCCACAATAACAAGGCCAATTATGCAAAACAAACCCTAAATCAACACAAAGCAACCCAAAATCTTCCATCAAAATGAGTTACATTGTTTCATCTGTGTGTGCATGCGCCTGTGCACGTGTGCGCACACCTATGTGTGTATGTGTGTCATCTTCTTCTCATGCAATACCATCTGTATGTGTGTGTATTTATATTTTACTTATATCCTATATTATTTTTTAATGTTTAATTCTTCTTATAAACATTTATAGTATTGGGTATATATACTGTATTTATTGATATTGTATATACATGTACGTATACATCAGTCATGGTGGGGGGGGGTCCTACTGCGCAGATTTGAATGGTCGCATGGGGATATTGGTCCCAATTGACCACGGAAAGTGACGGATCGCTGTATATGCTCAAGGGGACACTATCAAAAGTGGGGTGGAAGTGGAGATGAATTAACAGTTGAGACTAAATTGTTCTCACTGATTTTTCTCCTCATCATTTTACATTATGTGACAAAAGCATGGCTTTATGGAAGAAAAGAGAATCAAGAAATATTTTAATCAAAACTATCCATCAATAAACTTGATATTCGTAACACTGAGAGCCTCAGGTTTTGTTTGTGTGCTTTAAACAAACAGTTCAGCACTTGTTTTTTCCATGCAATGCTCCATCTTGTTTCCATTGATTTTAATCATCCTGTGTGTTTCTGTGTCCTGATGGTTGTATCTTGCATATATGTGCATCATGTAGAGATAATTAGAACAGCCTACTTTATTAGCATGAATTACTGTCTCATTTAAATCCAGAGTTCATATTGAGAATAAATAACCCTCATCAGTTTAAAGAAAATAGGCACTCGTTATCATGTTCAAAATTTCAAACATTCCTTGTGACTCACACTTCCTGGTTGGACATTTAGGTCACAGAAAGCCTTTAATGGTCATGACCTCTGGAGAGGGCTCATCTGACCGAGCTGTGTTCAAGGAATAGGCGAGGTCAATAACACAGCCTGTGCATTATTAACACCTTCTTCAGGATGGCCGAGAAACATAAAACCACACGGATGCACCCGAGGTCCAAACACTGGCATATGATTGACTTCATCATTGTACGTCAACGCGACATCAGTGACGTACGCGTGATATGCGCCATGAGAGGTGCTGAATGCTGGACTGACCTCAGATCTGTCGGGGCCAAAATGATGCTGCACATACCATTGCCTCACAGAAACAAGTCCAAGACTGTTAGAGCTTCATTCAACATTGCTCGGCTAAAAGACCCAGCCTACCTTCCAAAGTTCCGGCAGCAGCTTGACGACAAACTTCAATATGGTCTTTCCTCTGAGAATGGCACTGCAAAATGGTCCTCATTCAAGGAGACTGTCTCTGAGACTGCTAAAGAGGTTCTTGGGGCAAAAACGAGAGTTCATGAAGATTGGTTCAATCAGAATGATGAAAAAACAAGGAAGCCCTCAAGGCAAAGAACAAGTCCTATACTGAATGGCAGAATGACCATTCTTCTGTATCAAAACTTGAAACTTTCAAAACTCTGCAGGCCAAAGTGCAATTCGATTTACAGACAATGCGTGACAAATGGTGGTGGGAAAAAGCTTCTGAGGTCTAACACTATGCTGACACACACAATGCAAAGAAATTATTTAGTTTGCTGAAGACAGTCTACGGACCATCTACATTGTGATGCTCTCCCTTACTATCTTCTAATGGCTCAACTCTGATCAAAGATCAAGAAGGGTTGAGCAAATACTGGCAAGAACACTTTAATAATCTGCTCAACCAGCCATTTTCAGTCAACACGGAGGCACTCAATCAGATCCCTCAGCAACCGATACAAGATACTCTTGCTGAGCCTCCAAAAATGGCTGAAATCAGGAAAGCAATCCTCTAAACAAACTCAGACAGAGCATCTGGAAAGGACAGAATAAGAATACCTGCTGAATTATACAAGGCAGCAGACCCAAATGCCCTAGACGCCTTTCATGATGTACTGCAGAGCATCTGAGAGAAGGAGAATATGCCAGACAACTTTTGTGATGTTTTGATCGTCTCCCTGTTTCAGAACAAGGGTAGCAAAACTGACTGTGGAAACTACAGAGGTACATCACTTCTCTCCATCACCGGGAAAATATTTGTTAGAGTCATTCTCAATTGACTCATTACTGTCTCTGAAAAGAACTTGCCAGAGGCACAGTGCAGCTTTAGACCGGGGAGAAGTACCATCGATATGATTGTTGCCATGAGACAACTTCAAGAGAAGTGTATAGAACAAAACATGCCTCTGTACTCTGTCTTCATTGATCTCACAAAGGCTTTTGACACAGTTAACAGGGAAGCTCTCTGGATTGTGCTTGAGTGTATTGGATGTCCACCAAAATTTGTTTCAATGATTGGGCTCGTCCATGATGTCATTACAGGACAAGTTCTCTCCAGCGGAAATGTGTCTGAGACAATTGAGATCAGCAAGGGAGTAAAGCAGGGCTGTGTACTAGCACCAGTCCTCTTCAACATCTTCTTTACCTGAACGCGGCCCCACGCAGTGAAAGACCTTGAGCAAGGAGTCTACATTAGCCACCCGTTACATGGCTCCCTCTTTTACCTGCGTCGACTCAACGCTAAGACCAAGAGCCTTCTAGATCTCATCCAAGAAGTCCTCTTTGCTGATGACTGTCCTCAGTGGCACATGCTGAATCCAATCTGCAACTGATGCTAGACCACTTTTCAGAAGCCTCCAAACTGTTCGGCTTAACAATCAGCCTTGATAAAACTGAGGTGCTTTTCCAACCTGCACCAACAACAAACCCCCAAGCTCCGACAATTCTCATTGAGAACACTCAGCTGAAGAATGTGGAACATTTCAAATATCGAGGAAGCACCATCTCCTCCAATGGCTCCATAGACAAAGAAATCGATGATCCGATCAGCAAAGTGAGCCAAGCTTTAGGAAGACTCGGAAACAAAGTGGTCAACCAACACAATATCCAATTGAGTACAAAATTGAAAGTGTACAGAGCAGTGGTTCTGCCCTCCCTCCTCTATGGCTGTGAGACTTGGACACTGTACCGTAAGCACATAAAGAAATTGGAGAAATTCCACATACAATGCAGCCGTGAGGTTAGGCACAAACAAGTGTCCATCCTCAGGCCAGTCTCAAGTCTGCATAAATGCAGAGGGTTGCGACAGGAAGGGCATCTGGCGTAAAACGTTTGCCAAAATACATAATGTGAACCATCAATAGTAGTTTCATACCGGTTTGGTCGAGGCCCGGGTTAACAATGACCACCATCAGTGTTGTCAACCAACAGGGTACTGGTGGAAATAGGACTACTGTTGGTCGAAGAAGGAGAGGTTGAAGAAGGAGAGGTGGAAGAAGGAGAGGTGGAAGAAGGAGAGGCGGAAGGCGTGTCCATAGGCAGAGAGAGAAGAGGAAAGGCATAAGTCTAGGACTGAGAGTAGGGACTTTTAATGTTGGAACTATGACAGGAAAAGGTAGAGAGCTGGCTGACATGATGCAGAGGAGGAAGGTGGACATACTGTGTATTCAGGAGACCAGGTGGAAATGTAACAAGTCTAGAAGCTTAGGAGCAGGGTTTAAGCTGCTTTTCATGATGTGGATGGGAAGAAAAATGGTGTAGGAGTCATCTTGAAGAAGGGGTTGGTCAGGAATGTTCGAGAAGTGAAAAGAGTGTCAGACAGAGTGAGGAGTCTCAAGTTAGACATTGAAGTTGTGGTGTTCAATGTTGTTAATGCTTATGCCCCACAGGCAGGATGTGAGCAAGAAGAGAAGGAGAGATTCTGGACTTAGTTAGATGAAGTGATGCAGAGTACCCACAGAGGTGGAAGAGTGGTCATTGGGGCAGACTTCAATGGACATGTTGGCACAGGAAACAGAGCAGAAGAGTAAGTGATGGGCAGGTTTGGTATCCAGGACAGGAACGCAGAAAGACATATTTTGGTAGATTTTGCAAAAACGATGGGAATGGCTGTGGTGAATACTTTCTTCAAGAAGAAACAGGAGCATAGGGTGACTTATAAAAGTGGAGGTAGGAGCAAACAGGTAGACTACACCTTGTGTAGGCGATGTAATTTGAAGGAAGTCAGTGACTGCAAAGTAGTAGTTGGTGAGCGTGTTTTCAAACAGCATATGATGATGCTGATGGTGAGGAAGGTGAAGAAGGCAAAGGCAGAGCAGAAGACAAAGTGGTGGAAGCTGAAAAAAGAAGAGTGTCATGCTGTCTTCAAGGAAGAGTTGAAACATGCTTTGGGTGGTCAGGAAGAGCTGGAGAACTACAGCTAATGTGATCAGGGAGACAGGTAAGAGAGTTCTTGGTGTGTCCTCTGGAAGTACAGTAGATAAAGAGACTTGGTGATGGGATGAAGAAGTGCAGGGGTGTGTAAAATGGAAGAGGTCAGCTAAGAAGAAATGGAGTATTGTGAGGACCGAAGAGAGTAAACAGGAGTACAAGGAGACAGCATAAGTTGAAGGTAGCGGTGTCAAAGGCCAAACAGAGGGTGTATGATGCATGCTAGGCTGGACAGTAAGGAAGGAGAAAATGATCTATACAGGTTGGCACAGTAGAGAAATAGAGATGGGAAGGACGTGCAGCAAGTTAGACTGATTAAGGACAGAGTTTGAAACGTATTTATTAATGACAGAAGTATGCTGGAAAGATGGAAAGAGTACTTGAAGAGCTGATGAATGAGGAAAATGAGAGAGAAAAAAGAGAAGAAGAGGTAACTTTGAGGACCAGGAAGTAGCAAAGATTAGTAAGGGTCAAGTGAGGAGAGCATTGAAGAGGATGAAGAGTGGGAAGGCAGTTGGTCCTGATGACATACCTGTGGAGGTATGGAAGTGTCTAGGAGAGGTAGCACTAGATTTTTTTACAAGAACATTCAACAATGTCTTAGAGAGTGAGCTGATGCCAAAATAATGGAGGAGAAGTGCGCTGGTGCCCACTTTTAAGAACAAGGGAGACGTGCAGAGTTGTGGCAACTACAGAGGGATAAAGTTGATGAGCGATACAATGAAGTTATGGAAAAGAATAGTGGATGCTAGACTAAGGGAGAGATCAGCATTTGTGAACAACAGTTTGGTTTCATGCCAAGAAAGAGCACCACAGATGCAGTGTTTGCCTTGAGGATGTTAATAGAGAAGTACAGAGAAGGCCAGAGGGAGCTGCATTGTTCCTTTGTGGATCTCGAGAAAGCATATGACAGGGTGCCGAGAGAGGAACTGTGATATTACATAAGGTAGTCTGAAGTAGCAGAGAAGTATGTTAGAGTGGTGCAGGACATGTATGAGAGATGTTAGACAGTGGTGAGATGTGCTGTCGGCATGACCGAAGAATTCAAGGTGGAGGTGAGGCTGCATCAAGGATCAGCTCTGAGCCCCTTCTTGTTTGCTATAGTGATGGACAGGCTGACAGACGAGGGTAGACAAGAATTTTCATTGAATATGATGTTTGCAGATGACATTGTGATCTGTCGTGAGAGCAGCGAACAAGTCCATGAAAATCTAGAGACGTGGATGAATGCCCTGGAAAGGAAAGGAATGAAGTTTAGCATCAGTAAAACAGAATACATGTGTGTGAACAACAGGGACCCAAGAGGAATGGTGAGGTTACAGGGGACAGAGATAAAGAAGGTGGAGGATTTTAAGTACTTAAGCTCAACAATCCAGAGCAGCGGAGAGTGTGGAAAAGAGCTGAAGAAGCATGTGCAGGCTGGTTGGAATTGTTGGGGGAAAAGTGTGCGGTGTGATGTGTGATAGGAGAGTATCGGCAAGAATGAAAGGAAAAGTGTACAAGACAGTGTTGAGGCCAGCGATTTTGCATGGTTTCGAAACAGTGGGACCAAGGAAAAGACAGGAGGCAGAGCTGGAGGTAGCAGAGATGAAAATATTTAGGTCTCTCTGGGGGTAAAAGGTTTTGAAGACAAAGTCAGAGGGGAGAGGTTAGATTGAGGTGGTTTGGACATGTACAGAGGAGGGATAGTGAATATATTGGTAGTAGGATGCTCAGGTTGGAACTACCGGGCAAAAGGCCTTGAGGACGACCAAAGAAGAGATTTATGTATGTGGTGAAGGAAGACATGAAGGTCGTTGGCGTAAGAGAATAAGATGCAGAGGACAGGGCAAGATGGAGGCAGATGATTTGCTGTGGCAACCACTGAAGAGAAAAGCCGAGAGGAAAAGAAGAATAAGATACAGGTACGTATACGTAAGTCATGGGGTGTTGAACGTAATTCGCAAAATTCGAAAAAAGTGATCTCAGTCCCAATTAACTGTGAAAAGTGAGGGATTCCTGTGTGTGTGTGTGTGTGTGTGTGTGTGTGTGTGTGTATATGTGTTTGCCCAGTGGTAAGGTGTTGGATTACAGATCCTAAGTTTGGAAATTCAAGCCCCACTGTCAATGGTTGTCACTGCTGTCCCCCCCAGTGCAGTTCACTGGGGAATCAAAGGTCAGCCATGCTTCTCTGTCCAGCAGAAATGCGCTGATGGCTATACAGCATGCTCTTGATGACCATAGACAGTGAGAGACATGGCCAGCCTTTGATAATCCAGTTAGCTGCACTGGGGGACTATTAGAATCCAAAGAATTATAGGGCTAGAACTGTTTGAAACATATGAGGAGTTGATGAACATGCAACACAATCTTCTTCTTTTCCTTTCGGCTGTTCCCTTCAGGGGTCGCCACAGCAAATGATCTGCCTCCATCTCTCCCTATCCTCTGCATCTTCTACTCTTACTCCAACGACCTTCATGTCCGCCTTCACTGCATCCATAAATCTTCTCTTTGGTCTTCCTCTGGGCCTTTTGCCTGGTAGTTCCAACCTCAGCATCCTACGACCAATATACTCACTATCCCTCCTCTGTACATGTCCAAACCATCTCAATCTAGCCTCTCTGACTTTGTCTCCAAAACATCTAACATGTGCTGTCCCTCTGATGTACTCATTTCTGATCCTATCCATCCTCAAGTTACTCCCAAAGAGAACCTCAACATTTTCATCTCTGCTACCTCCAGGTTCTGCCTCCTGTCTTTTCCCCAGGGCCACTGTCTCTAAAACCATACAACATCGCTGGCCTCATCACCGTCTTGTACACTTTTCCCTTCATTCTTGCCGATACTCTCCTATCACACATCACACCGACACTTTTCTCCATCCATTCCAACCTGCCTGCATACGCTTCTTCACCTCTTTTCCACACTCTCCATTGCTCTGGATTGTTGAGCCTTAGTACTTAAAATCCTCCACCTTCTTTATCTCTGCCCCTGTAACCTCAAAGTTCCTCTTGGGTCCTTGTCGCTCACACACATGTATTCTGTCTTACTAAGACTAACCTTCAATCCCCTCCTTTCCAGGGCATACCTCCACCTCTCTAGATTTTCCCTCCACTTGGTCTCTGCTCTCACTCCAGATCACAATGCCATCTGCAAACATCATAGTCCATGGAGATTCTTGTCTAACCTCATCTGTTAGCCTGTCCATGACCATAGCAAACAAGAAGGGGCTGAGAGCTGACCCTTGATGTAGTCCCACCTCCACCTTGAACTCTTCTGTCACACCGACAGCACACCTCACCACTGTCTTACATCTATCATACATGTCCTGCACCACTCTAACATACTTCTCTGTCACTCCAGACTTCCTCATACAATACCACAGTTCTTCTCTCGGCACCCTGTCATATGCTTTCTCCAGATCCACAAAGGCACAATGCAGCTCCTTCTGACCTTCTCTGTACTTCTCTATTAACATCCTCAAAGCAAACACTGCATCTGTGGTGCTCTTTCTTGGCATGAAACCAAACTGTTGTTCACAAATGCTGACCTCTGCCCTTAGTCTTGCTTCCACTATTCTTTCCCATAGCTTCATTGTATGGCTCATCAACTTTATCCCTCTGTAGTTGCCACAACTCTGTACATCGCCCTTGTTCTTAAAAATGGGCACAAGCACACTTCTCCTCCATTCCTCTGGCATCTGCTCACTTTCTAAGACCTTGTTGAATATTCTTGTCAGAAAATCTACTGCTACCTCCCTAGACACGTCCATACCTCAACTGGTATGTCATCAGGGCCAACTGCCTTTCCACTCTTCATCCTCTTCAATGCCCTCCTCACTTCTCCCTTACTAATCTTTGCTACTTCCTGCTCCTCAACGGGCACCCCTTCTACTCTTTTTTTCTCTCTCATTTTCCTCATTCATCAGCTCTTCAAAGTACTCTTTCCATCTTCCCAGCACACTTCTGTCATCAGTCAATACATTTCCCTCTCTGTCCTTTATCACTCTAACTTGCTGCACGTCTTTCCCATCTCTATTTCTCTGCTGTGCTAACCTGTATAGACCATTTTCTCCCTCCTTACTGTTCAACCTATCATACAAGTCATCATAGGCCCTCTGTTTGGCCTTTGACACTGCTACCTTCGCCTTACCCTGTGTCTCCCTGTACTCCTGTTTACTCTCTTCGGTCCTCTCAATGTCCCACTTCTTCTTGGCTAACCTCTTCTTTTGTACACACTCCTGCACTTCCTCATTCCACCACCAAGTTTCCTTATCTACTTTCCTTCCAGAGGACACACCAAATACTCTCCTACCGGTCTCCCTGATCACATTGGCTGTGGTTGTCCAGTCCTCTGGAAGCACTTCCTGACTACCCAAAGCCTGTTTCAACTCCTCCTTGAAGACAACACGACACTCTTCCTTTTTCAGCTTCCACCACTTTGTCTGAACATGCAACACAATCAGTTACATAATTGCATTTCTGTCAGGATTTTGAGTTATAGGCTTCCCAAACTGAATAGGCCATCCATTCAAGCCACAAATTGCCATCCTTAAATCCAGTTTATAATGCTACTTCTGTACGGTAGCCAGGGTTATCATACGTCATAAAAATCGACCCATTATGCTGCAATTTATAGGTCATGTTGGATACTTCATGGGCGATAGTAGACTTCCATGATAAAATTATAGTTGCCCCACAGGGTCACCTCCTTTTACATACACCCCAACACATAAGTGCTATTATCATTAACTGAGGGAAAAAGGTCAACGTAAGATTGTTATTGATTGTTTTTTTCACTGACATTCTCTCAGTGATACAACACACTTTTTCGTTTCACACCATCTGATGGTTATAGAGACATAATCACAAGGGATCAGAGCACATCCATTGACAGAGAACAGTCCTCTCAATATAATGTATATGCGGTATTGGAGTGGACCTTCTATTATTTGTACTGCAGCTCCCTAGTTCTACAGGTACCCTAGGATAAACCCTTGAAATTGTTTAATCACATGGTGTGAGCAGAATCATCTGCAGCTTTATGTGACAAAAACTAAGGGACTGATTGTATATTTTAGCAACCCCTGTTTCCATTCAGGGCATCAATGTGGAAATGGTAGCGGATTAGAAATACATTGGGGTTCATATTGACAATAAACTGGACTGGGTTCAGAACACTATTACACTTTACAAGAAGGGCGAAAGCCGTCTCTTTTTTTGAAGTAACTAAGTTTGTTTAACGTCTGTTGGACACCAGTCAGGATGTTCTATGAATCTGTTTTGCCAGTGCTATCTTCTATGCTGTTGCATGCTGGGGCAGCAAGCTGAGGGTGGCAGATACTAACAGACTGAACAAACTAATCTGCAATGCCAGTAAAAGTATTATTGGGACAGAGCTGAACTCTCTGACTGTAGCGTCAGAGAGATGAATGCTGTCCAAAATAAAGACAATATTAAACAATACCTCAAACCCATTTCACAACCTTCTGATCAATCACAGGAGCATGTTCAGTGAGAGTAATAAAACCTAAATACACTAATGAACGACTCAGGAAATCATTCCTAACTTTAGTTGTTAAACTGTACAACTCCTCCATATTGCAGCATCATACACTGTAATACATTTACATTTGTCACTATATTTACAATTTATTGTTTATCATATTGATAATTCTGTACATATCCCTCACTGACAGGATTCATTCTGTTTAAACAGGTTTCAATAACTAATTTCAGAGTCTCTCTCTCTCTCTCTCTCTCTCTCTCTCTCTCTCTCTCTTTCCCACTTGTGTGTGTGTGTGTGTGTGTGTGTGTGTGTGTGTGTGTGTGTGTGTGTGTGTGTGTGGGTGTGTGTGTGTGTGTGTGTGTGTGTGTGTGTGTGTGATTTTCTTACATTTTCTTTATTGAAACTTTATCTCACTCTTACTTGTATGGAGCAACTGTAACAGCATGCAATTTCCTTTAGGATCAATAATGTATTCTGACTCTGATTCTGATGATGACTTCTCCAAACTTCATTCTTCTCTGTTGCACCCTTTCTAAACCACAGAGATTGTTGATATTTTCCTGCTTTCTGCTGACGTTTCTTTAAAACGTCATCTGTCAACTGTGGTTCTTGCTCTTTACCTTCTATGTGTACCATCTGTCTAGTTACTGATCCTTCATATCCTTCTGCTTCTTTTGCTGCTGCATCAGCTTCCTTATTTCCCTGTACAATCAAACTATTTCCTTTCTGATGTCACCTGCATTTTACTACTGCCAACTTTTGTTGGAGGTCTGATGCATCAATCATTTCAATGATGCGTTTTAGGTGTTTAATTGGGATACCAGTGCTAGTAACAAATCCTTTCATGTTGTCATGTGGCACATTAATAAAAATTGCTTTTATGTGCATAAGCAGAATCAGTGTAAATGTTTCCAATTTTATCTTTCAAAAGCTTTTGTGAGTGCCAGTATTTCAGCTGTCTGCACAGATGCAGGCCTCTAAGCTTCACATTTTGTATTGCCTGAGCTGCACAATCATATGGTTCTCTGATTTGCATATCACTCACCATGTTCACACCTTCACCTGTAATGTGTGTGTTTTCAAGTATGCTTTTGACTTTATTTTGTCTAAAATAGCTGACAGTGTAAACATAGTAGACTGAAAAATGCTATAAAGCCAATATTTGTGTGCACTTTAAGTGGGTGACACAAGCAGATGTTTGCTGTTTTTTCCACAGTCTTTGCCACTGCTGCTATATATTTTGTGCACATTGGATGTCAGATTTCTGTATTCTCCAATTTTGAACTGTAGTATGTCATAACTTTTCTGGAAGGTATTCTATCCTCCCCTTGTCTGCTAAAGGGTGACAGTCAGATGCCCCTCCTTTGCAGAAACAACTAATTGAAACAATGCTGTGCAGTCTGGAAGAGAAAGTGCCACAGCTGATGACATAAGTTGTTTTGTTTGCACAAAGGCAGCATCAGCTTCAAGTGTCCCAACAATCGGGTTTGACAGATTTGTGGCCCCTGCTTTATTTATAAGGGCACGTAATTGGGTGGGAACTGTATCTTCTTCTTTTCCTTTCGGCTTTTCCCTTCAGGGGTCGCCACAGTGAATCATCTGCCTCCATCTCACTCTCTCCTTTGCATCTTCTTCTCTTACACCAACTACCTTCATGTCCCCCTTCACCACATCCATGAATCGTCTCTTTGGTCTTCCTCTAGGCCTTCTGCCTGGTAGTTCCAACCTCAGCATCCTACTACCAATATTCTCACTATCCATCCTCTGTATATTTCCAAACCATCTCAATCTAGCCTCTCTGACTTTGTCTCCAAAACCTCTAACATGTCTTGTGTAAGGTGACGTACCACTGTCTGTATATATGCCAACTTACAAACGAGTTAGGTTCCAGACGGCCGTTCATTAGATGAATTTGTTCGTAAGTTGTTACAGAGCATTCTTTAGAGGGGAACATATGTTTAAACCTTGAATAAGTAACCTATACGAGTTTGTACTGTATACAATCTCTCTCTCTCTCTCTCTCTCTCTCTCTCTCTCTCTCTTCTCTCTCTCTCTCAAACACACACACACACACACACACACACACACACACACACACACACACACACACACACACACACAGAGGCAACACCAAAATTGGCCAGTTGAACTGATCAGCTTCCGTTGCCCTTGGAAGGAGCACCGGAGAACTATAATCGAACTTCAACATGAAGATAATCTGATTTATTTATTTATTTACTTACCTGAAGTGTTAATGCTTCCAAGATAATTCTGTTTGATTGGTGAATTATTTGTGAATCATTTTTCAATATGATTCATGGTTTGTTTCTCACTCAGCCCCACATTGACCCGACTCAACTCAACCTGCTGCCTGTGTGCCTGAAGCTTTAAAGTCTTTATGGTGTTGAATCATGACCATCACAAATCATTGTTAATGAAACCATTCCCCCAATGACACCACAGTAAACATTATTCTGCACATCAAAACCACTCAGCATCACTAAGGCACACCATTTAACCCACCAGTCCTGGTCCCAGATAATGAAGTTATTCATGTAGGGTCTGGAGGTGCATGGGGGCCGCACATGCACATCAGGTTGTGCATTGCTGGAATGTTGCAAGACATACTGACCTCTGAGAGCAGGGTGCAGACATTACCGGGTCACAGGTGGAAAGTTCATCCTAGTGGGGGAAATGAAATTAAACACTTGGAAAACTTTTAACCCCCCTCTCTCTCTCTCTCTCTCTCTCTCTCTCTCTCTCTCTCTCTCTCTCTCTCTCTCTCTCTCTCTCTCTCTCTCTCTCTCCATAATCATCACATTATCAATACCCCATGTTTAAACTTGTTCCTCTCAAGCACACCACAGCAGATCTGATCAGATTTACATAGTTTCACTCTTATACAGTTCATTATAATACTGGAGTCAATTTGTTTCTTCTTTGAAACTTTTGGCAGGAGTTCAGAAATGTGTTAGTTCTGCATCTCTTCCTGGACCTCAGGTGTAAAGCCTGTCAGCCACGCTCCTCTGCCTGGAGCCTAGTATTAAGTGTACATCAGGATAATGTTTAATAATATTTCATACTTGTATTTATGATATACCTTTCTATAATTTTTTCACCATTTCTATTACTACTTGTTCTTCGATTTCATTTCACTTTCGCCCTCAGACTAGATGTTCATATAACTAATGTTTATAGGTGGGGGACGTCTGTGTGTGTGGGGGGAGGTGAGGTGTGTGTGTATATATATATTACACCCGACCTTGATTGCTGCCAGATATTTCCAATCAGGAGGCCCCTGAAAGTTCCGAGGCAAAAACCACTGATGACAAAAAAGAATATCAAGGCACGACTCACTTTTGCCAAGAATCATCTTGATCCTTTGTTTGTTTGTTGGCTCTGTGGATCTCAAAAGATTATGGGGAGGGTGATTTGTGCTGTGGGTCTTCGGTCAGGGAGCTGCAGTGTGGGGCATGGCTGTAGAGGCCGATACAGGATCTGCAGATCCTGCCGAAGCCGCTGCAGATGAAGTCCCTACAGTGTGGTGGGGGGTGGGGACGGTCTCCACTGTCTGCGGAGTCTCTTCTCCTCCTAATGGGTGCCTCTTCTCTCCTCTGCTGCCCTGATGACATCCAGGGTGGTGGTCCACCAGTTGGATCTGCCGGAGGCGGCTGACTCTAGGTTGGAAGGGTTGCGGCCGTCATCCATTTGGGTGACGTGGCCAAGCCATCGCAAGCATCTCTGGGTCAGGATAGCAAACATACTGGGCACATTTGCTCTGGCCAGGACGTCGATGTTGAAGACATTGTCTTGCCAAGTGATGCCCAGTAGTTGGTGAAGGCAGCAATGGTTGAAAGCGTTCAGCTGGCGTTCCTGGCAGGAGTAGAGGGTCCATGCTTCACTGCCGTAAAGGAGATTACTGAGTACACAGGCCTTGTAGACTCTTATCTTGGTGTTGGTGGTTTGCATAGAGTTTCCCAGACTCGCTTCGCCAGACGGGCTATCACTGTCAATGCCTTGCCGATACGGGTGTTCAGTTTGGCATCTAAAGAGAGGTTGCTGGAAATTATTGATCTGAGGTAGGTGATTTTTTCCACCATCTCAAAGGTGTGGTCACCGATGTTGATATTGGGAGCACTGCTGACATCCTGGCCCATGACCTCAATCTTGGTAAGGCTGATGTTGAAACCAACAATGCCATTCATATCCCAGTGGAACAATTTGATCATGCTCAAGAGCTTGGGGGGGACATACAATTTGCTGGAGGAGGGCAAACAGCCCATGCCTGCTGACCAAGTCAAAAGCCTTGGTCAGATTGATGAAGGCCAAATCGAGGGGTTGCCTCTGTCCCAGCACTTCTCTTGCAGCTGCCTCACAGAGAAGACCATTTCCATGGTTGACCTGGCTGCTCAGAATCCACACTGTACCTCTGGATACATGCGTTTGGCAAGTAGTTGCAGCTTGTTGAGAGCGACATGGGCAAAGGCTTTGCCAACTGTACTCAGGAGTGAGATGCCATGGTAGTTGTTGCAATCACTTTGCTCCCTTTGTTCTTGTAGAGGGTGATTTTGGTATCACACATGTCTTGGGGAACAGTCTCTTGCATTTCCTGTAGCATTTCAGAAGAAGCTCATGGAGGTCTTTCAAAAGCAAGCACTCCTTTGCAGTTTTGATGATTTCAGGGGGGTGTCAGTGCCTGGAGCCTTGCCACTTGTGCTGGCGTCTATTGCCTTGCTGAGCTTCTTGATGGTTGATGGAACATCAAGCTCATCCATAATAGACAGTGGAGGGATGTTGTCAAGGGCTGTGTTCGAGATAGTGGTTTCTCTCAAGTAGAGCTCTTGGTAGTGCTCAGCCTATTTTGTTGGTCAGACAGAAGTTGTGAAAAGAGCAAAGCTCAAAAAGGCCTTGGCCATTCTGGTTGAGCTTGCCAATGCAGCGGGGTCAGGAGTCACGATCTGCCCCTATTCATGCATTAAAGTAATCAAGCAGAAACAGGTGCCCCTTAGCAGGGATCTGATTGATTCTGGCTTCGAGCGAATCATGGAAAGCATCCTTCACTTTAACTGCAGAGCAACAAGTCTGAGCATAGGCACTAATGATGGTAGCTGGTCCAGAGGAGGTTGTGAGATGGAAAGAGAGGACTCACAGAGTGGCAGAGGATGGTGGTTTAACAGAGGACAGAAAGGAGTTTTGCACAGTGAACCCAACACCATACAGACGATGCTCATCAGGCTCCTGTCCCTGCCAGAAGAACGTACAGTCCTTCTCCTCCATGCTGCCACTGCCTGGGAGTCATGTCTCTTGCAGTGCTACAATGTCAATATTGAGTCTCCTCAGCTCACGGTCGATGATGGCAGTTTTCCTGGCATCGTTGATTTGCTGGAGATCGCAGATAGGCCAGGACACATTGTTCTGATGTTCCAGGTTGCTAGACTCAGCACTAGCTGCTCTGGACAGTGTTCACAGTCTGTGCTTCCATGCAATGGGTGCTTGCAGTAAGCAGAATGTGATAGGCCAGCATGTTACTGGCTGGGTGCTGCCCAGCTAAAGGTGGGCAGTAGCTGACCAGTGGGATGTGATGATCCATTCCACCATCGGGAGATAGCCCTAGATGCCCAAGCTCATGCCAATTAGACCTGGGCTTTTAACCAGTATCTGCATCTCCCCGTGTTGAGCTGTAGCAGAAGGTGGCAGTGGAGTGATCTCTTCAGAGCACAGGCCAGGTTGAAGTTGTAGAAGAACTGAGATGCCAAGTCAACAGATTCCTCCTTCTTGGCCTAGCTGGTAGTGTCCAACGGAAGGGGCTAGCCCAAACAGTTGGTAGCAACTTGGCTACAGGAGTTGTCGGGAGCTGCCGCTATGCAGGGACCAACCACCTTTGGGGCTCCACTCTGGATTTTCTGTAGGGGGTGTCTCCCTTAGCCTTTGTCACTCCCGTGATAACCACAAGGCAGTGGTGCTATGTGCCCATAACTGGGGGTTGTGAATCAGAGTTGTCCTCTTCGCCTTTACCTCAAGGGCTTTATCTGCAAGTCAGCAGATGATTGACAAGTGAGTACTACAGCATGTCCACCTGCCGGTGCATCTGATCTACAGCACTAGATGCTATACTAAGTCCTGTGCAATGTACCCCAGTCCTATCTTGATCATCCCCAAATATTTTGTCCTCTTGACTGATAAAACTAAAGTTAAACATTTTGGGAGAAATGCATCCCATTACATCTTGTGCAAAAGGAACACTGCATTTGATAAAAAATTACATTGTGCCAATAGTGAAACATGGTAGTGGACGTGTGATGATCTAGGCTTGATTTGCTGCTTCACCACCTGGGCAACTTGTCACGATTGATGGACCCATGAATTCTACTTGCTCCCAAGAAGTTCTGGCAAAGAATGTTCGTCCATCAGTTCAAGACCTCAAGCTAAAACACACCTGGTTCTGCAGCACGACAATGATCTGAAGCACACCAGCAAGTCCACTTCTGAATGGCTAAAAAAAGAACAGAATTAAGTTTTTGGAGTGACCTAGTCAAAGTCCCAATCTGAACCCTGTTGACATGCTGTGGCATGATCTTAATAAAGCTGTTCATGCTCGAAAACCATCCAATCTGGTTGATCTTAAAAAAATTCTGCAGAGAAGAGTGGGCCAAAATCCCATAACAGCGATGTGAAAGACTCATCGTCTCTTATCACAAATGCTTGACTGCAGTTATTGCTGCAAAAAATGGTTCAACCAGCTATTAGGTTTACGGGGCGATTACTTTTTCACATGGGCCCTTGTAAGATCAGATGTTTTTTGTTCCCCTTAATAATGCAATTGGCACTGAAAACTGCATTTTGTGTTTAATCCTTGTATAATATTTAGGTTCGCTTGATCTGAAATGGATGACACTGACAAAAAAAATGTCAGAAATTGGCAAGGGGGCAAAAACATTTGCACAACACTGTGTATGGATGTGTGTGTGTGTGTGTGTGTGTGTGTGTGTGTGTGTGTGTGTGTGTGTGTGTGTGTGTGTGTGTGTGTGTGTGTGTTTGTGTTTGTGTGTGTGCGTGCGTGCACTGTTTAGCTTCTCGCTGTTTCCTGTTGCCTTCAACCCACGGAGTAGTGCACACACTGCTGGAAATATCGATCAGCTTTGAATTGCATGGCCGTGCATAGAGAATCCACAGATCCACAAAATGGCCTAACTGTGTGAGGTGTGTTCGCTAATACATGCAAGTAGAACTAATATATATTAGGTACCGGAACTGTTGTGTGATTTACTCAGGAATTCTGACACAGCTAAGCCTGACGATTGGTCAATAGTCAAACTTCAACCTCTAAATGCAGCTCTTGTAATCAAATACTGCTGAATAAATTTAATTCTTTTAAAGGTTCATTGCCTTCCTATTCCAGTGGACTGAGTTTGTGTTGATTTTTCACTCAAATTGATTAGAACACCTTTGTTGTGATGAGATCTCAAGTGCACTGTCCTGGTTGCAAGGCATCACGAAATCGGCTCGCGCGTCATGCCAATATGACACATCTGGTCCAGACCATTACCGAATCCAGAGGTGACTCTCCAGCTTTCCAGCCATACCTTGTTTATCTGGGGTATATTTCAGCATTAAAAAAAAAAAAAAAAAAACTTAATATTTATAAAAACCCCTCAAGACAATTTCCGGTTCTTTAAAAAATGGTAGAGTATATCAAAAATACAGTAGACACTATAATTTAGAGAATTCGGTCTAGTTTAAAATGAAATTGAATCGAAGATCAACAATAAACGAGCACAACATGCCATACAATTTAATAGCTAGGCTCCACTCAAAAAAAAAAAAAAAAAAAAAAAAAAAAAAAGTTATTGACTATCACCGCGACCATGATGGATGTGTGTGAGCATGATACCGTCATTTCTGATCTATTTATTCCATACCTGGGTGAGTAAAAATATATTTCTACAATCAGAATATAACCTTTATTTTGTATCGAATTTTCTAGTGTGGCTGTTTTGCTGAAATCATGTGATAAATATAAACTTTGATTTTAAATTGATCGGGTCACTCGGCTCGCCGGTTAAACATAAACAGAATTGGCACTTCTGACTTCCGGCAGATTTTTATTTAATTTAGGGTTTCTAATTTCAAAATCAATAGATAGGACATGTTCTCCATATGTAAATTAAAACTCCTATGTAGTATGAAGCCATTTTAGAGTGTTTTGATAGAAAAATCTTACTTTCAGAATAGTGTGTCATCATCATGAAAAATTTGCAACATTGCTAATAGTATGAGTACTTTAATAAATATAATAACATATGCTAATATGTAATCTTACATGGGTAATATTTAATTAGTGAAGTAAAATGGTTATCAGTATCAAAAATAGAATTGTTTATTCATATGATCCATTTCTTTTTCTAGTGAATTAAGGGTACAATGCTAGGCCAGCAATGTTGTATGGTTAAGAAACAGTGGCCCTGGGGAAAAGACAGGAGGCAGAGCTGGAGGTAGCAGAGATAAAAATGTTGAGGTTCTCTTTAGGAGTAACGAGGATGGATAGGATCAGGAATGAGTACATCAGAGGGACAGCGCATGTAAGAGGTTTTGGAGACAAGGTCACAGAGGCGAGATTGAGATGGTTTGGACATTTACAGAAGAGGCATAGTGAGTATATTGGTAGTACGATGCTGAGGATGGAACTACCAGGTAGAAGGCCTAGAGAAAGACCAAAGAGAATATTTATGGATTTGGTGAAGGAGAACATGAAGGTAGTTGAAGTAAGAGTAGAAGATGCAGAGGATAGTGTGAGATGGGGGCAGATGATTTGCTGTGGCGACCCCTGAAGGGAACAGCCGAAAGGGAAAAAATAATAAGAAGAAAACTCTGAAACGGATCTTGGAATATCTCAGATTTTTTTATTCGTGAAAAAAATAATTTAACTGACTCCTTGCTCATGTCAAGGGAATGACATTTCCTTATCTCAGAAGGTTGAAGCTACTTTGTATTGTGCATATGAGCATTGTATAATACATGAATGTAGGTGTACCATGATTTTGGTTGTGTATGACACTTTGAATATTTGAATTTTCCACAATGATTATGCATTAGACGTTTCCAACATGTTGCCATTTAACATGTTTTGACACTTTTCTTGTAAACACATGTATTCTGTCCTACTGAAGCTAACCTTCATTCCCCTCCTTTCTAGGGCATACCTCCACCTCTCTAGATTTCCCTCCACTTGTTCTCTGCTCTCACTACAGATCACAATGTCTCCTGCAAGCATCATAGTCCATGGGGAATTTTGTCTAACCTCGTCTGTCAGCCTGTCCATTGCCATAACAAACAAGAAAGGGCTAAGAGCTGACCCTTGATGCAGTCCCACCTCCACCTTGAACTCTTCTGTCACACCGACAGCACACCTCACCACTGTCTTACATCTCTTATACGTGTCCTGCACCACTCTAACATACTTCTCTGCCACTCCAGACGTTCTCATGCAATACCACAAATCCTCTCTCAGCACCGTGTCATATGTTTTCTCCAGATCCACAAAGGCACAATGCAGCTCCGCCTGACGTTCTCTGTACTTTTCTATCAACATCCTCAAAGCAAACACTGCATCTGCAGTGCTCTTTCTAGGCATGAAACCAAACTGTTGTTCACAAATGCTGAGCTCTGCCTTTAGTCTAGCTTCCACTATTCTTTCCCATAACTTCATGGTATGGCTCATCAACTTTATCCCTCTGTAGTTGCCACAACTCTGCACATCTCCCTTGTTCTTAAAAATGGGCACCAGCACACTTCTCCTCCATTCCTCTGGCATCCTCTCATTCTCGAAGACCTTATTGAATGTTCTTGACAGAAAATCTACTGCTATCTCTCCTAGACACTTCCATACCTCCACCAATATGTCATCAGGACCAACTGTCTTGCCACTCTTCATCCCCTTCAAAGCCCTCTTCACCCTTTCTAATATTTGCTACTTCCTGGTCCTCAGCAGTCACCTCTTCTACTTATTTTCCTCTCTCATTTTCCTCTCTCATTTTCCTCATTCATCAGCTCTTCAAAGTACTCCTCCCATCTTCCCAGCACACTTCTGTCATCAGTCAACACGTTTCCCACTCTGTCCTGAATTACGCTAACTTGTTGCACGTCCTTCCCATCTCTATTTCTCTGCTGTGCTAATCTGTATGAATCATTTTCTCCATCTTTACTTTCCAACCGAGCACACAAGTCATCCTATATCATCTGTTTGGACTTTGACACTGCTACCTTTTGCCTTATGCTGTGTCTCCCTGTACTCCTCTTCCTGTTTGGTCCTCTCAATGTCCCACCTCTCCGTAGCTAACATTTTCCTTTGTACACACTCATGCACTTCCTCATTCCACCACCAGGTCTCCTTATCCACTCTCCTTCCAGATGACACACCAAGTTTTCTCCTACATGTCTCCCTGATCACATTAGCTATTGTTGTCCAGTCATCTGGAAGCATTTCCTGACCACCCAAAGCCTGTTTCAACTCCTCCTTGAAGACAACACGACACTATTCCTTTTTCAGCTTCCACCACTTTGTCTTCTGCACTGCCTTTGCCTTTTTCACCTTTCTTACCATCAGCATCATCCTGCACACCACCACCTGATGCTGTTTCTACTTTGCTGTCACTGACTTCCTTCAAATTACATCGCCTGCACAAGATGTAGTCTACTTGTGCGCTCCTATTTCTGCTTTTATAAGGCATCTTATGCTCCTGTCTCTTCTGGAAGAAAATATTTACCACAGCCATTCCCATCCTTTTTGCAAAATCTACCAAAATCTGTTCTTCTGCGTTCCTGTTCGGGATACCAAACCTGCACATCACTTCCTCGTCCCCTCTGTTTCCTGCACCAACATATCCATTGAAGTCTGCCCCAATGACCACTCTGTCACCTCTGGGGGTACTCTGCATCACTTCATCTAACTCACTCCAGAATTTCTCCTTCTCTTCCTGCTCACATCCTGTCTGTGGGGCATAAGCGCTAACAACATTGAACGTCACGCCTTCAATTTCTAACTTGAGACTCATCACTCTGTCTGACACTCTTTTCACTTCTAGAGCATCCCTGACAAACTTCTCCTTCAAGATGACTCCTACTCCATTTCTCTTCCCATCCACACCAGAAAAAACAGCTTAAACCCTGCTCCTAAGCTTCCAACCTTATTACCTTTCCACCTGGTCTCCTGAACACACAGTATGTCCACCTTCCTCCTCTGCATCATGTCAGTCAGCTCACTACTTTTTTCTTTCGTCCTAAACTCATGCCTTTCCTCTTCTCTCTATGCCTACAGACATGCCTTCCGCCTCTCCTTCTTCGACGTCTTCGACCAACAACAGTCCAATTTCGACCAGCACCCTGTTGATTAACAGCACTGATGGCGGTCGTTGTTAACCAGGGCCTCGACCGATCCGGTATGAAATTCTTTCTAGTGATTCGCATATTTCATTTGACATTTGTTTTATGCCGGATGCCCTTCCTCACGCAACCCTCTGCATTTATTCCTCAAACGTTCCGCATGTATTCCACAAACCTTCCGTGAGTATTCCGTGGGGATTCTGTGGCCGCTTTTGTCCATCCGGAAGAAGGAGGAATGTTTGTGGAACATTCACGGAAAGACTTGGGGAATATAAGGAACGATCATGGAACGTTTGCGGATGAACTGCGGAATATGGGGGAACACTGTCGAACACTGCTCTGTTTCTTTTGTGTCATATGCAGAATCAGTCATGTTAATGTGTTGGATGGTAAACATCTCAGCAACACTCCCATTATGCTATCCCATTATTGCTTTTCCATACAAATAGCTGTATTGCTAAACCATTAAGTACAAATTTAATTTTTCAACCTGCCACAATATGAGCAATCACTTTTTCTGGGTCTTTCCTGGCTTAGTTTTAACATCATTGTATACTGATAAGCCAGTACCATCTGATTGCCATTCCCCCAATGGTTGTTCTTCTGTTTACTTTTAAAAGTCTATATGTATGTCACCTCATTCATAGCTCCCAAGAAAACCTTTTCATTATCATACCTAACAATGTGTTTCTGGAAATAGATTTTAGTGATGTAAAAGCTACCAATTTAGAATGTCAGTTGAAGTGTCACCCCATATTCCCTTTAAGTGCCATCTGCACTTATACCTTGGTGCATTTCTATTATAATGATGGATTTGCAAGGTGGTATGAAAGAATATTCCGGCAGAGGAAACTGAAGCACCTCATGTGGCTTTTAAGAGGGATCTGTTTTAAGGATATGTAAGAATGTATATGCATTTTCAAATATTAGATTTATTCAAAAGGGAAATTGAATGGCAGTTCTTTTATGTAGCCAGTGCAGCCAACTGCGTTAGCCAGCCATTTATGTCACTATCTATGGTGTGAGGCATGTAAAAAAAAAACACCGCTGACTTTCAACAAGAGTAAGCTACATAACCGTCAGCGTGTTTCTGCCCTGCAACGGGCTGGTGAGCTGCCCACCATGTACTCTGTTCTTGCCAAGAGTTGGCTGGGATGGGTGCAAGCCTCCCCGTGACTCTAATTAGGATTAAGTAGCTACAGAAAATGAATGAATGAATGAATGATTTATTTTATGTGAGTCATTTGGATGTTTTGTTTCTTCTTCTTCTTCTTCTTCTTCTTCTTCTTCTTCTTCTTCTTCTTCTTCTTCTTCTTATTATTATTATTATTATTATTATTATTATTATTATTATTATTGTTGTTAGGGGCAGTGGTGGTCTAGTGGTATAGGGTGCTGGATCTCTGATCCAAAGGTTGGGGGTGTGAGTCCCACTCTCCACAAGGTTGTCACTGTCCCCTCCAGTGCAGCTAACCGGGTTATCAAAGGCCGGCCATGTCTCTCACTGTCTATGGTGAGAGGCATGTAAAAGAACCATTGCTGGCTTTCGAGAAGAGTAGGCTGCAAAGCCGTCAGCGTGTTTCCGCCCTGCCATGGCCTGGCGAGCTATCCAGGGTGTACTCTGCCCTCGCCCTGAGTTGGCTGGGATGGGCACCAGCCTCCCCGTGACCCTAATTAGGATGAAGCGGTTACAGAAAATGAACTGAATTGTTGTTGTTGTTGTTGTTGTTGTTGTTGTTGTTGTTATTGTTGTTGTTGTTGTTGCTGTTTGTTTTTCCTTTTACATTTTTGTGGCTCCTTGCATAGAAACTGACCAACTTCAAAGTCCAAAACCATTGTTGTGGTACAGGGACCAGGAACAACATTTGTAAATTATGATTCATTTTAGCATAATACATGAACGTTATTAAACTTATCCTTCTTTTTTTTTATTCCAACCAATTAAAAAAAAAACAAAAAAAACAGCAAGTTATAAACTAAAAAAAAAAAAAAAAAAAAAAAAAAAAATGATACTGCTGACCCTGTAATGGCCTGCTAAGTTGTCTATGGGTGTCTTCTGCCTTTGGTCAGAGTCGGCTGAGTTGTTTGCCAGCCTTTTTGCAACCCTTTTAGGATTCAGAAGTTCAGATAATGAATGACTCTAATAAAACACATTATATGTATTGTGTCATCTTTTTTTCTTTTTTTGAACATTTGCATCCACATTCTGTTAACCTTCATAATCAGCTGCTTTTAGTTTGCACTACACTTTCCAGGGCTCAATGCAGTGCTCACAGTCACTTAAATATTAACACGTGCAACGCATGATCAGACTCACTCTTGTTACATCTCTTTGCTGATAATCTGCACATGTACTAGTATATGTCATCAACCAGTACCAAATCGGTCATTGTGGGCCTTATCTGAAAGAATATAAAATATGCTTTTAATTGGTGAGTATGTTTGGTGGTAGGGCAAAGTTTGACTGAGATATTGCTGATTAAAATGTAAACTGCAAGGTAGTAGTAAATAATAATAATAATAATAATAATAATAATAATAATAATAATTAAAAATGTTAATAAAATGCATTTACAATAAAGACTTGTTACAGGAGCAGATACTTCTGTAAAAGCTACCAACATAAAATTTGGAGTAAGTATGCGGCATTTAAAAATATGTTCAGTTCATTTTCTGTAACTGCTTCATCCTAATTAGGGTCACGAGGAGGCTGGTGCCCATCCCAGCCCACTCAGGGCGAGGGCAGAGTACACCCTGGACAGCTCGCCAGGCCATCGCAGGGCGGAAACACGCTGACGGCTTTGCGGCCTACTCTTGTCGAAAGTCAGCTTCTGTCGGTTCTTTTACATGCCTCACACCATAGACAGTGAGAGACATGGCCCGCCTTTGATAACCCAGTTAGCTTCACTGGGAGGACAGTGACAACCCCGTGGAGAGTGGGACTCGAACCCCCCACCTTTGGATCAGTGATCCGGCGCCTTATACCACTAGACCACCACTGCCCCTTTAAAAATATGTATTCACTGATTTATAAGTATACATTATTTCACTTAGCACATTCTCACCATATTTTATTTTATCATTACGCAAGGACTTAATGTGTTAATTTGACTTGACAAGACTCATTAATGTTAAATAAAAGGGCTTTTTAAAAAAAACAAAAATCTTGTTTTAATGTGTTTGTGCCTCAACTTATTGCTTATTGCTTCTGATGTTTTTAAAGCTACTTAGACATCTTTACCATAATTTCAATTTGGATTTGCCTATTATGCCACATTTGTCAAATCATTTGAACCTCTGTCTGTTTTTGTCCACAAGCTGGATCTGGTTGATACAAAGTACAGATGACTAAAACATAAAACAATTAAATACTTATATATAAAAAAAACAGTAGATAAATAAATACAGAGATAAGAAACCTTACAACCAAAATAGATAAAAACTTCAAGTAGTTCCAAAGGCCAGTGAGAACAAATGTGTTTTTAAAGAAGATATAAAAATGGTGGCCTGTCTCACATAAAGGGACAAGTCCTTCCACAATCTTGGGGCTGCAACAGCAAAAGTACTGCCCCCTCTGTAGTTATGCTTAGTTTTTGGCAAACTCTGAAGAAGCTGATTAGCTGACCTGAGTAGACAGGTTGGTCTAAATGGCTGAAGTAGCTCTGAGAAATAAATAGGAGAAAGGGCATTCAAACATTAAAAATTAAATAAACGTTATAATGAATCCTATAATGTATGGGAAGCCAATGGAGTGAGGCTAAAATGGATGAGATGTGCTAGTAATTCAGTGCCTGTTAATAACAGTGTGGCAGCATTTTTGGGCCATCTGGAGACGAACGATGAATAACCCACTAATTCCCAGGTGAAGTGTATTACAGTAATCCAACTGAGATGCAACAAAGGCATGAATTACAGCCTGAAAATGTTGTCTATAGAGAAATGGGTTTATTTATTTTGGGCTATTACTTCAAATGAAAAAAAAAAAAAAAATCAACTTAAAAAAATGATGTGTCTTGACTAGTCTGGGAACGCTTCAGTGTCCTCCTGGAAGAGCTGGAGGAAGTAGCTGGGGAGATGGACATCTAGACTGCTTAGGCTGCCCGGCTCCGAATTAAGCTGAAGAAGGTGATGATGATGATGATGATGATTATGATGATGATGATGAACTTAACGACTGTCCTGATCAAGCTGTCCAGCTTAAGGCCAGCTACCGCAAATATGTAGCTGAGGATGAAATTTCGATTTTTTTCCATGCTGACACTTTTATTTATTTTGTATTTATTTATTTATTTATTTGTATTGGATTTATTATTTTTGTTATACATTCTAAAAGATTATCTGTCACAGTGGTCACACAATCCTTTTCATTCATTCATTTTCTGAAACCGCTTAACCCTAATTAGAGTCGCGGGGAGGCTGGCGCCCATTCTAGCCGACTCCAGGCCGAGGCAGAGTACACCTTGGAGGCTCGCCAGGCCATTGTAGGGCAGAAATTAGTCACACTAAATGACAATACAGCCCACTCTTGTCGAAAGTCAGCAATGGTTCTTTTACATCATACCGTAGACAGTGAGAGACATGGCAGGCCTTTGATAACCCAGTTAGCTGCACTTGGCGGAAAGGGTTTGAACCTCAAATCTTGGGATCAGTGATTGAGCACCTTTACTACCCGGTCACCACTGCTCTGGTCATACAATCAAAACCTTAAGACCCAGAAATTGATCCAGATAAATAACTACTCCATCTCCACTGTTCTCTCTGTTATTATATCTGAGCTCTTAACTATCCAGTTCAAAGTCCGTTCCTTTTTCAAAATTCATCCAGATTGCAAATATGGCGATAGTGTTAAATGGTTGTAAATAATACTTTAAGTTACTAAAGTTTGTATACTACTACACCACTAGCTATAATGCTACTACTATTAAAGGGAATGATTTGTCACTGGGATCAATGTTCTAGTTTTAATCCTCATTACTGTAGTAACAGCAGTTCTTTTTGATGGTGGAGAAAAAAATGTTGTTGGGAGCAATGTTCTGTTCCATATCGTATAGATGGTAATCTGTATATTTATGTCCATCTGGATCTATTCAGTGGGTTATGTGGTTGTCTCCAGATGTAACTCAACGAGTTCTATCAGGACTTGTCATGTTGAGTGTAATTGGTTGTTACCTTGCTGTCCAGTTCATTTTTAATTATTGGTATTTTTCCAGTTCCTCTGTATTTCTGATTATTATGGTTTTGGATTCCTCAGATGATCTGATTAGCTTACTGAAAATCGTGCAATTTGTAGTGAATATGTTTCAATCTTCCCTTATTTCCTGACTGTTTTCTTGGCAATTCGGCATTGTTTTCTGTGAAGTGCTTGTTACGTGCACAGTTGTTCATTATTCATTCATCATTTTCTGTAGCTGCTTAATCCTGATTGAGATCATGGGGAGTCTGTTGCTCATCCCAGCCGACTCCTTGTGAGGGTTGAGTACACCCTGGACAGCTCGCCAGGCCATCGCAAGGCAGAAACACACTGACAGCTATGCAGCCTACTATTGTTGAAAGTCAGCAATGGTTCTTTTACCATAGACAGTGAGCGACATGGCCAGCCTTTGGTAACCCAGTTAGCAGCACTGGGAGCGTACAGTAGGCCCTTGACTATTCATGGTTTTGCACTCGTGCCTATGCATATTTGCGGATTGCCGAGCAACTGTCATGTGATTCAAATTCAGCCAATGGCTGTCCTCCTTCCTGCTTATTAATTGAAATGATGAGTATGCCCTTTTTTTCTCATTTGCACACAAGTTGACACAAATGAGCCTTTTTTTTAGTTCGTTTTTATTACCAGTTAAGCTCTATGATGCCACTCAAATGCCGGCTAAGCACCAGAAAACGGTAATGACGTTGGATGTCTCTTCTGAAGAAATAAGTCTTTCTCCTGAAAAAACAACATTTTTCTTTGAAGTGCCTGAAAAAGAATCATCATCTGAACTATTGTAAAGCACTGTATAGTATTATTAAAGTCTTTTTCAATTATTATCCCAGTACAGTACCTAAGTTAATGTTTAGAATGTTTGTGTGTGAGATTTTATGTACTGTGGTGTAGCATGTTTATACTTTTTTATTCGATGCATTATACTTCATGTTATTTTTTGTTCTTTTGTAAACACAAGCACGCTCACCTCAGTTAAAGTGCAGTGTTTAAGTGATTCCCTTTTGAATAATAAATTCACTCTGCCATCTCACGCTGCCTCCTGCATTCTGGGACCAGGCTGAAAGCTCATTATGTCATTATATCACACTTCTTTGTTCTCTATGTACAATACAATAATGCAATCCCTCCCTCTAGTTGGCGACTGATAAGCATTTTCAACCATTAATGTGTTGTGTGTGTATAATCGCGGATTGCCAAGTAACTGCCACGTGATTCAAATTCAGCCAATGGCTGTCCTCCTTCCTGCTGATTGGTTGAGATGATGTATATTGGTTGAGATGATATATTGAGATGATGTATGTTTTTGGCAGACTTTGATTTCGAGGACTGTGTTCTCAAAATCTCCCCACTCTGGCTGAGGGGCGTGGCTGAGCTGCTTGGGCTGATTGCAGGAGTTCACACCTGAAGCTCACCTATGCATCAGAGGATTAACTCACCCCCCCCCCCCCCATGTTCCTGTGTTCTCTAGCTGTTTTCTCTTTACTCCGGCTGAGGGGCGTGGCTGAACTGCTGGGGATGGTTGCAGCAGCGTACACCTGAATTCAGTCCTCTCAGCTACTCCCTATACAGTAAACACAAACCTCTCACTCACCTCTGTGCCAGAAGATTGTCTCACATCACGCCCCTGCTTCCTTGTGTTTTCTCTGACTCCTGGTTCCAGTGTTTAATGTTGTTTGTATTTTTCTTCATCATCAGGACTGTATTTCAAGTGTGTGCACTCTGCTTAAGTGCTTACCCTTTGAACAATAAATACACTCTCTGCAATCTCACACTGCCCCCTGCATTCTGGTTGAAAGTTCATTACGTCCTTACATCACAGTTTTATGTTCTCTATAATGTAGTAATGATTCAGCAAAAACTTTAATTTTGTACTGTGATATGTATTGATTTTATGGATCATAGCATGCCTCTATGGTGTTACAGACCATATAAATTCCCTTGAACTTTATTAAAGCAGCCATGTGTTGCTCCATGGATTTAACTTCCAACTCACCAGGTTGCAGAGCCATCCAGTGAGGTTGACAGCTGGTAAGACACTGACTGTTTTAGAGTTAGATTTAGAAAAAAACAATTTAACTCAAAAAAGTACATTATTCAATATTTGATTGTCAAAGGGCAATGCACTTCATCTCATATCAGCATTTTTTACACAAACATGCAACACATATTTCATTTGAGTTTAAAATTTATTCCAACTGTGTTAGTTTTCCTTCAGTTATTACCTCTTGTTTTGACTGCAAGTCAGGAGTACGAATCACCTCAATGAGTAACTTTTTTCATGACGAACTGGTGAGCCCATCACATTACAGAAATGCATTTTATACAATATTCAAATTATACAAAGGCAGAGCATATATCCAGAGTGTTTGAAACCATTTCATCTGTGATATATAGAGGGACAGTGACACACTATTTCATCGCATACCAGTGCAGTTTGTGGGGGATCCCAATATCCACTGTGAGGCACAGCAAAGCGTTGCTTCACCACATATCTCCTCCCTGTATTTAGATGTCTGTCTTCCTTTCGGCTTTTTCCCTTATACTCAGGAGTTGCCATAGCGAATCATCTGATTCACACGTTTGATTTGGCAGAGGTTTTTACGTCGGATGCCCTTCCTGTCACAACCCTTAAAGCAAGGGACAGAAACACGCTGACGACTTTGCAGCCTACTCTTCTCGAAAGTCAGCAATGGTTCTTTTACATGCCTCTCACCATAGACAGTGAGAGACATGGCCCGCCTTTGATAACCCAGTTAGCCGCACTGGGGGGGGACAGTGACAACCTTGTGGAGAGTGGGACTCGAACCCCCAACCTTTGGATCAGCGATCCAGTGCCCTATACCACTAGACCACCACTGCCCCGACTTTGGATGTGACATATGGAAATTCTGCTATTTGATTGCTATTTATTTATTGAAAATAAAATGTGATATTTGATTTTTGGTGGCAGTGGTGGCCTGGTGGTTAAAGGTGCTGGATCACTGATCTTAAGGTTGGGGATTCAAGCCCCACTCTCCACGTGTTGTTACTGTCCCCCTAGAGCAGCTAACTGGGTTGTCAAAGGCCAGCCATGTCTTTCACTGTAAAAGATCCATTACTGACTTTTGTCAAGCGTCGGCTGCATAGTCGTCAGTGTGTTTCTGTCTTGTGATGGCCAGTGAGCTGTCCAGGAGGGATTCTGTCATTGCTAAGAGAGAGCGGATACATGCAAAGGCCAGTGATGCAAGAAGCATGTCAACACACCAGTGACCAGTGATACTGGATTTGAAAGGTAAACGGATTTGTAAATTGACAAAAATTAACATTTATTATACCTTATGATTATTATTTTTTTTTTCTTTTCAAGATTGACAAGGAAGGTTCTGCTCCTTGAATGTAAATAACTACTACCACCCCCCCAACCCCGTCATTCATCCTTATACTGCTACAGGTTCGCTATTCTGTTCTCAAGGTAGGGCAGTGTCTTGTTCTGCATTCTCAATCTGCATAGCTTTCACCCCCTCAAGCAGGCCGACGATGCATCACTGCTGCAGTCTGACAGCAGTAACTTCCTCCAAAAAGAAGATCAACAACTTGTAAATATCGTCAGACTGTTTAAAAAATAAAAATAAAAAGCAATGATTAGCATGATCAACACGAATCCACAAAGTTAACTCGAGGTCATGAGAATTTGTTCGATGTGACCCTCATGCTCATCACGGCTGAAATGATCAAGATCACCAGTGTAAATCCAAGGTAGCACCATGCAGGTTCTTGATTGCCATTACAGTTTATTGTATTATTATAGAAATTGTTTGGCCTCAGAGTCTAGCATTCATTGTCTCATAAATCAGAGACACAAACTGTAAGTAAATATTATTTGTCACAGTGCTTGTGTAAACCCTATCCAAATTGTTTTCCTTAACACAAAAATAAATGTTAATCGAAAATAGAAAAACATTGAAATGATGGTAAATCTACACTACAAACAAGAAATGTTGTTGTTATGTGCTACGAGGATACATTTTATTCACACTTGTATTATTATATGGCAAAATAAGATTTCTGTTGAAAAATCCAACATGGTCTAGCCAGCTAAAAGCTGGGAAATTTTTCAGGAAAAAACATGTAAGCTATGCTTCAGCCTCCTGAATACGACTGAATAAACTGGTCGGTACATGTTTGTTTGCAACAGATGCAGTATGGAACACTATCAGTAATTTTAGAAACTATTTTTATCCACCAGCATTTAGTTATGTACAGCTGGTAGCTGGCCAGAGAAAAGTGGATTTTTCAGCAGGGATACAATTACTTCAACTGATCGTCTTGCGACAGAGTGTATATATATATATATATATATATATATATATATATATATATATATATATATATATATATATATATATATATATATATATATTTTTTTTTTTTTTTTTTTTTTTTTTTTTTTTTTTGAATGTGGATCAGAACATGATTTTACAGATCCTATATTTGTTTTTACTAATAGAGATCTTTAATCCTGAATAAAAAAATGTTATGATCTTTTATCATGGCTGGTTATCAGTTTCTAACTCTATTGATTTACTGCTGTGCTCACCAATAGATAACTCTCCTGTGCACGTGCACACACACACACACACACACACACACACACACACACACACACACACACACACACACACACACACTCACTAGTTGAAGATCATCAGACCTCCCTCTTTAAAAAGTCCAGGAGGAGGAATCTTCAGCAAACACTAGTGTGGATTGCTTTGAGACATTTACTAGGACAGCAAAGGGAACAGCAAAGGTAGGGAAAATAAGACCTCAAATCTTACCAGGTGATGTTAAATTGTTCAGATGCACTTATTTGTTTAATGAAGTGTACCCTAGCTTTGTATCAGTGATCTTTATATCACGATTGCAAAGAATACTGGCAAACAATGATTAGAAGATGCACATACAACAGTAATTAAACTCCAAACTAATTAACCAATACATTTAATTTATGGATAAATAAATAAATAAATAAATAAATATGCTATTATTATTATTATTATTATTATTATTATTATTATTATTATTATTATTATTATTATTATTATTATTATTGTTAGAATTTGATGCCTATATATATATATATATATATATATATATATATATATATATATATATATATATATATATATATATATATATATATATATATATATATATATTTATTTATTTTTTTTAGATATACATATATAATATTCTTACACAATATATCATGATTGGGTATGTTCACCAAATTCTCAGCCTTTGTAAACAAGTTTAACCAAAATTCATTTGAGAATTGTTCATTTAAAACTATTCTGTAATGCAAGATTTCAGTGATTTTGAGTCTTCCAGTATATATATATATATATATATATATATATATATATATATATATATATATATATATATATATATATATATATATATATATTTATTTATTTATTTTATTTTTTTTTTTTCCCATATTTCATATGGGTAACAGTCAAATCCTCCAGAAGAACTGTCTTAGATTTCATCATGTACTGACAAATACAGCAACATACTCAGGAATACTTTGAAAAACCATTGTCACTGCATCCTGAAATGCAACCTGGAATTGTATTATGCAAGGAGGAATCATACATTAATTAAGCAGAATGACTCAGAGTACATGGTTGAAGCATATGAGATGGATCAAAAACAAAACTTGTCATAAGTCCATATTTCAGATTATTTCTTTTAAAATGTGATGTTAAATATCATATCTTGAAGATTAAACAAAATATTTCCAGATTATTTTCAATCACAGGTGCAAAAACTGATGTTAATGTGGTACATCAGCGCCCAAAACATGTGTCGGATTTGCCATAACAACACTGACATGAAAGGATATATTGAAATTTTTGAACAACAATAATTCTATAATTTTGATGACCAACAAAATTTTCATTTTTATTTTTTTTAATGAGCATTCATTTAAAAAGTAATTTGAAATGTGCTAATTATAAAAGTATATGTAATTGTAAATCTGGTACATCTCTCTCTCTCTCTCTCTCTCTCTCTCTCTCTCTCTCTCTCTCTCTCTCTCTCTCTCTCTGTCTTCTTCATAAAAGATGAAGAAGAGAAAGTTTTCTGGATTAGAGATAACCCTGATGGTGATGTTTCTCATAGTGGGAATCGTTGCCATAGCACTGATTGTCTTGCTTTCCACAAAAACAGATACGGAGAACAGTAAGTAATGCATATTTCCCCAAACAGAATGTCAATCAACAAAGTCATGAAACAATTTTGTGTGTGCACACACACACACACACACACACACACACACACACACACACACATCTCCATCCCGTCATGAACAAGCTGTCTTTTTAGCAAATAAAAACACATAAAGGTTATATGCTGAGCACATATAAAACATGTTTAGCATCCTTATGGTCAAAGGCTACAAATGAAGTTGAATAGCCAAGAGTGACATTATTCTCAGGCAAAAAAAAAAAAAAAAAAAAAAAAAAAAAAAAAAAAAAAAAAATATATATATATATATATATATATATATATATATATATATATATATACCATAAAAAATGCATTAGTTGCAAAAAACTTGTACATATATCATATGTTGAAATGCAGGCAGACAAATCTAAAACACAGTTCAAGTTTGTAAACATGAAATGCGCAGGGGTCAATTGATAAGACATATAACAGAGCAACACTTTCTGGTAAGTGAACACACCTTTGGATTGTAGCTGATGAGATATGGTTGTGAACAGGTGTGCCCAGGTAATGTGGCACCTGAGTCAAAAGCCAGGTGACTGTGAGTGGAATTACAGCTATTAGGAGTTTCTAGTGAGTCCTAGGAACATGAAGAAGACAATATATGACAAACACTACTACTACTACTACTACTACTACTACTACTACTACTACTACAAGTAATAATAATAATAATAATAATAATAATAATAATAATAATAATAATAATAATAATAATAATAACGGGGCAGTGGTGGCCTGGTTTTAAGGTGCTGGATCAGTGATGCCAAGGTTGGGGGTTCAAGCCCCACTCTCAACAGGTTGTCACTGTCCCCCACAGTCCAACCAACTGGGTTACCAAAGGTCAGTCATGTCTGTCACTGTCTATGGTGAGACGCATGTAAAAAAACCAAAAAAACATTGCTGACTTTTGTCAAGAGCAGGCTTACATAGTCGCCGTCAGTGAGTTTCTGCCCTATGATGGCCTGGCAAGCTGTCCAAGGTGTACTCCGCCCTAGCCAAGAGTTGTCTGAGATGCGTGCCGGCCTCCCAGTGACCCTAATTAGGATTAAGTGGTTACATAAAATGAACTGAACTGAACGGTTCAGAAAATGATTGAATGAATGAAGAAGAAGAAGAAGATGAATGATGATGATGATGATGATGATGATGATGATGATGATGATGATGATGATGATGATGATGATGATGCATTTCTCTATGTACTACATGTAATGCACTTACATCTTTGCTTAAAACAGCCAATGAATCTGTATGATAATAATGTTCAATCAGGGCAGTGGTGGCTCGGCGGTAGGGTGCTAGGTTATTGATCCCAAGTTCGGGGTTTCAAGTTCTACTATCAGCAGATTGTCGCTAATGTATCGCCAGTGCAGCTAGCTGGATAATAAAAGGCCGGCCATGTCTCTCACTGTCTATTCTGCGAGGCGTGTAAAAGACCCATCGTTGACTTTTATAAAGAGTAGCTGCATTGCCTTCAGCGTGCTTCTGCCCTGTGATGGCCTGACGAGCTGTCCAGATTGTAATCAGCCTTCGTCCAGAGTCAGCCGAGATGGATGCCAACCTCACTCTGACCCTAATTAAGATTAAGCAATTCAGAAAATAAATGAAGGGATGAAAAGGAATGAATGAATGGATGGATGTCCAGTCATTCATTTCAATAATTTTCTAAACCATTGAATCCTTGTCACGGGGAGGCTACTGACTATTCCAATTGACTTCAGGCAAAAACAGGGTACACCCTGAACAATTATTAAACCAGACCATTGCAAGTCCAACACACATCCAAGCATTCACACTTACTCTCACACTTAGGGATGATTTGATTTGGGAACACGAAAACTTCACACAGAAATACCCAAGCACAAGAACTGAACCCAGGACTTCTTGTTGTGATTCAGACATGCCAAACATTCTGCCAATGTGTCAGCTAACAATAAGGTTAAAATAATAAAACACAGTTTTTATGGACTATCCTGTATTTTCTTTCTACAGCAGAAACAGCAGTTGTGCAGTGTCCAGAAATTTCTCTGGCTGAAAGAGTGGACTGTTTTCCAGATGCTGGTGCATCTCAGGTAAGATGTATAATTTTGATTTAAATGTCAGAACACACACACACACACACACACACACACACACACACACACACACACACACACACACACACACACACACACACACACAAATCCATCTATCCATAATTTGTGCCACTAATCCATTTGGGTTGCTTGGGAAACTGGAACTATTCCTACCTAACCTTCGGCAAAAGTCAGGCACAATAAATACACACACCAGCCTGTAGTAACTCAAACACATCCATTCACAAGTTGTAGGCAGTTTAGAGAAGCCATTTGACCAGTATTTATGATTTGGGACTGTGAAATAAAACCAGAAACCCTGGAGTAAACCAAATCAAGCAAAGGGAGAACATGCAACATCTGGATGTGAGAAAACATATCTCATTATTTATCCCCAAAAATTGATCAATCCTATTCTCAAAAAAAAAAAAAAAAAAAAAAAAGATTAAACCTGCACAAGCTGTTATGTGCATGCTCATAACAAAGTTTGTGTAAGATTGATATTATGTCATGTATTTAAATGATTATTTTTTTGCTTATATCTTGCTTATATCAAGTGCACATATGTTATATAAATTTACTATTGCAGATGGCAAGGTTTTAATGATAATTTCAGAAAAAAATAAAATATTGACTGTTTTTTATTTACTGTCCCTGTAGAAAACCTGCCTGGAGCGTGGCTGCTGCTGGGGGCCACTTGATCAAGAAAACGTGCCTTGGTGCTTCTTCTCTAAGAATTATGGTTACAGTGTGGTCACTGAAAGCAGGCAAAGTCACACAAGTAAGCACTAGACGTCTATTAGACACATACTCATAAGGTGACCAACCAGACGAGAGATTATACTGGGCAGTTCAAGTTACAGTAGGCATCACACACTGTAATACGTCTGAAGCCTGTTATACCTGCTTCCACTTTCCTGAGAAGGATTCCACATTAAATTAAAGCATGGCTGTTTGAATTTGCCCATTGAGCCACAACAACATTACTGAAGTAAAGACTTCAATTCATTCCCAAAATATGAGTGCAGCGAAGTTGAGATCAGGGAAGTGTACAGATCTTCATGTGGAATCTGCTTTTTTGCACAGCCATTTGCATGCTTGAACACGCATGACTTTTGAAACTGCACATGCAAAGACATCATATACAATTATGCAGTTTCAATTTAGCCGTAATAGTTTACAGACCCACAAATTGTTGTGATGGTCTGGGGCAAAAACACAGGTTTTTGAATATAATGGGCTGCATTCTAGGTTTTAGGTTATTGTTTGCCCACATCCATACATTTGTTATATTTCTATTAAATTTTAGTTTTCTATTACTCAATCAGAACCCAAAAAAAATAAATAAAAAAGTGACGGCAGCTACATTAATGACAGCAAAAGTATGAGAGAGATTTCCTTTCGGCCTTTTCCCTGTATCAGGGGTTGCCACAGTGAATGATTCGCACATTTGGTCCAGTCCAAAGCTACTCAAATTGCCCTGAGGTGTGAGTGTGAATGTTTTTGTATGTTAGCTTTACAATGCACTGGTGACCTGCTCAGAATGTACCCAGCCTTTCCCAGTATTGGCTGAGATAGATTTCAGTCTCCCTATGACTCTAAAGGTAGGATTAAGCAGTTTTTCAAATGAGTAAAAGTGATAGTTCACTGCTTGAACCCCCAATCTTCAGACTGGTACGCCTTAATCACCAAGCCACCAGTGCCGCCTAATAAATGCTTAATCCTATTCATACCTACATCTTGATTAATACATCTGTTTTATCTGTTTTTTTTTCACCTTTATAGTCTAAAACAATGTAATATAGAATTATTACACAATCCAGAGAGTTTTGGCGATAGAGAGTAGACCAAGATAAATAATTTCCAAGGGAAAAACAAAACAAAACAAAAAATGTTTCATAAGTGGGCATACCCGCTTATAATTGACTGTGATTTTTTTTTTTTTTCAGATTTAATGAATCACATGGAACCACCCCTGAGATTGCATGTGATTCATTAAATCTGAAAAATCTAATCGCCTGGTGGTAATGTGCTTGATTACTTATCCCAAGGTCAGGGCTTCAAGCCCCACAATTATTGTTTGTCACTCCTGTCTCCCCAATGCAGCTAACTGGGTTGTCAAAGGCTGGCAATGTCTCTAACTGTCTAAGGTGAAAAGCATGTAAACGAATAATTGCTGGCTTTTGTCCATAGTAGGCTGCAGAGCTTTCTGTGTGTTTCTGCCCTTCGATAGGTTGGCAAACTGTACAGGGTGTACTCTGCCCTTACCAAGAGTCAGCTGAGTTGGGCACCAGCATCTCCATGAACACAGTTTTGATTAAGCGGTTCAGAAAATGAATTAACGGATTCAATGCCATGTGTTCACTATATACCTGCCAACAATTAAAGGGAACAAAAATAAAGTTCAGCCTTTCAATTATGAATTTCTTGAAATGATTGCCAGTTGGAGGTAGGAAAAATGCATTGTATATGCTGTAGAGCTCAGTAAAGGCACAATCAACTGTAATTCAAATGTGGCACAAAACAAAGTACTGTACTAAACATTCCTCCAAAACTGATGAAAAGTCAAGAAGAAATATGGCTCAAGAGGCTGCCAAGAGGCCTACAACAAGATGAAAGTAGCTCCTGGAGTTTTGCCTGTATTCTGTGTAACGGTATGCTTTTTTTTTTAGAACTGCAGGCCAGGCTGAAACGAATGGAGGCACCTTCGATGTTTGGCTCAAACATTCCTGAACTATCCTTCATAGCAGAAATGCAGACAGAAAATCGCCTTCGTTTTAAGGTATACTTACTATATGTATAAATCATTTTTGAACAGAAATGGTACTTCTCTACACACACACACACACACACACACACACACACACACACACACACACACACCTGCACCAACAGGGATGCCTCTGGTACCAAAGAGTAGAGTTCTTCCTTTTACAGTAGGCCCTTGACTATTTGTGGTTTTTCACTCGTGATTTTGCATATTCGTGGATTGCCGAGCAACTGTCACATGATTCAAATTTAGCCAATGGCTGTTCTCCCTCCTGCTGATTGGTTGAGATGACATAACGCCCCTTTTTCCTCATCTGCACACACTTTGTGCCTGTGCCTTTTTAGTATGTGTGTTTATAATTACAGTTAAGCTTCGTCATGCCACCCAAACGCTGTGCACCTCCTCAGGCTTCTGGTAAGGTGCCGAGCACCAGAAAAAGGTAATGATGCTGCATGAAAAAGTAGAACTGCTTGAGATGATTCAGGAAGGAAAACGTTTGTCTGCAGAAGTGCTAAGAAGGTGAATGTTGTATGAATCAAGGTCATCATCAGAATGGAACCTGCCTTAGTATTCTGAATACTTTTATTTAAGGGGTCGGCACCCTTTGCCATTCAAAGAGCCACTTGGACCTGTTTTCCACATTCAAGAAAACACTGGGAACCACAAATCTTTTTTTTTTTTTTTTTTTTTTTTTGAAATTTAAAATCAAATAACACATGTATATGTTTTTACCCTTTTTTCTTCGTGTTAATATAAGACAACAATGGGTTGCATTGATTTAAACGACTACAGAGACAATTAAATTACAATTCTGCTTACAATGAAAACATTTAGATTAAAAATAAATAAATAAAAATCGCCAGCCTCCCCACAACCCTAATTAGGATTAAGTGTTTCAGAAAATGAATGAATGTGTCCGATTCCTTCTTGTATTTTTATGAAGAAAAAGCATATCTATCCCACGAAGCAATGGACAGGCTGCAGCCAGATGTGTATTAAACAAGTAGTCAACACGCACTTGCTCACTTGAATAAGCCGTGCTTAGACTCAAAGGTTCCGTGAGTCAATTGCGACAAGTGCCTACTTTTGGTGGAGTGCATCACAAATCTCATCCACCGGCTCTTACTTCAGCAGTGATTTCTGTTCCTGGATTACAAACCCTGGCGGAGGAAAAATCTCTCTCGCTCGCTGCTCTGCTGCTGGCTGATGGTGAGAGCACTCCTTGCCATGAGCACAGGAATTTGGAAATCCACCAGCACAGCAGATCAAGAACACACACACACACACACACACAGAGAATCACCCCGCCCACACCAAATAAATATCTGCGCTCACCCATGACTGTTAATTTTCATCTATGTAATTTTCAACCCTAAAAGAGCATTTTTGAAACGGGACCCACTGGGCACCTGTGGGTATCCGACCGTAGCAGGACTCTTTAATCAATACGTAAAAAATGTAGTAACAATTAAGAAAAACTTATTTTCTTTAATGTGATATTTATTGATGATAAAATATAAACATTATACAGCACACATATAAAAACACATTTCAATACATTCTCTTTGAAAAACATACAGCACTGTAGTTTTCAAAAATGCCCACTAGAGAAAAGTATTGCATTAGGCATGAGATGACTGAATTCAGGTACTAACTGCATCAAATCCGAGCAGCTCAGCCACGCCCCTCAGCCGAAGCGAGTACAAAACAGAATTTTAGAGTGAGAAAGCTAGAGAGCATTATAAAACAAAAAAAGCAGGGATGTGATGTGCGTTAATCCTCTGGTGCAGAGGTGAGCATGCTTTTGTATATCAGGAGTAAATGAGAATAGTGAATTCAGGTGTGTGTGCTACGGAGCAGCTCAGCCACGCCCCTCAGCCGAAGCGGAGAGTAAACAGAGGCACAGCGCCAAAATTAAAGTCCCCCAAAACACAGACCATAACAAAAAGCACATAAAATAACAAGAACTGTAATAAATTGGATAAACAAAACAAAATGAGAAACATGCTACACCACAGTAAATAAAATCACACACACTGTCTGTCTGTCTGTCTTCCTTTCAGCTTTTTCCCTTTTTACTCCGGAGTCACCACAGCGAATCATCTGATTCCCACGCTTTGATTTGGCAGATGTGTTTACGTCGGATGCCCTTCCTGTCACAACCCTTTTTAGCAAGGGACAGAAACACGCTGATGACTTTGCAGTTACTCTTTACGAAAGACAACAATGGTTCTTTTACATGCCTCTCACCATAGACAGTGAGAGACATGGCCCGCCTTTGATAACCCGGTTAGCTGCACTGGGGGGGACAGTGACAACCTTGTGGAGAGTGGGACTCGAACCCCCAACTTTTGGATCAGCGATCCAGCACCCTATACCACTAGACCACCACTGCCCCACAACATCACACACACAAACATTTTAAACATTACCTAAGGTCATGTACCAGAATAATAATTGAAAACGACTTCAATAGTGGGGTGTTTAATAACAGTTCAGACGATTATTCCTCTTCAGGCACTTCAGAGGAAACTGGAGTTTCTTCCGGCGAAAGTCTTATTAGTTCAGAAGAGACAACAAACGTCATTACCCTTTTCTGGTGCTGAGCAGGCGTTTGAGTGACATCATAGAACTTAACTGGGAATTAAAAAACACTAAAAAAGGCTCATTGCCAACTTGTATGCAAATGGGGAAAAAGGAGGGTTACATAATCTCAACCAATCAGCAGGAAGGATGACATCCATTGGCTGAATTAGAATCATGTGCGAGTTGCTCGGCAGTCAGTGGATACTCAAACCGTGAGTGTAAAACCGCGAATAGTCAAGGACCTACTGTGGCTCTCAGAGGATTACATTTTAAAATATGTCTTTTTTTTTTGGTTCTCTTAGTCAAAAATGTTCCCGAACCCTGATCTTATGGTGTAAATTTACAGAGTATAGGGACAGTATTTACATTTGCAGATTAAATAGTGTGCTTAATTAAAAGTTTTTCGGAATGTAATCGTTGAAATATATGGAATCAGAAACTTCGGACAATCAGGTACTTCGGACCAAGTGTTCCCTGATTAGTCCGTTAAACCGAGGCATGTGTGTATACTCAGTTTGTGTCCTTTTATATATATATAAAAATACATTTTTTTATCATTACTACATTTTACTACATTAATACTGTATTATTGAGTAAGACTGTCTGTAGAATGTGTTTAAGAAGCATATTTTAGTGCATGTAATAGTGGGGCAGTGGTGGTCTAGTGGTATAGGGCACTGGATCGCTGATCCAAAGGTTGGGGGTTCGAGTCCCACTCTCCACAAGGTTGCCACTGTCCCCCCCAGTGCAGCTAACTGGGTTATCAAAGGCGGGCCATGTCTCTCACTGTCTATGGTGAGAGGCATGTAAAGGAACCATTGCTGACTTTCGTAAAGAGTAACTGCAAAGTCGTCAGCGTGTTTCTGTCCCTTGCTAAAAAGGGTTGTGACAGGAAGGGCATCCGACGTAAAAATCTCAGCCAAATCAGATGATTCGCTGTGGCGACTCCCGAGTAAAAGGGAAAAAGCCGAAAGGAAGACAGACAGACATTTTAGTGCATGTAATAGATACACAATATTTTACTTCCGGTTGATCATTCGCGAATGTAATATGATACATGGGGTTTTACTTCTGGGTACAGAACTCGCGGGTTATCTTCATTCGTAGGACGGGCCGGAACCAAATCCCCGCGAATAGCGAGGACCTACTGTACTAAATTACCAGTATTACATACTCATGTTATAGTTATTACTAGTATTAGGTATCCTTCACCCAAGAGAATATTTAAAGTAGTATGATAACTAACAATACATTGCTTGCTGGCAATATTCTGTCTCCCTCTCCCAATTCTCAGAGGGCCCCAGTCATTCACTTTTAAGATTTCCTATGTTGTAATCCACCCTTCTTCAGCCCAGGAAGGCATATTAATTAACTTGTCAGTTATTTCAATTATTTTGGGAGCACAGAAAAAAATAAAAATAAAAAATAAATAAATGAATGAATAAATAAAAATATTCAGGACTGGATATCGTTCAGGACAAGAGCTAGGAACCTCTGTAACAACCGCTAATTGGTCTTTGCCTGTTTTATGTGTTGTTCTACAGATCACTGATGCAAATAAACAACGTTTCGAAGTTCCTCATGAACACGTCCAATCTCTATCTAACTCCGTGAATGGTCCACTGAAGTACGAGTTTGAGCTTCTAAAAGATCCATTTGGAGTGAGAGTCCGCAGAGCATCTAACAAAAAAGTCCTGTAAGTTTATTTATTTATTTATTTAGTTAGTTAGGTAGTTAGTTGGTTAGTTAGTTAGCTTGTTTGTTTCTTCGTTTGTTTGCTTGTTCGTTTTTCTCTTTGTCCAACCCTCTCAGACCTGAATTCATGTGAAGAATGGCATCCGTATATATTTGGTGCCATATCACCTCAGTATAATTAAAAAATAAATAAATAATAATAAAAAAAAAAACTAAAAGAATACACAAAATTTCCTCAGCAAAACAAAGCACTAATAGAAAAGTATGCCAACTGGCAATTCTTCTAATCCCATCCACAAACTTAACCATCTTTTCAGAAAGACAGACTTCTATAAACAAATTGGACAATCATTTATTATTATTATTTATCTTGATTTTCTCTTGAAGCAGTACTTCCACTGTTTCCAAACTTTTTTATGCTGGCTCAAGAATGGAAACAGCAACCTTTGGGTCTCAAACCTGCTTCTCTAACCATTAGGCTATGCCAGCACCTGCCTAATTTAGTTTGTTTGTCCCATTCTATTCCTGTATTAAGGTATTACATTTTGTTAAACGAGCAGTAACAAGGTGTAGCTGACATTTCACTATTTTTTTTTTTTTTTTTCACCAAATCTTTTTTTTTAATTTAACACAGCCTATCTCAGCACTTCCTCGGGTCTTTAGTTTACCTTCAGTGCATCAAACTGTCCTTCACAGAGGTCTATAGCAAATTTTAGAATGTTCAGCTGAGAATTTCCAAGGTCTATCAACAACTACCCAAAGAGCAGGCCAAAAAGTTGGCCACATGATCTGAAAATGGTCACCCACAAGCATGCTTCATTAATATCCTTTGCTGATGAAGTAATTCTGGAATCATTTGATAAGTACATTATTTAAATCACTAAGAATAATTTAATCTGATAGAATATAATGTGAAGAGATTGCCGACTAATGTGTGCATAAAAAAAAAAAAAAAAAAACGGTGTACATGTCAAATCTTGTAAAGTAAACTTGACAATAAGATCATGCAAGAGTAATGGGGATGGGTACAAGTATGTCTTCTGTGTGTTCTTGTTCTTGAACATACAGTTCTAACATGCACCATAATTCCAATCCCATTGCTCAATTTTCTGATCCAGTTTAAAACCTCTTGTCATTGACATTGGTTCAGAAATCTACACAGTTGAAGGGTAAAACTGATAAACCAATGAGTTTGAAGTCAGTAGTCATAGGTTACTTTGGGTTTTTTAGAGGTTCAGAATTTTCACTTGCCATCCTATGTAGTATATGTGTTTTAAAGAGTTAAGTATGTCCTATCTTTTAAAGGGGCAGTTGTGTTAACAGTCCACTCTTTGCTAATTTCCAAAGTACCCCTTGGCAGCACCATCAGCGAGTGTTTCACTGTTCACTGAAGTGTACTGGACTATGCTGTGTGTATTGGTCCAGCCACAGGGTGTTTTGGAAATGAACTAGTAAAATATCCAGTGTTTTTAAATATTGTAATGTACATTGAATAGAAACTCCATTCTGAAAACGTGTGAAATTATCATTGAGATGATGTTGCTGTCACCTACAATGTGGCAGTGCCTTCAATCAGAGTACTAGAGGGACGAAAAAACATAGCATACACGTCTTAGGTGGGTGCAATTATGTTATAATTCATAATGTTCTTAGCATTTTTTAAAACAAAAAATATACAGCGAGACCCTTCTGACACTGGTTTTACTCTCAGGTAATGAGTTATAAAGATCTATCTGCAAAAATTGCTATCGCATTATTCCATTTAGACATCCAGCAGAGTATATGTATAATATATGTAATATCATTTCATTTAATCGTTATTATATACCTGTCATGTAGCACAAAATATCATGAATAAATTTTATGGGCTAGTAGCAATTCAACTTTGAATTTTTAATTCAATTTTTATCAAAACTTAAAAAGAGCATTTGTGACCCTCTTAATTTTTCATCTATGATTTACTTCCCCTCAATTACTCCACTACAAATCTAGAAGCTTTACATCTGCATCACTGTCTATCATGTTTGTTGCCATGCTCCTTAATCTAAGCTGTGAATTCAGGCCCATCATATATTTTCATATTTCTGACATCTGTCACTTATACTCAGTTACATTTCCCTTAAGCCTCTTTGTTCCTATAAAATAGGGGCGGGGCTATTAATAATTTAATAATGCAAGAACACATATCGTAAGAAAAATTTGGCAAACAATGGTTCTAGTTTGCAAGTAAAATAATTGGTAATTATGTTCATTATGAATGTGCAAGCAGGTGCTCTCAAATGTAGGAATAAATTGAATTTTATATTTGGTAATAGGCAGGTCAGTTGGTGTAGCAACACTAGTAGAATTATAAGTAAGAAAGTGAGCAAAAATAGGTAAGCACCTGCTTCGCTGATAACACAAGTTGCTGACAAAGACAAACACCAGTGGCCATATCTACGAGTAATGTTTACTTACTTTTAAGTGAAAGATTCTTCATACCAGATGAAGTGCCTCTTCTACTTACCCAGTGATGTGGAAATAATGGCCTTTGAAACATCCCCTCTAATCTCAAGAAACACATTTAAGTAAGTTTAGATGTATTCTTTAATGCAAACAATGAACAGTGATATGAGTTATTATTACCATCAATAGCCTTTTCATATATCGAGACCAATGGTTAGCTAAAGTTAATGCTGATGATGAATATACTCCTTAAAGAAACTGTTGCACTCAGTTGGGATGTTGACTGTTTGTTCGGCTGCAAGTTAGTATCCAACTAAAATCATCATCATCATCATCATCATCATCATCATCATCATCATCATCATCATCCACTTAAACCAGGGTCTGGTCATGGGGTCAGCAGCCTAAGCAATGAGTTCCAGACATCCCTCTCCCCATCCACTTCCTCCAGCTCCTCCGGGGGTACACTGAGGCGTTTCTAGACCAGACACGAGCCTAAATCCTCTACCATGTTTTAGGTCGACCTTGGAGTCTTTTCCTGATTGGGCATGCAGAAACACCATACCATAGAGGCATTCGAGAGACATTCTAGCCAAATACCCAAGCCACCTAAACTGGCTCCTCTTAATGCGGAGGAGCGGCCGTTCAACTCCAAGCTACCCCCCAGATGGCTGAGTTTCTCACCCTATCTCTAAGGGAGAGCCCCACCACCCAGCGAAGGAAGCTCATTTCAGCCACTTGTATCCATGGTCTTGTTGTTTCGCTCACTACCCAAAGCTCTTGACCATAGACGATGTTTGGGATGTAGATCTACTGGTAAATTGAGAGCTTTGCCTTGCAGCTCAGCTCACTATTCACCATGACAAACTGGTAGAGGCTCCACTTTACAGCAGAGGCTGCAGTGAGCCACCTCTCAAACGTCCACTCCATCCTTCCCTCACTCGTGAGTAAAACCCTGAGATACTTGGATTCCTCCACTTGGGACAGGACCTCATTCTCAAGGTCAGGAGGGTTCCTCCACTCTTTTCTGGCTGACAGCTATGGCCTCAGACTTGGATGTGCTGATTCTCACCCCAGCCACTTTGCACTTAACTGGAAAATTGATCGAATCAGATTTGGATGCCCTGGATCGATGAATCTGAAAGGATAATGTCATCTGCAAAAAGATGAGAAAAAAGAGAGATGAGACCCAATGGCCACTAAACCAGAACCCCTTGACACCTCGGCTGTGCCTAGACATTCTGTCCATAAACATTATGAACAGAATTGGTGGCAAAGGACCTCCTTGGTGAATGCCAACTCTCACCAGAAACAAACCTGTTGTTAACAATGCAGACCATGTCCTAGCTCTAGTGATACAGCAATCAAATATCATGTAGCAATGAGTCCGGAACGCTGCACTCCCGGCGCACATCCAACATGATCGCCAAAGGACACGGTTGAAAGCCTTCTCTAAATCCACAAAAACATCACCAACTAAAAGCGTACATGAAAAAAGAAAAATGCACTTAGTAATTTACAGCAATATGCAGCATCCACAGAGGAAGTGAAGAATGATAAGTAATTCAAGTGACATGCAAATAAAAGCAGAGTACTTCAATCAAAATGAATATGTACAATGTGGGTAGTGTATTGACTATAATTTATAATCAATATATTGTAAGATATATGTATGCCAAATCAAACATGTGAATCATTCACTGTGGCGACCCCTGATAAAGGGAAACAGCCGAAAGGAAATCTCATCTTATAGTATAGCATAGAAATATATACAACACCCCAGTGCAGCTAACTGGGTTATCAAAGTCTCCTCACTGTCTATGGTGAGGTAGGTAAGTCTGTTGGGTTTTTACACCCGAGCCTAGTGGCTTAGACTCGTGGCTCATCAGGCAGGTGCTTATCCCCAGTTTCCGTAGCGTAAAGCGACCAGGAGTTCAACTCCCCCTGGATGGGACGCTAGTCTATCGCATCTTACCTTCCCAGTATATTTTACTGGTACCCATTTATACTGCTGGGTGAACAGAGGCACACTTGTGGTTGAGACCTTGCCCAGGGGTCTTAGCACAGTGAGAGTATCAGTGGGATTTGTACTCACAACCTCCTGATCATGAGCACAGCACTCTAACCACTACACCACCGGCCCCACACTGCCTGTGGTGAGAGGATCATGTAAAAGAACCATTGCTGACGTCCGTTAAAAAGAGTAGGCTGCAAAGCTGTCAGTGTGTTTTTGTCCCTTGCTGAATGGTTGTGTCAGGAAAGGCATCCGACCTAAAAACCTATGCCAAATCAAACGTGCGAATCATTCGCTGTTGTGACCCCTGAGAAAAGGAAAAAGCCGAAAGAAAATCCCATCTCTCATCTCATAGAAGTATATACAACAGTACACAATATATAGAAAATGTGCATGTTATTTAGTAATATGTACACTATGAAGAATTATATAGCCTTTAAAAATGGAAGAAAAAAAAAAACATGTAGTGTAGTGTGAAATAAATGGCTCCAAATGTTTGCGAGGTCAATGGCATGGAAAAAAAAAAAAAAAAAAAAACTCAGCTCTCTCATTCTACGTGCTTTCTTGTAATTACTTTTATTGTGTCCATGCGTGTCTCTTTGAGGAGATGTTCTCAAGTGTTTTTGTCCCACAGCTTCATTACTTAGTGTTTAGTTGCTCTGGAGTCAGCACCCTCTTGAGTCTGTGACTCTATTGTGAAGAGAGGTGGTCTGTGAAGTCAAAAAGGATCCAAAACCACTTCTAAACAACTATAAGCCTCAATTGCCTTAGTTTATGTCAATGTTTATGATTCCACCATCAGAAAGACACTCAGCAAAAATGGCACGGAAGAGTTCTGAGGCAAAAACACTGTAGACAAAAGACTAATGTTAAGACATGACTCACTTTTGCCAAGAATCGTCTTGATCATCTCCAGCGCTTTTGAGAAATTTTCCTCTGGACTGATGAAACTAAAGTTGAACTTTTGGGAGAAATGCATCCTGTAATGTCTGGGGAAAAAAGGAACACTGCATTTGATAAAAATAACATTGTGCTGACAGTGAAACATGGTGGTGGAAGTGTTATGATCTGGTTATGATATATATATATATATATATATATATATATATATATATATATACACACACACACACAGAATTATTGACTGCTTGTATCGTTGATCTCATTCTTTCAGTTATTAATTACCCAAATTGTTATATCATAGACGAGGACTGGAATGTAGATGAACCAGTAAACTGAAAGTGCTTCCTTTCAGCTCAGCTCCTTTCTCACTATAACGGACTGGTGTAGCACTCTCATTACTGCTGACACAGTGCTGATTCATCTGTTCAGTGTATTATATTATATTATAATAATTATATTTATTTCTTCTGTATATATCTTTTCCTTTTGAGGTCAATGTGAAGTGTACTCTTGTAACTTCATCATGACTGTTTCCTTTAGCATGCAAATTTATTTTCAGAGACAGATGAATGGATGCTTTTGTGGTTTAAATTTCCACTGCATGCTGCCACTTTTTTCACTTTAGTGGGTTCTTTAATTCAACTGTTCACACACCTTAAAATGATCCAATTTCCTTTTTGCATCTCTTACTGGAGGGCTTACATTTTGGGGCTTGTGCACTTTTACCTTCAACATTTGTTTTGTTGGCGGCACCATGGTGTAGTGGTTAGCCAGTACACCTTACAGCATGAAGGTTTTGACCGCATGAATATTTGATTTCAAGCTTAGGCGTTTCTGTACGGAGTTTACATGCTTTCTCTGTGTGGGTGTGCCCTCCTCTACATACTCTAGTTTCCTTTCATAGTTCAAAAACATGCACACGGCCCTCACCTGGAGTCCGCCAAGATGGGCACCAGCCTCCCCTGATCTTAATTAGGATTAAATGGTTCAGAAAATGAATGAATGAACTGTGTTCTCTTTATCTTTTAGGTCATACAAAAGTGTGTGTGTGTGTGTGTGTGTGTGTGTGTGTGTGTGTCAGAAACATCTGATGAGTTATTGTATTCCTTTTTCTCAGCTTTGATACCAGTATTGGACCACTGATTTTTGCTGACCAGTACCTACAGATATCCGCCAAACTCTCTTCAGATAACATCTATGGACTCGGTGAACACGTTCACAAGAAATTCCGCCATGACATTAACTGGAAAACATGGCCTATATTTTCTCGCGATGCCTTTCCCAATGGTGTAAGTGGGAATATATGCACACATTCCTTAGCCACATGACCACATGACCATGCGGTTCCTGTGCAAGACTAAAAATCTGAAAATTCTTAACAATTAAACAGTTTTTATTTTATTTATTTATTTATTTATTTATTTTCTTCTTAAACATTTGTTTTACGCATGTTTTATTCTCAGGGTACTCACAATCTGTATGGTCACTACCCTTTCTTCATGTGCCTGGAGGATGAAAGTGGAAAATCCTTTGGTGTTTTTCTGATGAACAGCAATGCTATGGGTAACCAATGCACAACACTAGAATGAAGTATAATCAATTCAATTGAAAGTAATATTACATACATTTAATGCTTCACGAATATATTGATCTACTGATTAATAAACATGATGTGCGATAGGAGAGTTTCAGCAAGAATGAAGGGAAAAGTGTACAAGATGGTGGTGAGGCCAGCGATGTTGTATGGCTTAGAAACAGTGGCGCTGAGGAAAAGGCAGGAGGCAGAGCTGGAGGTAGCGGAGATGAAAATGTTGAGGTTCTCCCTGGGAGTAACGAGGATGGATAGGATCAGAAATGAGTATATCAGAGGGACAGCCCACGTAAGATGTTTTGGAGACAAAGTCAGAGAGGCGAGATTGAGATGGTTTGGACATGTACAGAGGAGGGATAGTGAGTATATTGGCAGTAGGATGCTGAGGTTGGAACTACCAGGCAGAAGGCCTCGAGGAAGACCGAAGAAGAGATTTATGGACGTGGTGAAGGAAGACATGAAGGTCGTTGGAGTCAGAAAAGAAGATGCGGAGGACAGGGTGAGGTGGAGGCGGATGATTTGCTGTGGCGACCCCTGAAGGGAGCAGCCGAAAGTAAAAGAAGAAGAAGAAGAAGAAGTTTACTTTTTTTTTTTCTTTTCTGAAGTAACCAAGGAATTATTTAAAATAACTGTAACAAAACATAATTATGTATTAATTTGTTTGTTTCTTTGTTTATTTGTCTTTAACCATGTCAACATACTGATTACTTGGGTATTAGGTCCAAATATATTGCAATTTTAGATATAAAACACATTAATATTAGAGTAAAAATTGACTGTGTGAGCAACCCCGATGTGTTTCATATATGTTCGCAGATGTGACGTTACAGCCAACACCTGCTGTAACCTACAGAACGATTGGAGGGGTCCTGGACTTTTATATCCTTCTTGGAGACAGCCCGGAGGCTATTGTTCAGGAGTTCACACAGGTCATAATCAGTTTCAATCATGAAATATGTGCAATTAAACACACATATCTTGTTCAATAAATTTGGTCTGATACAAATGAATAGGTTAAAAAATACACAAATGAAAAAATAAATAAAATCAAGATATGTTTAATGAACATTATTATTATTATTATTATTATTATTATTATTATTATTATTATTATTATTATTATTATTATTATTATTATTATTATTATTACAGTGAGTGGGTAGCATGGTAGTGTAGTGGTTAGTATGTCTGCCTCATAACATGAAGGCCCCGGTTTGATTTCTGGGTGATTTTGTATGGAGTTTACATGTTCTCCCGTTATGTTGGTTATACAACAAATTAATTGAATCTTCAAGTGACCGACATATTTTACATACATTAATGACCAGCCGGGTCATTTTATATATATATATATATATATATATATATATATATATATATATATATATATATATATATATATATATATATATATATATATATATATATATATATTTATATATATATATATATATATATATATATAAATAAAAAACATAACTTTATAAAATTCATGATAAATGATGCTAAATAACAAATCTATAAGTTTTCTCTGTATTTAGAAAATAAATTTCAACTTTTCTGGAAAGGGGTTTGTAAATATCATGCTGTGTATTTCTTTAGCTGGTTGGCAGGCCAAAAATTCCTCCTTATTGGACTTTGGGTTTCCAACTGTCTCGATGGGACTATGGCAGCCTGGATGAAGTGAAAAAAACCGTGGAAAGAAATCGAGCAATCGGCCTTCCTTATGTAAGTTTCAGAAACTCGTTATTGGACCTTTTTCTGTTGTTGCTAAAACCACTGTCACGACATTCTCAGATTTTTATTTATTTAATGATATGAACCTTATTTATGTGATAAACCAACAATAGTGTTAAACACAGTGTCTGTTGTATCTAATGTATACGCTGCAATGTCTGTTTCAAAAACAACAACAAACAAAGAAAAAAAAAAGAAAAAAAAAAAACAAAACAAAAAAAAAACACCAAAGGATAATGCTTTGATGAATGGACAAAAAGAATAATATGCCTAATGTATCTTCATATCATTACCTTTGCAAAGACCTGGCAGGAGTGACTTACTATCTGCTCAGAATTTATGTATTTATTTATTTATTTATTTTAAATATTGTAATTCCAGTGTAATGTAAAGTCATAGGATGTGATGCAGCTTTTAATCTAGCATAGGCAATATACTAGCATCAGCTTACCTTCAATCAGTTATTTAATACAAGTGGTAGCAAAAGCATATGGGTCATGCACAAAGTTGGAGATATAAATGAATATTGGACAAATTTAAGAATCTGAACAGCATTTAAAGGGCCAGATCAGATATGGATGCATTAGATCTCTCTCTCTCTCTCTCTCTCTCTCTCTCTCTCTCTCTCTCTCTATAAATACAAATTGTATTTTTATAATAATAATAATAATAGCAATATTATTATTATTATTATTATTATTATTATTATTATTATTATTATTATTATTGTTTTTATTATTATTATTATTATTATTGTTGTATTTTTTACGATATAAATTAGAGAGACTTTGACTCATCTGATTAAATATAAAAAGAAAAAAAAAACAGTACTAACTTCTGGCAGAGCAGAGTGCACTTGTTAATACCGGGACATGGAGGAGTCATTCTTCATAAACTCAAATGTAGCTATTGCAGCAATTTCTCATTCTGTTTATAGGTTTCATTTAAATTTATTTATGTATAAAGAATGCGACTCTAGCATTACATGTATTATTTATATTCTGAAATAAATTTTATTCTTATATAAATACATTTCATAAGACTCTTGCATGCATTTACAAAATCACAAAATAATCATCCGCCAGAAATACAGTTTCAGGTCAACTTCCAAAAAAAAAAAAAAAAAAAAAAAATCATTGAGTGACGGCAGGCAAGGACAATGGAAACTGGGTCCCTGCTGAGTGGATTGGTGTATTTGGCAGATAATAAATTAGATCAAAAGGACAAATACATTATTTATTATGCTGTCCCACCTGTTCCAGGATGTGCAGTATACAGATATAGACTACATGGAGGACAAAAAGGATTTCACATATGACATGGTGAAGTTTAAAGATCTACCACAATTTGCTGACTACATGCATGCAGCAGGACAAAAATATATAATCATTTTGGTAAGTCATGTGTTTTACCTACGTTATGATATGGCCAGTTTAATGTCACATGTCTTTGCAAAGAGGCAGTTAACTGCAGAATTGTGCTGCTAGCGAAGTACTTGATTACTAAAAGGGAAAGACTGTTTTAAATTCATGTATTAATGCATTTATTTGTTTGTTGATTTTGTGAAAGGATCCTGCCATAGCCACAAGTAAGAGAATAAATGGAGCATATGAGTCATTTGACAGAGGAACACAAACTGAGGCATGGATCACTGAGGCAGATGGAAGCACTCCACTAGTGGGAGAGGTAAATAATGATTATTATTGGGGGGGCATTTGTAGTTTGAAACAGCGATAGTTAATTAATTCTTTCATTTTTTTGAACTGCGTAATCTTAATTAGGGTTGCGGGGAGGCTGGCTCCCATCTCAGCCGACTCTGGGTGAGGGCGTGATACACCCTGGACAGCCTGCCAGGCCTGCCAGGCCATTAAAGGGGATGATTAATTAATAACACCCGATTTTGATCCATTCTCCCCTTTATATATCGACACCTGTGACCCAAAATAGTCCTACGAAGCATAGCTACAAAAAGCTTTGATATGAGTGCAGACAGGATTATTTCTGATCATCAATGGATAAATTCAATTTGTTATCGGTGGATTCAAAGTTTATACTTATCAACTTATTATATTTCGCAGTGCATTCATTCATTCAATTCAATTCACTTTCTGAACAGTTTTATCCTATTTAGGGTTGTCAATAGGTTGACGCCCATCTCTTGGCGAGAGCAGATTACACCATAGTCAGCTTGACCTCTTTCCAAAGCCACAGACGGTTAGAGGCATGGCCGTTATTTGATAATCCAGTTATATGGTTTACATTGTATACGGGGAAGTATATGGGGCAGTGGTGGTCTAGTGGTATAAGACGCTGGATCGCTGATCCAAAGGTTGGGGGTTCGAGTCCCACTCTCCACAGGGTTGTCACTGTCCCCCCAGTGCGGCTAACTGGGTTATCAAAGGCGGGTCATGTCTATCACTGTCTATGGTGAGAGGCATGTAAAAGAACCATTGCTGACTTTCATAAAGAGTAGCTGCAAAGTCGTCAGCGTGTTTCTGTCCCTTGCTAAAAAAGGGTTGTGACAGGAAGGGCATCCGACGTAAAAACCTCTACCAAATCAAACGTGCGAATCAGATGATTCGCTGTGGCGACTCCCGAGTAAAAGGGAAAAAGCCGAACGGAAGACAGACAGACATTTGTCAGACAAAAATTGTAGATTGTTCGAAAACAAAATGTCTTTGAGTGTTTTTCACTCAGACCAAATTGTTGTGCAGCAAGCAACCAGGTTCCCTAAACATAGAGCTGAGCTGCTTCCATGGACAAATCATTCTTGTATCATGATGTCATCGACATAATTTCATCATCATTTTTTTTTTTTTTTTTTTTTTTTTTTTTGTGATTGAGCTTACAGAGTGGAAGAATATTAAAGAACATTTTTTGACATTACATCCAGCATGTGACATACACATTTATCATCCGACAAGTTGGATGTTGGACTTTGACTGCGGAACGTTTTTCTCAGTTATGGATGCACTAGATTGCAGCGTAACTTCAAGAGAAAGGATTAAAAATGGCAAATGGAACAATTGTGTCCAAACCTTTTTTATTGTTATTGCATTTTCAGTTATTTTTTTATAGGCGCCCTAGAATTGCGAGTGTATACCTATTGCCCCAAAGAGATAGTCGCTCTTCCAGTATGAGGCCCTGGCAGCCTTCAGAAGTCACCTCCAAGCATGTATAAACATTGGCAATCAAAATTTGGAGAATGTCATCTGTAACACATGATGTGTTTTGATTATTTGATTATTTTTCATGATTCTTTTAATTTACCTTTGAAATTTTCACTGTAACAGGTCACAGCATTTACATGAGTTTTACATGAGTTCTGGTCCCCGCTTTAATTTAAATATGGTGTTCTCTTTTCACATATCCACTTTGACGCACACATTATCATCCTTTAGAGCAGGAGTGTCAAACTCGTGCCACAAAGGGCCATGTGGCTGCAGGTTTTTGTTTCAACCAAGCATCAGCACACCTGACTTGGCTCATTAAAACAACTGATAAGAGTCTCCAGGCAGTTGATTGGTCAATTTGTGTGCTCTGTCCAGAGATTGACCAATCAAACACCTGAAGACTCTTCACAGTTGTTTTAATGAGCCAAGTCAGGTGTGCTGATTCTTGGTTGAAACAAAAACCTGCAGCCACATGGCCCTTTGTGGCACGAGTTTGACACCCCTGCTTTAGAGAGTGACCACAAGCCGTCTGTGGGCGCACATAGACTGCAGAGTCCAGGTTTCACAACATGCGTCTTGTGACGTGCCATTCACTTCACCAGGGCATTATTTGATTTTCCCAATGTACTATAATTCACTGCAATCCTCTTGGCAGTTAACAACATACATTATATTACTCTCGTTTTGCCAGAACACCTGATCTTTGGAGGTGAAACCTTGATCATGCACTGAGGAAAAGACATTTTTATTTTCTTTCGAAGCTTACTGAATTTCTTTAGGCTAGTTTCAAGTTGTTGTAGTGAAGGCACCATTGAGCATAAGCTGTAGATTGAAATTAGTTAAATCGGGGTAAGTAGATAACATGTGATTAGTCTCACATGTGTGTAAATACTCACTTGTGTGTTATTTCACTGTCCAATTATGGGTAAAACTGCTAAAAAAAAAAAAAAAAAAAAAAAAAAATCACAGTTTTTCAACATGCATATTGAAAAAACAAAACGGGAACAACCCACATGTTACAGAAGCATTGTGGGTGAATTCAGAGATGTAGCTGGGTTTTTTTTTTTTTTTTTTTCCGTTTGCTAGAACACGTTATTTGTGGTTATATCAACACGCATATTGTATCAAGAACAGTTGAAAAATATTATGTTTAATAGTGCCTATTATGTGTGTTATCGAAAATAACTACATAGTTCCAATTTGCAAGGATCTATGAGATTTTATAAGATGTTTAAGTTTTATCTACAGCAGCGGTGTCAAACTCGTGCCACAAAGGGCCATGTGGCTGCAGGTTTTTGTTTCAACCAATCATCAGCACACATGACTTGGCTCATTCAAACAACCGATAAGAGTCTTCAGGCGTTTGATTGGTGATTGGTCAGTCTCTGGACAGAGCACACAGATTCACCAATCAACTGCCTGAAGACTCTTATCAGTTGTTTGAATGAGCCAAGTCAGGTGTGCTGCTATGTACACTGTGTTTTGTACTATGTGCAGGTATGGCCTGGAGAAACAGTGTTTCCTGACTACACCAAGGATTCCTGCATCAAGTGGTGGGTGGATGAAATCTCTCGGTTCCATAGAGAAGTGAATCATGATGCAATTTGGATTGTAAGTAACTTCACTGAAAACAATGTGTGTGTGTGTGTGAACTTTATATAACGATATAACGATGCTAGCAATTAGACTTTTAGCAGACTACAGATAACAGTGTTGAACTAATTTTTCTTCATTTATAAGGACATGAACGAGGTGGCTAGTTTTGTGAAAGGCTCTATTAAAGGATGTGCTGATAACACACTGAATTATCCACCGTTCACGCCGAGTAAGTCACATACAACTTTTAATGTACACTTTTAAAATTGTAGATTGTTGTAAGATTTTTCCTAATATTTAATCCACTTGAATACCATAAGACATAAATCTAACTGTGTAATACTTAGATAGGATTTGTCTGAACAGGTCAGTTGTT
>CM045728.1:121182297-121189797 GCA_024760905.1 Plotosus lineatus | reverse complement strand
CTTCCACCTGTTTCCACCAATCACTGATCATCAAAAGAAAAGGCTTAAACTCAAGATACAGGCTTCTTTTGCATGTTGTATATTTGCTATAATTATATTAAATATGCCATGGTATTTGTTGTTTATTGCTTGCTATACTATACAAAGTTAAGGTGTTTATTTGTCTATTTATTTCATGGATCATTGTTTTAACAATCGTATGTACTATCGCAACATTCATTCTGTTATTTCTACTCATCCAGTATATTCAGATAGTTATATTATTTATTTTATTCCCACATAATGCTGCTCAGCCAGCCAAGACCTGTGCAACCAAGCTGCCCTTTTTTTCAATTATATAACTTACAAAGTTAGTTCCAAACTTGAGATCTGTTCACACAACACCATTTAGTCCCAAAGCAGTGTTTTTCAACCACTGTGTCACTGCACAGTCTGCCTCACAGTGTGCCGTTGGAAATTATCCGATTTCACTTAATTGATCTATGTTTTTTTTTTTTTTTTTTTTTTTGGAAACGATTTAATTATTATCTATTTAATTTATAATTATAAATTATTTAAATTATAATTAATTCTATATAATCTATTTAATTAATTATTATCTGCAAGTAATGCACCATTGTCCAGTGTCTGTGCTGCGTAGCGACTGGTGAAGTGATCATATAATACTGTCCTATATCAACAGGTCACTTTGAGACAAGTCAATTAGTAATGCATAGATATGACAGGTGGTGTTGACATTTGAGTTGCAGCTTGAACTGGACTGTGGACAGAATTCAGACTCAGATAAAGGCCCTAGTATGAGTGGAGGTCAGTAGAAAGTAACAAGCTCAAGCAAAGTCTCTGACGAGAGACAATACAGTGAAAGCAATGTTTAATTTGGATTTAATTCCACCGTGTTGGACGATGTTCTGCGGATTCACGTCACAGCCTCTGGAAAGTTACATACTGTATTTGAATCTTTGTGTGATGAAATGAAGGGCAGTGTGGCCCGGTGGTAAGGTGCTGGCTTACCAATCCTAAGGTTGGAAGTTCAAGCGCCACTGCCAACAGTTGTCACAGCAACTGCCCACCCCCACCCCCACAGTGCAGCTAACTGGGTTATCAAAGGCCAACCATGTCTCTCACTGTCCATGGTAGGAAGCATGTAAAAGAGCTATTGGTGACTTCCGCCAATCGAAGGCTGAATAGCTATCAACGTGTTTCTGCCTGTGATTGCCTGGTGAGCCGTCCAGAATGTACTCCGCCCCTGTACAGAGATGGGCGCCAGCCTCCCTCAGACCTTTAATTAGGATTAAGCGGTTCAAAAAATGATTGAATGTGTTAGGAAATGGAAGCAGAGCATAAAGTCTTACTGTTTCATACGATGGTTGTTACACGGCAAGATCCTGGACCATGTGTCTGAGCTGTTAGAGGAACTTAAAGTGTTTTTGACAAATGAGAGGTCTGATTACACAAAGCTGCTTGCTCGTGATGGGTGGCGTGCAAGCCTGGCTTACCTAACAGATATATATATATATATCTATATATATATATATATATATATATATATATATATATATATATATATATATATATATATATATATATATATATATATATATATATATATATATATCTATAATCACCTGAAGAGAGAGGATGGTTTCACCACCCCTCGAAACAGATCTGTAGTGATAAATGGAGTTTCAATAGAAAGTCTTTGTCCTGTCCTTTTATATATATATGTATATAATATGAATGAACGCACTAAACACACGAATGCAAGGCTGAAATGAAAACCTGCTTATAATAAATGGATAAAATAAATGGATTCTCTTCAACGGTGCACTTCTGGCAACATGTGGAAAGTGGCAACCTTGAAATGTTTCCACTCAAAAAGAAATGGCAAGAGGTTAACACTACTGCATTGTGGGAGATAATAGTTAACCATTTGAAAACTCTTCAGGAGAAGATATCATTTTGTTTTCTTCAGCCTTCGCTGGATACCTTGACTGGGTTAGAGACCGATATAGCTCAGCATCAGTTATTGTAAAAGACAGGACTTTACAAGAGCAGAAGGAACAAACAGAACCAAGCCAAAATCGCAGTTTAAAGCTAAGCTTTGCTGATCTACCTTGCGGAGTTTGTGGTTGGCCCCTGGCAAAGAGTTCCCCATTCTGGCAGACAAACCTATTTTGACATTGTTTCAATTTTCCATGACATATCTGTGTGAAGTGAATGGCTAAGTGGATAACTGATCCAAAGGTTTGCAGTTCAGTCACCACTGTTGGGTCCTTGAGCAAGGTGCTTAACCCTCAATTGCTCAGTTGTATAAAAATAAATGTAGGCCACTATGAATAAGAGCATCTGCCAAATGCTGTAAATGTAAGTAAGCTTCTCAAGTCTGACTGCCATAAAAAGAAAAAAAAAAAAAAAAAAAAAAAAAAAAAAAAAAAAAAAGTTGGAGGAAGAGCCTTGTGTGTTGTCTGTCTTCGAATCCCGCTTGGATATCAGCTTTTGGTTCACCCAAACAGGCCCATGTTTCAAACTGAGTAGAAATGTGAAAGGTTATAAAATACTTTTTTTTTTCTTTGAGTTTATTTGATTCCTGTTTAAGGCAACATGATGGGGATGACCAGACTGTTAATATAGAGTTTTGTATTGTACAGAGTTTCTTTCTTTTTTTTTTTTTTTTTTTAACATTTTTGGCTGGTGGGGTGAATTGGGATTTTTTTTCCCAATAATAATAATAATAATAATAATAATAATAATAATAATAATAATAATAACCACCTTAGCTCAAAAAAGGTTGAAAAACACTTACTCAGAGCATTGAAATGTCAAAACAAGTTTAAGATTTACTTTTAAACAAGATGATTTAAGTCCAGTAGTTGGCTCGAGGGACATTATCTAAAAAACAAACAAAGTGAGATTAATGAGAGTTAATTTTCACAAATTAAAGGTTTTTTTTTTTTTTTTTTTTTTTTTTTTTTTTTTTTTTTTTTTAATAATAAACAGTTTTGGATAACAAATCTGTCTTGTATGGACACCTCTGGCTTCACACTCATTTTGTGTCTGTTGTAACTATAGCCCAAACTACAAACTTTTTTAATGATCAGCATCTGCATAACATCTTCCATGCCTATGCCAAATTTGCACTCTCCTATTAGCCCTAACCTCCTTGGACTACCTGATAGGAAAGCCATTCAACCCATGTTCTGATCATTGGCACCACTACATGAAAGATTCCAAAAATGCAGATGACTTATTAGTATCTTACCCGCCAAGATAAAATTGGACAAAATTTGGACAATTGGACAAAAATTGGACAAAAAAAGTATTTTTTTTTTTGTAAAAAAAAAAAAAAAAAAAAAGACAAAATTTAAGCTCTAAACTGGTTTAACCATTACATCTTTCACAGATGTTATTATTGAATGTGCCCTTTTTTGTAGGGATGCCAATGAATATAAAATGGGCGACCATGTATTCTCTTATATAACTCCAAAATGGGACGTTTTGACTTGCTCTAATTGGTTATTGTTAGATCACTTTAACACTGTTCACCACCACTAAGGATTTTATAGATATATACTTCTTTACTACCACCACTGCACTAAATTACATCAGGGTAGGCCAATCATAAGACTATTGAAACACTATGTATTCGGTGCACATTTTGCCTTTTGGTTTATGTGGGTTTGGCATCCTTGTTCATTAACAATTCAGTTATTTCTGATATAAATTGGATTAACGGTGTTTACAAAAAGATAATTTGATACTCAACAGCTTGTTCATGCCAAGATGCTCTAAGCATTAAGGCTAAAGTCAGTGTTTTCAGACAGTTCAACCCAATGTAACGGAGCTTACATAGTATACTTAAACAATTGAATATTCAGAAATGTTTAAAGTTCATTTTTTTTTCTGATTATCTTCTACAGTAAAAGTCTGAGTTTGACACTTCTTTACTTGGCATTCTTTTTCAATTCTTCCATGCAAAAGTTCCACTCAGGTTAATTTAACACTTTATTTAATTAATTTATTTATTTATTTTCTTGTTTTGTTTTGTCCTTTAGGGCTCTGGAACAAGTCTTTGGTAACAATCGCTCCTACATTCTGACTCGCTCCTCTTTCCCTGGAGTGGGAAAGTATTCAGGCCACTGGCTTGGTGATAATGCTGCCAATTGGAATGATATTAAATGGGCAATACCCGGCATGCTGGAGTTTAACCTATTTGGAGTGCCTTATGTAAGTAGAAACCTTCAACACTCAGAGTGTACTGCAGTATTATGTTTTATTCCTTCAGTTGGAGGGAAAAGAAAAAAACCCCACCAATATTCTAACATTTGTTGTGCTCTGTTCTTTTTCAAACATCAAAGTTAATACCTTCTGAGAAAGTGTTTTCAACTGCACCCCAAAGTGCACAATATTGAAACCTGCCCATTTGAACACACACACACACACACACACACACACACACACACACACACACACACACAGGCGCTTAAACAGTGAGCATATAAACATGGAGCAGTGATGTGCTGCACATTACATACACAGTGCTCAGAGAGCAGTTGGGGATTAGGTGTCTTGCTCAAGGTCAGTTCAGCTATTAATGTGGAGGAAGAGAAGGTGCAGCTCAGCCCTCTCCATTGCTCATTTATCCTGCTGGTTTGGGAATCAAACTTCTGACCTTTCAGCTATAAAAAAAAAAAAAAAAAAAAAAAAAAAAAAAAAAAATCTAACTATAAAGCAACGGCTGTCCCAGTGTAAGAGTTGATGATTTAAGTTAACATGAAATGTTATTGAAGGTTAACTTTAAGGTCAGCAGAATGTCTCCAAGTTGTTAATAATGATTAGGTAGCAACTAGTGCAATTCACCCATCAAAGCTCAATATTATGCAGTTACATAAATGAATTACACAAATTAATATATACAGTTAAAAGGTAAGTGTTTGGTCAATGTCACATTTTGTTTGTGTGTGTGTATGTGTGTGTTCCACCACATTGGATTTAAAATGAAGCAGGGAGTTTGTACCGAAACGGCATAATTTTATGTTTTATTCTGAGGTGTTTAGCAAAGGTACTGCATTAACTTGTATTAAATGTTGTAAATGGAATTTTTTGCAGCAGTAAGCCCCCTTAGAATATGCTTTCACTATTGGCATCACAGCCAATCAGATGCATGACCAAAGGGGATATATTGTAATACCAGACAGTATCCCAAATCACAATCCCAGTTTGCAGTCAGGCTGGCACAGGCCAAATGGTGGGACAAACAATACATCAAATGCAGGATTAAATCACATGTGACAGACAGTAAGAGACCATGTACAAGGCAGGCAGGCAATATCAAAAATAAGTATGATATCAGAATGGCAAATAAATAAACAGGTTCATATGAGAGGGAATTGTGACAGGACAATGCAGCTACTCCCAGAGCACCAAAGACCTCAGTCCTAGGTGGACCCGACCCAATGGGTGCCTTCATGGCACCTAGAGCAAACCTTGGATTGGATTCTTGTTTGGAATCTAATAAAGAATAAGGAGTGAATCTGGCCATGGGACCTGGTGAGTACCCAGGTGTGGACCTATGCTTGCTTCCAGGCATGGGACATGGTGAGGGATTTGGTACTGGCGTGAACCTGGGTTTTTGGCAGTGGGTCTTAAATCTGCTCATGTACTCAGGAACTGCTTTGGGACCTTCACTGGAGTTGCTTAAAAAAAAAAGGCTATGGGGACCGGTTCTGGCGGTTGAATGGATGTAAGCCTTGTTACCTGCTTTACCCTCCATGTCAATGGCAGATCGTACCCAGTTGTCACTGGAGGCTTCAGCGTTGAACACATTCAAACACAGATTCAGAGGAACCTGTATGAATGAACATAAGCAAGCGAAAGAGCAGTCTCGGGCCCTGTGGCAAGCTCAACATCAGGTTAAGCGGCACATTTGGCAGCTGGCAAACTCAGCAGCCACTGTGGGCACAGAAGCGTAGTCTGCTTCACAATCAGAAGCTATTATGTAAACATACCAGTGATCACACAATACATAACATAGTTTATTTTTTTAAACCGCGGTTCAACAGGGGGCAGTGGTGGTCTAGTGGTATAAGGCGCCGGATTGCTGATCCAAAGGTTGGGGGTTCGAGTCCCACTCTCCACAGGGTTGTCACTGTCCCCCCCCCAGTGCAGCTAACTGGGTTATCAAAGGCCGGCCATGTCTCTCACTGTCTATGGTGTGAGGCATGTAAAAGAACCATTGCTGACTTTCGACAAGAGTAGCTGCAAAGCCGTCGGCGTGTTTCCGCCCTGCGATGGCCTGGCGAGCTGTCCAGGGTGTACTCTGCCCTCGCCCTGAGTTGGCTGGGATGGGCACCAGCCTCCCCGCGACCCTAATTAGGATGAAGCGGTTACAGAAAATGAACTGAACAGCGGTTCAACATCAGATGCAAATACCCAAAGGTTAATCATCACCTTCTAATTCAGTATATAGCAAATGTTTATAATTGGACAAACATTCATCCTCATACACCAATTCCACATTAAGCAATGTTTTATAGTCACCTATAGATTTAACAGTATTATTGTGAAGCAGGGGTCCATCATCATTTCATTATTATTTTATTTATTTATTTATTTTTCATTTTCATTTCCATATTCAAAAATTTAGTTTGATCAGTTAAAATTCAGTTTAAAAAGGCATCCTCTTCTTCGCTCATCGTATAAAACCTAACATAGGGTTCATATTTTCCCAAGAGTTTCATTTCTGCACTGTAGGCGGTCACAGAGATGTTATAAAAGCTAGGTGATCTCATTGGCCATAAGTATGAGCATTGGAATAAAGGCCATCATATCAGCCGAAAGCATGAGATCAAGAGTTTCGGCCACCCCGTGGGAATCTGGCGTGAGCTTTGTGACATAGGCCACCCTGTCGGCCTATAAGGCAAGCACTGGAAGATAAGGATTCTTATGTGATTCTGTCAGGAGCTCTGCGTGGTCGGTTACCCTATAGGCCTCTGGCATGAGCTCAGATAGGTGTGCCAGCCTATCCGGCTATGGTGCAAGCTCTGGATTGTAGGCTGCCTGGTTGAGGTCTTAGGAGGATATAGGCGTGGAGGTCATCCTCTCCACTGTAAGTGAGGACTTTGGAGTAAACGTCACCCTTCGACCGTATACTCCCTCGTGATTCCAACATTTCTGTGTGTTCTCCTCTCAGTGTGGCCACTAGTGCCAGTTTGCTATGCGCTTCAGGGTATGTTGTGTGGTTAAGCTAATTTAGAGTGAATAAGGAGTCTGTCATGCAAATGTCTGTGCAGGCATTACATAATGTGCATATGTTCTTGTAATGGCTTGGTTGATGTTTTCAAGGTTGTACTCTTGTTTAAAGGCTGCCAATTTATCCTTCTCAGACTGCCCAGGGTTGGAGGCTGCCTCGTCTGAACATGCTCTGAAGTGAAATCTGCCTTGTAACATGCTCTAGAGATGAGGCTGTCTGTAAGCATCCTAAGCATGCTTGGGGCTGCCTAT
>CM045728.1:121164797-121179797 GCA_024760905.1 Plotosus lineatus | reverse complement strand
CAAAGAGAGTGAGACACAGCTGAATTTCTTAATGGTGTTTCTTATACCATATTGCCCATTTCATAATTCTTAGATTTATGCCTTATCAAGATAGAAAGTGTATGGAAATATTGCTGTTTGTCAATATTGCCCAATTCTCTACATTAATACTCTGTTGGATTTTACACAAGTCCGAAAAGTATATTAAATTAATCCAATGAAAAAATGAGACATATTCATGAGTGAAAAAAAGTATGGGCTGTTTGCTCTTATACACTTTTGTATAAAAATGTCACTAAACATAGATGATACATGTTCATTAGTCCAGGACATCAACTTGGAGGGAGTTTTATCTATTCTGTACGGAATGGATTGGTAGCCAATAGATTGATGCTTTTCAGCCTGATGAATATGTAAACAACATTTTTTTCCCCCCCTGAGATTCTCACAATTCTGTTTTATTTGTACCATGATGCAAATCCAAACAGATATGTTATGAAGTTCAGATTTAAAAACCTTGATCAAAAACACTTCTTGTGCATGCTCGGAGATAAAAGTTGAATTCAGAGGGTTTTGACAGTTTGTAGTTTGAAGAACAGCATTTATTTTGGAAGAAAACACATTTTGAAGTATGCTTGAAGTGAGTTTCATCGATATGCTATTGATTATTTGTGTTATATCTGTTATTATTACATGGGATAAATTGCCTTTGTATAAGCAGAAAATGCTTGATCAGATTGGGTTCATCTGGACTTATAATAGTTTAATATTGTGCATATGCTGTTGTTTTGGATAGATTGGAGCAGATATCTGTGGCTTTTTTGATGATACAACTGAGGAGCTGTGTACACGCTGGATGCAAGTCGGATCTTTTTATCCTTTTAGTCGCAATCACAATGCTCAACACTATAAGGTAAGTATGCAAATATATATCAATCTTGATAATATTCATAGCAAGATATTCACTTTTTAATTTTTACACTGATGAATTAATTCTTAAAATGTCACTTAACACATATGGAGCGGTAAACGAGTTCAAATTTCACTTTTATAACTACAAACTTTTTTTTTTTTTTCTTTTAGCTGTGCCCTAGTTAGCATTTGGTTAATAGTTCTTACTGAATCAGATGGTTTATGAATAATAATTGTATTTAGCACTTAACACTGGTGTGGTAGTGCCGTGGGTACACGCCTCAAACACAAGAAAGTTATTGCGGCCTAGAATGGAAAGGGGATTACTGTGTGGAGTTTGCATGTTCTCCCTGTGTTCCACCAGCTGTTATATATTGTGTTATATACTTTTCTGGATTCTTTCATTTGAAAATCCTTTTTTTCAAGTCTGAAAATCTTCCTATTATATCCCCTCCCCTCCCCCGACCTTTAACTCTTTATTAGTTTTAGGCAGCATAAATAAAATGCTGTGTTTTTAGGTGTTTAACAGAAGAAATAGCATATAACGAAGTTTCCTCCAGCTCGAATATTTAAGTATGCATAGGCAAACTGAGATGGACTAATCGGCCCACAAAATGCACTGGTGTTTCTGGCTTATGTTCCCAATGTGTTTGCATGGGTTTATTGCAGGTGATCTGGTTCCCTCCCATTGTTCAAATACATGCTCATTTGGCAAACTAGTAGGTTTAAATTTCCCCTAAGTGCAAGTGTGAATAGTTTTGTGTGTGTGTGTGTGTGTGTGTGTGTGTGTGTGTGTGTGTACATAAGAGAGAGGTCCCTATAACATACCAGAGAGCTATTTGGGGTGTAGCTTCTCCGCGAGTCAGCTGACTCAGCTGGCACCAACCGTCCTGCATCTCCAGTAGAATAAAACAGTTTTGCCAAATTAATTAATACTTTTTTTTTTCTTCTATTTTTAAAATCAGCCTCAGGATCCTGCCAGTTTTGGTGCTGACTCTGTTCTGGTGAAAAGTTCCAAACACTACCTGAGCATTCGCTACACACTACTGCCATATCTTTACACACTCTTCTACAGAGCTCACATCAGTGGGGACACTGTGGTGAGATCCATCATGCATGAGTGAGTTTATCATTTAAATAATATTATTTACGGAGTCTGAAAGTGGGTATAAATCAAAACAGAAACATGATTGTTGCCTTAGCAACCACAACAGACACAGTGCTTGGTCAACTTGAAATGCTTTTATTGATCTATTTTACTCGTATCAAACAGTGTCTGCAACATATGAATGAAAAAAAAAAAAAAAAAAAAAAAAAAAAAACATAAGCCTTTCAGATGTGTACTATGCCATTTGCTGAGTACTCTCGGTTTTAATATTTAATGTAGGTAAATGTACCTCAAGTTCATTCAAGGATTTTTGGTGCATTAAAATTAATTTGTGGTGATGGGTCACAGATTATAGATAACTTAGTCGGGAATTATTGTTACTGTATTTTTTGTTTGCCGTGCATGTATCATTAATAAATAATTTGGTAGAGCAAAGTCATGCACTGGTACATCTATTTAAATTAGTTGTACACAACTGTAAAAATGATTTTGTATCTTTCAGATTCTACTCAGACAGAGAAACATGGACAGTGGATCTTCAATTCCTATGGGGAGCACATTTGCTTATCACACCTGTACTCAATCCTGTAAGTAAGAAACACACACACACACACACACACACACACACACACACACACACACAAAAAAAAAGGAAAAAAATAAAAACATGTTATTCACACAGTCTCTTATCCACTGATGTTTGCATATATTTCAATATTTCATCTACACAGAAATGAACTCATTAATTCATGTAGTATTTATTTCCCATATATGTTTTTTTTTTAATTAATTAATTTTTTTTTTTTATCATAACCATACACAAGCCCAGATATGTTAGTCTTTTTCTCTATTTTGGTCAAATTTACTCCATAAGCAGGGCTATGGTACTTTGGTTCTTGTCTGTTCCCTCTGAGTGTGTGATGGTGACCTCCGCTGGGACTTTCTGCAAAAAAGAGAGGGATTTATTTCTACTTTCCATTTCCCTCCCTCCTTTCTTCTTTCCTTCCCTCCCTAATGAGAGTGTCGACCTCATTACAGAGAAATTAGAGCAACAGATAGATTGCGGTCATGTTCAAATGGGTGATTAATTGCCAATTTATCACGCTTTCAAAAGCTCTGAATTAGATTTTATTCATAACAAATCCTTAGGAAAGCTTTTATTTTGGGGAATTGCAAAGTTAACCACCCTGAAGAGCATGTTTAAAAATGTGCACAAATATGAGTGAGTAAAACTTCGAGGGCTTTGTATAGTCCAGCCTTTATGAAATAATAATGCACTTTTTAAAGGGGCATTTACAATTGGATTTTTTTTTTTTTTTTTTTTTTTTTTTGGGAACAAAGGAACTTATTAATTTCAGGAGGTTTAATCACTTACTTATTTTAGATCCTGAGTGCTGAACAACTTTAGGGTTGCTATTTTTACTCCAAGTCTGACAGAATGACAATCCATTTCTGTTATAGTAAAACTACATGTTCCAGCAGCCCTGTACTTATTATTATTATTATAATAATAATAATAATTATTATTATTATTATTATTATTATTATTATTATTATTATTATTATTATTATTATTATTATTATTATTATTATTTTCCTCTTAAAAGCAAGCAAACAATCAGCTTTTATTTATTCATTATGATTTTGAGCCTGTGATAGTACACATCACTGTTTCTACAACTCACTCGTTTGACAAACCATCACACTGTACACACGAACACCTAAAGTCAATTTGGAACAGCCAGTTAGCTTAATGTGCATACTTTTGGACTGTGTAAGGAAACAGGATTACATAAAGAAAATCCACAGTAGCACTGGGAGTGCAAACTCCACACAGAAAAATGGCATCACCAAGCTCCAAGCTCGGGACTCAAACCCAGTACCTGTACCTACCGTCTTGTGAGGGAAACCATTTCAGCACTATATATATATATATATATATATATATATATATATATATATATATATATATATATATATATATATATATATATATATATTATATCTTCTGCTTTTCCTTTCGGCTGTTCCCTTCAGGGGTCGCCGCAGCAAATGATCTGCCTCCATCTCTCCCTATCCTCTGCATCTTCTACTCTTACTCCAACTGCCTTCATGTCCGCCTTCACCACATCCATAAATCTTCTCTTTGGTCTTCCTCTAGGCCTTCTGCCTGGTAGTTCCAACCTCAGCATCCTACTACCAATATACTCACTATCCCTCCTCTGTACATGTCCAAACCATGTCAATCTAGCCTCTCTGACTTTGTCTCCAAAACATCTAACATGTGCTGTCCCTCTAATGTACTCATTTCTGATCCTATCCATCCTCGTTACTCCCAAAGAGAACCTCAACATTTTCATAGAATTATAGCAGTACCCCTTCTTAAAATACTTGTACACTCAATCAGGTGTAACTAATCACCTTCTCTATTTTACCTCAAGCTAATTGGCTGTCACCTGTAACCGATTGTAATCATTTTACATTTTAATTATTTCAGCAGCTATGCTTAGAGCATACTGGTGCTTAAAAGTCTAATTAAAACCAAACGCACTTGTTGTAGATACTCCTCTGTTGTAAGTGTGCATCGCAGTTGAATAAAGCGTTGTTTGCTCTGTTCAGTATTACGCATGGTTAAGGCAATCGATTGCTTTAACATGCTGCTCCAAGAGAGCTCATCAGATCCATGTCAGATGTGCTGTACATGATGTCAAGATGTTGTTGTGAATATCAAATTACAAATAAACCAAAAGGAGGCAATTTATACAGTTTCGACATGTGTTTTCAGAGAAAACCACAATGTTAATAATTTGTTTCTGTATGCCACCAAAATGAATTTGAGAGACAGAAGTCAATATGTGATTACACTTGACAGAGGATCTTGTTCAAGAATTTGGCAGGTTTTCTGGGAAAGTATAATCTTGGTTTTCTGTTTCTGAGTGTAATCAGTGGTTTGCACCTCAAATTAAAACGTATCTATTTACATTACTGACAGCATTTCTTGATGGTAGACTCTGACATAATCTTGATAGCGTTCTTGACTTTTCTGATTTTCTTTTTTTTTATAGATGAATTAATGTCGTACTACCCAAACACATTCATTATAAAGTCTCTATTATATGCTTTATATTACTAAAACATTATTGGTTATAATAATTGTGATTTTAAAACCTGATGTTTTATTTATTATTTTATTTGCTATTGTAGGGTGCAAACGATGTGGCAGCATATATTCCTGATGCTGTGTGGTATGACTACGAAACGGTAAGACGCGCACACACACACACACAGAGTGCAAAAAAAATATTGGAGTATTTGGAATTTTTCAGGTTGAATAATTCTGAGATGAAAAAATATTGTTGTTGTGATTTTTGAAGAGCAACTACAGTTTTACATGATGTTTAAATCATTTCTTGTATTACTCACTCATTCATTAATTTTTTTTTGAACCATTACATTCTAATTAAGGTCACCTGGTATTTAATCTGAGAAAATGTAAAATTTTAAGGGAAAAGTATGTTGATTTTTAAATGTCACGGTGTCAACAAATCTCAAAAAACATTGGGACAGGTAGCAATAAGAGGCTGGAAAAGTCAATTGTACTTATAACAAACAGCTAGAAGACCAATTACAACTAATGAGATCCATTGGCAACATGACTGAGAATTAAAAGAGCTTCTCGGAGTTGCAGTGTCTCTCATAAGCAAGGATGGACATAGCATCACCGATTCCTCCAATGTTGTGCAGAAAGATAGTGGCACAATATCAGAAAGGTTTTTCTCAAGAAAAAAAATTGCAAAGAGTTTGAAGGTATCATCATCTACAGTGCATAACATCATCCAAGGATTCAGAGAATCTGGAGCAATCTCTGTGCATAAGGGTCAAGGCCGAAAAATCATACTGGATGCCAATGATCTCCGGGCCCTTAAACGGCACTGCACCACAAACAAGCATGCTACTGTAAGGAAAATCACAGAATCGGCTCAGCAATACTTCCAGAAACCATTGTCGGTGAACACAATTCACTGTGCCATCCGTGGTTGCCAGCTGAAACTCTACAGAACAAAGAAGAAGCCATTTCTAAGCAGGACCCAGAAGCGCAAGTGTTTTCTCTGAGCCAGAGGTCATTTAAAACGGAGTGTGGCAAGGTGGAAAACTGTTCTGTGGTCAAACGGATCACGATTCGCAGTTATGTACAAAAAAAAATGGGACGATATGTCATTCAGACTAAAAAGGATAAGGACAACCCAAGTTGTTAGTAGCGCTCAGTCCAGAAGGCTGCATTTGTGATGGTATGGGGGTTACATGAGTGCGTGGGCAGCTTGCACATCTGGAAAGGCACCGTCAATGCAGAAAGGTACATTCAGGTTCTAGAAGAACATATGCTTTCATTTAGACGGCTAGATAAAAACGGGTGCATTTTATTGAAAATGGTTGCATTTTTTAAAACAGGTGCATTTAAAAAAAAAACAAAAAAAAAAACGGGTGCACTTTATTGTTCACAGCGAAGGCACGAGAGCACTAGGGAAATCAAACTAAAGCAGGATCTAATAGAGCACAGAATTGAGAGACAGAGAGATCACGGGGAAATGGAACAATCTTCTAGCACCGGGAATGGCACTGCTACTTTATAGCCAATGATTAAATGGAATTAGGTGTGTGTGTGTGTGTGTGTGTGTGCTTAGCACTCCACCAGCTTGAGAGCCATGCCCCTCACCAACGCACATTTCAACGCCCAACTGTTTTGAGAGAGCGAGACCATAACACATTTAGATTAAAACCACAGAAAAATTAAAGAGTCTCTCACAACACAGACCATAACAGTGTACTGTATTCAATAACGTTTTAATTTGTGGACCTATGGTGTGAGTTACGGTATCATTAACTTCTGTTAAAAAGACAAAGGCGCGGATTAAGACCATTTACATTATTTGTAATGGGAAACACGGATTGGGAATCCAAACAAATCAGAATCAGAGCAGTCTGTCTGGAACGGATTAAGTTCGAGTACCGCGGCTTGGTTCTACTTCCACATCATTGCATTCAGTTTTTATTCACAATTTGTATAGTGAGCCAACTTTTTTTTTTGAATCCTGTTTGTATTATTTATTATTATTAATGTTAATGTACATGTATTATTTCGAAATATTTATTGATTTTACATTTTTTTATCTTTAATGCATTAGGTCAAACATTTTTTTGTTTTATTTAACGAACATTTTGTCTTATGGGCTTTAATTTCATAAGTCAAAATACCACAGTATGTGTGTGTGTGTGTGTGTGTGTGTGTGTGTGTGTGTGTGTGTGTGTGTGTGTGTGTGTGTGTGTGTGTGTATTTCAATGGTGCTTTGTGCATTTGGTACCTTAGCCTTCAGTGGGATTTCATGGGCTTAATCCACTCCTCAATACTGCCACTATCACCTCACATTTCTATAAACATCAACAATATACAAAAACACAATATAACAAGGCGTGGCATTGCGGACAGAGAGAAGAATTTTGCTCATTTTTGTTCGCAACTCTGAGCATTACATAACATTTACAAGTGTACGTGTTGGCACTTGGACAAATATAACAAGTGTAAATTTTACCACCTCCAGAGAATTATCTGTCCCAAAATACCAATAGATGTAATATCCTTCTCTGGAGAAAGCATATATACCCTTGACCTCATACGATAGCAATGGTGTACTTTGTCTGGAGAACAATATTACATTTATTGATGGGTTTGTTTTATAAATGATAGAATGGTCCTCCTCCCAGACATTTATAGTATCCCAACCTATACACAGAGAGAAAGCACAACAAAATATCCACCCACATAAAAGGTAGAATAGATTCATGTTGTAATGCATGTACAGTCATCTCTCTACTTACGAAATTAATCCGTTCCAGTGCCTTTTTTGTAACCTGGAGTTTTCATAAGTAGAGGTGCATTTTACATGTAAAACGCGTGATTCGTTCCAAGGCTCCCAAGACTACCCCATAAACCCTTTAAAAATTATAAATGTACACCGATTTTGTATGAAATATGTGTTAAAAGAAAATGATTTACCTTTTTTTTAAATCTCTCGAACCACCCATGCGACACTTTAAAGTCCGGGAGATGCTGGCATGAAGAACCCGTACCCCCCACCCTCCTTCACGAGGTCCTTAAAATGGCGGTTGCTTTTTCCGAAATAATCACCTCCGTCTCTGTATCTCCACCTTTAATGCCTCCTTCTTCTTCAATATTGTTCCAAAATAATTGCCTCCATCACTGTATATCCACTTTTAAGGTCTTCTTCTGCTTCAATACCGTCCTCATTGTAGAGGGTTTTTGGCCATACTCCTTTGCGATTTCGCTCAACCGCATCCCACTTTTGTATTTTTTTATTATCTCCTGCTTCACTTCGATTGATAACAGAGCCTGCTTCTTCTTTTCGGTGTCACCGGTAATCACTTTCTTGGGGTCCATGATGGATAACGAAATATAACGCTGCAATGATCACTCTCAAAAAAACTCACGAGTCAACAGTCCTGTTCAACTCTCCTTCACGATTGTGACAAACAGGAAGTATGGGTACAGGAAGTATGGTTACAGTTCAGCTTCCTCCTGGCCAATGGGAGGCCAGCGGGGCGGGATGTTGGGAGACAGCCAATGAGAGAGCAATTCGTGCATTGTTTGAATTTTTGAATTGCGCTTTTGGCACTTTTTGTAAGAAGCGGTTGTTTCGTATACAGAGGGCAAAAATTTAGGAAAATGTTTTTCGTAACCTGGATTTTTCGTATTCAGAGGTTTTTGTAAGTAGAGGGCCGACTGTATTAATAAAAAAAGCAATGGTGGCCTGACGGGAAAGGGTGCTGGGTGGCTGATCCTAAGGTTGGAGGTTCAAGTCACACTCTCCACAAGGTTGTCACTTCCACCCCAGTGCAACTAACTGGGTTATCAAAGGTCGGCCATGTCTTTCACTGTCTATGGTGAGAGGCATGTATAAATAATAATTAAAAAAAAAAAAAAAAAAAAAAAAAACATTGCTGAGTTTCGTCAAGACTAGTTGCATAGCCGTCAGTATGTTTCCACCCTGCGATTGCCTGATGAGCTGTCTAGGGTCTGCCATCTCCCAGAGTAGGCTGAGATGGGCACCAGCCTTCCTATGATCTTAATAAAGATTACCATTTTCCTCGAACAGCAAAAAGACATGCACATTAGGCTAAATAACGGCTCCAAATTAACCCTAGAAGTGAATGTGAATAGTTGTGTATGTGTTGCCCTGTGATTGTCTGGCACACTGTCCAGCGTCCTCTTTGCCACCCCACTACTATTAAGCAGTTCGGAAAATAATTGAGTGGATGAGTGAGTCAGTGTGCAAAATAATAAAATGTAAACTTACCCTGCATGCACTTCTGTGTTAAACCAGACTCTTGCCACAGTTAACTAGTTTCCAATTTAAAGTTCATGTATAAATGGTACATGTCCTTCTTAGACACACCCATATTATTTAAATATTCCAGTTGAAACTACTTACAATATAATAAGGCGATTTAATAGTCTTTTCATTTACACCAGAGAAAGGATATAAGCGTAGTATGTAATGAGCAATGATACCTGACACATTGCTGAGCATACTCAACCCAGAAAAATCCCAAGAGCATGGACGATGGTCTGCAAATTGAAAAAGTTCTGATCAGAAAACCTTTATTTCCATATAATGGATACCTAGTCCATTGCCAGTTAAATGTAGTTGATGTAATCAATGTTAAACTCTCACAAGTATATGATTTATTCAAAACCAGTTGGAGGGTGAAAAGGTGAATACAGCATGGAAAAGCTGATGCATTTTAACATGTGTTGATTAACAATAAGAGCTACTGCATCTTCTTGTCAGAGATTAATTAACACTGATCATCCAAGAGATAAAACCAGCTTAATCTCAAGTCTCTTGAGCCTCTTGTTATGGCATGGACAGTAATCACACGCGTGTGTGTGTGTGTGTGTGTGTGTGTGTGTGTGTGTGTGTGTGTGTGTGTGTGTGTGTGCGCGTGCGTGCGTGCGTGAGTGTGTGTGTGTGTGTGAGAGAGAGAGAGACAGAGAGAGAATGTAATTTGCCATTTATCTACCTAGCAATCAGCTATTGGGTGTTGAGTGAACTCAGCTGGGATGGATGGATGCTCAGACAGCTGAGCAATGAATAATATAAGATCATTTGTGAAATTGCTCATAGACAGCACTCTGACAGTAAAAATTAGGAGAGAGAGAGAGAGAGAGAGAGAGAGAGAGAGAGAGAGAGAGAGAGAGAGAGAGAGTACAGTAGGCTCTCAACATTCGCGGGGGTTCGGTTCCGAGCCCTCCCGCGAATCGAGATAATCCGTGAGTTCTGTACCCGGAAGTAAAACCCCATGTAACATGTCACATGCGCAAATGAGCAGCCGGAGGTAAAATAGTATGCATCTATTACATGCGATAAAATATGCTTCTTAAACACATTCTTTTGACCATCTTACTCATTAATGCAGTATTAATGTAGTAAAATAAAGTAATGATTAAGAAAAACTTTTCAATTTTTAACTCTTATTTTTATTGATTATAAAATTAAAATTATACAGCATATACTGTTGTAAAGCACCCCCAGTGCGGCTAACTGGGTTATCAAAGGCGGGCCATGTCTCTCACTGTCTATGGTGGGAGGCATGTAAAAGAACCATTGCTGACTTTCGTAAAGAGTAGCTGCAAAGTCATCAGCGTCGTTCTGTCTCTTGCTAAAAAAAAGGGTTGTGACAGGAAGGGCATCCGACGTAAACACCTCTGCCAAATCAAGCGTTAAAATCAGCTGATTCGCTGTGGTGACTCCCGAGTAAAAGGGAAAAAGTCGAAGACAGACATACTGTTGTAAAGCACTTGTTTTAAAGTATTTTTCAATTATTACCGGCTCAGCCCAGGCGGAGTTCTCAGAGACTTGGTTAGCACTTCCGGCCATACTAATTGAAAATGTTCAGTCCCTGCAAAGTAAGATGGACAAGCTTTATATCATAGCATATTAGCTCTGCTAATAGCATATTAGCTTTGCTAACCGCATCCCGGCTAACAAGCGCAGTTGAGCGTGCTTAGTTATACACGCCCGAAGATACTCTGATATTATAGCTGTAGTAGAGTCGACCGGTCGTAGACGAGCATAGAGCAATACATGAACAAACAAAACAAAAAATAAAACAAATTAAAACGAACAAAGAAACAATTTGACTCTGAGAACTTCTATTGTGAGCTTCTATGATATGAGAGCTCCATGCTAACCGCCCAGGCAGAGTTCTCAGAGGCTTGGTTAGCACTTCCGGTCATACTGCTTGAAACTGTTCAGTCCCTGCGGAACAAGACGGATGAGCTTCATGCTCAGATTGCAGGGCAGCGGGATCTACAGGACTGTGTTTCTGTGAAACATTCCTCGAGGAGAGTACACCCGATAAGGCGATTATACCAGCCAGCTATACGGCCTTCATCCCCTGCAATCCCAAGCACCGGAGTCGTAGTTCAGCCCTTTCCTGCTTGGGCTTATTGCTAGCTGGGATGCGGCTCGCATTGAGCTGCCTACCATACCATGTTAACTCTGCTACCGTGTTTCCCCGAAAATAAGACAGGGCTTATATTAATTTTCTTACCGAAATATGATACTAGGGCTTATTTTTAGGTGATGATGTATTTTACATTTTTCTCTATTACATGTCTTATCATATATCTTTGTTTTATATATTCTTATTTCGTTATATTTCTTTATTTTTTTAATATTTTAACCAGAACCGAATCGTGCGATTTTAGCGATTTTTATGGACGCAAGTGTATGTCCTCGTTTTAAAGCAATCGCTGATGTCATCGACTGAGCCTCAACGCGCAAGGATTGATGCTTTGACAGCGTACCTGAGGTAAAACTGCCTAACAGATGAGTCCGCGCTTTCACCTCAAACCCGAGATTGAGCGAGTAGCAGGCCAATGAATTGCTGCCACTCTCAACTAGGGCTTATTTTAAGGGGCGGGCCTATATTAAAATCACCTTGTAATATCACGCTAGGTCTTATTTTGTGGTTAGGGCTTATTTTCGGGGAAACACGGTAATAGCATGTTAGCTCGGCTAATAGCATGTTAGCTCTGCTAATAGCATATTAGCTCTGCTTAGTTATACACGCCCGAAGATACTCCGATCTTATAGCTGTAGTAGAGCCGACCAGTCGTAAATGAACATAGTGCAAAACATGAACAAAGAAACAATTTGACCCTGAGAATTCCGCGACGTCGCCCTCTTGGCAGTGCCATCTTGGAAACGTCACTCCAACTTCAATGTAAAAGGACATGAAGAGTACTGTAATAAAGTTTATCCTTTTGGTATCGTTTGTTAAACATGCTACAGAACATAAAACCTCACGCATAAACATGAAGTTAGGTGCTGTACTGGAATAATAATTGAAAAATATTTTAATACAACAGTTCAGAGAAAACCGTCGTTTCTCAGGAGAAAATCTTATTTCTTCAGAAGAGACATCCAGCGTTTTCTATCGCTTAGCCAGAGAAGACGCATAGCGTTTGAGTGCTATAGAGCTTAACTGGTAATTAAAACACACACAAAAAAAGAGGCTCAGTGACAACTTGTGCGAGAATGAGGGAAAAGGGGTGGGACATCAGCTCAACCAATCAGAAGAAAGGAGGACAGCCATTGGCTGAATTTGAGTCACGTGCCGGTTGCTCGGCATTCAGCGAATACTCAAACCGTGGGTGAAAAGCTGTGAATAGTCAAGGGCATACTGTATGTTCTTTTTAGATTAATATATTAATTATAATTTGTAAAGGGTCCAAAGACTCTTATTGGGGGAAAAAAAGGAACCATTGTACCCTTTACAGAAAATGTATATCGTGCCCCTTCTCTGGATCCAGGACTGTGTGTGAGCCTGTGGCAGTATAACTATGGGGTACAGCTGGATTTAGCCTGAACGAGCCCCATAGGTCTAACCTCCTGTGGGCCCATAACCAGTAGAGGCAGCATAGGAGGTTCAGGGCAATGTGGTCTAGTCCTTGGCTGACAAAACTGAAAAAAATTCTCTGGTGGTGAAGAAACTTCAGATCCAGACAGCAGAGTGATCTTGGCTTTTTACTGGCTTATAAGTTTTAGGAACGGACTCTGACTTTTGTTTGTGCCTATACCCCAAACATCAACCTTCTTCCAGTCCCTGGTGGTGTGCTAGAAAGTGATTTACCCCAAGATGTTGTTGTTGTTATATCCAGGAACCTCAATGCTTACATGGGTAATGACAGTTTAAATTGTAGAGGAGTGATTGGAATGAATGGCCATCCCACTGCGGCTCATTCAGTTATTTTTGGGCTTCTGTGCCAATCACAGTACACAGGTCTCTAGAACATCCTGGGCCAAAAGTAAATTATTGATTTTGTACTCATATCTTTCAATTTGGCAACATCATGAGTTTTGTATTGGATGCTTAATTTGATCTGATGGGTTAGGGTTAGACGCATAGGCATAGTGTAGCGCCACTGCTTCTCTTTGTTGAAAGGAGTTGATTAAGGAACTTTTAAATTTATGGCAAGTTATTTGTAAATTGTTGACTGTTTTAAATCAGTTGAAACATTAAATAGAAGTCGAAATATGACTAAAAAGTACTGTGTGCAATATTAGCATGCATTTGCTAACATCAATTTTATAATGGGGGTGGCATGGTGGCATAGTGGTTACCACGTCCCTCTCACAGTAGGAAGCTCCTGGGTTCGATTCCCAGCTTGTTCATTTCAGTGTGGGGTTTGCATGTTCTCGGCTTGCTTGTGCGGTTTCCTCTGGGTACTCTGGTTTCTTCCCACAGTCCAAAAACATGCACAGTAGGTTAATTGGCTGTTCCAAGTCACCCGTAGGTGTGAATGTTTGTGTGAGTGTTGGCCTTGCGATGGCCTGGTGAGCTCTCTAGGGTGTACCTTACAGTCACCCAGAGTGGGCTAAGATGGACACCAGCCTCCCCGCAACCTTAATTAGGATTAAGAGGTTCTGAAAACGAACGCTTAAATGGATTTTATAATGTCATATGCTTTAAAACATATTTATACATAACTGAAATATTAAGAGGCAAATGAAGGCATATATAAAAACAAAAAAGGAAGTGCAAGCTGCATGGATGTAATTTTACTATTTCTAAAATTTGACACAGAGCGCTCTCACATAACTTCAATTATCATGTGAACAGTACATGTAATGTTTAAAAGATGTTTAAATGTACAGAGACCAGACATGAGTAAATAGACACCCAACATTTCAAAGTAAATATTTTCTGGTTGAAGAAGAGACTTGTGTCTTGCTGCTCAGGCATAAAAGCCCATTTGATGAAGATACCACCGCACAGTTTTTGAGCTGGTCTGGAGTCTTCCACAATATCTATGGCCTTGGAACAAGGATTTTTGCTCCACTCCTCTCTTCATGGAGCAAAGCCATCAGCCCAGATCTAGGTCCAGATGGTTCAGTTCGACCTGGTTGTGACTCCCTAGTGGTCTTATCTTTGCTGCTGAACTTCTTCCAGTTGACAGAGGAACATTCAAATGGTTGACTATTTCTCGCTCATTGACCACACTCTCAATTCGACCTCTGAAAATTTGACAACTGTTGAACTCTTGAAGTGTGACACATGCTTACATAACTTTAGCTCAACGTTGTCCACCTTTAATAAATCAGTCTGACTACAGTTTATTATATTGGTCAATAAATTGTCAGATTTTCAGAGAGGTCAAGTTGTGAGTCAGCAGTGAAGAAAAACCCCAAGTCCGAGGCCATAAACATTGCAGAAAACATTCAAACCAACACAAAACCTTACGCGCTAGCTTAAAAAATGGGCGATTATAGCCGAGCAGCAAAACACAGCCTCTTCTTCGACCAGAAAAAATATTCATTTTAAAATTTTGGGTGCTATTTACTTATGACTGGTCTTTGTGTAGTGTACAATCCAATTTTAATGATTTTATAATCACGTTACTCATTGTTACACCAAAG
>CM045728.1:121134797-121162297 GCA_024760905.1 Plotosus lineatus | reverse complement strand
GTCTCTGTGTGCAGTTTGCATGGTCTAACCATGGGTTTCATCCTGGTAATCCTGTTTCCTCACACAGTCCAAAGACATGCACATTCAACACATCGGCGCTGGTAGTGTCGAGGTTAGGATGGTGGACTTATGATTGAGAGGTTGTGGGCTTGAATCCCCATTAGACCTCACTGTGATAAGACCCCTAGGCAAGGTCTAGACCATAAGTGTGTCCCTGTCCACCAAGCAGTATAAATGGGTACCAGTAAAAATACTGTGAAGGTAAGTTGTGACGGACTAGCCTTCCATCTCGGAGCAGTTGATTCATGCTCAGGAAACCAGGGATAAGCTTTGGTCTGATGGGTCAGTAAGCTCGGGTGTAAAAGCCCAACAGACTTCCCTACCGTGAGTGTGAACATTTAAGTCCTGTTTCTTTGTGAAAGATTGGTGAGATCCAACCTCTATGTGACCCTCGTAGAATTAAGCGATGTGGCAAATTAATGAAATGAGTAGCATTTTGCTTTGCTGCCTGCAGTAAGTATAGACAAGAAAAGTTACAGTATTGTCTAATAATAATAATAATAACAATAATAATAATAATAATAACCTACCAGACTCTTCATACAGAAGCAAATAGAATTGAAGTAAATTGAACATTTTTATTTGTTTATTTATTTATTTGCGGGGGGAGGGGGGGGGGGTAAGTAGTAATTTTCGGTAAGTATCTTCTTCTATTTTCCTTTGCAAAAAATAACCCAGACCTATCATACTGTGAAGGGATTTTCTGTCCACACATTTAAGTTATTTCCCAGGTTTTTGTAGGATTTCAAAGGGGATTGTAATGGAACCACTCCAAAATGTTGATCCTCTTTTTCAACAGACAGTCCTTTGTTGGCTTGGTCCATTATCATGCTGGAACATGTTCAATAGAGGCCTGCGGATTTTGTTCCATAGTAGATTGGTATATAGAGCTGTGCATTTTTGCCTTTATGTTGACTCGAGCTCCAGTTTCGACTGAAGAGAAGCAGCAAATAAGCACAATGGTTTTGCTTTAGCATATGCCCCGAACATGTTTTGTCAAAACGAGTAAGGTGATTTAGTGCCGTAAGTATAATTGTATAGTACAGTTAAAAACAACTTGCAGTTGACAAAAGTGCTTTACATTATAAATATGTAAGTAAGTAAAACTGGGATAGAAAGTAATAATTTATTAGATGACCTCAATGCTCCAAGAGGACAGTGGGGGGTGCATGAGATCAGAATTTTAAGGTAGAGTTAGCCAATTAACAGTTTTAATAAACCATAGAATTGTGAAATTGACTTTAAATTTTCCTGGTAACCAATGAATTTTCCTTCAGGTGGTACAGGTAAAACATATAATGAATTTCAATGACAGATTAGCACTGACGGTTGAGGTAAACAGAACGAGAATGAAGCAGGGGCAGGCGTTCTGATCCAGTAAAATAACTGAAAAGGCTCTCTGTTCCAGGGAGAAGGCAAGACCATCTGAGTCTTAATGCACATCAAGTCTAACAGAATAATAAGGTCATCTAAGCACCGAGTGCAACGCTGAGATCTAAAAACATTAGCATCGAGCAGTCGTTGGCATTTATGGAGAATGGCATGACACCTGACGAAAAATACCAAAAATATTGTTTATGTAAAAAAAAACAAAAAAAAACCACTATTTTGAATAGCTTAGGCAGAAATAGTAGTTTTGAGGTTTTCTTTAAAAAAAAATCAAATGAAATAATAAATAAATAAATAAATAGTATGCTCCATTGGCAAACTCACCCATGCTTCTAAAAAAAAAAAGGATTGTGTTTGATCTATGATGAAAACTTTATATATAGTTAGAGTGGGTGACAAAATTTATTTGAGAAATGCTGAGGAGTACCAAAGAATTTAGAAGGTTGCTGAGGGGATGACAATTGACGCTGATGATATTTATAACACAGTTTGATCATACATCCTTACCAGAATGCCGAGTAACTTATTCCAGCAGCTGCATGAATGAAAAATGCTGCAGATGGGTAGAAATAAGAGTTATTTATAATTGATAGAATTGATATTGACTGTCATTTGCAACAGCTAATCATGTTATATATATATATATATATATATATATATATATATATATATATATATATATATATATATATATATATATATATATATATATATATATATATATATATATATATGTGTGTATATATGTATATATATATATATGGGGCAGTGGTGGTCTAGAGGTGTAGTGCGCTGGATCGCTGATCCAAAGGTTGGGGGTTCGAGTCCCACTCTCCACAAGGTTGTCACTGCCCCCCCAGTGCAGCTAACTGGGTTATCAAAGGCGGGCCATGTCTCTCACTGTCTATGGTGAGAGGCATGTAAAAGAACCATTGCTGACTTTCGTAAAGAGTAGCTGCAAAGTCGTCAGCGTGTTTCTGTCCCTTGCTAACAAGGGTTGTGACAGGAAGGGCATCCGACGTAAAAACCTCTGCCAAATCAAAACATACGAATCAGATGATTTGCCGTGGCGACTCCTGAGTGAAAGGGAAAAAAGCCGATGTAATATATATATATATATATATATATATATATATATATATATATATATATATATATATATATATATGTGTATATATTATTTATTTATTTATTTATTTTCTCATTGGTAGCCAGTTGATTAGGTCAGCCAACAATATTATCTTTAAACTTAGTCAATGACCTACAGTAGATTCAGGGATCTGTTCTAAAGGGATGTGTACTTGAGAATCACAAGACTAAGAAATAGCGTTCATCCACAGGCTATATTAAGAAACTTGTTCTTGCATTTTAAAGGATGCGGTATGTCTGGGTACAATCAGACTCACTGTTTCACTAAAAGCTGATTATTGAAGTGTGCTGTTTAGTTCTTATAAAAGCATCATTAAACAATGTAAATTGATGTATGATGTGTATCTTTAGCATTAATCTTTCTGCATGTGATCTCTCTCTCTCTCTCTCTCTCTCTCTCTCTCTCTCTCTCTCTCGCTCACTTTTTCATTTCTTAGATACTGTTTCATCTGGTTCCTATATCCATTATCAGTTTTCAGTGGCTCAAGTAAGTCTTGTAAACATCATATTCACTGTTAACATCGTTGTGTGCAATTGTTCTAGGTAGTGGTGGGTCATCAGGCCACTAACGATTTCTCAGCTGGTCTCAGCACTTTCAGAAACATTGACCTACATTTACAACTTAAATTCTAGTATTAAATTGAATTAATTTATTCCCATTAGTCTAGTCTCTTCGATTTGCGGCATGTCTCTTGGCTACACTGCTTTTAGTCCATGTACTAGTATGTGTATGTTAGATTTTTTTTTTTTTTTTTTTTTTTTTTTTTTTTTTTTTTTTTTGAAAACAAAACTGGTGGAGAAGTGGCAGCATAGTGGTGAAGACAATGAGCTACTGATTTGAAGGTCAGTAGTTCAATCCCCACTGTTAGCACTGTTGAGCCCTTGAGCTTTACCCCTCAATTGCTCAGTTGTGGAGTGTAGACACAGGACTCCCAACGGCTGGCTCTATTTAGAAGGAGCTGGCTCATGTGACGTGTCATAATTTCATGGGCTTGTCTTTGTAAAATGGGGCGGATTCATATGACATGTGTAGTTTGAACTGGATGAAAAAGCACAACAAGACCCAAACTGCTTGAAAAACTTTTCTGTTGTAATGGAGCCATTCTGAATATTCACCTAAATTTGAGCAAGATCAAAACATTTTCCAAGACCTCAACTATGGATCATTTACCTCAAATTCAACTGACTACCTCTGAATATACTCAGTTACCCTTGAAATTAAATTCAATTCTACATCTGGCCACGGTTGCTTACATGCAGGCTATAAGCAATGAGCACATCAGAGGGACAGCACATGTAAGAGGTTTTGGAGACAAAGTCAGAGAGGCTAGATTGAGATGGTTTGGACATGTACAGAAGAGGGATAGTGAGTCTATTGGTAGTAGGATGTTGAGGTTGGAACTACCAGGCAGAAGGCCTCGAGGAAGACCAAAGAGCCGATTCATGGATGTGGTGAAGGAGGACATGAAGGCAGTTGGTGTAAGAGATATTTATATATTAGTAAGTTTATATAACATAGTAACCTATATTAGTATAGGTTATTGTGTATGCATCCACTACATGCATCTTATTAATCTGAATAATAAGCTAAATAGATAGAATTAAGATAAAATTATTCGAGTTCATGAAAAAAAAAAGAAAGTTCAACAAAGCTTTGTTTTGGACTTTGGCTTTTAGTTGCATTTAAGACTTGTTTGGGGGAATTTATTATTTGAATTCTGGTCTACACTTTTCTTATGAACAGCTGGGATAACTGCTGAACTCAATTGGTAAAAAAAAATAGTGTTTCCCCCTTGTTGAGTTTCCTCCCCATGAGGTTTTATACCATAGCTTGGGCTTGTGCCAGTGTGACTTCTGACTTATTTTGCCAAAGCAGGTCACACATGACACATCGTGCTCTTCCTTGGAATAAATCATACTGCTGTTCACAGATCATAACCTATCCTCATATACTCTTTTTTATAACATCCTGATGTGACTGATAAACTTTGCACCATGGTAGTTACCAGTGATGTGTGGTGCGGTTGACAGCTGGTGAAGCACTGACTCTTTTAGAGTCAGATTTACAAATACAAATGAACTCAAAAGACAATATTATTAATTTTTTGATTGGCAACAGACAACTCATTTTTTTTTTAACATCTCATATCAGCATTCTTTACACAAACATGTGACACATATTTTATTTGAGGTTAAAATTTATTCCAAGTGTGTTGGTCTTCCTTTAGTTATTACCTTTTGTTTTGGTTGAAACTATAGATTTGCAAGTTTTCTCAGGCTGGAAATGTAATCTTCCATTTTGATAAGGTGGATTGTCAAGGAAATATAAACTACAAACAAAGATGAGTGTAGGTTGTACAAGAATCTGTGAACTGAGAAGTGCCTCCTGCCATGAGTCAGGGCTACTGTTTGCCTCACCGAGTATATCTGAATATTTATGTGTGAGGGTGTGTGTGTGTATATATATATATATATATATATATATATATATATATATATATACCAAAAGGACAGGACAAAGGCTTTCTATTGAAACTCCATTTATCACTACAGATCTGTTTCGAGGGGTGGTGAAACCATCCCCTCTCTTCAGGTGATTACAGAAGATTACATTCTTCTGTAATCACCTGAAGAGAGGGGATGGTTTCACCACCCCTCGAAACAGATCTGTAGTGATAAATGGAGTTTCAATAGAAAGCCTTTGTCCTGTCCTTTTGTTATTTGCTCTACCAAAAAGTATTGAGCACTCTCCTACGGAAGGATCTACTCAGAAAATCCTCTATATATATATATATATATATATATATATATATATATCAGTTCATTTCTGTAACCGCTTCATCCTAATTAGGGTCGCAGGGAGGCTATCCCATCCCAGCCAACTCAGGGCGAGGGCAGAGTACACCCTGGACAGCTCGCCAGGCCATCGCAGGGCAGAAACACGCTGATGACTTTGCAGCCTACTCTTGTCGAAAGTCAGCAATGGTTCTTTTACATGCCTCACACCATAGACACTGAGAGACATGGCCGGCCTTTGATAACCCAGTTAGCTGCACTGGGAGGACAGTGACAACCTTGCGGAGAGTGGGACTCGAACCCCCAACCTTTGGATCAGCGATCCGGCGCCTTATACCACTAGACCACCACTGCCCATATATATATTATATATATATATATATATATATATATATATATATATATATATATATATATATATATATATATATATATATATATATATATATATATATATATATATATATATATATATATATATATATATATATATATATATATTTTTTTTTTTTTTTTTTTTTTATACATAGATTTTATGTTATTAATGTCTAAACACATTACAGAAATAAATTTTATGAAAAGACAGAGCATATGATCTGTGTGTTTGAAAGCATTTCATCTGTGGCATATAGGGGGCAGCGACAATGATTTGCAGTGCAGTTTGTGAGGCATTTTATATGCATTGTTAACCTTATCCTACTGTTTGATTTGGCACAAGTGTACCACCAGATGCCCTTCCTGATGCAATGGCCTGAAGAGCCAGCAGCCACACTCTGACCTATGTGAACCCAATGGATCAGTTGATTACAGTGCATTTAAATTTCAACATAAAATGGAATGCAAAGGTAAAATCTCATATACACTGTACTGGGTTAATACAAATGTATTTCTTTCAGGGAATGTTGACCATGCAGGTGCGCCACAATGGCTATGTTGATCCAAACAATCTGGTGTTTGAGAACGTCACTGTTTTAGGACTGAATGCTGCCCCTGTCACTGTGACCATAAATGATGGCAACATCACTGCCTTACCAGAGTCCAACATTCACTATGACACCTCAAAGAAGGTAAGTGTAAGCTTGCGTCTACAGTGATATGCAACCAATTAAATCCGAATGTATAGTTAGTAGTTTGGGTATTAATAGCTTAATGGCGAAGACACTGGTGTATTACATCACTCAATACAGCCAAGCTGTCATGGATAAACATTTGAATAAGGGCACGTACTCCTCAACTGCTCGGAATAAATGAAAAGTGTAAATCACTTGTGTTCTGAATATATCCCTGGTGTCATGAAAGTAATGTTTATATTGCGATAACACAAAATCTGTACTGCGCAAGGCATAACCCTTTTTCTTTCTTTCTTTCTTTTTACCGTTGTCCTGCCATTTAGAAATGTATGCGTGCAATGATATAACCAGGTTTGATTAGTGACTTGCCTTTCTCTCTGTCTCCACTGAGAGATGACCTTTTTCTCTAATGGGCCCTGGGGAAAAATCATTGACAAGTAGACAACTCCTCAACAGTCTTTCTTCCTGTTTTAAATTTACAGTTTTTTTTTTTTTTTTTTTCCCTGTTTATTTATTTATTTATTATTTTTTACTTCAGAGGCATAACCATATTGTGTCTAATGTAATGCTCAAATGGTCAGTCAAAACAAAATATGTTGTTGATGCCTTATTTATAATTAATATAACTATGTAAGTGCGGAATATTTCTGTTCGGGTTAGGGGGTAACGTTATCCAGTTGATCGATTTACATACTAGTACTTGTGGATGAAAACAATAGAAAACATCTCTTATTCTGCTGTTGGAGTTTAGGTAACTAGAGTAGTCACATGGCGAGGGTACACAGAGAAGCGATAGAGTCACAGCAGTCAGGAAAGGTGAAATAATTTTTTTTTTGAAATGGGAGTAAACAGAAAATACTAAGCAGACAGAAAGCTCATGAACCTTCACTCAGGCTTGTGCTACGGAAACGTTCACGGAACCAAAATAAAAATAAAAAACAACCAAAAAAAAAAAAAAAACACTGGCTCAAGTGTCATCTAGTTCTGATATGTGATCCCTTTTTTTTTTTTTTTTTTTTTTTTAGGTGTTATACCTGAAAAATCTTAATTTACAACTGGGGAAAAGTTTCACTCTTTCCTGGAATGCCATCAGTGAAACTTTACAGAGGTTTGACTGCCAACCAGGCAATATGGCCACTGAAGCGTCCTGCATAGAAAGAGGTTGCATCTGGGAGGTATGTATACATGAAATTAGCCCTAAGACTTAAAGAAAATATTCCGTTTTTGTCATGTGCAATGGACCCACACATTTATTTCGGGAAAATATTGAAGTGACCTTTAGGTTTTAAATTATTTAATTAATTTATTTTGGTCTTTGATCAGTTTTCTGCATTACCCCAAATGTCATTCGATGTCGATATTGTCATTAGTAGGGATTACAAATTTGACATCTTTACATACAGGGAATTTGTTTTATTCATTTACCGTCCTTCTTTTTTATCGTCTACACAATATTTTCAATCAGATCCATAAAAGGCTGCTGAACGATGGTAATCTAGTAACCAGTCAGCTTGCTATCTGGCTCCCAAAGCACAGAATATTTACAGTATACATAAATTAAAGTGTCAATTTCTCCACTTTAACATCAGATTACTTTTACTTCATTCAAAAAAGTTATTAGTTTATAATGAGCAGATATAAAATAGTTACAATAACCTTTTGTAATTGTTTGCAGAACTCAAATCTGAACGGTGTTCCATGGTGTTATTTTCCCACGGACCATGGATTTTTAGTTGATGAGCCTCCACAGGAAACGCCAAATGGATGGAGCTTCAATATCAAGCGGAATATAAAATACCCTGTTCCATATGCTCGATCCAAAAGTATCGACACACTGAGGGTGGAAATCACATATTTGAGTGCACATTCCCTCAGGTTTAAGGTGCAGAGAATTAAATAGAAGCTATCACACAAATAAATTGAATAAATAAGAAAATATATTCCACGTACTGTTCATTGTTTTCCTCCTACAGATCTTTGATCCTAATGATAAGCGTTATGAAGTTCCTGTTCCTCTCGATTTACCACCAACGCCAGAAACACAGGAGGAAAAGAGGATGTACACAGTGAAAGTCACTGAGAAACCATTCGGTATTCAGGTGATCAGAAAAAGCACAGGAACCATCATGTGAGTTTCCATTTTAAAATGTGATTGTATATTTGCCTGAGACTTTCTTAAGGTTTATTTATATAGCGTATACATATAATATAATCATAAATATATCGACCCAATAAGACCTCCTACATTTCAAAGGTGAATGGGAAAATAAATAAATAAATAAATAAATAAATAAACAAATAAAATAAAAATTCAGTTATTATTTGCACACATAAAACTTTACTCAATATAGTTTTGTAGACATCATGTCTTAAACACTCCCTCCAAATGTTGGCCCCCATTATCTAAATACTCTTGGAAGCAATTTCTGAAGGCTGCCAGGGTTTGATGGATCATGTCAGATGGAACATCACGTGTGATTTAAGGTAGCCCCACAGATAAAATCACAGGAGTAAGGTCAGGGGAACAGGACACCCACCCAACATTGCCAATGAATGAGTTCAACCAATCTCACAGCACTTCCACAAGATATTCAAGCTAAGTGTGATGTAGCTCAATCTACCACACATCAAGTTCTTCAAACGCAAGGTGCTCAAGTTTCAGTGATTTTACCCACACACACACACACACACACACACACACACACACACACACACACACACACACACACACACACACACACACACACACACACACACACACATATTCATTCATTCATTTTCTGGAAAAACGTAATCCTAATTAGGCTGACACCAATCTGTGCCAACTCTGGGTAAGAGCAGTGTACACCCTGGACACTACACCAGATCATCGCAGGGCAGAAACAGCCGACTCTTTAAGTCAGTTGTGGTTCTTTTACATGTTTCTCACCACAGACAGTGAAAGTCAGCCTTTGATAACTCAGTTAGCTCCACCGTGGAAACAGCAGTGACAACAGGATGATAGTGGGGCTTGAATCCCCGACCTTGTTGTCAGTAATCAGGCACTTGACCACAGGGCCACCATGCCCACCACCCACATACACAAATGTGACGCTGCATGTGTAAATCATGGATAAGGGTAAAAAAAATAATAATAAAAAAAAATAATAATAAAAATGTAATTACCTTTATTAGTTTTTGAGATACACATCTTTGGGTCTCCACAGACGCTGTGACCCAGGCTTAAGAAAAATGAAATAGCTCTCATTTTCTCTTTCGGATATTCCCATGCTTAAAATTTGCATTATAATGGCAAAAATGACTGAAAATGTTGGGAAGTCACTCAGTTACTACTTGGGAATCATTCAGTTTGCAAGTACATGAAAAGTGAATAGAAAACTTCCCATCTTGTTTTCCTTCATTTGTGCTGAAGCAGGCTGAGTCCTCCTCAGCTCCACAGAGGTCTGCACTAAAAATGATTTGAGGATGGATCACATAACCTACTGCCTCATTATCTGAAAACACACAAATATTAAGGTTTCTATTTGTTTAGTGAAAACACATCCATCAAATTATGTACACACACACACACACACACACACACACACACACACACACACACACACACACACACACACACACACACACACACACACACATTGACAGTGATTTTGTGTACAGCCACTGTCATTCACCCGGCTTGATGTGTTCATGATCAGTAACAGTTTCCACTGGCACGGGTTGATCCTCTTCGTCATCACTGCTAAAATCTTCAATTTTTGATTGTCCTCTCCAAAAGTAGTCTCTCACTGCCTCAGTGAGTTCTGGTGAGATGAAATCTGCTTCCATACAAATCCCCTGTTTTGACAGCAACATTGAAATCTGTGCATTGCTTTGCGTGGCCTGACATAGGCTTTGTTTTTTTTTGTTTTTTTTGGTGTATGGTAAGCATGCTTACAGTCACTTTCAGCAGTAACGGAGACTCCTAGAAAAACTCTGAGCATTAAACAATCTGCACTTCAACAGTAAAAGTATGATTCTTTTCAAAATAAGTCAAGGGAAATAACAGAATGGCAGCAGAAAATGCATGGGGCTTTGATCATGTTCATTGTGGATCAGTCACTCTGGGCATAGTGGTTTCAAACTACATCAGAATTACTACGCCTAAACATAGACAAGTAGTGCAGTAACGTGAAAAAAGGTCTTAGTGTTTCTATACATGCCAAACATCGTGGTCTTCCACCTTTGACAATTCTGTTAGGGAATGAAATGATGCTCAAAAGATGGGTAAAATAAGTTTGTTTGTTTATCCACAAAATCACAATGGAAAATTATTTCAATAAAATATTTGCACTTTACACTTTGCATTTATTAATAATATATGATAATTTAGCAGAAAAAAAGTGTTGTACAATCCAAATATGAAACAAATTAAAAATTGTTATTTTATTCTCCAATATATATATAATTTAATTCATTTTCTATAACGGCTCAATCGTAATTAAGGTCATGAGGAGGCTGGCGCCCATCCCAGCCAACTCTGGGAGTACATTCTAGACAGCTCACCAGGCGAAAACACGCTGACAGTTTTACAGCCTACTCTTGTCAAAAGGCAATGGTTCTTTTACACGAACATCACACCACAGACAGTGAGAGACATGACCGGCCTTTGAAAACCCAGTTAGCTGCACTGGGTGGGACAACCCATGGAGAGTGAGGCTTGAACCACCAACTTTAGGATCAGTGATTCAGCAGCATTATATATATATATATATATATATATATATATATATATATATATATATATATATATATATATATATATATATATATATATATATATACAGTAAAACCTCCGCTGACTAACGCTTAAGCTCACGAACTTTTCGACCCAAGAACATTAAGTTTGCGAGCATATAGTCTCTGCTGACGAACTAGTTTTCGGCGGACGAATCAAACCACGCGGTCGAACAGCGCCCCGGTGGCGGCCACGAGAAGCTGACGCGCGCTCACGGCGTCACAGTTAAATCGCCCCTTTTCTTTGAGTGCAGAAGTGGTTTGTGTTTGATAGACATTTTGGACCATATTGAGTGTACTTTTGCTATTATGGGACCGAAAAAGACCCCACCACAGGCGGAGATCATTGAAAAACACGAACGAGGTGTGCGTTTGTGTGACTTAGCGTCCCAGTACCAGTACGCTCAGTCTACCATTGCTACCATCCTTAAGAACAAGGAAGCTATTAAGGGTGCGTGTGTGGCTAAGGGTGTTTCCAAACAGTAGGCGTTTCCAAACACTCCTTCCAAACAGTAAGTCCCTCCCTCCCTCCTCCTCCCACTCCATTCCATCAAGCCGTCAATAAAAAAAAATAAAACGTAAATAAAAATAAAACGACTTTATTATACAGTAGTTTATTTCTTTAATTACAATACAATAGCACATTTATTATACATAAAATAAGGTATATTTTTGTGTAGTTTTAAGGCTTATTTAGTAGAAAATTATGTTTTATGGGGACCTGGGAACGGATTATTCTCATTTTAATGGTTTCTTATGGGAAATAAATGTTCGGAAGACGAACTTTTCGCCTTACACACACTTTCTGGGAACCAATTATGTTCGTGAGCTGAGGTATCACTGTATATATATATGTGTGTGTGTGTGTGTGTGTGTGTGTGTGTGTGTGTGTGTGTGTGTGTGTGTGTGTGTGTATATATATATATATTATTCACTCATTCATACCCTAGGGAACAGGTTTTGCAGATGCCTTGCAACCCACTTGGTGAAAAACATATGATGCGCCAAACACACATTGAGAATCCCTTTCCCCAAGCTCTCATTTAGCAAGACAGTTTATTCAGGAATCTTTTCTTGTTTACTCTAAGCCAAACATGGGTTGTATATGGCCTTATACATTGCATATTCATGTTGTAGGGCAAAACATCTGTGCTCAGTTTAAACAAAACAGTACACGCTATTGACAATGACTGATGCATTCAAACCAAGTACCATGTGGGTTAATTCAAAGTGTCTACATTAGGAGACAAAGTTGGAAGTAAACACACATGAAAGTATAAAGGAATGCCTGGGTGTGTTTCATTAATTTATAAGGACAGAAAAAAGCGGAGGATGTAACACATTTTGCATAGTAATGAATGAATCTTCATTATGTAATTAATTCATATTACATCAAGGTGAATAGGAACCATAGTTTATACTGTATATATATTCTGCTTCTGTTTCTTCTTGAAGATGGAATTCGTCGCTTCCTGGTTTTACTTACTCTGACATGTTCATACAAATATCAACTCTTCTTTCATCTCAATACATCTTTGGCTTTGGTGAGACAGAGCATCCAAGCTTCAGGCATGACATGAACTGGCACACATGGGGCATGTTTAGTAAGGATCAACCTCCAGGGGTAAGTAGGTTATACAAAGTTAAGTAACTATAAAATATTCTAACACACACAAACACAATTTTTCCTTCTCTCTCTCTCTCTCTCTCTCTCTCTCTCTCTCTCTCTCTCTCTCTCTCTCTCTCTCTCTCTCTCTCTCTCTCTCTCTCACTCTAGTATAAGTTGAACTGTTATGGTGTACATCCTTTCTACATGGGTTTGGAGCCAAGTGCTGATGCTCATGGAGTCCTCTTGCTGAACAGCAATGCTATGGGTGAGACAGGCATGCACACACACACACACACACACACACACACACACACACACTTTGTATTCGTGTTCTTCATCCCAAGTGTCTGATAAAACATTCATGGAAAAAGGGTTGTTCCCAGTAGTGTGTGCAAATGTGCATGTTGCACATTATGGTAATTAAAGGTACTCTGATTTCACTTTGGATAAATGCAGTACATTTGGTATCGGGGCCTTCAGTGGGACTTAATGGACTTAATCCACCTCTTAGTACCACCACTGCCGTATGCCAAACATGCAATTATACAATCCATCAATAATATACATCAATAATATACAAAAATACAATATAACAAGGCAATGCAGATAGAGAAAGAGAGAGAGAGAGATAGAGAGAGCGAGAGAGAGCGAGAGATTTCATGCATTTCTGCAACTAACTCTGAGCATTACATAACCTTCATCAGAGTTTACTGGTGGAAGCTGCTGGTAAATTGGTGCTGTGTGTCATGGATGCAAAAATGAACTCCTAATATGCTTTTTAAATAATCAACTAGGTATATATATATATATATACAAAAACACAGTCTAAACTCATAGTCAACCAAGCAAAGGTAATGTGATGAAAGAAGATGATGAAGGAATATCACAAAGTAAAATTAACGCACGGTGGAGGAACAGGCAGGAAGAATTCATATATGAACAGGCAAAATCACAGGCTACTCAGATCAGAAACTAGTTATTCCCAGGATCTTACATTACCAAATGCTGTTCAGATATCCTATACTTGGGCTGTGATAAACTGCACATGAACTTCACACACTAAACGTTTGTAGTTTGTCTGCTTTTGGAAAGCCAAAAGTGATTGCTGTACTACATAGCTGTGTTTGAGATCGAGGGAGACAGGAGGGAACTGTGAAATAGCATTTTCTCTTTTAGAAAACCACGTATATCTAGATAACCTAACAAAGTCAGTAACGTGCATGCATTAAAATTACAAACTGGTAAATTTACTACAAACTCCAATGCAAAGCATATCAGCTATAGGGCAATACTGCTACAAGCATCTGCACAACGTCAGTGCTTGGGAACACAAGAAACCTATGAGAGTGTTTCTGTTACACAGGACAACACTAGGGCACGCCCCATCAGTGTGAATACAACCGATATTAAATTGACCACAAACCATAAAATTCTTTCAGTTATAGACATTCTCCATTATGGCATAAGTTGGGGCTGAAAATGTAAGCTATGTGCAATCAAGTATATTTTGGTGTAATCTGTAACCATCCTGCCTAAGTCTACTTCTGTACTAGGTACGGTCATTTGAGTATGCAGTCCAGACTTTACAAAAGCAACACAGACATGATTTAGTTCAAGTAGAGTTAGATGGATATACATATAAATGGCGAATCAAATAGAGACATGTGTGTTCATGGATTGGAGTTTAAATGGCTATATGTATAGACCTTTACTTTTTACCTTTTGCACCTGGGAACTATGTCGAAATAACATTTTAGTTTATTATATATAATACAATTTAGAAGTAAATAAAATGCTCCTCTTACAATTTGAAACAAAATGGGGAAACAGTCAAAACACAAACAGGCTTGTTATTTAAGCCAAATGACACACACACACACACACACACACACACACACACACACACACACACACACACACACACACACACACACACACACACACACACAGCATGGGATAAACCCAGAGGTTGATCTGCTATGGTCCTGATAATAAAAACAACAAAGCCAAGTGTTGCAAGCAGGACTTTTGTGTGAAGCAGTTTTAGCTGTGTTTTATGGCTTTTTTTTTTTTTTTTTTTTTTTTTTTTTTTGCCATTATTGAGGAGCTAGCTGATAGTAAATTGCAAACATGCCCTAGGAGGGCCAGATTTAACACATAATGCCGCACTATACTAAAAATTGTACGATGCATAGACCAGTATGCCATGCCTGAGAGACCACCTGGAAACTCAAAAGCCCTCATTATACTGTAGCCTGAAAACATGTATACTCAGAAACTATCTGCCTAAAGGATCAGACTGAGGATAAAACTCCTCTGGCACAGTCGTGCAGTGAAACAAGTAGGTTGAATGAATAAAACATTTCCATTTAATCAATCCAAGGCCAACAATAAAATTCATTATTGTTGGAGAATTCGGAGAATAATCTACACAAAGACTGATCAAATTTGTCTCCCTTCACTGGCTTCTACAGTTGCCTGCAACAGGTTAAAAAAGTTCCCTACAAAGCCAACAATGGACAAGAACCCTCCAACCATAATGCATTTATCACCACTTGCACTGCATTATCCTCATTCTGATCCTTCAGCACTTTTTCCAGCAATTTTGATTGTGTTCACCACATGGTGAGGGATGACTGACATTTGACTATTAATCTAATAGCATAAGTGAATTTAGCATGATAAAGTCCACATATATATATATATATATATATATATATATATATATATATATATATATATATATATATATATATATATATATATATAAGTCTTTGTCCTGTCCTTTTATTTATATATATATATATCAATCAGTGTATCAGCTGATTGATAGATATATATATATATATATATATATATATATATATATATATATATATATATATATATATATAAATAAATAAAAGGACAGGACAAAGACTTTCTATTGAAACTCCATTTATCACTACAGATCTGTTTTGAGGGGTATATAGAGATATATTCCTCTATAATCACCTGAAGAGAGAGGATGGTTTCACCACCCCTCGAAACAGATCTGTAGTGCTAAATGGAGTTTCAATAGAAAGTCTTTGTCCTGTCCTTTTATTTTTATTGTTATTTGCTCTACCAAAAAGTATTGAGCACTCTCCTACAGAAGGATCTGCTCAGAAAATCATATATATATGATCACGATATATATATATGATCAGCGTTGCTGATCAGGCTATTGACACTGTGAAAGAAGTGGTCCTTTTGGAGTAAGGCTTTGATGCTCCTCTCATCAGGGTCTAGGAGGACCTAAAGATTGCACGTTTTCTCTAAAGCATCACTGTTCCACCACCTTAATGTCCTTTGCAGAAAGTTTCTGCCACGTATACAATAATCAGAAAAACTGTGCTGTTTTAAGACCGACCCATTGCAGCACAGGGAAGGATTAGTGGGTACTGCTAACTGTACTGTAATCCACGTAACCCCCCCCCCCCCACCCCCGGTTAGGCATGTAATTGGCTGTTAGTGTTTGATAAGTTCCTGGGTGTGGTCACTGACAATAACTAAGCAGTCCAGTTTAGTTAGCCCCACCTTCAGCATATCACCAATCTGCATGTGCAACAAGACCTGCACACTGGCTAGCAGAAAAATGCAAACACCAATCAAAAGGAATGAAGAGAACTCACATGAGATTACAAGAGGTTATAGTTAATGCAAAATGTTCAACGTTGGGAGTACAATGCTGCAGGGTCACTGTACAAATCCCTTTATCTTTCAGAGCTTGGAACTGGTCAGCTGCAGTGCAGAGACCAATACAGATCCACATAGCCACACCTGATCAAATAATCTGTTTTTGCTACCAGCAACTGGGGTTTGTTCAAGTCATTGCACAATGACTGCAGCATAAAGAAAAATTACCTTTACCTCTATACAAGCCCTGCATTGGTGTAGAACCACTGTAATGGTATCCACCCACTTTCAGTGTCTCATTAATATGAGAAAAGATCAGCTCACCTTTAAGCAGAATGAATAATGTGGGATACAAATCCACAGGACAATTGGAAACTGGCAGCATTTGGAGTTCACAAGCCAATGCATACCAATGAAGCCATTTGAGGTAGATTTAAACCAAATTGCAACAAATCAATTAAAAGTAATATTAGTATGCTGATGTTCGTATATTTTAGATGTGACCATTCAGCCAACACCTGCTCTCACGTTCCGCACCATTGGCGGTATCCTTGACTTCTACATGGTAATGGGTCCTACTCCAGAACTGGTGGTCGAAGAATACACTGCGGTAAGTCTGTGTGTGTGTGTGTGTGTGTGTGTGTGTGTGTGTGTGTGTGTGTGTGTGTGTGTGTGTGTGTGTGTGTGTTTGTCTTCATGAGGTCAGAGTTGACTTTACACACCAATATCAAGAAAATCAAAGTCAAATCCCATGAGATGGCATTGAAATGTGTAAAGAAGGCCGAGGAGGAGCAAATGTGGCATTTATATCATATTTGTATCAACTCAAAAGTGTTTGTGTTTGTGCCTGAATTCCTGAAAAGCAAAGGTCACATTTACTTTATGCATTGCGATTAATATTTCACACAGACTGTATCCAGGTAACGTAATTAGTTTTGAACCAAAAGGAGAAAAATACTATACCAATCATTTTTGAAACAAACAAACAATCAAAAAAAAAAAAAAAAAAAAAAAAAAAAACTGTAGCTGTGGTTAATTTTGATAAATATTTGCATATTAAAATGATCAACAGCAAATGCACTTTTAAATAAATGTACATTATTATTATTATTATTAGTAGTAGTAGTAGTAGTAGTAGTAGTATTACAAAAATAACGTACATTTAGGCAGCAAATTGGGATACTTAAGAGAAGTGATAATTAAAAATAAAACACTGATTTATGCTTTTGCATAATCTTTAAACACTAATTTAGTCCTAGGAAGCTGTCCAGTGTACTCTGCCCTCTCCTAGAGTTGGCTGAGATGGGCACCAGCCTCTCCTGAACCATAATTAAGATTAAGTGGTTAATAAAATGAATGAATGAATGAATGAATGAACCATAAACTGTAATTTACATATTAAAACTAAACTACAATGTAAACAAAAATTTAAGGTGTTCTATTTAAAAATGCATATTGTAAGAGTATTACAGTAGGGGGCAGTGGTGGTCTAGTGGTATAGGGCGCTGGATCGCTGATCCAAAGGTTGGCGGTTCGAATCCCACTCTCCACAAGGTTGTCACTGTCCCCCCCAGTGCGGTTAACTGGGTTATCAAAGGCGGGCCATGTCTGTCACTGTTTATGGTGTGAGGCATGTAAAAGAACCATTGCTGACTTTCGTAAAGAGTAGCTGCAAAGCTGTCAGCGTGTTTCTGTCCCTTGCTAAAAAGGGTTGTGATAGGAAGGGCATCCAACGTAAAAAAAACCTCTGCCAAATCAAAACATACGAATCAGATGATTCGTTGTGGCGACTCCTGAGTGAAAGGGAAAAAGCCGAAAGGAAGACAGACAGACAGACATTGTAAGAGTATTACAGTCATATTGGTATCTTGGAATTCAACATTTCATTATCAAATGTAAAACCGCAAATTGTTCCGGGTTGTGAAATTCTTGACGACACAATGTTTATAACAGTTAAAATGTTAAATATAAAATAACCACACTCAAACCCCGCTCACTAAAAACCTCCTGGTCAAAGGTGGCTGTTCAATAGTGAACAGCCACTGTGTTTTGTCTTCCATTATGAGCCATTTAGGCCAAAAACACAGGTTTCCTAAAACATCTGTATAGGTTTGGCATTTATTTACCATAACAATGCTGTTGAACTTAAGGAATGATCTTACACACTAGTGATTACATAGCAGTACAACACCAATACGTAGAAAAGAAAAAAAAAAAAAAAGGAAAAAAAAAAAATATATATATATATGTATATATATGAGAATCTGTGGGATATTGTGAAGAGAAAGTTGAGAGACACCAGACCCAACACTGTGGATGAGCTTAAGGCCGCCATCGAAACATCCTGGGCCTCCGTAACACCTCAGCAGTGCCACAGGTTGATTGCCTCCATGCCACGTCGCATTGAAGCAGTCATTTCTGCAAAAGGATTTCCGACCAAGTATTGAGTGCATAACTGAACATAATTATTTGATGGTTGACTTTTTTGTATTAAAAACACTTTTTTTTATTGGTCGGATGAAATATGCTAATTTTTTGAGATAGGGATTTTTGGTTTTTCTTTACTATTTTCACAAAATTATCAATATTAAAACAATAAAAGGCTTGAACTACTTCAGCTGTGTGTAATGAATCTAAATATATATGAAAGTCTAATGTTTATCAGTACATTCCATAAAATAATGAACTTTATCACAATATGCTAATTTTTTGAGAAGGACTAGTATGTATATATGTATATATATATATATATATATATATATATATATATATATATATATATATATATATATATATGTATATGCGAACAAGTTCCTGTGCTCGCTCGGAATTTACCAATGTCATCACGCATGGTGTAGGGGTCATCAATATTTGCCTAGATTGGTAAGCTCTTATCAAATGCTTTAGGAAAGACATCATGGCTGATTGTATCTTATTTCCGAGATGTATTTCATGTTTATTCAATATCCCTGGTAGGTAAATGGTTCATTTAAGAAATTGGATTTTTGTCATATAAAGGTCAATCATCTACTTAAGGAAAGAGGCCCAGAAATAATATAACACCAGATGGCCATCCAAATACTTTCTGACCCTAAGTTTAAACCTCTTAACCCAGAGTTGAATCAAACTGAGCCTAACACGTGTTCAGAGAACAAAGTAACCTCTGCCTCCATCTCACCCTATCCTCTGCATCTTCTTCTCTTACACCAACTACCTTCATGTCACCGTTGCCTCTTTCTGTAGAGATTCCGGTCGATCACACTTGTGGTATGCTTTCCATGATGGAAATCATTTTTTTATTTATTTATTTATTTATTTGTTTATTTATTTACTTATTTATTATGTGTGGAAGTTACTTACCAATACTGTTGCAGAAGTTTCTATAGACAGGTTGCCCTTGTTGGTTGCTTTTGCTCCTTCTATTCACCTTATCCCAAATCAGCTTGTTGGGGCTTAAGTCTGGAAATCACGCTGAGACTGTTCCATCGTTTGAATCCTACCACCATATATAAATATATTTATTTATTTTTTAATTTTTTATTTTTTTTCCCTGAGGTAGTTCAGATATACTGCTTACCTTGATTCTTTTGACTGGTTGTGTGTGTGTGTGTGTGTGTGTGTGTGTGTGTGTGTGTGTGTGTGTGTGTGTGTGTGCGCGTGTTTGTGTGTGTGTGTGTGTGCGTGAGTGAAACTTTCTTACATTTTTAACTTTTTCTTGTTTTCCTTTTGTGAACAGATGATTGGCCGTCCAGTTCTCCCAGCCTATTGGTCTCTGGGATTCCAGCTTTGTCGCTATGGCTATGCTAACGATTCAGAAATTGCAGATCTTTATGCTGATATGCTGAGTGCCGGTATTCCTTACGTAAGAGATTCATCATCCTATTTAAAGTTTCATTTAATAATAATAAATTTTCATATAGTAAGCTTGAATTTGGAATTCATTTAAAAGTGATCCAATACATACACAGTAACATTAAGAAGCCTCCTTACTATTGATCTTCATGACAGGATGTGCAGTATGCAGATATTGACTATATGGACAGGCAGCTGGACTTTACAATTTCGAAGGAATTTGAAAACCTTCCGCGTTTGGTCGACAAAATGAGGGCTGAGGGCATGCGGTTCATCTTCATATTGGTATGAGTAATTTATTTTCTCCTGTTCTTAGTTTGTCAAATGGTATTCCCCTTTATTCACTGAGGTCAGTGTTAAGGTTGAATCAGTCATTTCAAACACTTCGACACTAACTGGTGAACTCAATCTCTGAAACATGTTCGACATAGGGTAGGGATGTCATTTTATTTTATAAAACTACATTTGCAGTTGTTCTTTTCCTTCACTTGTAGGTCCTGTACTGACCTGTTACACCAATTATATCCCAAATGCAAAGCGTATATCTACAATGCTTATATTTATATGCAGTTATGTTTTACATTGCAGTTGAAAATAGCAAGAAATAAATAAAAACACAGAGTACCACCTGTATGAATTTTACTTTGATTACAGTTATAAATGACCTCCTTGATATACTCAATGTCACCAGTGTTCATATAGCATGTGTTCCAACTGGGCTGTCCCTCTTACATGCATATACTGCACTCATTTGTTTATTTATATGAATTATTAACTTTCCTCCTCATTGAATCACCACCTTATCGTGGAGGGGTGTGCGTGACATAATGACCCTAGGAGCTATGTTATCAGGGGCATAATGCCCCTGGTAGGGTCACCACAAGGCAAGCAGGTCCTGGGTGAAGGTCCAGATGAAGTGCGGCTCAGAACACCCCGATGCCAAATAAAAAGAAAACAAGGACACAGTTTCCATTGCCCAGACAGGGGTCACCAGGGTCCCCCACCTAGAGCCAGGGCTGGGGAGGGGGGGCGCTCAAAGGCGAGATGTTACGACAGGCACTGATGACCTTCCAGTCACAGCTATGTGCTGCTGCCTCAGAAATGGATGCACAAAACATGGCCCATTCGGATTCTTTGTCACCCACCTTCTTCTGGATATAGTTGTAGCTCTGACAGAGGTGAGAGTTAAAGGCCTCTTGGACAGGAGACTCCAGCAAACATTCCCAGGAGACCCTAACTACATGCTTGAGCCACGGAGGGCAGCCTCACCCCACCATTGCAGCCAGCCTGACAGGTTGACAGCTCAGCTCTTCTAGTCACCTGAGTGTCCAGAACATGTGGAAGCAAGTCTGGTGACACGACTACGAAGTCCATCATCAAACTGTGGCCTCGGATGCCCTGGTGCCAAGTGCACTTATGAACACCCTTATGTTCGAACATGGTGTTTGTGATGGACAACCATATCTCCAACAATGAAAAACAATTCAGGCTCAGACTGCAGAGGCTGTACCTACTGATCACACCCTTCCAAGTCACACTACCATTCCCCACATGGGCGTTGAAGTCTCCCAGGACAATGAGTGAGTCACCCGGGACAGCGTTCTTCAACACACCCCCTAAAGACTCCAAGAAGTGTGGATAGTCGGACTGTTGTTTGTTACATAAGCACAAACCACAGTCAGGACCCGTCCCCCTAGCTAAAGACGGCGGAAAGCTACCCTTTCATCTACTGGGGAGAACCCCGAAGTTTGGGCACCGAGATAGGGGCAACAAGGATGCCAACACCGGTCCGCCGCCTCTCCCAATGAGCAACTCCAGAATGGAATAAGGTCCAATCTCTCTCAAGATGGGTAGTTTCAGAACTTAAGTTATGCATTGAGGTGAGTCTGACTATATCTAGTCAGTATCTCTCCACCTGACACATCAGCTCAGGCTCCTGCCCCACCAGAGAGGTGGCGTTCCATGTCCCAAGAGCCACAGTGAATAGACTGAGTAGATGGAGATATCTATATCTACTGGGATTCACTTAATGAAATGAGGCTGTGTCCTATGTGTTTGTAGTATTAAATGTTTAACCTGTAATTGCCTGGTAAGCATTACAGGGTGTACTCTGCCCTCTCCCAGAGGCGGCTGAGATGGGTGCCATCCTGAATCAATGAATAAAATAATAAATGTCTAACATTTATTAATATAAAATGTAAATTAAATGTTTAAAGTTGACTGGCTTTATTTTTCATTCTTTAACTTTATTTACATATTTATTTTGTTTTGTTCAGGATCCTGCAATTTCAGGGAATGAGACTAATGACTATCCTCCCTTCCGTCGTGGTGTTGCAGAAAACGTGTTTATTAAATGGCCAAGCCACCTGAGTGAGGACATTGTCTGGGGAAAAGTAAATATCCACATACAAAATTTAAATATAACATAATGACCTGATTTTTTTAAATGGAGCAGAAATTTGATCAAGTTTCATTTTCAGGTCTGGCCTGACTATCCAAATATCACTGTTGACGAGTCTTTGGATTGGGATACACAAGTACAGGTATACTTTTTTTTTTTTTTTTTTTTTTTTTTTTTTTGATTGAACCACCTGATATTCTATCTAATTTTATCTGGTACTTTCTCCTCATCATAGAGGAATATTTGATACAATTTACGATAATTGTAGAGGTGATAGAGTGAGCAGTGATGATTTAGGGTACACTGGTCCATCATGGATCCAATCAGAGAATGAAGGCATGAAGGGAGCTCATCAAAGAGGAACCAGTGCACACATAATCAACTGTCTGTGTGTGATTTCTTTGTCTCACTCAGATTTACAGGGCCTATACAGCATTCCCAGACTTTTTCCGGAATAGTACAAAAGAATGGTGGCTGAGAGAAATCAGCGATTTCTACGATAAAATGAAATTTGATGGCATATGGATTGTAAGACTAAACACTAAACACACACATGTACATAAATATATCTATACAGTGTGTGTGTGTGTGTGTGTGTGTGTGTGTGTGTGTGTGTGTGTGTGTGCATGTATGTGTATATATGTATGTATATAATATATATATATATATATATATATATATATATATATATATATATATATATATATATATATATATATATATATATATATATATATATATAGTATATACACACATACATACACATATATATATATAGTATATACACACATACATACACAGATATATATATATATATATATATATATATATATATATATATATATATATCTGTGTATGTATGTATATATATCTGTGTATGTATGTGTGTGTGTATACTATATATATATTATATATAACTATATATATATAATTAAGTGCTTAGCATACTGTTATAAAATGAATGGCAGCTCCATATCCCTCGTTATATTTCTTTTAATGCAATGATTTGATTTTCTGTTCTTTTATCATTATGTCTGAAGGACATGAATGAACCAGCCAGTTTTGTTCATGGCACAGTTGGGGAAAAGTGCCTTGGCCCAGAAATCTATGACAAGCCACCATATATGCCACGTAAGGAAAGCTTTCAATCTCTCTCTTTTTTTTATTTTTAAATTCAATAGAAATCCTCCCCCACACTAAGCGTACATACAGTATTTATAAATTGTGCTATATATTTGCATTTTCATGCTCATCTCAAATATTACTTGGGGTCCAATGTTCTTGAATATATATTTATTGTTGTGTATTGTTATTGTTTTACAGATATTTTATACGATTGCTCTTTCTAAAATGGTATTTTTACCATTCTGGTCAGTTTGAAGTTGAAAGTATTTAAAATAGTGTAGTTATTTAAGTTATTTGATTAAAATTGATAAACCATTCAGAAATAAAAGGAAAAGTGAAACACAGTGACAGGAACCACCCTGCATGCCTAAACGTTATAGGTTGCATAACAAACAGATAAGGTAACTAATCAACAACAGTTGAACATTTTACAAGACGAGGGATGAATTGATAGTTTATACGTGAGACATTACTCATTATTAAAGAAGTTCAACAAACTGTTACTGCTGAAGTGTTATGCATTGAAATGCACATCATTCATTCATATAAATGAAAATGAGCAGATGCCTGTCTGATGTATGTAAATGAAATGTGGTATTATGTGCAAATATGCCCAGCCTTATTTAATATAGAAGTTCGGTAATTTATATCCGATATATTAATTTGAAGCCAACATACTGTTATTATTGCCATTACAGCATTTTGGTTTCCTGAAACTGACACATCCATTTCCTATTTTTCTATTTTTTTGAGAGTGAAACTAATTACAAGTGGCAGCTTTTTTGAAACAGGCTAATGCATTTCTATTGAAATGTATGCTCTTTTTTTTTTTTTTTTTTTTTTTATTTATTTATTTTTTTTCCAATAACACTAAATAGCTATGCTGTTATGAAAAGTAGGCCACATTTTAGAGGTGTAAATTTGTTCTGATAGATTATCTCCCAAAAATCAAAGAAATTGTACTTTGAATTTATGTATATTTGTCTTATTTAGTATGCCAACAGCTTTTTTATTTTTTTTATTTTATTTTTTATTTAACACCAGTGCTGCAAACACTACGTTTTACCAATTTAAAAAGATGCACATCTTGTGTTACCAAAACACTGGAAGCTGGGGGGATGAGTATTACAATGTTTTGAAACTGGAAAATAGTTACATAAATATTTCAAAGTAACCACCAATGGAAAGAATGAATGAATGAATGAATGAATGAATGAATGAATGAATGAATTTAAACAGATTTTTTTAAAAATGTAAATCATTAGGCTAGCTGATGAGTCCCATAGCTTCTCTTCCAGGGTTTTTTTTTTTTTGTTTGTTTTTTTTTTTTTTTCTTTCTTTTTTTTTTGGTGACCTGATATGAGTTGACATTAAAATGTCTGGATTGGTCATACAAAATAAAGTGTTACCAAACTATTCTAGCTTTAACCCTACTATTTTGATCTTTAAAAATGGGTTTGACTTGTTTGCAGCACTGGAGTCTCAAACACGAGGGCTGAACCACAAAACTATCTGCATGAACAGTGAGCAGTTTCTTCCTGATGGCACTCCAGTTAAACACTATGATGTGCACAGCTTGTATGGCTGGTCTCACACCAAACCAACTTATGAGTGAGTGGGCTACATGCATAATGTTTGCAAATGCTACTGTTGCTTTTTAATCAACCAGAATGGGCTTTTTTTTTTTTTTTTTTTTTTTTTTTTTTAAACTTATGTTATTTGTTTTAAGTGACTAGGGTTGGGGCGACGCTGCATGTGTTCTTGGAATCTACTTTTAAACTGTCCCTAAGTGTGTGTGTGTGTGTGTGTGTGTGTGTGTGTGTGTGTGTGTGTGTGTGTGTGTGTGTGTGTGTGTGTGTTCATGTTCATTCTCTCACCAAATCTTATTCAGGCTGTATTTCTACCAGTCTAGGTGGAAGAAAAAACAACTACTGAGGCAGCACAGTGGCTCAGTGCTGAGTAGTTACCTCCTAGCAAGGGGATTCTGGGTATGAAACTTGTAGCCAACTAGAACATTCTTTATGGAGGTTTTTTTTTTTTTTTTTTTTTTTTTTTGTCTTTGTACTTGCATGAATTTCTGCTAGGTACTCCAATTTTAATCCCACAGTCCAAAACATTAACATTAGGTTAGCTGGCTTCTCTAAATTACACATCAAGTAAGCCCTTGCCCATTTGTGGTTCAGCGCTTGAGGCCCGCATACTCGCGGATTAGCGGCAAACCCAAGTTACTGGCACATGATTCAAATTTAGCCAATGGCTGACAGGTTTTCTTTCTCCCTCTTGCTGATTGGTTGCAGATTATGTGTCCACCTCTTTTTTTCTTCACGCATATGTTATTAATGTGATTTCTTAATGTGTTTTTAATGATTATTTAAGTTCTATGATGCTACTCAAACACCCTGAATCGTCTCTAGCTTTGGTAAGGAGCCTAAGTGCATTATTTATACATAAATATTATCACAGTACAAAATTAAAAGGTTTGTGCTTAATCATTACTGCATTATTAATGTATTACTGAGTGAGACTGTCTATAGAATGTGTTTAAGAAGCATATTTTAGTGTATGTAATATCAAACATAGGGGTCAAAAAGCGCATCAATAATTTGCGGCTTTTCAGGATCCGCAGGAAGGGGCAAAACACAACCCCTGCGAATAACGGGAAGTTACAAAAAACAAACAAACAACAAACAAAAAAATCCTGTAGTTGTTAATGTGAGTGTGAATGATTGTTTGTCTCTGCATTAGCCCTGCCTGTTGAGGGTAGTCGCAGCCGAATGATAAGAGAAGTAGCTTTGAGACCGAAAGGTTGCTGGTTCAATCCCCAAACCAACAGGAAAAATGTGTAGTAGTGGGAAGTGACCTACACCTTCCCTTTATTTATCTTCATGGCTGAAGTGCCCTACAGACACACAGCATTTCACACTCACATCCACACCTGGGGCAATTCAGAATATTTATCTTTACCATACTAGCATTATGTCTATAGCAATGGACTGTGAAAAGACACGAGATTAGCTGGAGGAAACCCATATGCATTTTTTCTTCAAAGAATAACAACAACAACAAAAGTAATAATAATAATAATAATTATTATTATTATTATTATAATTATAATAATAATAATAATAATAATAATAATAATAATAATAATAATAATAATAATAAACTAACTTTAAAAAAGCTTCGTTTTCATTACTGAGGTTAAGATTAGGTTTAGGATTAGCATCATGCAGGCAGCACATTAATTAATTAAATAACTGTGTTTATGTCAATATCAGTGAAAGGTTCTCATGAGGATAGTAAAATTGTATGTGCACATCTGTGTGCAGTGCCTTGCTCAAAGTAACAGGACAGAGAGGAATTGTGGTCACTCGCTCCACATACCCGAGCAGCGGAAAATGGGCTGGACACTGGCTGGGGGATAACACAGCTGCCTGGAATCAACTCTCCAAGTCTATAATAGGTATGCACTTAAAATGTTAGGGAAAGAAAACATATCAATGAAATCAATAAAGAAAGGTGAAAGAGGAATTATAACTTTGTAATAGTGAACATAGATACACTCTTCTTGGTAAAGATGCTTTGTTTTCACACTCTAATTCAATCTCTCTCTCTC